>CP106724.1:95823656-96553652 GCA_025506655.1 Gossypium rotundifolium | reverse complement strand
TCGATCGTGTCAAGCAGACAAGTTTTAATATTTATAAAGAATGATCGAACACAGAGACTAACTATGACAATGATTGAGGCAAGTGCACCTATCGAACAATAGTATAGTTTAGGCAAGATTATTTTATCAAACCCAAAGGAACCTAAAAGTACTACTACTCACTTTCTTTCTATTATTTAGCCTAAAATATGGAGTGATTGGTTTATTAATCTAAAAAACTAATGAAAAACTAAACTAGATGCAAAGACAAAAGAATGAAACTTTTGGGGAAGACTGTGGAAAAACTTAGTTGATTTTAGACGATACCCTCAGGAAGAATCCACCTATGACTTCTCTTGTTATCTAACTTTTAATTCATACGACTTTTTTACTTAGCTTGATCCGTGAGACTCCCTAACCTATATTAAACCCTCTCTTGAGGAAAATAACGCCTAACCTTAGGTTAATTAGTGGAACTCTCGTTCTCTTATAATAACCCCCTAAGGAAGCAGTAAATCGATCAGTGGACTCCCATATTAGGTTTTACCCTAATCCAGCCAAATCTCGTCACCCTGTCTCTAGGCATGCGATCAACTCAGCTTAATTATGCTAGACCTACTCTTAGGCACGGTCTATTCCTCCTCCACCTAAGCACATCAGATTAAATTAAGGAACATAGTTAAGAACAAACTAAGTACTTATCATATAATTTAGAAATCAAATAACAAAATCCATCATAGGTTTCATCCCCTTCAGGTATCTGAAGGGTTTAGTTCATAACAAAATAAGAAAACATCTTTAGAGAAAAGATAAAACAAAACATAAGAAATCCCTAAAACCTCCTGAAGGAATTGAAGAGGAGATCCTCTGTCTTGAGTAGAACTCCGGCTTCTTGAGATGGATCAACTGGCTATCTTTGAGTAATTCCATGAATAAAAGCTCTTGCAGAAAACTTCTGCCTCCTGTTTTAGCTTCTGTCGAACTCCCATTTTTAGTTGCTACCTTGGGTGTTTATATAGGCTTTGAGATGCTTTACTTGGCTCCTAAGTATCCTAATTCAAGTAGAATTCCTCCTAGGATGATTAAGTAGACTTAGGAATGTGTTTCTTTACCTCTAAGCATCCAAATCTGAGTGAAATTACTCTTTCCTGTGGTAGGGGCACGGCCATGGCACACGCCTGTGTAAGTTGTGGCCAGGCCGTGTCTCGATTCTGTCGATTGGGGCACGACCGTGTAAATCGTGGCATGGCTGTGTGAAGTAATTTGACGGGGCACAGCCATGTGGCTTAAAGTCTGGGCCGTGTTTAAAAGCCAGAAACACTAGTCTCAGAGTCTCAATCTCTTTTCGGATTTCAAGGTAAGGGTTCAATTCTTCCTATGTCGTTTAATCGGGTTCTTTTTCATTATTCGTGCCTTAAGCTAATGTTGCGTTAAGCAATCATCATAGTATCTTCTGATCAAAGATCACTCATGGACTCGAATGTCAGCAAAGCAAAGGAAGGGGTTGGATCTGTAGTTTTAGCCCTAAAGTTCAAGAAACGCGTGGTGTCAGCAGTAGGATTGGCCGCCGAGTTGTGGACCGACTTCGAAGCAAAACCTTAAGCAGTTAGCGATCAGATCGACTTTTGATAGTGTCGACATAGAAATCATCGTCTGTTGTGTCTGGTGTGTAGATCTCTATCACACTAGTTAAGCTATATCATATGTATGTTATGGGCTAAAAGCCCGAAATAGGTTATATGAATAGTGGTGTTACCCGAAAAGGGTAGGGAAAGGATGCTAGGTACGTAATCATGGAAACTTCTCTATGTGTATCGAAGTATGTGAAAGTATGTGATCTGTTTAAATAGTTTAATGTTCTGATTCTTGCATGTATGTATGCATGGGATGGGATTGATATGATGAAGGGGAGCAGGTCGCGAGGCGATCGGTGGCTTTGCCACATAGGTCACATAGTGATCGTTCTTTACGATAGGCAGCGCAGCTGTCGATATATATTATTAAGGTCGCATAGCAATCGGCGGCTTTACCACATAGGTCACATAGTAATCGGTCTTTATGACAGACAACACAACTATCGATATGGTGTTTAGCGGATTGAGGGTTGATTGTAGAAATCCCCACGGTGTGATGGTTGGTACGGGGGTGTGTAGAGGATAGACTTTTAGGTTTGGGATGGGCCATGTTGCATGTAATATATTCTGTGCCATTGTGAATGGGCCTAGGACCATAATGTGTTTGTGGGCCCAAAGCGTTTATGTGTTTTCGGGATGTACACACTGAGTCTTGGTGACTCACCCTTTTATTTTTTCTCAACTTTTCAGATTAGCAGTAGATCGTGGACATGGGAGCCGAGGCGGACTCGAGGGGCCATCAAGTTTTTTTTCTATCTTCATAGACTATTTCCATTTTTTTCTTTAAGTTTAAATTTGGGATTATTTTTGTAATAAGCCCCCCATAAATTAGGTTATCGATTTATATTATTTTATTTTATTTTTATTTTAATACATCTTACAAACTTATGTTTTCAAAGTCTTAATTATAAAGTGAAACTAAAAAGGGTTCCTCAAGCATGTTCAACGCAAATTTTAAGGTTTCTTCAAAATATCACAATTAATGATTAATCGATTAAGATAAATTGGGATTTTCAAAACCCTTCAAATTGAAGTTTTCAACATTCAACTCGTAGCATACCAGATCCGATCATGATGCATGGGCTTGGTTTGGGGTGTTACATTTTGGTACCAGAGCCCAGTCTAAAACTTGGGCTGTGAAATGGGTCCAGTAGTGATTTGTAAAAGTGATGTAAGTTGAGAAAAGTTCGGTTGAGATATGGCCTTCGAGTCTACCGGCACCCGATCCATGCAGGTAAGTATTCTAAACTCTTGATATGATATATATGTTGGGTTTGATGGGCTTTATGGACGTAGACTAGTATGATAGTGTTAATGAACCTTAGGCCTAGATTAAACAATTCTTCAAATCTCATAAGACTTAATTCTAATTAAACATGTCTGTGAACAAGTCACAGGGTTAGGGTGTGGTAACAGGCATACGCATGTCTAGGATTGGATCCAGGGAGAGCTTGGTAATTAAGCAGCCATAGCGGCTCACCTCCTCTTCGCTGGAATCCTACTTGGTGCGCAGTGACTGTTCACATTAGCCACAAAGACTTGTTGACGGGCCAAAATTTATAACTAAAACCCGAAAGGGACCATCGCCCTGTCTTTATGAAATTGCTTATAAACCCCTAATTTTACAAATTACCCAGATACCCTAGTTTTGAGAAAATTACTGAAATACCCTTATTTGAGAAAATTATTGAAATACCACTGGATTGCAAAATTTCTGAAATACCCTCGAATTGCAAAATTACCAAAATACCCCTATTTTGTAAAAATCACCAAGAAACCCTATTTTGGAAAATTACAAAATACCCCTGTAGGATAAAATTACAAAAATACCACTGGGTAGTGAAATGACAAAAATACACTTACGTGATGAATGTGAGTTCATGGATGCTACTTGTATGTTGATGTGTAATGGTGGAATGTATGTGGATTCTAGATCTAGGAAATACAAACTTGAGAATTAAACTTTGTACATAGAATTCGAATTTGAAAGAACTACTGTTAAGCCTACTTTCCATAAGATTGTTCAGTAATAATCAGTGAAAAAATTAATAATTCATAAAATTTCTAATCAGATAAACGCGAATCGATAGAATGAGTACTAGAGGACGTGATGTGCATGGCCGAGGTAGAGGCAAGGCTGCTGTGTCAGAACTAGTAGGGTCCGGTCATGAGTCGGGGAATGAGGTACCAATGCCACCGGTGTGGGACCTTGAAATTCCGAGATCGAATGACCAGAGATGATCTGCATCTCGAGCGATATTGAGGGTTTTAGAGAGGGTTGCTGGGGCAGGCATAGGCACATGAGCCCAGAAATCTGTACTGGAGCGACTTAGAGCTAATGGGGCAGAAGTGTTCAAGGGAATTTCAGCAGTAGCCCTAGTACAGCTGAGTATTAGTTGGAGGCAGTCGAGCACATAATCGATGATCTGGATTTCATGGGAGAAGAGAAGCTGAAAGGAGTAATGTTCCTTTTTCGGGACGAAGCGCATCTATAGTGGCTTACAGTTAAGGATTGTACCATGGCTGACCGTATCACCTAGGATTACTTCAAAGCGGTGTTCCAGAGTAAGTACATTGGAACGAGTTATGTGGATGTGCAGCGTAGAGCATTCCTAAATTTGGTTCAGGGGAGTAGGTCAGTGGCGGCATATGAAGCTGAATTCTTGCGCTTGAGCCGTTATGCTCTAGGGATGGTGGCCATAGAACATGAACGGTGTGTTTGATTTGAAGATGGCCTGAAGGATAACCTACGTGTTTTGATAGCTCCACCGCTGGAGAGGGAATTTGCTGTGCTTGTGGAGAAAGCTAAAATAGCTAAGATTTGGACGGAAGGGTAAATTAAGTCCCAGATTTATCGGGCCTTATCAGGTGTTGAAATGAGTATGGCCGGTAGCCTATCTGCTAGAGCTACCTTCTGGGCTAAGCCAGATTCACGATGTATTCCATGTCTCTATGTTAAGACATTACCATTCAGATCTATCTCATGTGGTGCCTGTGAAAGAAATCGAGGTGAGACTTGACCTATCCTTTGAAGAGGAACCAGTGGAAATCTTGGATAGTGATGCCAAAGTGTTGCAAAGGAAGACGGTTCCGTTGGTTAAGGTTTTATGGCAGAATCACAGTTCTGAAGAGGCTACTTGCGAACCAGAAGAAACAATGCGGCAGCAGTACCCCCATCTATTCTAATCATGTAATTTTGAGGCCAGAATTTCTTTAAGAGGGGTAGAACTATAACATCCTGAATTAACGGGCCAATGCGTTTAAAGTGTAGTTATGTTTAATAAGAGCATTAGGGGTCCGAATGGGCTCAAGAATTGGGCCGAGGCCTTAATTGAATTCTTTGATTAGACACTCTAGTGGAAAGCCTGATAAGATAGGGCTTAAAAGATGTTATATGTGTTTTAAATACAAAGTGGGCTTGTGGCCCAGTGGCAAAGTGGCGCCACTTAGAGAGTAAGGAGGTGGCGTCAACTGAGGGGGCCCACATTCAAGTTACTTGAAGCCCAATTCTTTTAATTAAAGTTAGCTAATTTTGGATTTTAAATGGATAGACTGGGATGGCATAGGGGCTTGAAAATAGGAGGATAATAACGTGTGGATAATGTGCTGATAAAGGGAGGAAGAGGTGGTGCTATTTAGGCCTCTTTTGAAGGAGTGATCAGATAAATATAAGGGAGAAAGTTTAGAAGCTATCTAGGAAGCATGTGGTGGCTAAATTTAGGACACTATGTGTAAGGGGGAGACGGCTAGATAGGATAAGGGGTGCCAAAATTTCCCTTGATTAATAGCTTAGTTTGATGTTTTAAAAAAGGGCATTTTCGGGTTTTAGGTAGGGGATGCCAAAATTCTCTTTGAATAGAGGGGATATCTCTTGAATCTGGTATTTGGTCCCTATTTTCTTTTTCCATTCTCTCATCCTCACTTTTATGCCAAAGCTGAATGTCGAAACCTTCCAATTTTTCTCAACATCTTTTCTTTCAAAAGCTGAAACTCTGAACTCTCTTCTCATCTCCATAGCCGAATAATTCCTATTCCCTTTTGCCGATTTCTTCCCTAAAGCTGAATCTACATAGACCTTTTCCGATTGTAACACCCCAAACCCAGCCTAAAAGTTAGGCCTAAATCTGGAATGTCACATTAAATGCACAATTCAAAACGGTTTTGCTAATTAAGAATTTAAGGCCCAAAAGCCCAAAATCTAATAGACTTATTAATTAAAGATAAAAAAACCCATTTTATTATTTTAAGCATTTAGTAAACCAAGTTTGAACATAAGAGCTTACTTAGGTTTAACAATTAAATAAACATTTACTCTCAAAACCCAAATTAAATCTGAAGTTAAAATGGAGTACAAGGTCTTATTACGGCCACTAAAAGTTAAGTAAATAAAACATGTATTTTGAAACAAATAAATGAAAAATCCAGCATCTTGTAGTGTGGCCATCTCCGAGTCCTCTCCCACGTCGAGTCGTCTATTCGGGATAACCTGAAACATTAAATTAAAGGGGTGTGAGTTTCGAAACTCAGTGTGCACAACCATTGGAAAACAAATCACTTACAAATATCCACATTGGGCCTAAGCCCTATCAAAATCGGTGGTCTTGGGCCTTATCACACAATGACCTCATATCATATAATATCATATCATTCATTAACAAATAATACAAAACACACACCATTTCCCTTCCAACCTTATGACTCTTGTGGGGAATTCTAGCTCGACCCACCCCTCCGCTACACACCAAGGGTAGCCTGGTTGCGATACTACCGAACGTTGCAGCAAAGCTGTTAATCATATGTATTGGGCTTAAAGCCTCCGGTGGATCCATACCATACGGCTATGCGATCCTGGATCTATACCATATGGCTATACGATCCTCAAATATTGACACAGAGTCATCAATATATATGTTAGGCACATAGCCATGGTAAATATGATTGGCACAAAGCCATAATAACAGCACAAAGCCTTCGGTATTGGCACAAAGCCCATAATTATGACACAAAGCCATATTAATAGCACACATCCCTTGGTAACATTATCGGTGCAGCATGGCTGCTTGGTGGCTAAAAGCCTGCGGTGGATCCATACCATACGACCATGCGATCCTGGATCCATACCATACGGCCATGCGATCCTCAAATCTTCCTCCGTACCATAATTCCCACCCATATGCATCCTAAGTAGAATATTATATGAATGCATCAAACACACAAGTAACATCCATAAACTTATATTCGTCACATAGGGGTATTTTCGTCATTTCACTGCCCAGAGGTATTTTTGTAATTCTACCCTATAGGAGTATTTTGGTAATTTTACAAATTAGGGGTATTTCGGTAATTTTGTAAATCAGGGGTATTTCGATAATTTTGAAAATTGGGGGTATTTCGGTAAATTTACAAATCGGGGGTGTTTTGATAATTTTGCAAATCGGGGGTATTTTAATAATTTTGCAAATCGGGGGTACTTCAGTCCCTTTCGGGTTTTAGATATGAACTTTGGCCCATCAACAAGTCCTCGCGGCCAAAGTGAACAGACACTACGCACCAGGTAGGATTCCAGAGAAGAGGAGGTGGGCCACTAGGGCCGCTTAAGTACCAAGCTCTCTTTAGATCCAATCTTGGACATGCGTATGCACGTTGCCACACTCCAACCCTGCGACTTGTTCACAGACATGTTTAATTAAAAAAAAATTAAGTCTTATGGAATTTACAAGTTGCTCAAACTAGACCTAAGGTCCACAGACCCTAACATATATGTCTACGTCCCCATAAGCCTATCAAGCCCATATGACACCCTTATAGCCCATTAGGCTCAAATATCATCATATGGCCTATTAGGTCCAAAAAAAATCCAATTCATGTATCATGCATGACTAATTCAATTCGTATAACCAACCAAACCATTTCATCAAAATTAGCCTTAGGGCCCACCAGGCCCATTTAGCCACGTTCGGCTTTTTGGCTTTTCGGCATTGCTGATATCGTGTGTGTAGTGTTTGTACACTCCTGGTAACCACGCATGCTACAAACCCCTTAGTCACAAACCTACAATCGACATCACCTAACGATTAATAATAACTTAATAAACACTTATCGAAAACCAAAACCTCACCGTAACCTTACCGTGTACCTCACGTTCTAGTAACCCTTCCTTCGCTACTATTGGCGATTATCCTCTAGGTCTGCACCCAAATTCCCACCAAGGTATATTAACTCTCCTCATAGAATGCTCTATATATAGCTAGCTTCTCACCTCCCTTATTTGTATCTTACCGATGTGGGATCCCTTCGTTAGCAGAGTTTAAATCCAACTCAAACTCTTCTTGTCCAATCGCAAAATAAATACTCCATTGCTTGTCATGAGATTCAAACCCAAGCTCCCTTGCACCCTTAATGGCACCTTCCTACTAGACTACTCACTTCCTTCCGTCTAAAATCATGCGCAACTAAATATAACCCTATGGAAAAATTCTAGAGTCCGTTTAAAACGAAAACCAAAATGCAAGAGCCTAGACTTGAACCTTGGACCTCCTTCCTTCCTTGTGGCGTCAACCCCTTGTCTCTTATGTGATGTAACTTTGCCACTACACCACATACTCCACTTGTGTCATTTTTCTCCACATTTTATTCTTAAAGCCTACTACTAACTCTCAGGGTTTTATTCACCTAAAACCAAAAATTTACTAAAGCCAAAGTTTGAACCCGGGACTTCATAGAAGCCTCCTAACCTTTCAAAATTACTCACCTACTAGATCCAACTTGCACCAATGCCGTTCTCTTGTTCTTAAAAATTTTAAACGCTCCCGTGCCCAAGGTCCATTGGGCCCCAATCCTACTAGGCCCAAATTCGGGATGTTATAAATCTACCGTCCTTAAAGAAATTTTGTCCTTGAAATTTCCAACTAACTACTAAACGCACCGCTCAAGTCACACCACTATGCTTTCGCTGCGCACTCTGATTTAAGAATATTATGAAATTAGTACTTACTTCCACTTGTTTAGGGCAGATGTCTTATGTAAGTGACAACAATTTCTTAGAGTTGTTCCGCTGTCGAGAATCAACTATAGGCTTCAGTTTCCTATGGGCTTTAGTCTCTAAAAACCTATTCTTAAGTAGCCTATTATCTATTCAGTTCAATAATTCAAACAATAACAGAAAAACTTACTTGGCTCAACGTTGAAGGCTCGATGAACCACACTTCAAGAATCCTGCCAAAACTTTTTTATAAAAAACCCAAAATCTAAGGCCCGTTCACACACCTGGTAACCACGCGATCTACAAACTCCTTAGTCACAAACCTATAATCAACATCACCTAACGATTAATAATATCTTAATATACACTTATCGAAAACCAAAACCTCACCGTAACCTTATCGTGTACCTCACGTTCTAGTAGCCCTTCCTTCGCTACTATTGGCACGCCCACCAAGGTGTATTAACTCTTCTCATAGAATGCTCTATATATAGCTAGCTTCTCACCTTCCTCCTCTGTATCTTACCGATGTGCGATCCCTCTGTTAGTAAAGTTTAAATCCAACTCAAACTCTTCTCGTCCAATCCACAAAATAAATACTCCCTTGCTTGTCAAATGATTCGAACCCAAGCTCCATTGCACCATTAATGACGCCTTGCCACTAGACCAATCACTTTCTTGTGTCTAAAATCATGTGCAACTAAATATAACCCTATGGCTAGAGTCCATTTAAAAAGAAAACCAAAATGCAAGAGCCAAGACTTGAACCTTAGACCTTCTTCCATCCTTGTGGTGCCAACCCCTTGTCTCTTATGTGACATCACTTTTCCACTACACCACACACTCCACTTCTGTCATTTTTCTCCACATTTTATTCTTAAAGCCAACTACTAACTCTCGGGTTTTATTCACCTAAAACTAAAATTTTTGAAAGCCAAAGTTTGAACCCGGGACGTCATAGAAGCCCCCTAACCTTCCAAAATCACTCACCTACTAGATCCAACTTGCACTAATGACATTCTCTTATTCTTTAAAATTTTAAACGTTCTCGTGCCCAAGGCCCATTGGGCCCCAATCCTACTAGGCCCAAATTCGGGATGTTACACCTATCATCTTTGCTTCTGATCTTTTCAAAAGCCGAATTCTCTAAGGGGTAGTCGAATTCTTTGTGTTAAGGTGAGTGCTGATTTCCCTATCTCCTCACTTTCTCTTTCGATTTTTGAAAGACATAGCAAAAAAGCTAATGGTTTAATGGCTTTGTATAATTTCTTGTTGGGTGACATTCGAGATTTTAGGTAGATCGCCTAGATTTAAAAGCCAAAAATGCTAGTCTAGTAGTCTCAATCCCTTTTCGGGATTTCAAGGTAAGGGTTCAATTCTTTCTATGTTGTTTAATCGAGTTCTTTTTCATTATTTGTGCCTTAACCTAATGTTGCGTTAAGCAATCATCATAGTATCTTGACCAAAGATCACTCATGGACTCGAATGTCAGCAAATCAAAGGAAAGGGTTGGATCTGTAGTTTCAACCCCAAAGTTTAAGAAATACGCGGTGTCAACAGTTTGGGATTGGCCGCTGGGTTGTGGACTGGCTTCGAAGCAAAATCTTGGGCAGTTAGCAGTCGTATTGACTTCTGATAATTTTGATATAGAAAGTACTATCCTGTCAGTAATTATGTATGTAGATCTCTATCACACTAGTTAAGCTATATCATATGTATGTTATGGGCTAAAAGCTGAAAATAGGCTGTATGAACAGTCGTGTTACCCAAAAAGGGTAGGCAAAGGATGCAGTACGTAATCATAGAAACTTCTCTATGTGTATTGAAGTATGTGAAAGTATGTGATCTGTTTAAATAGTTTAGTGTTCTAATTCTTGTATGTATGTATGCATGGGATGGGATTGATATGATGAAGGGGACCAGATCACGAGGCGATCGGTGGCTTTGCCACATAGGTTACATAGTGATCTGTCTTTATGACAGGCAGTGCAGCTATCGATATATATTATTAAGGTTGCACAGCTATCGGTGGCTTTGCCACATAGGTCACATAGCGATCGGTCTTTATGACAGACAACATAGCTGTCGATATGGTGTGTAGCGGAGGGAGGGTTGATTGTAGAAATCCCCACGGTGTGATGGTTGGTACGGGGGTGTGTAGAGGATGGACTTTTAGGTTTGGGATGGGCCATGTTGCATGTAATATATTCTGTGCCATTGTGAATGGGCCTAGGCCCATAACGTGTTTGTGGGCCCAAGGCATTTATGTGTTTTCGGGATGTGCACACTGAGTCTTGGTGACTCACCCTTTTATTTTTTCCCAACTTTTTAGATGAGCAGTAGATTGTGGACATGGGAGCCGAGGCAGACTCGAGGGGCCATCAAGTTTTTTTTCTATCTTCATAGACTATTTCCATTTTTTTTCTTTAAGTTTAAATTTGGGATTATTTTTGTAATAAGGCCCCCATAACTTAGGTTATCGATATATATTTTTTTATTTTATTTTTACTTTAATACATCTTACAAACTTATGTTTTCAAAGTCTTAATTATAAAGTGAAACTAAAAAGGGTTCCTCAAGCATGTTCAACGCAAATTTTAAGGTTTCTTCAAAATATCACAATTAATGATTAATCGGTTAAGATAAACTGAGATTTTCAAAACCCTTCAAAGTAAAATTTTCAACATTCAACCCGTAGCATACCAAATTCGGTCATGACGTATGGGCCAGGTTTGGGGTGTTACAACATTCCTCGATATATTGATCCAAAAGAACTAGCAACAAGGAAGCCAAACAATCACATATCGATTCTAAAAGAAAACAACAAAGATGATCACATCAAGTAGAAGAAGAGGAGAATTAGGAAGATAGTGGAGGATTCAGAACCTGATTCCAACTAATTCTGAACATTTTTATTTATTTATATTTGGATTTTGTACTTTAATTTTATTTGGGATGATTTTTGTTTCAATTAGTTAGGATTTAGTATTTTATACATATATTAGTGTTTGTTTGAGTTTTTTTCTTTATAGGAACCTCACAATTTTTAACAGCACCCCAATTACAAGCCAAAATTGTAAGGAGGAGGAGTCCTACTAATTGAGTTGCACATACCACGTCAATCGGGTAACATATTTCCATTATATTTTTATTTCACATTAGGGAAAATGTGCCGAATAAGTGTGGGAGTGACTTAGGAAAATTTTAAAATTTTTAGTTATTTTGTTTTGTTTTTCTAGTTTGTAGTAGCTTTCTAATTTTTATTTTTACAAGTTTTCCATGTGTTTAAGCTTGTAGAAATACAAGTGATTGGTTAGGAGCATGTTAATAAGATTTTTTTAAATAATCTATAAATTTAGTTTGATAATAATTTATTCTTAATTATCTAATTTTAGACTACTTAGTTCAATTTGTTACACTGTGAATAGATTTAAGTATACCACATGATAAATAGGTATATAAATAGTATGCATGTTTAGTTGAATTATAGGTTGCTGAAATTGATAAACTTGGCCAATTAATCCATCTACATAATTAACTAGGGATGACCTAAGGTATTGTTTGGCAGACAATTTTTTGAGCCAAGAAGTTATCCCGTAAATATTTTCCTAGTACCTAATTTGAAGCCTTAATATATTTTCTTGATAAACCATAAATGAAAGCCTAAGCCTAAAGAATAATTTATTTGATACTTTATTTCGTGGTCCTTGCATGGTTTTAGGCGTCCAATCATTGATATCGAGGGTTTAGGAAAATACATCATGGTGGTTTTGTAACAGCTCGATTTTGGGGCCTAGTCAGAACAGTGGTTTTGGGATCACAAATCTAACGCAGCAAAGTTTATTTTTATTATATTTTTATGGTCTAAATTTCCACGGAATGATTTTTTGAAAATTTCGTTCAAAAATTTTGACGTTTAGACACTCAATTTAGTCAAAAGGGCTAAATTGTAAAAAGTGTAAAAGTTGAGTTCTACATACTAGAGGTGTCTACTTGCTATGAAATTTTAAATTTAAGGTCCTTAGATGGTAATTAGACCATTTTTTAAGTTAGTGGACAAAAATGGACATGGTGAGATAAAATTGCAAAGTTTTAAGTGAAAGGCATTTTGGTCATTTGGTAAATAAATGAATAAAAAGGGAAAATCAAGCCAAAAATCTTGTCCATCTTCTCCCCTTGTGCCAAAAATTAGAAGGAAGACATAACTAGGGTTTGGTCAACTTTCAAACTCGATTGTAAGTCCGTTCTTGCCCCGTTTTAAATGTTTTTTACATTTTTAAAGTCGTTATCAATGATCTATCTATTTCTACCATTAATTGGAGGAATAATCAAGGTCTAGGGTTTGACCCATGTTGTATATTTGTGTGTTTTGATGTATAATGGTGGAATATGCATGTTTGATGTGTGATAAACAACTTTTGCTAGGTGGTTTTTGATGAAAGTGTTAGAAGGACCTATTTGTGAAAAGATTATAAAATGTATAAAAGTGTGATTAAATGAAAATTTTGGACTGCTATAAGTGTAAAAAAGGATCGGCTAGGCTTGGGAATTGAAGAAATTAAATAGATTTCATTTTTTTGAGCCTAGGGGCAAAAATGTAAATACGTCAAAGTTTAGGCGCAAAAATGTAATTTTGCCATAATGTGATTTTTGGACTGAATTGAATAATGTGAATAATAAATGAGTTAAATTTGCTATTATAGTTCAAGAGAAACGAGGTTCGAGACCTAGATCGGGGGACAAACAAAGTATTTGACGATTAGGTCCCATTCCTACTATTTTTGTACCTAGGTAAGTTCGTATGTAAATAAATTGTATGAATTATGATCTACTCCTTCAACATAATCGAAAAAGTTAGACAAGCGAGAAAATCCCGATTGAACCTTAAGAATAGTTAGGATACAAATGTCATGACATTAGGGTTATTGAGATTTCGTGTAAGACCATATCTGGGATATGGCATCGATATGAGATTTCGTGCAATACCATAGCTCGAATATTGGTATCGATATGAGGTCCCATGTAAGACCATATCTGGGATATGGCATTGGTATGGTACTGTGAATGCGAGATGTCCTGAGTATCCTTTAGTATTCCAAGTGGTTCAAGGGGTAGTTCGATAAAAATGTTAAAGTTGTGAAAGACTTTGGTATGTTGCACTTGGGTACAGGTATGTACATAAGACTCATACTTAATGAGCTAGATATGTGATGAACCCTCGGTAAGTTTGTGATTGAGTAAGTTTGACAATGAGATTTGTAATGACATTTATGTTAATTTACATCATGTTAATTATGTGTTAAATATGTGTTATAATGCCTATTATTTGCATAGGAACTTACTAAGCTTTAAAGCTTACTCCCATTTCTTTTCCCTTGTCTTATAGTGTCACCAAGCTAGCTCAGGGATCGGAGACTATCAGAGATTCACTCACACTATCAACATATCATTTTTGGTACAAATGAATTTAACATTTTGAGTTATGGCATGCATAGGAACTTGGCCATTTTGTTATGTGTCATAATTGATTTGGCCAAATGTTTTGGCTTATGATGATTGATAATTCATTTTGTAAATGGCCATTGAAATTTGCTAATATTGTTTAAGTCTATATACATATGATGATGCTTATCATGGATGTGGGAATTTGCATGCTGGAGTTGATAAGTATGTGATGCTTGTATGTGATAGATGGTAGTATATGAATGAGTGTTGTTGCCTTGGTTCTGACTGATTTGTTTGAATGTATGTGCTTGGATTGGTGTTATGTTTTTTGTGTATGTAAGTGCATGGAAGGGTGACAAAATGGCTCGGTAAATAGCCTTATTTTTGTCCACATGGGTAGTCACACGGGCGTGTGTCTATCCGTATGTGACACACGGCTTGCCCCATGGGAGTGTGTTCTGGCCGTGTGTCCCATGCACATTAATTGTTACAAAACAAAATGCTCAATAATGAGCACACGGCAGAGACACCGGCCTGTGTCTCAGCCATGTGGACGACACGGCTTCAAACAGGTGCATGTGCCCTGGCCGTGTGAAGTCTGCACCTATTTTATGAAAAATTATGAAAATTTAATCGATCACACGGCCTAAGCACACGGACGTGTGACTTGGCCATGTGACTATCATGGGTCTATGAGACCCTTTACACATACTAGGGAAAAAACCGAAACTTTTAAACCTCACACTTTAAACACTTTTACCGTTTACCTCACGTTCTAGTAGTCCTTCCTTTGCTACTATTGGCGTTTGTCCTTTAGATATGCACCCAAACACCTATAACATCATATCCCAGTAACCCATATTGATCATAACTCACTCCTACGAGCCATAATACATTCGTCCATTTACTAAAACTCTAACTGAATTGGGAATACTTACTGCCTTGATAACAATCCTTTACCTACCACGCTTGCGATTGCTGAGCCATACCCTTATTAATACATGTTAACGGCAAAGACGGGTTAGATAGCCCTTCGGCTTTTAATAAAACACACTAAAAAGTTTAACTAAGCACTTATCGAAATTCTCCTTTGATCCTGTGGCTTAAGTCCGACTTTTGAGACTAGTAAGGTGAAAGAGGCAATTCGGCAACACTAGGGGGAATAAGAAATAAAAGTGATTTGGCTAGAACCGAGTGGTGAACAAAAAGGGAATTTGAGAAGGAAAGATATGAAGGATTCGGCTTTGGCACACTTAGAAAAAAAGATGTTCGAGCCTCTCACAAGTGAAGAAATTCGGCCATAAGGAAAGTAAAAATTTGGCATTAACCTAGGAATTTAATTCGGCACTCATATATATACTAAAGAAAAATAAATAAATAAAATAAACCTACACTCCCCAATCGACTCAAACTTATCACCAATTAAATTCCTTGATTTTCTCCAACATTTATCTTCATCCTCATCCCAAAAATTCCTTTATTTAGCCAAAAAGTTCAATTTGAATTACATTCAAATTGCTTCCCAACAAACAGCCATCTTTTGGCATTTTGGTCCACTTCAAATACCTTCCCACGCCAGCAGCAAAATAGCATATTATTGTGCACTAGGCAACTCGAAACCAAGACCTCCAAGCACCACCACACACTTCTCACCACTGCACCACAACCCTTCTTGTGATATGTTCCATTCTCAACTTCTTTTAAAGCATATTTTCCAGCGAACGAATCATCCAAAGAAATCTAAAAATATTAGCCAACACCCAGCTTCAAACCTCCGACCTCTTCACTATGACACACATCCCTTGCCACTGTGCCGCTTATTTAATTTGAGTCATATTTCCTCCCTAATTAATTATAACCCTTTCTGCCACGCTCCAGGTTTACTTAAAAAAAAACCCAACATTTAGCGCACGCCACGACTAGAACCCTGCTCCCCCTCCTGCCCCTAACGCCTTTGCCACTGGGCCAGGCATTTCTTTGTGTTGGAAATCAGCCCCAACTAATTATAAGGCCTAAACTCTAGCCTTCATACTAACTTATGCGCAACAAAAATTTTTGCCAAGTCCAAGACTTGAACCTTTGACCACCAGCTTATTCAAAACATTCCAAGCCACCAGATCACCTAGTTCCTTATGCTATCTTTTAACCTAAAAATATTTTAAAAGCCTTTTTACTAACACCAACCTCACTTAAGGGTAATTTTTTTTTTTTTGCTAAAGCCTTAGATTGAGCCCAGGACTTTTCCAACACCACCAACCCTTCCTAAATCACCTAAAAATTAAACTAAACATGCAATCATATTTTTTTCCAAACGGCAAAATCCATTCTCTCGACACACGAAACCCATTTATTCTAGGCCCAAATTTAGGGTTTTACAATTCTACCCTCTTTAAAGAAATTTCATCCTCGAAATTTCCAACTAACTAGTAATCGTACTACCCAAGTCTCACCACTATGCTTTCACTACGCACTCTAATTCTAAGGCCAAAATAAACACTTAGTATACTATGGTAGGGTATGCACCATTATTCGCATCTGGAGCGTCTTCGTCCCCTTGGTGATGTACTGCATAGACCAAAGCTGGCTGCCTCACCTCAGCATAACTTGCACCTCTACCTGGTGCTCCACGACCGCGTTCATTACCATTATTGCCCTTGGCTTGTCCGCGGCCCCTTGGTGGTTGTTGACCACCCCTCTGAGGCTAAATATTACCTCTACCCTCGGCTTTCTCCTGATCTAGCCTTCTCGGGCACTGCCTAACCCTATGCTCCATGGATCCACAGCCCAAACATGCTCCCATCCTCCTCCAACATTCGCCCGGAAGCCTTCTCCCACACTCAACACAAAAGGGTATTCCATTATTAACAACAGCAATAGGGGCCACAGCTCTAACCGGTCCATCCATTCTGGCCCTCCTCATGGGCCTCTGTCCGGCTCCCGTAGGTTCCATATTTCGCTTGTTCTTACCCTTCTCCTTCTCTCGATTGCAACGCTTCGTGCTCTTTACCTCCTCTGTTATTTTTGCTTTCTCCACCAAAATCGTAAAATCTCGCTCCCTCTGTAGAGCTATCAGTACCCTAAGGCTATCCCTTAATCCATCTGATCGTGTCAAACAAATCAAGTTTTAATATTTATAAAGAATGATCGAACCTGTAGACTAACTATGACAATGATTGAGGCAAGTGCACCTATCGAACAATAGTATAGTTTAGGCAAGATTATTTTATCAAACCCAAAGGAACCTAAAAGTACTACTACTCACTTTCTTTCTATTATTTAGCCTAAAATATGGAGTGATTGGTTTATTAATCTAAAAAACTAATGAAAAACTAAACTAGATGCAAAGACAAAAGAATGAAACTTTTGGAGAAGACTGTGGAAAAACTCAGTTGATTTTAGACGATACCCTTAGGAAGAATCCACCTATGACTTCTCTTGTTATCTAACTTTTAATTCATATGACTTTTTTACTTAGCTTGATCCGTGAGACTCCCTAACCTATATTAAACCCTCTCTTGAGGCGAATAACGTCTAACCTTAGGTTAATTAGTGGAACTCTCATTCTCTTATAATAACCCCTAAGGAAGCAGTAAATCGATCAATGGACTCCCATATTAGGTTTTACC
Organism: Gossypium rotundifolium; assembly: GCA_025506655.1. NCBI lineage: Eukaryota > Viridiplantae > Streptophyta > Magnoliopsida > Malvales > Malvaceae > Gossypium > Gossypium rotundifolium. Next base: position 96,535,986 of record CP106724.1, on the reverse strand, counting down.
CTAATCCAAAAAAATCTCATCACCCTGTCTCTAGGCATGCGATCAACTCCGCTTAATTATGCTAGATCTACTCTTAGGCAGGGTCTATTCCTCCTCCACCTAAGCACATCAGATTAAATTAAGCAACATAATTAAGAACAAACTAAGTACTTATCATATAATTTAGAAATCAAATAACAAAATCCATCATAGGTTTCATCCCTTCTGTATCTCAAGGGTTTAGTTCATAACAAAATAAGAAAACATCTTAAGAGAAAAGATAAAACAAAACATAAGAAATCCTAAAACCCCTAAAGGAATTGAAGAGGAGATCCTCTGTCTTGAGTAGAACTCCGGCTTCTTGAGATGGATCAACTGGCTATCTTTGAGTAATTCCCTGAATAAAAGCTCTTGGCAGAAAACTTCTGCCTCCTATTTCAGCTTCTGCCAAACTCCCCTTTTTAGTTGCTACCTTGGGTGTTTATATAGGCTTTGAGATGCTTTACTTGGCTCCTAAGTCTCCTAATTCAAGTAGAATTCCCCCTAGGATGATTAAGTAGACTTAGGAATGTGTTTCTTTACCTCCAAGCATCCAAATTCGAGTGAAATTCCTCTTTCCCGCGGTAGGGGCACGGCCATGGCACACGCCTGTGTAAGTCGTGGCCAGGCCGTGTCTCGATTCTGTCGATTGGGGCACGGCCGTGTAAATCGTGGCATGGCCATGTGAAGTAATTTGATGAGGCATGGCCATGTGGCTTGAAGTCCGAGCCGTGTTTAAAAGCTAGAAATGCTAGTCTCGGAGTCTCAATCTCTTTTCGGGATTTCAAAGTAAGGGTTCAATTCTTCCTATGTTGTTTAATCGGGTTCTTTTTCATTATTCGTGCCTTAACCTAATGTTGCGTTAAGCAATCATCATAGTATCTTCTGACCAAAGATCACTCATGGACTCGAATGTCAGCAAATCAAAGGAAGGGGTTGGATTTGTAGTTTCAACCCAAAGTTCAAGAAACGTGCGGTGTCAGTAGTTTAGGATTGGCCGCCGGGTTGTGGACCGACTTCGGAGCAAAACCTTAAGTAGTTAGCAGTCGTATCGACTTTTGATAGTGTCGACATAGAAAGTACTGTCCTGTCGATAATCAGGTGTGTAGATCTCTATCACACTAGTTAAGCTATATCATATGTATGTTATGGGCTAAAAGCCAGAAATAGGCTGTATGAACAGTCGTGTTACCCGAAAAGGGTAGGCAAAGGATGCCAGGTACGTAATCATAGAAACTTCTCTATGTGTATCGAAGTATGTGAAAGTATGTGATCTGTTTAGATAGTTTAATGTTCGATTCTTGCATGTATGTATGCATGGGATGGGATTGATATGATGAAGGTCGCGATCGGTGGCATAACAATCGGTGGCTTTGCCACATAGGTCACATAGTGATCGGTCTTTATGATAGGACATAGTCTTTATGATGACATGATTTCTGTCGATATGGTGTGTAGCGGATGGATGGTTGATTGTAGAAATCCCCACGGTGTGATGGTTGGTTCAGGGGTGTGTAGAGGATGGACTTTTAGGTTTGGGATGGGCCATGTTGCATGTAATATATTTTGTGCCATTGTGAATGGGCCTAGGACCATAATGTGTTTGTGGGCCCAAAGCGTTTATGTGTTTTCGGGATGTGCACACTGAGTCTTGGTGACTCACCCTTTTATTTTTTCCCAACTTTTCAGATTAGCAGTAGATCGTGGACATGGGAGCTGAGGTGAACTCGAGGGGCCATCAAGTTTTTTTTCTATCTTCATAGGCTATTTCCATTTTTTTCTTTAAGTTTAAATTTGGGATTATTTTTGTAATAAGGCCCCCATAACTTAGGTTATCGATTTATATATTTTTATTTTATTTTATTTTAATACATCTTACAAACTTATGTTTTCAAAGTCTTAATTATAAAGTGAAACTAAAAAGGGTTCCTCAAGCATGTTCAACGCAAATTTTAAGGTTTCTTCAAAATATCACAATTAATGATTAATCGGTTAAGATAAACTGAGATTTTTAAAACCCTTCAAAGTAAAGTTTTCAACATTCAACTCGTAGCATACCAGATCCGGTCATGATGCATGGACTTGGGTTTGGGGTGTTACATTTTGGTATTAGAGCCTAGTTTAAAACTCAGGCTGTGAAATGGGTCCAGTAGTGATTTGTAAAAGTGATGTAAGTTGAGAAAAGTTCGGTTGAGATATGGCCTTCAAGTCTACCGGCACCCGATCCACGCAGGTAAGTATTCTAAACTCTTGATATGATATGTATGTTTGGTTTGATGGGCTTTATGGACGTAGACTAGTATGATAGTGTTAATGGACCTTAGGCCTAGATTAAACAATTCTTCAAATCCCATAAGACTTAATTCTAATTAAACATGTCTGTGAACAAGTTATAGGGTTAGGGTGTGGTAACAAGCATACACATGTCTAGGATTGGATCTAGGGAGAGCTTGGTATTTAAGCAGCCATAGCGGCTCACCTCCTCTTCGCTGGAATCCTACCTGGTGCGTAGTGAGCTGTTCACTTTAGCCATAAAGATTTGTTGATGGGCCAAAATTTATAACTAAAACCCGAAAGGGACCATCACCCTATCTTTATGAAATTGCTTATAAACCCCTAATTTTGCAAATTACCCAGAATACCCTAGGTTTGAGAAAATTATCGAAATACCCTTGGTTTGAAAAAATTACTAAAATACCCTTAGATTGCAAAATTTTCAAAATACCCCCGGATTGCAAAATTACCAAAATACCCCTATTTTGTAAAATACCAAGAAACCCACTAAAATATTGGACTAAATTATGGAAAATACCCTTACATGATGAATGTGAGTCCTAGGTAGTGAAATGACAAAAATACCCTTACATGATGAATGTGAGTTCATGGATGCTACTTGTATGTTGATGTGTGATGGTGGAATGTATGTGGATTCTAGAACTAGGAAATACAGACTTGAGAATTAAACTTTGTACATAGAATTCAAATTCGAAAGAACTACTGTTAAACCTACTTTCCATAAGATTGTTCGGTAATAATTAGTGAAAAAATTAATAATTCATAAAATTTCTAATCAGATAAATGTGAATCGGTAGAATGAGCACTAGAGGACGTGATGTGCGTGGCCGAGGTAGAGGCTGGATTGCTGTGTCAGAACCGGTAGGGTCCGATCATGAGTCAGGGAATGAGGTACCAGTGCCACCAGCTGTGGAGGCAAAATTCCAGGATCAGACGGCCGGAGATGATACGGTATCTTAGGCGATGTTGAGGGTTTTAGAGAGGGTTCTTTGGGGCAAGCATGGGCACGAGAGCCCAAAATCATCTTGGAGCGACTTAGAGCTAATGGGGCAGAAGTGTTCAAGGGAATTTCCGGTGTAGCCCTAGTACAGCTGAGTATTAGTTGGAGGCATTCGAGCGCATAATGGATGATCTGGATTTCATGGGAGAAGAGAAGTCGAAAGGAGTAGTGTCCCTTTTTCGGGATGAAGCGTATCAATGGTGGCTTACAGTTAAGGATTGTACCATGGCTGACCGTATCACCTAGGATTACTTCAAAGCGGCGTTCTAGAGTAAGTACATTGGAACGAGTTATGTAGATGCGCAGCGTAGAGCATTCCTGAATTTGGTTCAGGAGAGTAGGTCAGTGGCGGCATATAAAGCGGAATTCTTGCGCTTGAGCCATTATGCTCTAGGGATAGTTGCCACAGAACATGAACGGTGTGTTTGATTTGAAGATGGCCTGAAGGATGACCTACGTGTTTTGATAGCTCCAGTGGGAGGGAATTTGCTGTGCTTATGGAGAAAGCTAAAATAGCTGAGGTTTGGATGGAATGGTAAATTAAGTCCCAGATTTATCGGGCCTTATTAGGTGTTGAAATGAGTAGGCCCGGTAGCCTATCAGCTAGAGCTACCTTCTGGGCTAAGCCAGATTCACAATGTATTCCACGTCTCCATGTTAAGACATTACCATTCGGATCTGTCTCATGTGGTGCCTGTGAAAGAAATCGAGGTGAGACCTGACCTATCCTTTGAAGAGGAACCGGTGGAAATCCTGGATCATGATGTCAAAGTGTTGCGAAGGAAGACGGTTTCGTTGGTTAAGGTTTTATGGCGGAATCACAGTTTTGAAGAGGCTACTTAGGAACCAGAAGAAACAATGCGGTAGCAGTACCCCCATCTGTTTTGATCATGTAATTTTGAGGCAAAATTTCTTTAAGATGGGTAGAACTATAACATCCAGAATTAATGGGCCAATGCATTTAAAGTGTGGTTATGTTTAATAAGAGTGTTAGGGGTCCAGAATGGGCTCAGGAATTGGGCTGAGGCCTTAATTGAATTCTCTGATTAGACACTCTAGTGGAAAGCCTGATAAGATAGGGCTTAAAAGATGTTATCTGTGTTTTAAATGCAAAGTGGGCTTGTGGCCCAGTGGCAAAGTGGCACCACTTAGAGAGTAAGGAGGTGGCGTCAACTGAGGAGGCCCACATTCAAGTTACTTGAAGCCCAATTCTTTTAATTAAAGTTAGCTAATTTCTGGCTTTTAAATGGATAGAGTGGGATGGCATAGGGGCTTGAAAATAGGAGGATAATAACGTGTGGATAATATGCTGATAAAGGGAGGAAGAGGTGGTGCTATTTAGGCCTCTTTTGAAGGAGTGATCAGATAAATATAAGGGAGAAAGTTTAGAAGCTATCTAGGAAGCAAGTGGTGGCTAAATTTGGGACACTATGTGCAAGGGGGAGACGGCTAGATAGGATAAGGGGTGCCAAAATTTCCCTTGATTAATAGCTTAGTTTGATGTTTTAAAAAAGGGCATTTTCGGGTTTTAGGTAGGGGTGCCGAAATTCTCTTTGAATAGAGGGGATATCTCTTGAATTCTGGTATTTGGTCCCTATTTTTTTTTTCCATTCTCTCATCCTCACTTTTATGCAAAAGCTAAAAGTCCATTATTTCGTTCTCTTTTCTTTTCTTTCAAAAGTCGAAACCTTCCAATTTTTCTCAACATCTTTTCTTTCAAAAGCCGAAACTCTGAACTCTCTTCTCATCTCCATAGCCGAATACTTCCTATTCCCTTTTGCCGATTTCTTCACTAAAGCTGAATCTACATAGACCTTTTCCTATTGTAACACCCCAAACCCGGCCTAGAAGTTAGGCCTGAATCTGGAATGTCACATTAAAGGCACAATTCAAAACGGTTTTGCTAATTAAGAATTTAAGGCCCAAAAGCCCAAAATCTAATAGACATATTAATTAAAGATAAAAAAAACCCATTTTATTATTTTAAGCATTTAGTAAACCAAGTTTGAACATAAGAGCTTACTTAGGTTTAATAATTAAATAAACATTTAATCTCAAAACCCAAATTAAATTTGAAGTTAAAACGGAGTACAAGGTCTTATTACGTCCACTAAAAATTAAGTAAATAAAACATGTATTTTGAAACAAATAAATGAAAATTCAAGCCTCTTGTAGTGTGGCCATCTCCAAGTCCTCTCCCATGTCGAGTCGTCTTTTCAAGATAACCTCAAACATTAAATTAAATGGGTGTGAGTTTTGAAACCTAGTGTGCACAACCCTTGGAAAACAAATCACTTACAAATATCCACATTGGGCCTAAGCCCTATCAAAATCGGTGGTCTTGGGCCTATCCCACAATGACCTCATATCATATCATATTGTAGCATTCATAAACAAATAGAGCAAAACCCACCCCAAAAATCCATCCACTCCACACACCATTTCCCTTCCAACCTTATGACTCATGTGGGGAATTCTAGCTCGACCCAGCCTTCCGCTACACACCAAGGGTAGCCGGTTCATTGTGGTACTATCGAACGTTGCAAAGAAAGTCGCTAATCATATATATTGGGCTTAAAGCCTCCGGTGGATCCATACCATACGGCCATGCGATCCTAGATCCATACCATACGGCTATACGATCCTCAAATATTGATACAGAGTCATCAATATATATGTTATGCACATAGCCATGGTAAATATGATTGGTACAAAGCCATAATAATAGCACCAAGCCTTCGGTATTGGCACAAAGCCCATATTAATGGCACACAGCCCTCGGTAACATTACCGGTGCAGCATGGATGCTTGGTGGCTAAAAGCCTGCGGTGGATCCATACCAAACGACCATGCGATCCTGGGTCCATACCATACGGCCATGCGATCCTCAAATCTTCCTCCGTACCATAATTCCCACCCATATGCATCCTAAGAAGAATATTATATGAATGCATCAAACACACAAGTAACATCCATAAACTTATATTCGTCACATAGGGGTATTTTCATCATTTCACTATCCATAGGTATTTTCGTAATTCTACCCTACAAGGGTATTTTGGTAATTTCACAAATTGGGGGTATTTCGATAATTTTATAAATCAGGGGTATTTCGACAATTTTGCAAATCGGGGGTATTTTGGTTATTTTACAAATCGGGGGTGTTTTGATAATTTTGCAAATCGGGGTATTTCAGTAATTTTGCAAATCGGGTTACTTCGGTCCCTTTCGGGTTTTAGCTATGAACTTTGGCCCATCAACAAGTCCTCGCGGCTAAAGTGAACAAACACTACGCACCAGGTAGGATTCCAGAGAAGAGGAGGTGGGCCACTAGGGCCGCTTAAGTACCAAGCTCTCCTTAGATCCAATCCTAGACATGCGTACGCCCGTTGCCACACTCCAACCCTGCGACTTGTTCACAGACATGTTTAATTAAAAAAATTAAGTCTTATGGAATTTACAAGTTGCTCAAACTAGACCTAAGGTCCACAGACCCTAACTTATATGTCTACGTCCCCATAAGCCCATCAAGCCCATATGACACCCTTACGGCCCATTAGGCCCAAATATCATCATATGGCCTATTAGGCCCAAAACAAATCCAATTCATGTATCATGCATGACTAATTCAATTCGTATAACCAACCAAACCATTTCATCAAAATTAGCCTCAGGGCCCACCAGGCCCATTTAGCCACGTTCGACTTTTTGGCTTTTTGGCATTGCCGATATCGTGTGTGTAGTGTTTGTACACACCTGGTAACCACGTGCGCTACAAACCCCTTAGTCACAAACCTACAATCGACATCACCTAACGATTAATAATAACTTAATAAACACTTATCGAAAACCAAAACCTCACCGTAACCTTACCGTGTACCTCACGTTCTAGTAACCCTTCCTTCGCTACTATTGGCGATTATCCTCTAGGTCTGCACCCAAATGCCCACCAAGGTATATTAACTCTCCTCATAGAATGCTCTATATATAGCTAGCTTCTCACCTTCCTTCTTTGTATCTTACTGATGTGGGATCCCTTCGTTAGCAGAGTTTAAATCCAACTCAAACTCTTCTCGTCCAATCCGTAAAATAAATACTCCCTTGCTTGTCATGAGATTCGAACCCAAGCTCCCTTGCACCCTTAATGGCGCCTTCCTACTAGACTACTCACTTTCTTGTGTCTAAAATCATGCGCAACTAAATATAACCCTATGGCAAAATTCTAGAGTCCATTTAAAACGAAAACCAAAATGCAAGAGCCTAGACTTGAACCTTGGACCTCCTTCCTTCCTTGTGGCGTCAACCCCTTGTCTCTTATGTGACGTCACTTTGCCACTACACCACACACTCCACTTGTGTCATTTTTCTCCACATTTTATTCTTAAAGCCTACTACTAACTCTCAGGGTTTTATTCACCTAAAACCAAAATTTTACTAAAGCCAAAGTTTGAACCCGGGACTTCATAGAAGCCCCCTAACCTTTCAAAATCACTCACCTACTAGATCCAACTTGCACTAATGCCGTTCTCTTGTTCTTAAAAATTTTAAACGCTCTCGTGCCCAAGGCCCATTGGGCCCCAATCCTACTAGGCCCAAATTCGGGATGTTACAAATCTACTCTCCTTAAAGAAATTTTGTCCTTGAAATTTCCAACTAACTACTAAACGCACCGCTCAAGTCACACCACTATGCTTTCGCTGCGCACTCTGATTTAAGAATTTTATGAAATTAGTACTTACTTCCACTTGTTTAGGGCACATGTCTTATGTAAGTAACAACAATTTCTTAGAGTTATTCACTGTCGAGAATCCACTATAGGCTTAAGTTTCCTATGGGCTTTAGTCTCTAAAACCTATTTTTAAGTAGCCTATTATCTATACAGTTCAATAATTCAAACAATAACAGAAAAACTTACTTGGCTCAACGTCGAAGGCTCGATGAACCACACTTCAAGAATCCTGCCAAAACTTTTTATAAAAACCCAAAATCTAAGGCCCATTCATAGCCCGAGCTTTGCAACCTAGGCTCTGATACCACTAAATGTAACACCCCAAACCCAGCCTAAAAGTTAGGCCCGAATCTGAAATGTCACATTAAAGGCACAATTCAAAATGGTTTTGCTAATTAAGAATTTAAGGCCCAAAAGCCCAAAATCTAATAGACTTATTAATTAAAGATAAAAAACCCATTTTATTATTTTAAGCATTTAGTAAACCAAGTTTGAACATAATAGCTTACTTAGGTTTAATAATTAAATAAATATTTAATCTCAAAACCCAAATTAAATATGAAGTTAAAACGGAGTACAAGGTCTTATTACGTCCACTGAAAATTAAGTAAATAAAACATGTATTTTGAAACAAATAAATGAAAATTCAAGCCTCTTGTAGTGTGGCCATCCTCAAGTCCTCTCCCACGTCGAGTTGTCTATTTGGGATAACCTGAAATATTTAATTAAAGGGGTGTGAGTTTCGAAACTCAGTGTGCACAACCCTTGGAAAATAAATCACTTACAAATATCCACATTGGGACTAAGCCCTATCAAAATCGGTGGTCTTGGGCCTTATCCCACAATGACCTCATATCATATCATATCGTATCATTCATAAACAAATAATGCAAAACCCACCCCAAAAATCTATCCGCTACACACACCATTTCCCTTCCAACCTTATGACTCCTGTGGGGAATTCTAGCTCGACCCACCCCTTCGCTACACACCAAGGGTAGCCCGGTTGTGGTACTATCGAATGTTGCAGCAAAGCTGCTAATCATATATATTGGGCTTAAAGCCTCCGGTGGATCCATACCATACGGCTATGCGATCCTCAAATATTGACACAGAGTCATCAATATATATGTTAGGCACATAGCCACGGTAAATATGATTGGCACAAAGCCATAATAATAACACAAAGCCTTGAGATTGGCACAAAGCCCATAATTACTAAGCATGAATCCTATATTAATGGCACACACCCTCGGTAACATTATCGGGTGTAGCATGGCTGCTTGGTGGCTAAAAGCCTGTGGTGGATCCATACCATATGGCCATGCGATCCTGGATCCATACCATACGACCATGCTATCCTCAAATCTTCCTCCGTACCATAATTCCCACCCATATGCATCCTAAACAGAATATTATATGAATGCATCAAACACACAAGTAACATCCATAAACTTATATTCATCACATAGTGGTATTTTCGTCATTTCACTACCTAAGGGTATTTTTGTAATTCTACCCTACAAGGGTATTTCGATAATTTCACAAATTGGGGTATTTTGGTAATTTTATAAATTGGGGGTATTTCGAGTAATTTTGCAAATCGGGGTATTTCAATAATTTTACAAATCGAGGGGTATTTCGATAATTTTGCAAATCGGAGGTATTTCGATAATTTTGCAAATCGGGGTACTTCGGTCCCTTTCGGGTTTTAGCTATGAACTTTGGCCCATCAACAAGTCCTCGCGGCTAAAGTGAACAGACACTACGCACCAGGTAGGATTCCAGAGAAGAGGAGGTGGGCCACTAGGGCCGCTTAAGTACCAAGCTCTCCCTAGATCCAATCCTAGACATGCATACGCCCGTTGCCACACTCCAACCCTGCGACTTGTTCATAGACATGTTTAATTAAAAAAATTAAGTCTTATGGAATTTACGAGTTGTTCAAACTAGACCTAAGGTCCACAAACCCTAACATATATGTCTACGTCCCCATGCCCATTAAGCCCATATCACACCCTTACAGCCCATTAGGCCCAAATCTCATCATATGGCCTATTAGGCCCAAAACAAATCCAATTCATGTATCATGCATGTCTAATTCAATTCGTATAACCAACCAAACCATTTCATCAAAATTAGCCTCAGGGCCCACTAGGTCCATTTAGCGACGTTCGATTTTTTAGCTTTTCAGCATTGCCGATATCGTGTGTGTAGTGTTTGTACACACCTAGTAACCACGCGTGCTACAAACTCCTTAGTCACAAACCTACAATCGACATCACCTAACGATTAATAATAACTTAATATACACTTATCGAAAACCAAAACCTCACCGTAACCTTACCGTGTACCTCACGTTCTAGTAGCCCTTCCTTCGCTACTATTGGTGATTATCCTCTAGGTCTGCACCCAAATGCCTACCAAGGTATATTAACTCTCCTTATAGAATGCTCTATATATAGCTAGCTTCTCACATTCCTTCTCTGTATCTTACCGATGTAGGATCCCTCCGTTAGCAAAGTTTAAATACAACTCAAACTCTTCTCGTCCAATCCTCAAAATAAATACTCCCTTGCTTGTCAAAAGATTCGAACCCAAGCTCCCTTGCACCTTTAATGACACCTTGCCACTAGACCACTCACTTTCTTGTGTCTAAAATCATGCGCAACTAAATATAACCCTATGGCAAAATTTCAGAGTCCATTTAAAAAGAAAACCAAAATGCAAGAGCCAAGACTTGAACCTTGGACCTCCTTCCTTCCTTGTGGTGCCAACCCCTTGTCTATTATGTGCCGTCACTTTGCCACTACACCACACACTCCACTTGTGTCATTTTTCTACACATTTTATTCTTAAAGCCTACTACTAATTCTCAGGGTTTTATTCACCTAAAACCAAAATTTCCCTAAAGCCAAAGTTTGAACCTGGGACTTCATAGAAGGCCCCTAACCTTCCAAAATCACTCACCTACTAGATCCAACTTGCACTAATGACGTTCTCTTATTCTTAAAAATTTTAAACGCTCCCGTGCCCAAGGCCCATTGGGCCCTAATCCTACTAAGCCCAAATTCAGGATGTTACACCCATCATCTTTTCTTCTGATCTTCTCAAAAGTAGGAATCTCTAAGGGGTAGTCAAATTCTTTGTGTTAAGGTGAGTGCCGATTTCCCTATCTCCTCACTTTCTCTTTTGGTTTTTGGAAGACAAAGCTGAAAAGCTAATGGTTTAATGGCTTTGTATAATTTCTTGTTGGGTGACATTCGGGATTTTAGGTAGATCGCCTAGATTTAAAAGTCGAAAATGCTAGTCTCAGAGTCTCAATCTCTTTTCGAGATTTCAAGGTAAGGATTCAATTCTTCCTATGTTGTTTAATCGGGTTCTTTTTCATTATTTATGCCTTAACCTAATGTTGCGTTAAGCAATCATCATAGTATCTTCTGACCAAAGATCACTGATGGACTCGAATGTCAGCAAATCAAAGGAAGGGGTTGGACCTATAGTTTTAGCCCCAAAGTTCAAGAAACATGTGGTGTCAGTAGTTCAGGATTGTCCGCCGGGTTGTGGACTGGCTTCGGAGTAAAATCTTAGGCAGTTAGCAGTCGTATCGACTTCTGATAATGTCGACATAGAAAGTACTATCCTGTCGATAATCAGGTGTGTATATCTCTATCACACTAGTTAAGTTATATCATATGTATGTTATGGGCTAAAAGCCGAAAACAGGCTGTATGAACAATTGTGTTACCCGAAAAGGATAGGCAAAGGATGCCAGGTACGTAATCATAGAAACTTCTCTTTGTGTATCGAAGTATGTGAAAGTATGTGATCTGTTTAAATAGTTTAATGTTCTGATTCTTGCATGTATGTATGCATGGGATGGGATTGATATGATGAAGGGGAGCAGGTCGCGAGGCGATCGGTGGCTTTGCCACATAGGTCACATAGTGATCTGTCTTTATGACAGGCAGCACTGCTATCGATATATATTATTAAGGTCGCATAGTTATCGGTGGCTTTGCCACATAGGTCACATAGTGATCTATCTTTATGACAGACAGTATAGCTGTCGATATGGTGTGTAGCGGATGGAGGGTTGATTGTAGAAATCCCCACGGTGTGATGGTTGGTATGGGGGTGTGTAGAGGATGGACTTTTAGGTTTGGGATGGGCCATGTTGCATGTAACATATTCTGTGCCATTGTGAATGGGCCTAGGCCCATAATGTGTTTGTGGGCCCAAGGAGTTTATGTGTTCTTGGGATGTGCACACTGAGTCTTAGTGACTCACCCTTTTATTTTTTCCCAACTTTTTAGATGAGCAGTAGATTGTGGACATGGGAGCCGAGGCGGACTCGAGGGGCCATCAAGTTTTTTTCTATCTTCATAGACTATTTTCGTTTTTTTTTCCTTTAAGTTTAAATTTGGGATTATTTTTATAATAAGGCCCCCATAACTTAGGTTATTGATTTATATTTATTTTATTTTATTTTTATTTTAATACATCTTACAAACTTATGTTTTCAGAGTCTTAATTATAAAGTGAAACTAAAAAGAGTTCCTCAAGCATGTTCAACGCAAATTTTAGGGTTTCTTCACAATATCAAATTAATGATTAATCGGTTAAGATAAACTAAGATTTTCAAAACCCTTCAAAGCAAAGTTTTCAACATTCAACCCGTAGCATACCAGATCCGGTCATGACGCATGGGCCGGGTTTGGGGTGTTACAACATTCCTCGAGATAGTGATCTAAAAGAACTAGCAACAAGGAAGCCAAACAATCACATATCGATTCTAAAAGAAAGCAACAAAGATGATCACATCAAGTAGAAGAAGAGGAGAATTAGGAAGGTAGTGGAGGATTCAGAACATGATTCCAACTAATTCTGAACATTTTTATTTATTTACATTTGGATTTTGTACTTTAATTTTATTTTGGATGATTTATGTTTGAGTTAGTTAGGATTTAGTATTTTATACATATATTAGTGTTTGTTTGAGTTTTTTTCTTTATAGGAACCTCACAATTTTTAACAGCACCCCAATTACAAGCCAAACCTATAAGGAGGAGGAGTCCCACTAATTGAGTTGCACATACCACGTCAATCGGGTAACATCTTTCCATTATATTTTTATTTCACATTAGGGAAAATGTGCCGAATCAAGTGTGGGAGTGACTTAGGAAAATTTTAAAATTTTTAGTTATTTTGTTGTTTTTCTAGTTTGTAGTAGTTTTCTAATTTTTATTTTTGCATGTTTTCCATGTGTTTAAGCTTGTAGAAATACAAGTGATTGGTTAGTAGCATGTTAATAAGATTTTTTAAATAATCTATAAATTTAGTTTGATAATGATTTATTCTTAATTATCTAATTTTAGACTACTTAGTTCAATTTATTACACTGTGAATAGATTTAAGTATACCACATGATAAATAGGTATATAAATAGTATGCATGTTTAATTGAATTATAGGTTGTTGAAATTGATAGACTTGGCCAATTAATCCATCTATATAATTAACTAGGGATGACCTAAGGCATTGTTTGGTAGACAATTTTTCGAGCCGAGAAGTTATCCCGTAAATATTTTCCTAGTACCTAATTTGAAGCCTTAATATATTTTCTTGATGAACCATAAATGAAAGCCTAAGCCTAAAGAATAATTTATTTGATACTTTATTTCTTGGTCCTTGCATGGTTTTAGACGTCCAATCATTGATATTGAGGGTTTAGGAAAATACATCATGGTGGTTTTGTAACAACTCGATTTTGGGCCTAGTCAGAACAGTGGTTTTGGGACCACAAATCTGACGCAGCAAAGTTTATTTTTATTATATTTTTATGGTCTAAAGTTCCACGGAATGATATTGTGAAAATTTCATTCAAAAATTTTGACGTTTGGACACTCAATTTAGTCAAAAGGGCTAAATTGTAAAAAGTGTAAAAGTTGAGTTCTACATACTAGAGGTGTCTAATTGCTATGAAATTTTAAATTTAAGGTCCTTAGATGGTAATTAGACCATTTTTTAAGTTAGTGGACAAAAATGGACATGGTGAGATAAAATTGCAAAGTTTTAAGTGAAGGGCATTTTGGTCATTTGGTAAATAAATGAATAAAAAGGGAAAATCAAGCCAAAAATCTTGTCCATCTTCTCCCCCTTGTGCCAAAAATTAGAAGGAAGACATAGCTAGGGTTTGGTCAACTTTCAAACTCGATTGTAAGTCCGTTCTTGCCCGTTTTAAATGCTCTTTACATTTTTGAAGTCGTTATCACTCGATCTATCTATTTCTACCATTAATTGGAGGAATAATCAAGGTCTAGGGTTTGACCCATGTTGTATATTTGTGTATTTTGATGTCTAATGGTGGAATATGCATGTTTTATGTGTGATAAACAACTTTTGCTAGGTGGTTTTTGATGAAAATGTCAAAAGGACCTATTTGTAAAAAGATTATAAAATGTATAAAAGTGTGATTAAATGAAAAATTTGGATAGCTCTAAGTATATAAAGGGATCGGCTAGGCTTTGGAATCGAAGGAATTAAATAGATTTGATTTTTTGAGCCTAGGGCAAAAATGTAAATATGTCAAAGTTTAAGCGCAAAAATGTAATTTTGCCATAATGTGATTTTTGGACTGAATTGAATAATGTGAATAATAAATGAGTTAAATTTGCTATTGTAGATCAAGAGAAATGAGGTTCGGACCTAGATCGGGGGAAAAATAAAGTATTTGACGATTAGGTCCCATTCCTACTATTTTTGTACCTAGGTAAGTTCGTATGTAAATAATGCATTGTTTTATTTATGCTTCTAAATTCTTTAATATTTTATGAATTATGATCTACTCCTAGAACGTAATCGACAAAGTTAGACAAGCGAGAAAATCCGGTTGAACCTTAGGAATAGTTAGGATACAAATGTCATGACATTAGGGTTATTGAGATTTCGTGTAAGACCATATCTGGGATATGGCATCGATATGAGATTTCGTGTAATACCATAGCTCGAATATTGGTATCAATATGAGATCCCATGTAAGACCATATCTGGGATATGGCATTGGTATGGTACTGTGAATGCGAGATGTCCTGAGTATCCTTTAGTATTCCAAGTGGTTCAAGGGGTAGTTCGATAAAAATGTTAAAGTTGTGAAAGACTTTGGTATGTTGCACTTGGGTACAGGTATGTACATAAGACTCATACTTAATGAGCTAGATATGTGATGAACCCTCGGTAAGTTTGTGATTGAGTAAGTTTGACTATGAGATTTATAATGACATTTATGTTAATTTACATCATGTTAATTATGTGTTAAATATGTGTTATAATGCCTATTATTTGCATAGGAACTTACTAAGCTTTAAAGCTTACTCCCATTTCTTTTCCCTTGTCTTATAGTGTCACTAAGCTAGCTCGGGGATCGGAGACTATCGGAGATTCACTCACACTATCAACATATCATTTTGGGTACAAATGAATTTAACATTTTGAGTTATGGCATGCATAGGAACTTGGCCATTTTGTTATGTGTCATAATTGATTTGGCCAAATGTGTTGGCTTATGATGATTGATAATTCATTTTGTAAATGGCCATTGAAATTTGGTAATATTGTTTAAGTATATATACATATGATGATGCTTATCATGGATGTGGGAATTTGCATGCTGGAGTTGATAAGTATGTGATGCTTGTATGTGATAGATGGTAGTATATGAATGAGTGTTGTTGCTTTGGTTGTGACTGATTTGTTTGAATGTATGTGCTTGGATTGGTGTTATGTTTTGTTGTGTAGGTATGTGCATGGAAGGGTGACAAAATGGCTCGGTAAATAGCCTTGTTTTTGTCCACACGGGTAGTCACATGGGCGTGTGTCTAATCCGTATATGACACAAGGCTTGCCCCATGGGCGTGTGTCCCCTGCACATTAATTGTTACAAAACAAAATGCTCAGTAATGAGCACACGGGCAGAGACACCGGCCTGTGTCTCAGCTGTGTGGATGGCACGGCTTCAAACAGGGGTGTGTGCCCTGGTAGTGTGAAGTCTGCACCTATTTTACGAAAAATTATGAAAATTTAATCGATCACACAGCCTAAGCACACGGGCGTGTGACTTGGCCGTGTGACCTCAATTTAATGATGATGTCATAAACAGAAATGTAACACCCCTTACCCGTATTCAACTTCAGAACCGGGTATGAGGCATTACCGGACTCGACTTGCTTGAGCATTCAAATTTGGGCTATAAAATTTGTTCCAATTTAAAACTTTTTTTTTCATTTACAATCGTAACGTCCCTATCATGGGTCTATGAGACCCTTTACACATACTCGGGATGCTAAGGGACCAAACTGAAACTTTTAAACACTTTAAAATTTTTGACATAAAACTAGGCCACACGCCGTGCAAAGAGTGGGACACGCCCGTGTGACATGTCACACACCCGTGTTCCATGCCCGTGTAGAATTATTTTATTTTTAACCTACAGGGGTTTTCTGTAACAGACCGAATTTGACCCTAATCAGAATGGTGGTTTCAAGACCATGAATCAGAGTCCGAGAAATATTTTAATATTCTATTTTGTGTTTATTATATGTGAATTAATGTGTGTGAAAGTCTCATAGAAAAATTTTATCATTTGTGTGTTTAATTTAGAAAAAGGACTTAATCGCGTAAAAGGTAAAAGTTGTAAACTATAGTGAAATATACCAAATTGATTGTGGCTTTATAAATGGAAGTCCTAAAAGGGTAATTAGCCCATTATTCAAGATAGTGGATGGCATAGGACTAAATTACCCTTATTTTATAAGTTAGTTTTTTTATTATTAAAAGGTTATATTAGTAATTAGCTTAATAAGTTAATATATACTAAAATATCACAAAATAAGCCATCATCTTTTTTGCTTTCTCCTTGGCCGAATGTTAATGAAAGAAGAAAGGGTTTGTTTCTTTGAAATTTCGGCATTTAGAAGCTCAAATTGAAGGTTAGTTTGACTTTGGTTTTTGTTTATTTTTACGTTTTTGAGATCGTTGCTTAGTATATTATCCGACCCATGCTAAAATTTTTGAGATTAATGTACATGTGATATTCGGCCATTGATGGATTCATGTAGGTTGTGATGTTTGATGACTTTGAATTATAGATATGTTAAAGATTAATATGTTTTGTCTTTGAATTTTTGGTAAATTTGAGTATTTGGGTTAAAATGGAAAAAAATAAAATTTTAGAGGGGCTTAATTGCGAAATAAATGAAAGAAATGGACTTGTATAGTCCCTATACATATTCGACCCTTAAGTAGTATTGAGAGATTTTGTGTATTTTGTGTTTTATGCAAATAGGACTAAATTGTAAAAATGTGAAATAGGAGGGTAAATGGTAATTTGCCTATTTATGTGCTTAGGGACTAAATTGAGATGAAATGTACTTGAATGAGCTAAATTTTTATGTGTTTAGATCAAGAACAAAGAAAAACGGATTTGGATCGGGGAAAGACGAAAATTATCGAATAGCCGGCCTACGTGATCGGTCGATAGTCGAGGTAAGTTCTTAAGTTAAAGTTCGTTAAGTTGATAATTAAAAATGTATGAAATCAAATTATGTGATTAATTTGGGTAAATAGTATGAGATAGCCGAATGTGAATGTTTAACTTTGGAATGAATATATGTTTTTGAATACAAGGTGAATTAGTATACTTGACATGATGATGAATTGATTGTGTGAATACGATTGGATAGTAATGTATGTGTTGAGAAATGTGAATTGATGAATTGAGTTGATAAATATATCGTGCTTTGTGCGGTGTTGTATATCGTGCTTTATGCCTAGCGTGCTTAGTGCGGTGACATATTCTAAGCTTCGTGCCTAGCGTGCTTAGTGCTTAGGTGATATATTCAGAGCTTTGTGCCTAGCGTGCTTAATGCCGGTGATATATTCATGCTTTGTGCCTAGTAGGCTTAGTGCCGGTGATATATTCAGCTTCATGCCTAGCAGGCTTAGTGACGGTGATATATTCGGGCTTTGTGCCTAAAGGTGCTTAGTGCTTGATGATATATTCAAAGCTTCGTGCCTAAGGTGTTTAATGTCGGTGATTTATATTACATGAAAGAATTCGTAGACCATCGACAAAGTGGAAATTATTTACTTAAAGAAACTAAATGTCCAGGTACGTGTAAGTTTTATAGTTGTGAGAAATGAGGTAAGTTGTTCTACCACTATTTGGTGTTGGTAAAATATTGTATAAGGAAAACATTTTGCATGATTATGATATGTGTATATGATCTAATTAACAAAGTGTTTTATATATATATTTGTATATAATCTTGGTTGTATTATTGAGATTCTGCCATTCAGTTAAGTGTAATATGTGAGGATTATGAGTATGATTGCATAGTTAATCGATGGAAATTATGTGGTTGTTATGTACATGGCATTTGAAGTCAATTCAAATAGAGGTAGAAATTGTATTAAAACTTTGCATGGATTCGATGAGTTGCGTATTAAAGGTGATATGGGTGAAATATATATATTCGGCATTGAGGGGCTATATTAATGTCTGTAAAATTTTATAAGAACACTTCAATATTAGTTATGAATTCATAATTATATGAATAACCATAGGTTCTAATCTTGTTGCTTAAGACTTACTAAGCTAGTGAGCTTACTTGTGTGACATGTTTCCTCTGTTTTATAGATTTCGTGCAAGATACGGGCTCTAAGGATCGTCAGAGGAATCAACCACACTATCAATTCCTTTTTGGTGCATATATATACTTGGTTTTTGAATCAAATGCATGTATAGGCTAGCTAAGTTTTCGAATGATATTATGATAATGTATAAAAGCCATGCGAAAGTGGCTAGTTCTTAATGTTAATGTTCGGTGGTATAAATCTATCCTTGATGTGATATGCGTGTATGTTTTGTTAGGATGATATATATATATATATATGTTTCATGCTGAATAGGTATGTTTGTGCATGAATGATTGCCGTGAGGTCATTAGGTGTAAATTTTGTTAACTGTTGGAAATGGACATAGGTAGGAATTTATTAAGAATGGAATTAGCCTTGATATATGTATATATATCTTTCGAATGTATGTTTATGTATATTAGTCATACGAAAATGGTTTGAATTGAATCATTAAAATTTAGCGTGGTTATTATGAGTTCTTAAATCAAGTGTTAAGAGTGTTTGTTTTATCAATTCAGCTATGGTTTAATTATAGTTAACATTTGGTTGCTATGTCTCGTAAGCAAGGTGGTGAACGAGTTGATTTATGTATATGATAGGTGTGGTGTCTTTGTAAATGGAATTTCATTGAAGTAATTATGGATTTGGGCATTTAAATAGATGTTGTCTGTGTTTTAAATGTTTAAGATTTGACTTTTGAATTTATGGAAAATATGCGTACCATACATATATGTTTGTATAAGTTACAATAATAGATTCGAACATAATCATAATTACATATGTGATTAATTTATTATTATAAAAAAGAAATTTTGTGAAGTTGGTTTTGTTATATGCGAACATACTTTGGATCTTTGATAGGTGAATATTCGTAAATAGAAAATAGTATGTCTTGTCTCATGCAATGTATTTATATATTTGATATATATATATTATGAAGTGTTATTAGATTGTAACATTTATAATTATTGACATGTGTTTGATTTGAACTCGGGAGTATTAAGGTTGAAATTTTGAATAAGATAAGTGTATTAATGTATTTCATTTGAAACATGGAAGTAATGAATGTCTGATCGGAATGCCTATTTTTAAGTGCATGTTATTAGGTAATACCTCATAACCCAAATCTGGCGACGGATACAGGTTAGGGGTGTTACATTTTCGCACGGCCGGACACACGCCCATGTTCTTGGCTCGTGTGCACTACACAACCTAGACACGCCCGTGTCCTCGTCCATGTGTAAAAACCTGTGTATTCTATTTGTGATGTCAGAATCAAATTATGGGCACACGGCCCAGGCACACGCCCGTGTGTCTAGCCCGTGGTCAACTCTGACTTGCAACACTAACATGCAGAGGACACACGGCCAAGTCACACACCCATGGGACTGACCGTGTGGCACACACGGTCTAGATGCAGACCCATGTGTCTACCTGTGTGGACCAATTCAAGCCTATTTTCCAAGCAATTTAGCTACCCTCACTTGCACACATTCACACATCATTACATAACATTTCAAATCATCAATTATAACTCTTGAATTATAACATTTGAATCATGAAAAATCAAACTATCTTTCCATATACGAGGGAGAACTATTAATAGCACCATTATAATCGACATGAGCCATCATCCATGGCTATACACAACCAACCCATAACTCTTTTAGGCCAACACATTTGACTACTTTAACTATGACTTAATTAAACCAAAATAAGATCCCTATACATGCCATATCTCAAGAAGACTTGAAACTTTACACCCATGTGATTGCTCGATAGTGTGAAAGCATCTCCAGTAGTTTCCAAATTGAGCTAGTTAAGTTAACCTATAAGAGATAGGAAAGGAAGAGGAGTAAGCAATAACTCTTAGTAAGTTCATATGCAAATGATAATCAACTATTGACATTTATTTATTATACTCAACCACAAGGTAATATAATGAGATTTTCACTTAAGCTTATGAATTCCCATTCAATCATTCATAATGCTTACTCATTCTAAACTTTAACTGTCACAAACTCATATCATAAAACATTGATCATATTTACTTGCATTTATACCCTGTATTTATCACCACAAATGTAACACCCCAAACCCAGCCTAGAAGATAGGCCCGAATCTGGAATGTCACATTAAAGGCGCACTTCAAAACAATTTACTAATTAACCATTTAAGGCCCAAAAGCCCAAGCATTGTATCTGGTTAAGTTTATTTTGAAAACCACATTAACACTTTAATAATTTTATGAAATTCCTTAAGTGGGAAGTTGAAACAATAATAATAATAAGCCCAAAGTTAAAAGTTAATTAGGAGATTACATGGCCTTATTGCAATCGAAAAAAATAAAGTATTTAAAACAAAATCATTCGAATAAATTAAAACATTTGAACAGCTTTTAGTGTGGCCATCTCCGAGTCCTCTCCCATGTCGAGGCATCTATTCAGGATTACCTGAAACATTAAGTTAAAGGGGTGTGAGTTTTGAAACTTAGTGTGTACAACCCTTGGCAAACAAATCACATACAAATATTCACAGTGGGCCTAAGCCCTATCAATATCGGTGGTCTTGGGCCTTAGTGTAACAGACCGAATTTGACCCTAATCGGAACGGTGGTTTCGGGACCACGAATCCGAGTCTGAGAGTTATTTTAATATTATATTTTGAGTCTATTATATGTGAATTGATGGGTGTGAAAGTGTCGTATGAAAATTTTATTGTTTAAGTGCTTAATTTGATTAAAAGGACTTAATCGCGTAATGCGTAAAAGTTGCATGCTAAAGTGAAAAGTGCTTATATGTGGATGGCTTTTTAATATGGAGTATTAAAAGTGAAATTAACCCATTTTATGAGTTAGTGGGTGGCAAAAGTCTAGTATAACCTTAAGTATTATATGGTTATTATTTTAGTATTAAGGTTATTTTGGTAAACCAAGTTATTTTAATATATATATATATATTAATTAAAACATAAAAAAATGGCCATTATCATCTTTATTTGTTTTGGCCGAATGTTTAGAAAGGAAATGGGGTTTTGCTTCCTTTGAATTTCGGCAACTTCAAACACAAATTCAAGGTTAGTTTGATTTCAATTCTTGATAATTTTTACGTTTTTGAGATCGTTGCTTCGAATCGCAACTGACCCATGTTAAAATTTTTAAATCTAAGCATGCTTGGTATTCGGCCATTGTTGTGTTCATGTGGTTTTTGAGATTTGATGATTTTAGATGAAAGATATGTAAAAGATTAGTATGTTTTGTATTGGAAGTTTTGATGAAATTGAGTATTTAGGGCTAAATTGTAAAAATAAATTTTTAGAGGGGCCTATTTGCAAAATAAATGAAATGTGAGGACTTGTAAAGTCCCTAGGAATATTCGGCCCTTGTATAGTCTTAGCTAATTTGGTGTATTTTGTGTGTTATGCAAATAGGACTAAATTACAAAGTTGTGAAATATTAGGGGTAAAATAGTAGTTTGCCCATTTATGTGCTTAGGGACTAAATTGATATGAATTGTGCTTGAA
Source organism: Gossypium rotundifolium (assembly GCA_025506655.1). Taxonomy (NCBI): domain Eukaryota; kingdom Viridiplantae; phylum Streptophyta; class Magnoliopsida; order Malvales; family Malvaceae; genus Gossypium; species Gossypium rotundifolium. The sequence continues at coordinate 96,513,728 of CP106724.1, read as the reverse complement.
TGAGCTAAATTTGAATGTGTTTTAGATCAAGAGCAAAGAAAAACGGATTTAGATCGAGGAAAGACGAAGGTTCTCGAATAGCCGATTTGCACGGTCTATCGACAACCAAGGTAAGTCCTTAAGAAAATTTATGTCGAGAAATTATTTACGAAAGTAGTATATGATAAAAATTGGTATTGAAGGCAAGAAAATGTATGTAGGCCGAATGTGGGGTATGAAGTTGTAGTAAATTTTGGTTGTTGAATGTGATGTGAATAATTATGCTCGGTTTAACATGAAATTGTAAAATAAAGTATACGAGATGGATATGATTTTAGCATTAAGTAATGTGTATGAGAATGTTGATTGGGTTGATAATTGGGCTTTGAGCCTAGCGTGCCTCGTGTTTGTTATTAATCGGGCTTTGAGCCTAGGTGCCTTGCGCAGGTGTTACATATCAGGCTTTAATGCCTAGCAGGCTTCGTGCGTCGGTAATTTATTTCGGGCTTTAATGCCTAGCAGGCTTCGTGCCGGTGATTTGTTTCGGGCTTTAATGCCTAGCAGGCTTCATGCCGGTGATTTATTTCGGGCTTTAATGCCTAGCAGGCCTCGTGCCGGTGCTTAAATCTCGGACCTTTGGTCTAGCAGGTTTTATACCAGTGATTTTTAATGCGAGCGTATGTTTATGAATGAAATGGCCTAGTTGTGATGGTATTTGTATAATCCAAGGTTTATTACTATAGTATGAGTGTTTGACCGAAAGTTATGTATCAAATCAAGTTTATGATATACGTGATGCTTCATAAATAAGCAAGTTGATATAAATGTGTTCATATATTCGGTACTTAAGATATGTGATTAGAAAAGACATTGAGTTGATATGTTTACTTGCTTACTTGAGATTTTTACTTATATTGATATGAGAAATTTTATCTATATAGGTTCGCCATGAGCTATACATGTTGATAATTGTACATATTCAATTATGTGTTCTCATCTTAAAGGTACACGGAAGATATTATTCAGTTGTAAGTCGAAATATATATATTTGATTAGCAATATGGGTACTATTGATAAGTCTCACATTATAAGTGTACGTTGAATAAGGTTTCACTAGATATAAATATTGATAATCGGCTGTGATAGTACCTATGTGTTATGTTAGTTCATGAATGTTAAACGTTATTTTACTCAATTTAAATTGAATACCTAGTTGAGTAGTAAAGTTGCTTAAGGCTTACTAAGCTAAGTTAGCTTACTTGTATGTTTTTTCACTGCTTTTATAGATTGTGATCAAGCTCTTCGGCTCGAGGGTTCATCGTTGAAGTCATCCACACTATCAACTTATTTTGGTACTATTAGAATTTAAATTCTAAAAACAAGGCATGTATAGGCTAGCTTGTTATTTTGAAGGATAATGTGTTAATGTTTATAGCCATGCGAAAATGGCTTGTCTTATTGGTAAATAATCTAAAGTTATGCAATACTTGATGAAAGTATGAAAGCAAGTTTTATTTGAATGATGAAGATGGGTGAGCATAAAATCATGCTATGCATAATGGTTGTATACATATGTTTGATATGAATTTGCATAGATGACATTTTGCTAGTTCTTTGAAAGTGAATATATATATATATATATATATATATATATGAGATGGTATGATAGGTTATGAATAACATTGAGTATGTGTATTTTCCTTAAATTTTAATTGATGTGATTCAAAAATGAAATGATCAAATTATGGTGTTATGGTTTGGTTGTATTCGGTCTTGTTGCATGGTTTTTAAAATGTAGATTCGCATAGTAAGCAAGCATATTTTAAGTACATTGTTCATGATTATGTTTTAGTTAGTATATATATATATATATATATATTTCCTATAAGTGTGACATATGTTTGTGTATATTAGGATGTGATAGAAGTTTGTTAAAGAATAGGTAATTTATGAAATTTGATAGAACCATTATCCATACGCTTAAGTAGATATTATATGCACGTTTAATGAACTTAGTGGGTGTTATAATTATTCGAATTTTCTATTAACATATTTATATAATCTGTCAAGCAAATTTAAAGGTTAGTAATCATTAGTGTGAATAACTAATTATGTTTGTATGTGATTGAATATACATGTGATAAATTGGTTAGTGTAAGTTAACCTTTGATAATCTTTTTATATTCGGCCACCCTTTATAAAATGACCAAATGAATAGTGCTCTGTAGTTTGAATGAGATTACTTATTTTATTATGCATAATGCAATTGATATTATAGTTGTGATGATTTGTTTATCGTAATATCATTTCTTAGGCATTAAGATTCAAGTGATTAAATGAACTTAGTGGTTAGTTGAGTAGCATCTTGTAACCCTAATCCGGCGATGGATAGGGGTTAGGGTTGTTACATTTTATTGGTATCAGAGCTACGGTTTAGTCGATTCTAGGACTACCGTAGTACGTAAGAGTCTAGCTATACATGCCTTTGAATTTTATATGTGATAGTGTGGTGACTTCTAACAATTTCAATTGTATTTTATATAGTAAATGGATTCCGATCCCGATAGAGCCGTAGTTGATGACGTGGAGAGTGTTACGCCTGGTCTCACACATGGATCAGTGCCATTAGACTCTCAACCAGTTACGGGTAACCATGAGGGAGAGGCTAAACAAGCCTTCTACCAAATGATGAATGAATGGTTTACCCAGTTTGTTCAAAATAATCCGGCGGGACAACAACCTCCACCCCCAAATAATCCAACTCCGGTACCTTCAGCACCCCCGATGATAGATCCAATGAGATCTAGTAGGTCTCATGTTGATAAAATCAGGAAATTTGGGACCGAAGAATTCAAGGCTAATGATAATGATGATGCAGAGCGAGATGAAATGTGGCTTGATAACACTATACGGTACTTGATGAACCATCCCGCACTCTGCATTTAATGTTTGAAATGTGCTATATCATTGCTTCGGGACACTGCCTATCACTGGTGGAATACACTAGTATCAGTGGTTCCTAAAGAAAAAGTGACATGGGATTTCTTCCAGAATGAATTCCAGAAGAAATATATCAGCCAGAGGTTCATCGACCAGAAACGTAAAGAATTTCTTGAACTAAAATAGGGGCAAATGACCGTGACTGAATATGAGCGAAAATTTATCAGATTGAGCCGATATGCTCGAGAGTGTGTATCAACTGAAGCCATTATGTGTAAAAGGTTTGAAGATGGTTTGAATGAAGATTTAAAGTTGCTTGTTGGCATTCTTGAAATCAAAGAATTTGTGACATTAGTCGAGCGAGCTTGCAAAGCTGAAGAGCTTGGAAGGGAGAAAAGAAAGACTGAGACAGAAGCTAAAGACACTCGTAAAAGACCGTCGGGTAAGAATTTCCATTCTACATCTAAGAAGTTTAGAGATGACTTCAGTCGACATAAAGCTACTTCAGATACACCTAGACGTGATCGACCTCCAGTGAGCTCTCGAGCTACCTCGATGGCCAGTGTTGATAACGTTCCACAGAATTGAGTTGAATGCAAACATTGTGGAAAATGGAATTCTGGGAGTTGTAGAGTTCGTGATCGGTCCTGCTTTAAATGTGGATCCTCAGACCATTTTATTCGAGAGTGTCCGATGTTAGCTGAACGGAATACGGTGCAGAACTCTAGACCGAAAGCAAAGGCATCAAGACGCAAGCGCACCACCCTGCATTTTGGCAATGTAGGTGGTAGTCGAGAGGGACGAAGAACACAATAGATTCGATTCGAGGCTAGAGCTCCACTAGAGCTTATGTTACTCGAGCTAGGAGGATGCTGCTTCTCCGGATGTCATTACCAGTATTTTCACCCTTTATGATACTACCGTGATTGCATTGATTGATCCGGTTCGACCCATTCATATGTATGTGAAATCGGTACTCAAGAAGACTCGCTGTTGAGTCTCATCGAGTTTGTGATTCGCGTATCCAACCCTTTGGGTAGATGTGTGTTTGTTAATAAAGTGTGTAAAAGTTGCCCATTGATGATTCGAGATTTTGCTTCCCGTCGATTTAATGTTGTTGTTTTCGATGAGTTTGATATAATTTTGGGAATGGATGGTTAACTTCGCATGATGCGTTGGTGAATTGCAAAAGAAAGCTTATTGATTTGAGACACCGTAAGCGGTGATATCATTAGAATTGAATCTAGTGATTTAGGTGAGTTTCCTACATGTTATATCCTCAATGTTAGCCCTAAGTATGTGAGAAAAGGTGCGAAGCTTATTTGGCTTATGTAATGGATAATAAATTATCTCGAGAAATGATTGAATCTGCATCTGATTGTATGTGAATACCGGATGTGTTTCTGAAGAACTAGGGTTTACCCTAGTACGAGAGATTGAGTTTGGCATTGAATTAGCTCGGGAATGACTCCGATCTCAATAGCTCCATATTGGATGGCACCCCATCGAGCTAAAAGAGTTGAAAGCACGATTGCAAGAGTTAACAGATAGGGCTTTTGCGACCAAGTTTCTCTCCTTGGGTGCACCATTTTTTTGTGAGAAAGAAAGATGGAACGATGCGAATGTGTATTGATTATCGGAATCGAATAAGGTAACTATAAAGAATAAGTACCGTTACCTCTGATTGATGATTTGTTTGATCGGTTGAAAGGGCTTCAGATTTTTGAAGATAGATTTCAGATCGGGTTATTATCGCCAGAGTCGAGATACAGATGTGCCAAAGACGCATTTGGACGAGGTGCAGACGCTTGAGTTTTTGGTTATGCCTTTTGGGATTACTAATGCACCTGCTGTTTTTATGGACTTGATGAATCGGGTTTTTAGACAGTTTTTGGATTGATTTGTGGTAGTGTTTATTGATGATATATTGATTTACTCCAAAGATGAAATTGAGCATGCTGAGCATTTGAGATTAGTGCTACAAACTTTGCGAAATCAGCAGTTGTATGCGAAGTTTAGTAAGTGTGAGTTCTGGATGAAAAGGTCAGCTTTTTGGGACATGTTGTTTCAGCATCAGGCATTCGAGTTGATCCGAACAAAATATCGGCTATACTTGATTGGAAGCCACCGAAAAATGTTTTCGAGATTCGAAGTTTTCTGGGACTTGCGGGTTACTATCAACGATTTGTGAAAGATTTTTCTATGATAGCTACCCGCTGACAAAGTTATTGCGAGAAGATGTCGTTCGAGTGGTCGTAAAAGTGTCGAAAAGTTTTGATCACCGAAAGCCCTTTTGATGAAGCTCCAATGTTAGTTCAAATTTGAATCGGGTAAAGAATTTGTTGTTTATTCTGATGCTTCTTTAAATGGTTTGGGCTGCGTTTTGATGCAGGAAGCCAAAGTTATAGCCTACGCTTCAAGACAATTGAAGCCGCATGAAAGAAATTACCCGACGCATGACCTAGAACTTGCAGCCATTGTTTTCGCATTGAAAATTTGGCGTCACTATTTATTTGGCGAGAAATGTCACATTTATTCAGATAATAAAAGTCTAAAGTATTTAATAACTCAAAAGGATCTAAATTTGAGACAACGCAGATGGTTAGAATTGTTGAAAGACTATGAGTTGGTGATTGACTACCATCCGGGAAAAGCTAACGTCGTTGCAGATGCGTTAAGTCGAAAATCATTATTTGCTCTTTATGCAATGAACGCACAGATAGCTATGTCTAGTGATGGTTCGATCATAGCCAAGTTACAAGCAAGGTCGATGTTTATTCAGCAAATTTGTGAAGCACAGAAAGTTGACAAGGATTTGATTGCTAGACGAATTCAGTGTAAAAAGGGTACAGAGTCAGATTTTTAGATTGATGAAAATGTCTGTTTGAATTTTAAAAGCCGAATGTGTGTTCCAAAAAATTCAGATTTGATACAGGTGATTCTGAGTGAAGCCCATAGTGGTCGATTATCAATACATCCAGGTAGCACAAAGATGTATAATGATTTGAAACAGTTCTATTGGTGGCCGGGCATGAAACGGGATATATCTGAATTTGTTTGAAATGCTTAGTTTGTCAGCAAGTAAAAGCTGAACATCAAGTGCCATCCGGATTACTTCAGCCAATCATGATACCTGAATGGAAATGGGATAGAATTACAATGGATTTTGTATCCGGTCTTCCTATGACACCGATTAAGAAAGATGCCGTCTGGGTTATAGTTGATAGACTGACTAAATTAGCTCATTTTGTGCCGGTTCGTACAGACTTCTCACTCGATAAACTTACTGAATTGTATGTATCACAAATTGTGAGATTGCATGGTGTACCGAGTTCCATTATTTAGCATGAGACCCGAGATTTACATTGTGATTTTGGAAGAAGTTACAAGATGCCTTAGGTACTAAACTACATTTTAGTACAGCTTTTCATCCGCAGGCAGATGGTTAGTCTGAGCGAACTATTCAGATACTTGAGGACATGTTGAGATGTTGCGTTCTCGAGTTTGAAGGTACGTGGGAACGATACCTACCTTTGATTGAATTTGATTATAATAAAGTTTTCAATCTAGTATCAAGATGGCGCCTTATGAAGCCTTGTACAAGCGAAAGTGTCGAACACCATTATATCGGGTGAGCTCACGAGAATAAGATACACGGGTTGATTTGATTAAAGAGACCAATGAAAGTGGCCATAATCAAAGATAATTTGAAAGTCGCATCGGATCGACAAAAGTCCTATCTTGATTTGAAACGTAAAGACATTGAATTTCGGTAGGAGATCGTGTATTCTTAAAAGTTTTCCCGTGGAAGAAAGTACTCCGATTTGGTCGGAAAGGCAAGTTGAGTCCGAGATATATCGGACTGTATGAAATCATTGAACGTATTGGGCCTGTTTCTTATAGATTGAGATTGCCCTCTGAGTTAGAAAAGATACATGACGTATTTCACGTTTCGATGCTTCGTAAGTACAGATCAGATCCGTCTCATGTGATCACACCGGCAGAGATTGAAATCCAATCTGATTTGACATATGATGAAGAACCGATCCGTATCTTAGCTCGAGAAATTAAAGAGTTGAGAAATAAAAGAATTTCGTTAGTGAAGGTTCTATGGAATCGACACGGAGTTGAAGAGGCTACGTGGGAGCCTGAGGATTCAATGAGGCAACAATATCTGACCTTGTTTAACGGTAAGATTTTCGGGGACGAAAATCCTTAAGGGGGGAGAGTTGTAACAGACCGAATTTAACCCTAATCGAAATGGTGGTTTCGGGACCACGAATCCGAGTCTGAGAATTATTTTAATATTATATTTTGAGTCTATTATATGTGAATTGATGGGTGTGAAAGTGTCGTATGAAAATTTTATTGTTTAAGTGCTTAATTTGATTAAAAGGACTTAATCGCGTAATGCCTAAAAGTTGCATGCTAAAGTGAAAAGTGCTTATATGTGGATGGCTTTTAATATGGAGTATTAAAAGTGAAATTAACCCATTTTATGAGTTAGTGGGTGGCAAAAGTCTAGTATAACCTTAAGTATTATATGGTTATTATTTTAGTATAAAGGTTATTTTGGTAAACCAAGTTATTTTAATATATATATTAATTAAAACATAAAAAATGGCCATTATCATCTTTATTTGTTTTGGTAGAATGTTTAGAAAAGAAATGGGGTTTTGCTTCCTTTGAATTTCGCAACTTCAAACACAAATTCAAGGTTAGTTTGATTTCGATTCTTGATAATTTTTACGTTTTTGAGATCGTTGCTTTGAACCGCAACTGACCCATGTTAAAATTTTTAAATCTAAGCATGCTTGGTATTCAGCCATTGTTGTGTTCATGTGGTTTTTGAGATTTGATGATTTTAGATGAAAGATATGTAAAAGATTAGTATGTTTTGTATTGGAAGTTTTGATGAAATTGAGTATTTAGGGCTAAATTGTAAAAATAAATTTTTAGAGGGGCCTATTTGCAAAATAAGTGAAATGTGAGGACTTGTAAAATCCCTAAGAATATTCGGCCCTTGTATAGTCTTAGCTAATTTGGTGTATTTTGTGTGTTATGCAAATAGGACAAAATTACAAAGTTGTGAAATATTAGGGGTAAAATAGTAATTTGCCCATTTATGTGCTTAGGGACTAAATTGATATGAATTGTGCTTGAATGAGCTAAATTTGAATGTGTTTTAGATCAAGAGCAAAGAAAAACAGATTTAGATTGGGGAAAGACGAAGGTTCTCGAATAGTCGATTTATACGGTCTATCGACAACCGAGGTAAGTCCTTACAAATTTATGTCGAGAAATTATTTACGAAAGTAGAATATGATAAAATTGGTATTGAAGGCAAGAAAATGTATGTAGGCCGAATGTGGGGTATGAAATTGTAGTAAATTTTGGTTGTTGAATGTGATGTGAATAATTATGCTCGGTTTAACATGAAATTGTAAAATAAAGTATACGAGATGGATATGATTTTAGCATTAAGTAATGTGTATGAGAATGTTGATTGGGTTGATAATCGGGCTTTGAGCCTAGCGGGCCTCGTGCCGGTGTTATTAATCGGGCTTTGAGCCTAGCAGGCCTCGTGCCGGTGTTATTTATCGGGCTTTGATGCCTAGCAGGCCTTGCGCCGGTGTTACATATCAGGCTTTAATGCCTAGCAAGCTTCGTGCTGGTGATTTATTTCGGGCTTTAATGCCTAGCAAGCTTCGTGCCGGTGATTTATTTCGGGCTTTAATGCCTAGCAGGCTTCGTGCCGATGATTTATTTCGGGCTTTAATGCCTAGCAGGCCTCGTGCTGGTGTTTAAATCTCGGACCTTTGGTCTAGCAGGTTTTATACCAATGATTTTTAATACGAGCGTATGTTTATGAATGAAATGGCCTAGTTGTGATGGTATTTGAATAAGCTAAGGTTTATTACTATAGTACGAGTGTTTGACCAAAAGTTATGTATCAAATCAAGTTTATGATATACGTGATGCTTCATAAATAAGCAAGTTGATATAAATGTGTTCATATATTCGGTACTTAAGATATGTGATTAGGAAAGACATTGAGTTGATATGTTTACTTGCTTACTTGAGATTTTTACTTATATTGATATGAGAAATTATATCTATATAGGTTCGCCATGAGCTATACATATTGATAATTGTACATATTCAATTATGTGTTCTCATCTTAAAGGTACGGAAGATATTATTAGGTTGTAAGTTGAAATATATATATTTGATTAGCAATATGGGTACTATTGATAAGTCTCACATTATAAGTGTACGTTGAATAAGGTTTCACTAGATATAAATATTGATAATCGGCTGTGATAGTAGCTATGTGTTATGTTAGTTCATAAATGTTAAACGTTATTTTACTCAATTTAAATTGAATACCTAGTTGAGTAGTAAAGTTGCTTAAGTCTTACTAAGCTAAGTTAGCTTACTTGTATGTTTTTCACTCTGTTTTATAGATTGTGATCAAGCTACTGGCTCGAGGGTTCATCGTTGAAGTCATCCACACTATCAACTTATTTTGGTACTATTAGAATTTAAATTCTAAAAACAAGGCATGTATAGGCTAGCTTGTTATTTTGAAGGATAATGTGTTAATGTTTATAGCCATGCAAAAATGGCTTGTCTTATTGGTAATAATCTAAAGTTATTCAATACTTGATGAAAGTATGAAAGCAAGTTTTATTTGAATGATGAAGATGGGTGAGCATAAAATCATGCTATGCATAATGGTTGTATACATATGTTTGATATGAATTTGCATAGATGAAATTTTGCTAGTTCTTTGAAAGAAATATATATATATATATATATATGAGATGGTATGTTAGGTTATGAATAACATTGAGTATGTGTATTTTCCTTAAATTTTAATTGATGTGATTCAAAATGAAATGATCAAATTATGGTGTTATGGTTTGGTTGTATTCGGTCTTGTTGCATGGTTTTTAAGCAGTAGATTCGGCATAGTAAGCAAGCATATTTTAAGTACATTGTTCATGATTATGTTTTAGTTAGTTATATATATTTCCTATAAGTGTGACATATGTTTGTGTATATTCGGATGTGATAGCGGTTTGTTAAAGAATAGGTAATTTATGAAATTTGATAGAACCATTATCCATAAGTTTAAGTAGATATTATATGCACGTTTAATGAACTTAGTGGGTGTTATAATTATTCGAATTTTCTATAAACATATTTATATAATCATCAAGCAAATTTAAAGGTTAGTAATCATTGGTGTGAATAACTAATTATGTTTGTATGTGATTGAATATGCATGTGATAAATTGGTTGGTGTAAGTTAACCTTTGATCATCTTTTTATATTCGGCCACCCTTTATAAAATGACCAAATGAATAATGCTCAGTAGTTTGAATGAGATTACTTATTTTTTTATGCATAATGCGATTGATATTATATTTGTGATGATTTGTTTATCGTAATATCATTTCTTAGGCATTAAGATTCAAGTGATTAAATGAACTTAGTGGTTAGTTGAGTAGCATCTTGTAACCCTAATCCGGCGACGGATAGGGGTTAGGGGTGTTACACTTAGCCCACCATGACCTCATATCATATCATATTGCATCATATACAAATAAGATAATGAAAAAACCCACCCTAAAAGTCCATCCGCTACACACACCATTTCCCTTCCAACCTTATGACTTCTGTGGGGAATTCTAGCTCGACCCACCCCTCCGCTACACACCAAGGGTAGCCCGGTTATGGTACTACTAAACGTTGCAGCAAAGCTGCTAATCATATATTAGGCTTAAAGCCTTCGGTGGATCCATACCATACGGCCATGCGATCCTGGATCCATACCACACGGCCATACGATCCTCAAATCTTCCGACATACCATAATTCCCACCCATATACATCCTAAGCGGAATATCATATGAATGCATCAACACACAAGTCACATCCATAAGCTTATATTCGTCATGTAAGGGTATTTTCATCATTTCACTACCTAGGGTACTTTCGTAATTCTACCCTACAGGGGTATTTTGGTAATTTTTCAAAATAGGGGTATCTTGGTAAATTTGCAAAATAAGGGTATTTTGGTAATTTGGTAAAACAAGGGTATCTTGGTAATTTTCCAAAATAGGGATATTTTAGTAATTTACAATTCTAGGGGCATTTTAGTAATTTTTCAAATGTAAGGGTATTTTAGTCATTTTATAAATATATGGGTATTTGATCCCTCTCGGGTTTTAGTTATGAACTTTGGCCCATCAACAAGTCCTCGCAGCTAAAGTGAACAGACACTACGCACCAGGTAGGATTCCAGAGAAGAGGACTTGGGCCACTAGGACCGCTTAAGTACCAAGCTCTCCCTAGATCCAATCCTAGACATGCGTATGCTCGTTGCCACACCCTAACCCAGTGACTTGTTCACGGACATGTTTAATTAGATTAAGTCTTATGAAATTGAAGAGTTGTTTAAACTAGGCCTAAAGTCCGTTAACCCTAACATACTGTTCTACGTCCCCATAAAAGCTCATCAAACCCAAATTCCAACCTTACGGCCCATTAGGCCCGAATCTTATCAAATGGCCTATTAGCCCATTTTGCCACTTTTGGCTTTTCGGCTTTTTGGCATTGCCGACTTTGTGTGTGTAGTGTTTATATACACTTGGTAACCTCTCGTGCTGTAAACCCCATCATCACGAACCTATAATCGACATTACTAGCGATTAACCAAAGCTTTAACACATACTGACTAAAAAAACCGAAACCTCACCGTAACCTTACCGTTTACCTCATGTTCTAGTAGCCCTTCCTTTGCTACTATTGGCGTTTGTCTTTTAGATCTGCACCCAAACACCTATAACGTCATACCCCAGTAACCAATATTGATCATAACTCACTCCTACGAGCCATAATACATTCGTCCATTTACTAAAACTCTAACTGAATTGGGAATACTTACTGCCTTGATAACAATCCTTTACCTACCACGCTTGCGATTGCTGTGCCATACCCTTGTTAATACATGTTAATGGCAAAGACGGGTTAGATAGCCCTTCGGCTTTTAATTAATACATGTTAATGGCAAAGACGGGTTAGATAGCCCTTCAGCTTTTAATAAAACACACTAAAAAGTTTAACTAAGCACTTACCGAAATTCTCCTTTAATCCTGCGGCTTAAGTCCGGCTTTTGAGACTAGTAAGGTGACAGAGGCAATTCGGCAACACTAGGGGGAATAAGAAATAAAAGTGATTTGGCTAGAACCGAGTGGTGAACAAAAATGGAATTTGAGAAGGAAAGATATAAAGGATTCAGCTTTGGCACACTTAGAAAAAAAAGATGTCCGAGCCTCTCACATGTGAAGAAATTCGGCCATAAGGAAAGTAAAAATTCGGCATTAACCTAGGAATTTAATTCGGCACTCATATATATACTAAAGAAAAATAAATAAATAAACTAAACCTACACTCCCCAATCGACACAAACTTATCACCAATTAAATTCCTTGATTTTCTCCAACATTTATCTTCATCCTCATCCCAAAAATTCCTTTATTTAGCCAAAAAATTCAATTTGAATTATATTCAAATTGCTTCCCCGAACAGTAGCCATCTTTTGGAATTTTGGTCCACTTCAAATACCTTCCCCATGCCAGCAGCAAAAATAGCATATTATTGTGCACTAGGCAACTCGAAACCAAGACCTCCAAGCACCACCACACACTTTCGCCACTGCACCACAACCCTTCTTGTGATATGTTCCATTCTCAACTTCTTTTAAAGCATATTTTTTAGCGACCGAATCATCCAAAGAAATCTAAAAGTATTAGCCAACGCGACTTCAAACCTCGACTCTTCACTATGGCACACGCCCTTGCCATCTGCCGCTTATTTAATTTGAGTCATATTTCCTCCCTAATTAATTATAACCCTTTCTGCCACGCTCCAGGTTTACTTTAAAAAAACCCAACATTTAGCGCACGCCGCGACTAAAACCCTGCTCCCCCTATTGCCCCTAACGCCTTTGCCACTGGGCCAGGCGTTTCTTTGTGTTGGAAATCAGCCCCAACTAATTATAAGGCCTAAACACTAGCCTTCATACTAACTTATGCACAACAAAATTTTTTGCCAAGTCCAAGAGTTGAACCTTTGACCACCAGCTTATTCAAAACATTCCAAGCCACCAGATCACCTAGTTCCTTATGCTATCTTTTAACCTAAAAAATATTTTAAAAGCCTTTTTACTAACACCAACCTCATTCAGGGTAAATTTTTTTTTTCTAAAGCCTTAGATTGAGCCAAGGACTTTTCCAACACCACTAACCCTTCCTAAATCACCTAAAAATTAAACTAAACATGCAATCATATTTTTTTCCAAATGGCAAAATCCATTCTCTTGACACACGAAACCCATTTATTCTAGGCCCAAATTCAAGGTTTTACAATTCTACCCTCTTTAAAGAAATTTTGTCCTCGAAACTTCCTACTAACTAGTAATCGTACTACCCAAGTCTCACCACTATGCTTTCGCTGCGCACTCTAAATCTAAGGCTAAAATAAACACTTAGTATACTACGGTAGGGTACGCACCATTATTCGCATCTGGAGCGTCTTCGTCCCCTTGGCGATGTGTTGCATAGACCAAAGCTGGCTGCCTTGCCTTAGCATAACATGCACCTCTACCTGGTGATCCACGACCGCGTTCATTACCATTATCGCCTCTGGCTTGTCCGCGGCCCCTTGGTGGTTGTTGACCACCCCTCTAAGGCTAAATATTACCTCTACCCTCGGATTGCTCCTGATCTAGCCTTCTCGGGCACTGCCTAACCCTATGCTCCATGGATCCATAGCCCAAACATGCTTCCATCCTCCTCCAACATTCGCCCGAAAGCCTTCTCCCACATTCAGCACAAAGGGGTATTCCATTATTAACAACAACAACAGAGGCCACAACTCTAACCGGTCCATCCACTCCGGCCCTCTTCATGGGCCTCTGTCCGACTCCCGCAGGTTCCATATTCTGCCTGTTCTTACCCTTCTCCTTCTCTCGATTGCAACGCTCCGTGCTCTTTACCTCCTCTGTTATTTTTGCTTTCTCCACCAAAATCGTAAAATCTCGCTCCTTCTGTGGAGCTATCAGTACCCTAAGGCTATCCCTTAATCCATCTGATCGTGCCAAATAGTCAAGTTTTAATATTTATAAAGAATGACCGAACCTATAGACTAACTATGACAACGATTGAGGCAAGTGCACCTATCGAACAATAGTATAGTTTAGGCAAGATTATTTTATCAAACCCAAAGGAACCTAAAAGTACTACTACTCACTTTCTTTCTATTATTTAGCGTAAATTATGGAGTGATTGGTTTATTAATCTAAAAAACTAATGCAAAACTAAACTAGATGCAAAGACAAAAGAATGAAACTTTTGGAGAAGACTGTGGAAAAACTTAGTTGATTTTAGACGATACCCTCAGGAAGAATCCACCTATGACTTCTCTTGTTATCTAACTTTTAATTTATATGACTTTTTTACTTAGCTTGATCCGTGAGACTCCCTAACATATATTAAACCCTCTCTCGAGGCGAATAACGTCTAACCTTAGGTTAATTAGTGAAACTCTCGTTCTCTTATAATAACCCCCTAAGGAAGCGAAGAATCGATCAATGGACTCCCATATTAGGTTTTACCCTAATCCGGCAAAATCTCATCACCCTATCTCTAGGCATGCAATCAACTCCGCTTAATTATGCTAGATCTACTCTTAGGCAGGGTCTATCCCTCCGCCACCTAAGCACATCAGATTAAATTAAGCAACATAATTAAGAATAAACTAAGTACTTATCATATAATTTAGAAATCAAATAACAAAATCCATCATAGGTTTCATCCCCTTCAAGTATCTCAAGGGTTTAGTTCATAACAAAATAAGAAAACATCTTAAGAGAAAAGATAAAACAAAACATAAGAAATCCTAAAACCCTTGAAGGAATTGAAGAGGAGATCCTCTGTCTTGAGTAGAACTCCACTTCTTGAGATGGATCAACTGCTATCTTCAAGTAATTCCTCGAATAAAAGCTCTAGCGAAAACTTACGCCTCTGCTTCAACTTCCGCCAAACTCCCCTTTTTAGTTGCTACCTTGGGTGTTTATATAGGCTTTGAGATACTTTACTTGGCTCCTAAGTATCCTAATTCAAGTAGAATTCCTCCTAGGATGTTTAAGTAGACTTAGGAATGTGTTTCTTTACCTCCAAGCATCCAAATCTGAGTGAAATTGCTCTTTCCTGTGGCAGGGGCACGACAATGGTACATGCCCGTGTAAGTCATGGCCAGGCCGTGTCTCAATTCTGTTGATTGGGGCACGACCATGTAAATCGTGGCATGGCCGTGTGAAGTAATTTGACGAGGCACGGCCATGTGGCTTGAAGTCCAGGCCGTGTCAATTTCCTCTTTGGCCCAAATTGGCCCCTTTTAAGCTTGTTTCTCGTTCTTTTCGTCCTCGGGTGCTTTCCTGAGTATAAACATGAAAAGAAAAGATTAAAATCAAGGGCTAAATTGTCCAAAATCATACTAAATGTGGGGTTAAAATATGTTACTTACGGTTTATCAAATACCCCCACACTTAAGCTTTTGCTTGTCATCAAGCAAAATTCTCAACTTACAATTAAAACAAAATTTCCATAATTCATAATTCCTATCGACAATGTCTCATCATAATTTATAGATAATTTATACATGGATAATTCAACTCAAAGAGTCCTAAAGATTCAATCACGATAAGTCATACCGTTGTAGTACGAAAACATAGGTGTCTCCCCTTATCTGAATAATTACCTTTAATTCAAAATCGACAAGGATTGACATCCTCACTAAAGGTTCACTCAAATCACTCAAAGTGTTTAACGTTCAAGAATAAGCACTCATAAGTCGAACGTGAAAAGTTAATCCTATATGCTTGCTTGAAAATCAAATCTCCACCACTGTATATGAGATGATACATAGATCAAAAGGTCTTTATCAGGGTTGTAACGGGGCTAAGGTTAAGGGTGTGGATACAGGCTAAATTAGAGGGTTAAAATAAAGATCGAATTGACAAGTTACCTAACTAAAGATAATGAACAAGAAAATAAATGATTACATCAATTGAAAACTTTAAACTAATAATAATACGAGCTTTTTTTCTTTGATAATTGAAATTTAAATGCACAAGCTCACTTTCTATACTACTAATACTGAATATGCTTCGATTTTTCGATGTTTGTTTTTTTTTTTCAAAACAAACTAAAGTAAATACATAATAAAGAAAGACTTTATCAACTGAAATAAACTAATTAGGTAACTGATCAAATCAATTCTCGATGGAAGGGTAGTCAAAAGAATGATAACAAATTCAAAGGGTTTTTGGGTTAATATTAGCGGGTAAATCAACAAAAAGGGTTGTTAGGATTAAAAAAGGGTTCACTAGGGGTTAATTATGTAGGTAGGCTTATAGTGGTGTGAATGTGTTAAAACCTAGGTGGCTTTATCATCTCAGTATATCAAATCATAGATGTGGTCTCAACATGTATAAACGAGGCAAGTTCTAGAATAACAGTTCAAAGTTGACACACTCATAATCAATAAAGTGAGCACGAAAAAGAATATATGCTCTATAAAGCTCAAAATCTCACAAAAATTATGGGTGTTTTTGTCATCAATCCCTGTAAATTTCAAACTTCAAAGTAATACTCAAATTCAGTTCAACGACTTATTAATTTTTAATTTTTAGAAAGTAGACTTATCATGCTCGATTCTCTAATATCCTTCAAATTTAATCATCAATGCACAATTAACTATGACTTACTCTAAAATATATCAATACAAATCATAAATCAATACAAATTTCATCCTAATTAGTAATATGAGAAAAATACTTGAAAACAAGACTAAATTCAGGATTTGAGAATAATGCAAAAAGTCAGGTACTTTTACCCCCCCACACTTAAGATGTACATTGCCCTCAGTGTACAAAGATAGATAAACAGTTATGTAATAATAAAATCAAAAGAGAAGGGGAGAAGTAACACTTCCTGAATTTTTCGATGAAGTCTATGAAAGAAACCGGATAAGATTGGCGGTGAACATGAGGAATCGTCTCGAACCTTTTGAAATTGAATCCTCGAAGTAACTGGCTTGGTTTTATTGTATCCTAAGCTAAATCTAAATGCCATTGAGAAAAAGGAGAAAATAATAAAGGAAGTAAAAATAAAAATAAAAATAAAAATAAAAATAAAAATAAAAATATGAATAAAAGTAAATAATTAAATAAAGATAAGGTCCACACTCATGTGCCTAGCCGTGATGTCCACACGGCCACGGCCACGGCCGTGTGGGTATGGAAACCTATGCCTAATTACGAAAAGAAATAAAACCAAACTAATTAGTATGATTAGTACTCGGGTTGCCTCCCGTGAAGTGCTCATTTAAAGTCTTGAGCTAGACTTACTTGTTGTACTCATAATCATGGTGGTTTGAGGAGGTGGAAATCCTTTCTCATGCGATCAACTCGGTTATGGATATAAAGTTTAAGTCAAGTAATGTTTACCTTAAAAGTGTTGAATTTAGGATTGCTTACCTCTACTGTGTTGTATAGGAAGACATTAAGTACCTCAAAAGTGATTTCTTCATTTGCCTTGAGTTCTGAATTGGTGATTCGAGGGTCTTCCTTATTCAACAATACTTGATCCTCTATTTTGATGTGATTTGTTGTTCCTATTAGCTCATCTGGGGTTTACTTCAGTTTCACTTCGTGTGGTTCTGGTTCCTCATGTAATTCTTCTTTATTGGCACGAGGTATATGATCCGGCTCAAGTTTGTAGCTTTGTGGCATTTCCTGCAATGAAGGTTGAACAAGTTGGTTATCAACTGAATTTACTTTCTCACCTTTATCACTTGATGTTCTGGTCGAGTCAAGAGCTTGAAGAGTGACTATCTCATCACCTACACGAAGTATAAGTTCTCCTGCATAAATATCAATTTTAGCTCTGGCAGTTGCTAAAAAGGGTCTTCCTCAAATTAAGGGGATCGTGTTGTCCCCATCCATGTCTAAAATGACAAAGTCTACTGGGAATACAAATTTATCAATTTTGATTAGAACATTTTCTATTATACCCCTAGGAATTCTTATAGTTTTATCAGTTAATTGAATGCTCATCCTAGTTTATCTATGTTTCCCTAGACCTAGTTGTTTAAACATTTTGTAAGGCATAACATTGATGGTTGCCCCTAAATCCGCTAGCACATTATCAATAGATAAACTACCAATTAAACATGGAATTGTAAAAGCCCCTGGATCTTTTAATTTTCGTGGCAGTTTATTTTGTAGAATTGCTGAGCACATTGCGTTTAGCTCCACGTGGTGCTCTTCGTCTAATTTGCATTTTTTGGTCAAGAGCTGTCTTAAAAACTTCCTCGAGTCTGGTATCTGAAAAAGAGCTTCAAGAAGCGGTAAGTTAATATGTAATTTCTTTAAGAGTTTAAGAAACTTACCAAACTATTCCTCTAAATCGTCTCTTTTCATTGCTTCGGGATAAGGTATGCGAGGTTGGTACTCCTTGATTACCAGTTTTGACTTTTCTTGTGTTACCTTTACCTTACCTTCGTCTGCCTTGGCTTTTTGTATTGGATTGGGTTCATCTAACCCCTTACTGGCATGGGTTGAGACGGCTTGAATTTGCTCATTTGGTTTGATCTCGGTGTTACTTGGTAGACATCCTTGTGGTCATTCTGACATTAGCTTTGCGAGTTGTTCGACTGCATTAGTGGCTGCCTTGACTAACTTAGTAAGTTCCCCAAATCGGTTCTCATTGCTTTTAAGTGCTTTCTTAGTTTCTTGGAAACGATTTTCTGTGTTTGCCATTAATTTTGTCAGCATCTCTTCAAGATTCGGCTCCTCTTCTTGTTGGTGAGATGGTTGTTGAAAATCTGGAGGAAGTTTCGATCTTTGGCTATTTTGATCATCCCACGAGAAATTTGGATGGTACTTCCAACCTGCATTATAAGTGTCACTATAAAAATTATTTTGATATCTAGAATAGTTACCTGTATAGTGAGCTTGCTCGTTTTCCATGCCATATCCGTAGGGTGGGTACTCAGGACTCACCACGCCTCCTAGATTCAAATCATATTGTATTTTTGGATGTACCCGCGAAGGACTATACCAATCATCAATCTTTTTATTCATCATCTCTAACTGATTAGATAACTTGGTGACCATGTCGAGGTTGAAGACACTGGCTGTTTTAGTAGGAATTATCCTCATGACTTGCCACTGATAATTATTCGTGCTATCTTTTCCATAGACTAAAATTTTCTTCCAAAAGCAAAATAGAGAAAAAAAATTAGCAAAGTAAAAAATAATAATAATAAATTGTAATAAAAAATTTGCTAAAGTAATAAAAATTAAACTTTCTTAATATTTTAGCTCCCCGACAACAGCGACAAAAACTTGATCGTGTCAAACAGTCGAGTTTTAATATTTATAAAGAATGATCGAATCTGTAGACTAACTATGACAACGATTGAGGCAAGTGCACCTATCAAACAATAGTATAGTTTAGGCAAGATTATTTTATCGAACCAAAAGGAACTTAAAAGTACTACTACTCACTTTCTTTCTATTATTTAGCCCAAAATATGGAGTGATTGGTTTATTAATCTAAATAACTAATGAAAAACTAAACTAGATGCAAAGACAAAAGAATGAAACTTTGGGAGAAGACTATGGAAAAACTCAGTTGATTTTAGATGATACCCTCAGGAAGAATCCACCTATGACTTCTTGCTATCTAACTTTTAATTCATACGACTTCTTTACTTAGCTTGATCCATGACACTCCCTAACCTATATTAAACGAGGCGAATAACGTCTAACCTTAGGTTAATTAGTGGAACTCTCGTTCTCTTATAATAACCCCCTAAGGAAGCAGTAAATCGATCAATGGACTCCCATATTAGGTTTCACCCTAATCCGGCAAAATCTCGTCACCCTATCTCTAGGCATGCGATTAACTCCACTTAAATATGCTAGATCAACTCTTAGGCAAGGTCTATTCCTTCTCCACCTAAGCACATCAGATTAAATTAAGCAACATAATTATGAAAAAACTAAGTACTTAACATATAATTTAGAAATCAAATAACAAAATCCATCATAGGTTTCATCCCCTTCAGGTATTTGAAGGGTTTAGTTCATAAAAAAATAAGAAAACATCTCAAGAGAAAAGATAAAACAAAACATAAGAAATCCCTAAAACCCCCTGAAGGAATTGAAGAGGATATCTTCTGTCTTGAGTAGAACTCCGGCTTCTTGAGATGGATCAACTGACTATCTTTGAGTAATACCCTGAATAAAAGCTTTGGCAGAAAACTTTTGCCTCCTATTTCAGCTTCTGCCGAACTCTCGTTTTTAGTTGCTACCTTGGTTGTTTATATAGGCTTTAAGATGCTTTACTTGGCTCCTAAGTATCCTAATTCAAGCGTAATTCCTCCTAGGATGTTTAAGTAGACTTAGGAATGTGTTTTTTGCCTCCAAGCATCCAAATCAAGTGAAATTGCTCTTCTCAGTTAGGGCATGGCCTTGGCACATGCCCGTAAGTTATGGGCACCTCTGCCTCGATTCATCGATTGGGGCACGGTAGTGTAAATCGTGGCATGGTGTGTGAAGTAATTTGACGAGGCAGTCGTGTGGCTTGAAGTCCAGTGCCGTGTCGATTTCCTCTTTGGCCTTAATTGGCCAACTTGTTCTTTTCGTCCTCGGGTGCTTTCCTGAGTATAAATATAAAAAAAAGGATTAAAAGCACCTTTTTACATAAATCAAGGGCTAAATCATCCAAAAGCATGCTAAATATTGGATTAAAATATGTTACTTTTATGGTTTATCACCATCCTCAAATCGTACGCACCTATTATACTCCATCACGACTATCCCCTTGGCATATTGATTGAGGCGCAGAAACTCAGCCTCGTACTCTGCTACTAGCCTATCTCCCTGATTCAGACTCAAAAACTCCTTCCTTCGTGCATCCACATAGGCCGCTCCAATGTACTTTCCCTAGAATGTCAATTTAATGAACTCCCAAGTGATCTGCTCCGGTTGGTTGCCCTCCTTTACAATCAACCACCATTGATAGGCTTCTTCCCTAAGTAGGGATATTGCTCCTTTCAACTTTTATTTAGTCGTGCAATCCAGGTCACCCATTATTCTTTAAGTAGCTTCCATCCAATACTCTGCCACACACGGGGCCACCCCCGCTACTCCTTTGAAAATCTCAGCCCCATTAGCTCGGAGTCGCTCCACGATCGACCCACGACTCCCTGTACCATTATTGGGCCCAATAACCCTTTCCAAGATTCTTAACATGGCCTTCAATACGGCATCTTCCGTAGTGGCAGCCCATTCATTTGCTCCTCTTTCAGCTACTAATGAGGTCGGAGCCTCTCCTACTCCTATGTTGGGCATATGGCCTGACTCGGATGATCCTGCCTTAATGCCTCTACGGCCACGGTCTCTGCCGCGGCCTCTTCCACCTCGTCTAGTGCTCATCATTGCGTATTTCTGAATTAAGAATTTTATGAAATTAGTACTTAGTTCCAATTGTTTAGGGCACATGTCTTATGTAAGTAATGACAATTTTCTTAAAGTTATTCCGCGGTCGAGAATCCACCACATGCTTAGGTTCCCTACGGGCTTTAGTCTCTAAAAGCCTATTTATTAAGTAGCCCATAATCTATACAGTTTCAGCAACCTAAGCAAATGTAGTACAGAAAACTTACTTGACTCGACGTCGAGGGCTCAGTGAACCACACTTAAAGAACCCTACAAAAACTTTTCAGTCTACTCATTTTTAAAACCCAAAATCTAAGGCCCATTTCACAACCCGAGCTTTATAATTGGGCTCTAATACCACTAAATATAACACCCCAAACCCAACCTAAAAGTTAGGCCCGAATCTGGAATGTCACATTAAAGGCGCACTTCAAAACAATTTACTGATTAACCATTTAAGGGCCAAAAGCCCAAGCATTGTATCTGGTTAAGTTTATTTTGAAAACCACATTAACACTTTAATAATTTTATGAAATTTCTTAAGAGGGAAGTTGAAACGATAATAATAATAAACCCATAGTTCAAAGTTAATTAGGAGATTACACGGCCTTATTGCAATCCAAAAAAAAAAACAAAGTATTTAAAACAAAATCATTCGAGTAAATTAAAACATTTGAACAGCTTGTAGTGTGGCCATCCCCGAGTCCTCTCCCACTTTGAGTCATCTATTTAGGACTACCTGAAACATTAAGTTAAAGGGGTGTGAGTTTTGAAACTTAGTATGTACAACCATTGCAAACAAATCACATACAAATATTCACATTGGGCCTAAGCCCTATCAATATCGGTGGTCTTGGGCCTTAGCCCACCATGACCTCATATCATATCATATCATATCATATCATATCGTATCATATACAAATAATATAATGCAAAAACCCACTCCAAAAGTCCATCCGCTACAAACACTATTTCCCTTCCAACCTTATGACTCTTGTGGGGAATTCTAGCTCAACCCACCCTCCCGCTACACACCAAAGGTAGCCCAGTTGCGGTACTATCGAATATTACAGCAAAGCTACTAATCATATATTGGGCTTAAAGCCTTCGGTGGATCCATACCATAAGGCCATTCGATCTTGGATCCATACCATACGGCCATGCGATCCTCAAATCTTCCTCTGTACCATAATTCCCACCCATATGCATCCTAATCAGAATATCATATGAATGCATCAACACACAAGTCACATCCATAAGCTTATATTAGTCTTGTAGGGGTATTTTCGTCATTTCACTACCCAGGGTACTTCCGTAATTCTAACCTATAAGGGTATTTTGGTAATTTTTCAAAATAGAGTTATCTTGGTAATTTTGTAAAATAGAGGTATTTTGATAATTTGGTAAAATAAGGGTATCTTGGTAATTTTACAAAATAGAGGCATTTTGGTAATTTACAATTCTAGGGGCATTTTAGTAATTTTCAAATGTAAGGGTATTTTAGTCATTTTACAAATATATGGGTATTTGATCCCTCTCGGGTTTTAGTTATGAACTTTGGCCCATCAACAAGTCCTCGCAACTAAAGTGAACAAACACTACGTACCAGGTAGGATTCTAGAGAAGAGGAGGTAGGCCACTAGGACCACTTAAGTACCAAGCTCTCCCTTGATCCAATCCTAGACATGCGTATGCCCGTTGCCACACCCTAACCCAGTGACTTATTTACGGACATGTGTAATTAGATTAAGTCTTATGAAATTGAAGAGTTGTTTAAACTAGGCCTAAAGTCCATTAACCCTAACATACTGGTCTACATTCCCAAAAAGCCCATCAAACCCAAATTCCAACCTTACGACCCATTAGGCCCGAATCTTATCAAATGGCCTATTAGGCCCAAAACAAATCCAAATTGTGTATCATACGTGACTAACTCAATTCGTATAACAAACCAAACCATTTCATCAAACTTAGCCTAAGGGCCCATCGGGCCCATTTACCCACTTTTGACTTTTTAGCTTTTCGACATTGCCGATTTCGTGTGTGTAGTGTTTGTACACACCTGGTAACCTCGTGTGCTATAAACCCTTTAGTCACGAACCTACAATCGACATTACTAGCGATTAACTAAAGCTTCAACACATACTAACTAAAAAAACATCAAAACCTTACCGTACCCTTACCGTGTACCTCACGTTCTAATAGCCCTTCCTTTGCTACTATTGATGTTTATCCTTTAGATCTACACCCTGTAATATCCGAGAATTAGGGCTTGTGCATTTTTGCTTAATTGTATGAAGTAACATGCCTATGTGTGTTTGAATGTGTTATATGAACTTTTGAGAACTTCAAAGTGTAGGTAAATGCCTTAGAAAATAATAGATTTTAAGTATTAAAGGGGGAGCTAAGCTTCATAGGCCTTAAGAAAATATGTAGAGGGAATTGGACATAAAAATCAGCTTGGCAAAGTGGCAAGGAGGCGCCACTTAGGGCCTTGGTAAGTGACGCCACAAGCAATGGAGAAGGGTTTGGGTTCGAGCCACAAGGGAAGCAAAAAAAAGGAGCTTTTATTTTGCGGCAATGGGGAGCAGTAGTGGACGGCATAGGGACTTTATTTAGATAAGGATTGGACTTGGTCAACCCCTTTTAAAATTCGGCTAAGATAGAAGATAAATGTTGATTTATTTTTAAATTATTTTGAATGTGCAAAAAGGAGAGAAAATAGGAGAAAATGAAGGGATGAGATAGGGGGAAGGAGAGTTGGCCAATTGGAGGGGTCTAGGTGTAGTATTTTTGGAAAGATGAGAGAAGTGAGCCATTCTTCATTCTTTTCTCTTTTGTGCCTCTGCCAAATTCTCTAGAAAATCTTCTCTTTTCTCTTTTATTTGTCAAAGCCGAAAACACAAGCAAGCATAGTCGATCTCTTCATCTTTCTCTTCTCACCTTTTCTTCCTATCCTACTTAGGCCGAACCTCTTCCTCCCAGAGGTTCATCATTTCCAAAATTCCTAGAGCAAAATACCACCATTGCCGAACCCTTGTAAATCTCATCTCTTTTCTTTCCCAATTACTAAGGCCGAACACCTCTGTGGGTTCAACAAGGAGCAGTCAACTTCTATAATAAGGGTAAGGGTCAACTATCGATTCTTTTCTTTCTTTTCTTTAATCAAAAGATGGAATCTAACCCCATTAATGTTCTTCACCGAAACTATGAAGGAAGTTTTGGGATTTCTATTGTAGCCGATTTCAAGAAGGAAGCTTTCGAGACTTTTAAGATCTAAGGTAAGCTATGGGTGATATTCGGCCATAGGCCATTTATGATGTTCATAAAGTGTTAGAATCGGATCTAACTTAAGGCTTGTAGGTATTTTGACATCTTCGTAGTCAAGTGACTATTTTTGGGATTTGGAATCGCAAGGTGAGTGAATGTGAATATTTGGCCATATTGGTCATTATGTTAGTCGAATCTAACTATGGTTATTTAGGGGCATTCGACAATGGTGTACAAGGATTTTCGGGATTTCAGTGAACTCGTTAAGTAAATCAGGTGTGTAACCCCACACTAAATCTTAATAGATTTATGGTAATGTTTTAATACATGTGTTAATGAAAGTATGTGAACGTGGCTAGAGGTACCATACAATGGTACAAAACATTCAGGTACGTAATCTTTAATATTACGTTAATAAATGTTATGAGCATGTGAAATATCGCACATAAGTGAATATTGATAAGAATGTGATATAAGGCATAAAGTATGATATTTGTATGATTTGTATGACATGGGGCATATGGGTGTTATTTTAAGGGGAAGTGATCTGGTGGTTTTTACCACGAAATCTGGTGACTCATGTCACGTAATCTGAATGTGGTGACTTATGTCACAAAATATTATCTGGTGGCTATGCCACAATTTATAAGCGATGTGCGATTCTGCTGCCGATCGCCTTCGATGATGTGTAGCGGATGGAGGGTTGACTTAGTAGTCCCCACGGTGTGATGGGTGGTACGGGTGATGTGTAGTGGATGGTTTTCTAGGTTCGGGTTCAGGATTGCATCATTATCCATAATTGATATATATATATATATATATATATGTATGAACTGATATGCCTAAATCGTTGGGACTATGTGTTGGTGGTTATTCACTGAGTCCGTTTGACTCACCCCGTTGTGGGATATTTTTTTGGTGGACTTCAATGATGGACCGGTGGCGGGAACTTAGTGGTGGCCATGCTCATTTCGTAATTTATTTTATTTTAGGACTTTCTATTTATTTTGAAGTATTTTGGATTTATTTCGGGTTTTCTTTGATGTAACAAGGCCACTAGTATGAAACTATTTATGCATGCATTTTAATTATTTTAGTGTGATATGATTTTTATCAATTTAAAGTTTAAGTAACTTTTCTTAAAAACGTCAACAAAATTTCAATGTTTTGACACCTAAACAACACCGTTATTAATTTGAACCCAACACAAATCAACTGTTCTTAAAAAACACACAAATATTTTTCCAAAGTAGCAAATAAGTTTTGAATTGTTTTACTCAAGAAGCACGCCAGATCCAGTCAGAGCTTATGGGTTGGGTTTGGGGTGTTTCAGTTTGGTTGGTTCAAAACTCGACCTTGAGGGCTTTTTGGGCCCAAAACATTTTCTCTCTTTTAAAATTGAATTTTACTAAGAAATGAGCAAGTTTTCTGGCATGACACCTGAGTCTCTGGCCTGAAGTCCACCAGGTAAGTACTCCTAATTCTTTTGTGATTTGTATGTGGGAAATTATAGGGACATAGATTAGTAAACTAGGAATTAAACCCTAGGATTAGCCTACTTCAACACCAAGATACATAAAACTTAAAGTCTAACCAAACAAACCTGTGTTTGAGTCGCCGAGTTAAAGGTGTGGCAACCGTTGTACGCATGTCTAGGATTGGATTCAGGGGAGCTTGGTATTTAAGCATCCTAGTGACTCACCTCCTCACCGCTCGAATCCTACCTTGTGCGTAGTGACGGTTCACCCTAACCAAGAGGACTCAGTGACAGGCTATGCTCAATAATTAAAACCCGAAAGGGACCCGTCACCTGGTTTTGTGAAATACTAAAGTCAAACCATGATTTTAAAATTTCAAAGTACCCTTGATTTAAAAATGACCCAAGATACCCTGATTTGTAAATTAACCAAATTACCCCTAACCGGTACAAATTTCCAAAATACCCTTATTTCGATTAAATCATCTGGAACCATATTTTGCGAAAAATTATCGAAATGCCCCTGGTTTGAAAAATTATGAAAATACCCTCAGTTTATAAAATTACCATTTTACCCTTGAAATTTTCTTATCAAGTATTTCAATTTTGTAAAAATACCAAAAATCTCTACTTTGCGAAATTTTCAAATACCCTAATTTGAAAAATTACCAAAATACCCCTGTAGGACAAAATTACGAAAATACCCATGGGTAGTGCAAAAACAACAACAATAACAACTACAACATTTTTCTGTGATGAACGCAAGTTCATGAATATAATGATTGAATGAATGAATTTGAGACTGTGTGTGTATAAATTCGAAAGAACTACTCCTTAGAACTATTGAACATAAGATCTGCTCGTGATAAATCGATGGAACAAAACTAATTCATAAAATTCTTTAATCGGATAAACGCGATTGAAGTATGAACTCTAGGGGCGAGTCGTATAAATGCGTGGCCGTGGTAGAGGTTGAATGATCGTGTCCGGAGCTCAGTTAGGTCGGGACAAGGGTCCAAAAATGAAATGCCACCACCACCAGCCGCTGATGTGGAATATCAAGACCAAACGGGGGAAGATGCAGTATCACAGGCGATGCTGCGAGTTCTGGAAAGGGTGGCTGGAGTAGGTGGAGGCATGGGAGCTCGAAAGTCGATACCTGAGTGGCTTTGAGCTAATGGAGCTGAGTTTTTCCGTGGCGTATCTGGTGTGGCACCCAATATGGCTGAGTATTGGTTAGAGGCGACGGAACGGATTATGGATGACTTAGACCTGACTACTGAGGAGAAACTAAAAGGGTAGTGTCGCTACTCTGTGATGAGTCATATCAATGGTGGCTCACAGTTCAGGATGGTGCTACCGCTGATGATCTTACTTGGGAATATTTTAAGGCGGCATATTAGAAGAAGTACATTGGAACTAGTTATGTTGATGTGTAGAGAAGGCATTTTTTAGGCTGGTTCAGGGAAATAAGTCCATTACGGAATACGAGGCAAAATTTTTAAGGTTGAGCCGATATGCTCGAGGTATAGTGGCTACGGAACATGAGCGATGTGTTCATTTTGAGGACAGACTGAGAGATGACTTGAGGTTGTTAATAGCTCCACAACAGGAGTGAGAGTTTGCTGTGTTGGTGGAGAAGGCTAAGGTAGCTGAAGGGATTAAGGACTCTGTGAGACAAAATACAGATAGGAATAGGAAAAAGAGAGGTTTTGGATCAGCAGGGTCATCTGGGAATGTGCCAAAGAGGCTTAGAGTTGATGGGCCGCGAGGTCAGCAGGCTACTACGGGAGGACATTACCGTACTTACGGCCAGTGTGGAAAGATGCACTTGGGAGAGTGTTGGAAGAAGACAGGGGGATGTTTCAAGTGTGGGTCCAATGACCACATGATTAAGGAGTGTCCTTGAGAACAGAAGGGGGCCGACCAGTAAGTCAGGGTCCTAATCAGGCTGAAAGAGGAGGACAGCAGCCACCGCGAGGTCGTGGTTCTATGGGGAGAGGTAATGGTTTTGGTAGAGGACGGGAACAGGAGAGGTGTTGGTAACACTGAGGCAAAGCAATTGGTCAGTATATGCGATTCATCGGAGGAAGATGGTGGCCTTGGGATGTCATAACCCAGTACATTCCTTATAGTGACAAACCTTACTTTGCTCTAATTGATGTTGGCTCTACCCACTCTTATGTTGCATGTAGAGTAGTTGAAACACTAGGCATAGCCTCCGAACTATCTAATAGGGAGATGTATGAGTGAGCCCATTAGGTCAAAGCGTAGTGGTGAATAAGATGTTTTGAGTGTACCTCTAGAGCTCTAGGGAGTGGTATTTCACGACTTGATGGAATTACCTTCTGAGAATTTGATCTCATCCTTGGTATGGGTAGCTAGTGGAACATCAGTTTGTATTGGATTGCTTGACTAAGCAAATGGAGTTAAGGACATCGGAGGATAAGGCGGTAGTTATGATAGGGTAAAGAAGAAACTACTTGTCTAACGAAGTTTCTACTTTAAAGGCTAATAAGATGGTTCGAAAAGGGTGCGAGGAATTTTTGATCTTTGTTAGTGTGTTGGATGCAAAGGAAGGGGGAGTTAGTGGAGTTAGAACAGTAAGAGAATTTCTGGATGCTTTTTTGGAGGAGTTACCTAGAATACCCTCGGATAGGGAAGTGGAGTTCGAAATTGACTTGCTGCCCGGTACAGCTCCTGTGTCAATTGCCCCATACAGAATGGCACCAAAGGAGTTGGTTGAGCTCAATGCTCAGATTCAAGAGTTGCTTGATCATGGGTTTATCCGACCCAGTGTGTCTCTATGGGGAGCACCGGTCTTGTTTGTGAAGAAGAAGGACGAAACTATGCGCATGTGTATAGATTATCGTCAGTTGAATAAGCTGACCATCAAGAACAAGTATCCATTGCCAAGAATAGATGACTTGTTCAATCAGCTTAAGGGGGCCGCGGTATTCTCAAAGATAGATCTAAGGTTTGGATATCATCAGTTTAAGGTGAAGGAGGCTGATATCTATAAGATAGCTTTTCGAACAAGGTACGGGCATTATAAATTCTTGGTAATGCCGTTCGGATTGACAAACGCCCTAGCCTCGTTCATGAACATGATGAACTGGGTTTTCCAACCCTATCTGGATCGGTTCATTGTTGTGTTCATAGACGATATTTTGGTGTATTCGAAGTCTGAGGAAGAACATGATGAGCACCTCTGAGTCGTGTTGCAAGTGTTAAGGGAGAAAAAGCTATATGCCAAATTCAGCAAGTGCAAATTTTGGCTGAAGGAAGTTACATTTTTAGGGCATGTGGTGTCTGCTGAAGAAATACGGGTGGATCCTCGGAAGATTGAGGCAGTGTTGGATTGGAAGCCACCTAAGTCCATGGTAGAAGTTCAGAGTTTCTTGGGTTTAGCAGGCTATTATAGAAGGTTCGTAGAGGGTTTCTCATCAATAGTCGCTCCTTTGACGAAGTTGCTAATAAAGGAGGTACCGTTCGTATGGACTGATAAGCAACAGGGGAGCTTTGAGAAACTTAATAGGGTCTTGATTGAAGCTCCAATTTTGATTTAGCCTAAGGCAGGAAAAGATTACATGGTGTATTGTGACACTTCTCATACAGGATTGGGATGTGTCCTCATGCAAGACGGGAAGGTAGTCGCTTATGCGTCTCGACAATTAAGGCCACATGAAGTTAATTACCCGACGCATGATTTGGAATTGGAAGTAGTGGTCTTTGCTCTTAAAGTGTGGAGGCACTACTTATATGAAGAAAAGTCAGTGATCTACAGGGACCACAAGAGTCAAGTATTCTTCGATTCGAAAGAGTCAAACCGAGGACAATGAAAGTGGGTGGAATTATTGAAGGATTATGATTGTTCTATAGAGTATCACCCGGGCAAGGCGAATATGGTGGCGGATGCCCTAAGTCAGAAAGTAGTGACGGAGTTAAGGGCAATGTTCGCACATTTAAGCCTCTATGATGATGGAAGTTTATTAGCAGAATTTCAAGTGAAACTGACATGGCTGAATGAGGTGAAAGATGGACAGTTGGCAGATGATGATTTCAGTACTAAGCTACAACAAGTGCAGAGGGGGGAGTTGGAGGATTATGGTATTAATGGAGATGGAGTATTGTGTTTCAAGGGAAAGGTTTGTATGCCTAAGAATAAGGAGCTAAGGCAGAAAATTCTGCAGGAATTGTATAGTTATCCTTGTGCTATGCATCCTGGAGGCAGTAAGATGTATAGAGATCTAAGGGAACAGTTTTGGTGGCCTGATCTTAAGCGGGAAGTTACCAAATTTGTAGGGAAGTGCTTAACGTGTCAGCAAGTTAAGGCTGAACACCAAGTTTCGTCAGGGTTGCTTCAGCCGATTAAGATACCACAGTGGAAGTGGGAGAGAATTACCATGGACTTCGTTAGTGGGCTTCCCCTTACACCGACTAAGAAGGACTCGGTATGGGTGATAGTGGATCGGCTGACAAAGTCCGCGCATTTCATTCCAGTGAGGGTTGACTATTCTCTCCAGAGGTTAGCAAAGTTGTATGTGGCAGAGATTGTGAGGTTGCACGGAGTACCGATGTCGATTATCTCGGATAGGGATCCGACGTTCACGTCTCAATTTTGAAAGGCGCTACATCAAGCTTTGGGCACCAGATTAGACTTCAGTACGGCATTTCATCCGCAGTCGGATGGTCAATCTGAGCGCGTGATCCAAGTGTTAGAGGATATGTTGAGGGGCTGTGTGATATACTTCAGAGAAAGTTGGGAGGAATATTTGCCTTTAGCGAAATTTGTGTACAACAACAGCTATCAGGCAAGTATTCGGATGGCACCGTATGAAGCACTGTATGGACTGAAGTGTCACACTCCCACATGTTGGACGGAATTGGGAGAACGTTAGATTTTGGGTCCGAAAATTGTGGTAGAATCGAAAGAAAAGGTTAAGGTGATTCAGACCCGATTGAAGGAGGCTTCTGACAGGAAAAAGTCATACAGATCTTAAGCGGAAGGAGATTGAGTTCGCTGTGGGAGATTTTGTGTTTCTTAAAGTTTCACCGTGGAAGAAGGTAATGAGATTTGGTCATAAAGGGAAGTTAAGTCCCAGATTTATAGGACCTTATCGGGTATTAAAGCGAGTTGGACCAGTGGCCTACCAGTTGGAGTTGCCTTCAGAATTATAGCAGACGCACGATGTATTCCATGTTTCTATGCTACGACGATATCGATCGGATCCATCTCATGTAGTTCCAGTTGAAGACGTGGAGTTAAGGCCAGATTTGTCCTACGAGGAGGAGCCAATTCAGATCTTAGAACGAGATGTGAAAGTGTTGCGGAGGAAATCGGCCCCTCTGGTCAAGGTGCTGTGGCGTAATCATGCATCGGAGGAAGCTTCTTGGGAGCTGGAAGAAGCAATGCGACAGCAATACCCCCACCTATTCTAGCTAGGTAATTTCGGGATCGAAATTATTTTAAGGGGGTAGAACTGCAATATCTGAGAATTAGGGCTTGTGCATTTTTGCTTAATTGTATGAAGTAACATGCCTATGTGTGTTTGAATGTGTTATATGAACTTTTGAGAACTTCAAAGTGTAGGTAAATGCCTTAGAAAATAATAGATTTTAAGTATTAAAGGGGGAGCTAAGATTGATAGGCCTTAAGAAAATATGTAGAGGGAATTGGACATAAAAATTAGCTTGGCAAAGTGGCAAGGAGGCGCCACTTAGGGCCTTGGTAAGTGACGCCACAAGCAATGGAGAAGGGTTTGGGTTCGAGCCACAAGGGAAGCAAAAAAAGGGAGCTTTTATTTTGCGGCAATGGGGAGCAGTAGTGGACGACATAGGGACTTTATTTAGATGAGGATTGGACTTGGTCAACCCCTTTCAAATTTCGGCTAAGATAGAAGATAAATGTTGATTTATTTTTAAATTATTTCGAATGTGCAAAAAGGAGAGAAAATAGGAGAAAAGAAAGGGATGAGATAGGGGGAAGGAGAGTTGGCCGATTGGAGGGGTCTAGGTGTAGTATTTACGGCAATATGGGAGAAGTGAGGCCATTCTTCATTCTTTTCTCTTTTGTGCCTCTGCCAAATTCTCTAGAAAATCTTCTCTTTTCTCTTTTATTTTGTCAAAGGCGAAAACACAAGCAAGCATAGCCGATCTCTTCATCTTTCTCTTCTCACCTTTTCTTCCCATCCTACTTAGGTCGAACCTCTTCCTCCCAAAGGTTCATCGTTGTCAAATTCCTAGATCAAAATACCACCATTGCGAACCCTTGTAAATCTCATCTCTTTTCTTTCCCATTTGCTAAGGCGGACACCTCGTGGGTTCAACAAGGAGCAGTCGATTTCTGTAATAAGGGTAAGGGTCAACTATCGATTCTTTTCTTTCTTTTCTTTAGTCGAAAGATGGAATCTAACCCCATTAATGTTCTTGGCCGAAACTATGAAGGAAGTTTCGGGAATTCTATTGTAGCCGATTTCAAGAAGGAAGCTTTCGGGACTTTTAAGATCTAAGGTAAGCTATGGGTGATATTCAGCCATAGGCCATTTATGATGTTCATAAAATGTTAGAATCGGATCTAGCATAAGGCTTGTAGGTATTTCGACATCTTCATAGTCAAGTGACTATTTTCGGGATTTGGAATCGCAAGGTAAGTGAATGTGAATATTCGGCCATATTGGTCATTATGTTAGCTGAATCTAACTATGGTTATTTAGAGGTAGTCGACAGTGGTGTACAAGGATTTTCGGGATTTCAGTGAACTCGTTAAGTAAATCAGGTGTGTAGCCCCACACTAAATCTTAATAGATTTATGGTAATGTTTTAATACATGTGTTAATGAAAGTATGTGAACATGGCTAGAGGTACCATACAATGGTACAGAACATTCAGGTACATAATCTTTAATATTACATCAATAAATGTTATGAACATGTGAAATATCGCACATAAGTGAATATTGATAAGAATGAGAGATAAGGCATAAAGTATGATATTTGTATGATTTGTATGACATGGGGCATATGGGTGTTATTTTAAGGGGAAGTGATCTGGTGGTTTTTACCACGAAATCTGGTGACTCATGTAACGTAATCTGAATGTGGTGACTTATGTCACAAAATATTATCTGGTCGTTATGCCACAATTTATAAGGGCGATGTGCCATTCGTCTGCAGCGACTACCTTTGATGATGTGTAGCGGATGGAGGGTCAACTTAGTAGTCCCCACGGTGTAATGGTTGGTACGGGTGATGTGTAGCGGATGGTTTTCTAGGTTCGGGTTCGAGATTGCATCATTATCCATAATTTCTATATATATATATATATATATATATGAACTGATATGCCTAAATCGTTGGGACTATGTGTTGGTGATTATTCACTGAGTCCGTTTGACTCACCCCGTTGTGGGATATTTTTTTCAGGTGACACTCAGTGATGGACCGGGTCGGCAGGAACTTAGTGGTGGCCATGCTCAGCTCAGAATTTATTTTATTTTAGGACTTTCTATTTATTTTGTAGTATTTTGGATTTATTTTGGGTTTTCTTTGATGTAATAAGGCCACTAGTATGAAACTGTTTATGCATTCATTTTAATTATTTTAGTGTGATACGATTTTTATCAATTTAAAGTTTAAGTAACTTTTCTTAAAAACGTCAACAAAAATTTCAATGTTTTGACACCTAAACAACACCATTATTAATTTGAACCCAACACAAATCAACTGTTCTTCAAAAACACACAAATATTTTTCCAAAGTAACAAACAAGTTTTGAATTGTTTTACTCAAGAAGCATGCCAGATCCGGTCAGGGCTTGTGGGCCGAGTTTGGGGTGTTTCACACCCAAACACCTATAACGTCATAACCAAGTAACCCATATTGATCATAAGTCACTCCTATGAGCCATAATAGATTCGGCCATTTACTAAAACTCTAGCTGAATTGGGAATACTTACTGCCTTGATAACAATCCTTTACCTACCACGCTTGCAATTGCTGAGCCACACCCTTGTTAATACATGTTAACAGAAAAGAGGGGTTAGATAGCCCTTTGGATTTTAATAAAACACACTAAAAATTTTAACTAAGCACTTATCGAAATTCTCCTTTGATCCTGTAGCTTAAGTTTGGCTTTTGAGACTAGTAAGGTGACAGAGGCAATTCGGCAACAGAATAAGAAATAAAATTGATTTGGCTAGAACCGAGTGGTGAACCAAAAGGGAATTTGAGAAGGAAGGATATGAATGATTCGGCTTTGGCACACTTAGAAAAAAAAGATGTCCAAGCCTCTCACAAGTGAAGAAATTCGGCCAGAAGGAAAGTAAAAATTCGGCATTAACCTAGGAATTTAATTCGACACTAATTTATATACTAAATAATAAATAAATAAATAAAATAAACCTACACTCCCCAATCGACTCAAACTTATCACCAATTAAATTCCTTTATTTTCTCCAACATTTATCTTCATCCTCATCCCAAAAACTCCTTTATTTAACCAAAAAATTCAATTTGAATTACATTCAAATTGCTTCCCCAAACAGCAGCCATCTTTTGGCATTTAGGTCCACTTCAAATACCTTGCCTACGCCAGCAGCAAAATAGCATATTATTGTGCACTAGGCAACTCGAAACCAAGACCTCCAAGCACCACCACACGCTTCTCGCCACTGCACCACAACTCTTCTTGTGATATGTTCCATTCTCAACTTCTTTTAAAGCATATTTTCCAGCGACCGAATCATGCAAAGAAATCTAAAAATATTAGCCAACACCCAGCTTCAAACCTCTGACCTCTTTACTATAACAGACGTCCCTTGCCACTGCGCCGCTTATTTAATTCGAGTTATATTTCCTCCCTAATTAATTATAACACTTTCTACCACGCTCCAGGCTTACTTAAAAAAAGCCCAACATTTAGCGCACACTGCGATTAGAACCCTGCTCCCCCTCCTGCTCCTAACGCCTTTGCCACTGGGCCAGACATTTCTTTGTGTTGGAAATCAGCACCAACTAATTATAAGGCCTAAACTGTAGCCTTCATACTAACTTATGCGCAACAAAAATTTTTGCCCAATCCAAGACTTGAACCTTTGACCACCAGCTTATTCAAAACATTCCAAGCCACCAGATCACCTATTTCCTTATGCTATCTTTTAACCCAAAAATATTTTAAAAGCCTTTTTACTAACACCAACCTCACTTAAGGGTAAAAACATTTTTTTTTTTTTTGCTAAAGCCTTAGATCGAGCCCAGGACTTTTCCAACACCACCAACCCTTCCTAAATCACCTAAAAATTAAACTAAACATGCATCATAATTTTTTTTTCCGAACGCCAAAATCCATTCTCTCGACACACAAAACCCATTTATTCTGGGCCCAAATTCAGGGCGTTACAACAAAGCCACATGCGAATTTCACTTAGTTAAGTTTCTCGATATCACCCCGGAATAATAATAAATACTCGATGGTTTCACACATAACCCACCATTCAATAATTAATAAGGTAGTATCACACATAGCCCACCATTATTACTAAGCACGATGGTATCGCACACAGCCCATCGCTAACAAATAATAAGGTGGTATCGCACACAGCCTACCATTGATAATATTGGCGATGGTATCGCACACAGCCTATCGTCAATAATTAATAAGGTGGTATCGCACACAGCCCACCATTGTTACTCATTCACGGATATTTATCCGCATACATTTTCCTATTTCAAATGTTCATCCGAAAATATCCTCACACACTATCATTCTTAAATAGATTTCTACAATAATCATTCGCATTCACGTAATATATTAATAAATATAACATATGCAATCAGGGTGCACCGTTTACACAAAACTCACCATGGTTTCATCATATACCGAATTCACCTCAAGTGAGTTCTGGGCACAAACCTATACCTCTCATGGTATAACCACATACTTCCTCATTTTCAACATACATGTTGAATCATTCATAACGCTAAAGAACACTCTTGCGTCTCATACATATAGTATCATATCAACATCATACCCCCGATAGGGTCTTACATGAAATATCATATTGATGCCATGTCCCTGAAATGGTCTTATACGAAATCTCACACCGAGGCCATATTCCAAATATGGTCTTACACGGGACCTTAACTATCATAGTATCATGAAATTTGCATTTCCTCTATTCTTAGATTCAAGTGAAGACTTTCAATTCTTGACATCTCATCAAAATATATTTAATATATTCATAGAGTCAAAATACAATTCATACAACATCGAAATATTAAATACTTCACTTATAGTTGCATTATTAGCACACGAACTTACCTCGATACCGAAAAGGATAGAAAGGGACCTATTTGTCCATATTTCTCTTTTCTCTAGTTCTAGGTCCAAATCTCGTTTTCATTGATCTAGAAAAATAAAATTTACTCATTTAATCACCATACTAATCAATACATTTTAAAATTTCTACTTTGGCAACATTACGACTTTGCCCCTAGGCTCGTATATCGATTTTCATCCAACTTCTTTACTAATCAAGCCTAGTCGATTCATAATCTCTTCTATGGAAACTCAAGATTTCAACTGTTACACACATTTACCACTCATTTCACAACCTTTATAAAAAGGTCATTTTAGGTGTTTTCATGGTAACACCCTTCATAAAAGTTGTTTATCTAAAAACTAATACTCATGTTCTTCCATAAAAATGTAGGAAACAACATAAAAGCTCTCATGGGAAAACCCTAAAATTTTCACTATATTGTAAGATAGTCCCCTCATTAGAAAGCTTAAGCTTTAGGGGTTCCAAAAGTACAACTATCATCAAGAAAAACCATTAAAATCACTTACTTTTAGAGAGACGAATTTGCTAAAATTTTGAGCTTTCAAAACCCCTATTTTTCTTGCTATTTTCAGTGGAGGAAGATGATTAAGAATATGGATATCATCTTTTCTTTATTTTAATATTAAACAATCAATTTAGTCACCAAACTTACCAACTTTGACCAATTTGTCTCCTATGGTCGATCACCCTATACTTAGGGGTCTAATTTCATAATAAAGACCTCCAATTAATTTTCTTTAGCTATTAAACACATTTAGCTTATACAATGGAATTTTTGCACTTTATGCGATTTAGTCCTTTTTCGCGATTAAGCATGAAATCGCTAAAATTAAAACACCAAAATTTTCATGCACTTAAATAATCATGCTCTGACTCATAATGTAACAGCCCGATTTAGGGCCTAGTCAGAACAGTGGTGTGGGACCATGAATCTGAGATGAAATTATGAGTTTTAAGGTTTACGTCATGTTTGCATGCTAGTATGAAGGTTTCATGAAGCAATTTCGCTAAATTGTGGTTGAATGGTCCAAAAGGACTAAATTGCAAAAGTTGCAGAATATGAAATTCTAGAAGCTTTTTGTTTGAAATAGTTTTAGAATAATAATTATGAACCCCTAGATAGCAATTTGCCCAAAATTTAATTTTTGGACAAAATTGGTCATGAGATAGTTTTATGGAAATTTTTAAAAAGAGGGGCATTTTGGTCATTTGCCTAATAAATGATTAAAATGGGAAAAAGATAACAAAAATCCATTAATCTTCTTCCCCAAGCTGCCGAAAATTCCAATAATCATTATTAGGGCCCTTTCAATTTTCCAAGCTTGCTAGTAAGTGCTCCTAAGCCCAGTTTTTTATATTCTTCATATTTTTGAAGTCCTGGCAGCATGAGTAAGCTATTTTTAGCTATTTGATGAGCTATAATGGATGTTCAAAAATGTGGTCATGTATGACATGCATGTATTTTGATATTTTATGGAAGATTATGAAAGCTTGATGTAGTAGAAACATCTTTTGTTAAGTGATTTTCCATGAAAATGCATGTAGGGACTTAATTGCAAAAATCTTAAGTTTGGTCATACATGTGTGATTTTGTGAGAATTGATGATTGCTATAGTTGAGACTATTAATCAGCTAAGCATGTAGTTTAAGAAAGTTGTATAAAAATCATTTTACGAGCGTAGGGGCAAAAGTGCAAATATTAGATTATATGGGGGCAAAATAGTAATTTTCCAAAGTATGAGTTATGATTCAATTTGGTCAATATGATTATTAAATTATCTATTTATGATTATAGATCAAGAAAAATGAAGCCCGGATCAAAATCGAGGCAAGAACAAAGTCGAGGACTAAATTGTACAACTATATACATCTTGTATATTGAGGTAAGTTTGTATGATTTCTAAGCTTTATGATTTCTATCATTGAATTGCTTAGTATAATGTACATTGTTATCAGGAAATGTTTAATGTTTTGCTAAATAAAGAAATCAATGAGATTAATTACGACCAAGTCCCGATGGAATAAGAATTGCCCAAGATACTCGATCAATCATATGAGACAAGTAAGTCCGTATAAGACCATGCCAAGGCATGGCATCGACAATCAAGCAAGTTATCATGTAAGTCCAAGGTAAGCTTGCCATTGAATGTAAGTCCAACGTGGCATTGAACAGAGATATCATGTAAGTCCAAGGCAAGCTTGGCATTGATGCAAGACGAGATATTCCATGTAAGTCCATATTTATAATATGGCTTTGGTATCAAGATCATGGCAAGAGATTTAATATCCTCGGTTAATCGCAGAAATTCATTGGGCAAATAAGTAAAGTTAAAATGTGATAACAAGAAAGCTAAGAAAGCAAAGTTATCATCTAATTGAAATTGAGTATTAATTATGTTATGAATGATGAGCTAGAGATCATAATTATTATGTTTGAAAAAAAATGCTGATCAATGTGATCAAGTGGTGCATGTACCTTGTTTACCTTACAAGTATGAGAATAGTAAATATCATGAGACAACTAAGAATCATGTATGAGTAAGTAAGCTTTATAGCTGAAAATTATGATACCATTGTTATGTTAAATGGATTATATTCATCAAGTTATTCTCTTATGAATTGAACATGCAAACTTACTAAGCTAAATGCTTACATCTTTAATTCTTTCTTTCTATGTAGTCCCGCCAAGCTAATTTATGGATCATCAGAATCGGAGCTTGTAGCACACTACCAACCCGTAGTTTCGTATAGCCAAATTATTTCACTAAGTATGGCATGTATAGGAAGCATTCATTTTGAAAACATGTTTTGAGAAAAGCCATTGTATAGACTATCAAGTTTATTATTCTTTTGTATATGGCTAATGGTTGGCCAAATGGTTTAAGTTGGTTTGTATATAGAAATAAATGAAATACATAGTATTATTCATGAAAGATGTGTTATTGTTGATTTGAGTATGATCTTTATTTTAGGGTGGTAAATGGCTTGGTAAATAGCCTTTAAGTGCCCATACGGTTATACACACGGGCGTGTGTCTAGGCCATGTAAACCTTGCACTTTAATGTTTTAATTCAAGATATGCCATAGTTATCTTACACGCCGTGTGTATGAACTATGTAAGACACACGGTCAAAGCATGAGCATGTGCCCAGGCCGTGTGATTGAAGTCAGTAGCCTCCACGGTTGTGGACACAGGCGTGTTAAGGTCATGTGATTGAAGTCAGTAACTCCCCACGGTTGTAGGCATGGGTGTGTCTAAGGGGTACACAAGCGTGTCCCAAGCCACATGGGCGTGTGACCCCTACTTTAAAGAAAGGTTTCGATTAAGTTCTGAAAGTTTTTAGATATGTGCTTAAGGCCTCGTAGGCCCATAAAATGTATGATTAGACTAATATAGAGAAGTTTTGAAGTCAGAACGAAATTTTACAGCCCATAAGTTTATCCAGTCCTACCCTC
Source organism: Gossypium rotundifolium (assembly GCA_025506655.1). NCBI lineage: Eukaryota > Viridiplantae > Streptophyta > Magnoliopsida > Malvales > Malvaceae > Gossypium > Gossypium rotundifolium. The sequence goes on along the minus strand of CP106724.1, from coordinate 96,473,682 downwards.
GAGCTTGGGTATGGGGTGTTACATTTGTGGTATCAGAGCTACAGTTTAGTTGGTTCTGGGACTAACATAGCACGATCACGAGTCTAGCTATACATGCCATATGTAAGAACATTTTTATAATGATAGTGTGACGACTCCTGACGATTTTAAATTATGATTATATATATAGTAAATGGATCTCGAAGGAAATGTGGCGGATGACGTAGAAAGTAATGCGTCGGCTCCGCTAAGGGGATAGTGCCAAGCGAGAATGAAAATAGACTCACTACGGTAAGTCAAAGAAGGGGAGAAGAGGCTGAGAAGCCTTCTCCACATGATGAATACATGGTATATGGAGTTCGTTCGTGCGAACCCGGATGCACAACCCCCTCCACCCCCGCCTGTTCTACAACCTGCTCCAATAGCCCCTCAAGTAGAAGAGGTGGTAAGAGGAGATAAACCTTCAATTGATAGGATCAAGAACATGGGGCAAAAGAATTTCGGGCTAGAAAAGATGATGATCCAGAAAGAGCTGAATTCTGGTTAGAAATTACCATTAGGGTATTTAATGAGCTGTCATGCACACCTGAAGAATGCATGAAGTGTGTAATCTCTCTCTTAAGAGACTCTGTTTACCAATGGTGGAACACCCTTGTGTCAGTAGTACCAAGGGAAAGGGTCACATGGGAATTCTTCCAAGAAGAGTTCAAGAAAAAGTATATCAGTCAAAGATTTGTAAACCAGAAGAGGAAGGAATTTCTAGAACTGACGAAAGGCAAGATGTCAATAACTAATTATGAGTGAGAGTTTGTACGACTCAGCAAGTATGCTCGCGAATGTGTATCCACTGAGGCCATTATGAGTAAAAGATTTGAATATGGATTAAATGAGGACATCAAGTTGTTTATTGCTGTCCTAGAACTAAAGAAATTTGTTGTGCTAGTAGAAAGGGCTTATAAAGCCAAAAAACTAGTAAAAGAGAAGAAGTCTGAAATGGAGTCTCATGACCCTAGAAAGAGACAGTGGAATAAGTCATTCCAATCTTCATCCAAAAAGTCAAGAGATTTCCCTACCCAATCGGCTACTTCCACTGGGCTTTCAAGGAGATACAAGAGTAAACAGTATTCAAGGAATAAAGCACAGACTACTTTAGTTGCAAGTGTTGGGAATATTAGATCTGACAGACCTGAATGCCCACAATGTGGTAGACTCACCTTGGAGAATACTGAGCACATGAAAATGCATGATTTAGATGTGGTTCTAAAGACCACTATATAAAAGATTGTCTAGAGATGATGAAAGAAGAGAGAGCTTAGAACCTGAGATCTGGGAGTATGGTCAGAGGTAGACCGCAGAGGAACCCGGTAAGTGGGGCAAGTGAAAAAGGTAACCCAATAGAACATGTTGCGAGACCCGAAGGTAGAGCGCCTGCAAGGTCTTATACCATTCTCACTCGTGAAGAGACATCTTCCCATGATGTTATTACGGGTACCTTTTCTCTTCATGATGTTAAAGTTATTACTTTAATAGATCCCGGATCCATACACTCTTACATTTGCATGAAATTAGTATCCGGTTTGAGTATGCCTATAGATTCTACAGAATTTATGATTAAAGTGTCTAATCCTTAAGGCAAGAGTGTATTAGTTGATAAAGTTTGTAAAGATTGTCCATTAATGATTAGAGGTCATTGCTTTAAAGAAAATCTTATGTTGCTACCATTTGATGAGTTTGACCTCATTCTTAGCATGGACTGGTTGACTACCCATGATGTAATAGTTAATTGTGGGAAGAAATATATTAAAATGAGATATGAGGATGGGGATACTCTTCATGTAGAATCAGATGAACAAGGTAGATCACCAGCAATGATTTCTCTTATGACGGCACAGAGATATATAAGAAAAAGGTATGAAGCATATGTGGCCTATGTGATGAATGATAAAGGAACAGAACTGAAGATTGAGTCAGTACCAATAGTACGTGAGTACGTGGATGTTTTTCCCAAGGAATTACCAGGACTACCACCAGTTAGAGTGGTTGAGTTCAAGATTGAGCTAGCTCTCGGTACTGTATCGATATCCATTACTCCTTACAGAATGGCTCCAACAGAGTTGAAAGAGCTAAAGTCATAGTTGCAAGAGTTAACAGACAAAGGCTTTGGAAGATCAAGTTGTTCACCATGGGTGCTCCGGTTTTATTTGTGAAAAAGAAAGACGACACCATGAGATTGTGCAAAGATTACCGTTAACTTAATAAAGTGACAGTAAAGAACAAGTACCCATTGCCTAGGATCGATGATTTGTTCAATCAACTGAAAGGAGCCACTGTGTTCTCCAAAATAGACTTGAGATCAGGGTACTATCAACTTAGAGTGAAGGATTCAGATGTATCCAAGACCTCCTTTCGAATGAGGTATGGGCATTATGAATTTTTAGTCATGCCCTTTGGGTTGACCAATGCTCCCACGGTATTCATGGATTTAATGAACCACATTTTTAGACCATACCTCGACAAGTTTGTAGTCATTTTATTGATGACATCTTGATTTATTCGAGATGAGAATGATCATCTTTGAACACCTATAGGCAGCTTTCATGATTCTTCGAGAAAATCGGTTATATGCCAAATTCAGTAAAAGTGAATTTTGGCTCAAGGAAGTATGATTTCTTGAACATATTGTCTCGAAAGATGGAGTCCGAGTAGATCCAAATAAGATCTCAGCTATAATGGATTGGAAGCCACCGAAGACCATATCTGAGATTAGAAGTTTTTTAGGCTTAGCCTGCTATTATAGGCGATTTATCCAAGGGTTTTTCTATGATTGCAACCCCGATGACTAAATTGTTACAGAAGAATGTGAAGTTTGAGTGGTTGGAAATATGCCAACAAAGTTTTGAGGAGTTGAAAGCAATGTTGACAGAAGCTCCAATTTTAGTACAACCCGAGTCAGAGAAAGAATTCATAATTTACAGCGATGCATCCTTAAATGGATTAGGCTGTGTACTCATGCAAGAAGGCAAAGTGATTGCTTATGACTCCAGACAGTTGAAGCCTCACGAGAAGAATTATCCAATGCATGATCTAGAATTAGCTACAATAGTCTTCACTTTGAAGATTTGGAGACATCATTTATATGGTGAAAAATATCAAATTTTTACTGACCACAAAAGCCCGAAGTACTTGATGACACAGAAAGAGTTGACCTTAAAGCAACAGAGATGGTTAGAGTTAATAAAAGACTATGAGTTGGTCATTGACTACCATCTAGAAAAGGCGAATGTGGTCGTCGATGCTTTGAGCAGGAAGTCCCTTTTTGCGTTAAGGGCAATGAATTTGCGGATGACCTTATCCGATGATAATTCTATTCTAGCTGAGTTGAGAGCTAGACCAATGTTTTTTCACGAGATCCTAGAAGCTCAGAAAGAAGATAGTGAATTGCAAGTCAAGAGAGCTCAGTGCGAGCTAGAGGTTGAATCCAACTTTTGGATTAATTCTGATGGATACTTGATGTTTAGAGATAGAGTTTGTATACCGAGAAAAGAGGAGTTGATTCAGAGAATTTTGTATGAAGAACATAACGGATATTTGTCTATACATCCAGGAAGTACTAAGATGTATAATGATTTAAAGCAACAGTATTGGTGGCCGAAAATGAAGAAAGATATTTTAGAATTTGTTCCCAAGTGCATGATTTGCCAGCAAGTAAAGACTGAACACCAAGTAACTTCGGGTTTACTTCAGCCCATTTTGATTCCTGAGTGGAAATGGGACCATATCACCATGGATTTTGTAATGGGGTTACCGTTGCAACCAAGCAAGAAGGATGCTATATGGGTTGTAGTCGATAGACTCACGAAGTCAGCCTATTTCATACCCGTACGAGTGGATTACTCCCTTGACAAATTGGCAAACTTGTATGTTTCAGAAATAGTAAGGCTTCACGGAATCCCCTTATCGAGTATATTAGATAGAGATCCAAGATTCACATCTAGATTTTGGAAGAGGCTGCAAGAAGCCTTAGGTCAAGATTGAATTTTAGCACAGCTTTTCATCCTCAAATTGATGGCCAGTCAGAGAGGTTAATTCAAGTACTCGAGGATATGCTCAAATGTTGTATTTTAGAATTTCAAGGCAGTTGGGAAAAGTTTCTCCCATTGATAGAATTTGCCTACAATAATAGTTTTCAGTCGAGCTTAAAGATGGCACCTTCTGAGGCTCTATATGGGTGTAAATGTAGAACACTTTTGTTTTGGACTGAACTCAAGGAAAAGCAAATTCACGGGGTCGATCTGGTTAAAGAAGCTAAAGAGAAAGTGAAAGTGATATGAGAATATTTAAAAGCTGCCTCAGACAGACAGAAATCCTATTCGGATTTAAAGAGAAAAGATATAAAGTACCAAGCCAAGGATAAAGTGTTCTTAAAAGTGTCAACATGGAAAAAAGTTCTTAGATTTGGCCGGAAAGGAAAATTGAGTCCATGTTTCATTGGACCTTACGAGAATACTGAGAGAGTTGGGTCAGTAACTTATCGTTTGGCTTTGCCATCAAAATTGGAGAAGATACATGTTGTGTTTCATGTGTCAATGTTGAGACGCTACCAATCAAATCATTCACATGTAATTATCCCGTCAGAGATAGAGATTTGTCCCGACATGACTTATGGTGAAGAACCGATCAAGATTTTAGCTCAGGAAGTCAAACAACTGAGAAATAAAAGTATTGCACTAGTGAAAGTATTATGGAAAAGGCATGGAATAGAATAAGATATGTGGGAAACAGAAGAGAATATGAGAAACCAGAATCCAAACCTTTTTACTGGTAAGATTTTCAAGGACGAAAATCCCTAAAGGGAGAGAATTATAACAGCCCGATTTAGGGCTTAGTCGGAATAGTGGTGTGGGACCACAAAATCAAGATGAAATTATGAGTTTTATGGTTTATGTCATGTTTGCATGCTAGTATGAAGGTTTCATGAAGCAATTTTGCTAAATTGTGGTTGAATGGTCCAAAAGGACTAAATTGAAAAAGTTTCAAAATATGAATTTCTAGAAGCTTTTTGTATGAAATAGCTTTAGAATAATAATTATGAACCCCTAGATAGCAATTTTCCCAAAATTTAATTTTTGGACAAAATCGGTCATAAGATAATTTTTATGGAAATTTTTAAAAAGAGGGGCATTTTGGTCATTTGCCTAATAAATTATTAAAATGGGAAAAAGATGACAAAAATCCATTCATTTTCTTCCCCAAGCTGCCGAAAATTTCAATAGCCATTGTTAGGGCTCTTTCAATTTTCCAATCTTGCTAGTAAGTGCTCCTAAGCCCGGTTTTTTATATTCTTCGTATTTTTGAAGTCCTAGTAGCATGAGTAAGCTATTTTTAGCTATTTGATGAGCAATAATGGATGTTCAAAAATGTGGTCATGTATGACATGCATGTATTTTGATGTTTTATGGAAGATTATGAAAACTTGATGTAGTAGAAACATCTTTTGTTAAGTGATTTTCCATGAAAATGCATGTAGGGACTTGATTGTGAAAATCTTAAGTTTGGTCATACATGTGTGATTTTGTGAGAATTGATGATTGCTATAGTTGAGACTATTAATCAGCTAAGCATGTAGTTTAAGAAAGTTGTATAAAAATCATTTTACGAGCCTAGGGGCAAAAGTGCAAATATCAAAAAATATATGGGCAAAATAGTAAATTTTACAAAGTATGAGTTATGAGTCAATTTGGTCAATATGATTATTAAATAATCTATTTATAATTATAGATCAAGAAAAACAAAGCCCGGATCGAAACCGAGGCCAGAACAAAGTCGAGGACTAAATTGCACAACTACATAAATTTTGTATATTGAGGTAAGTTTGTATGATTTCTATGCTTTATGATTTCTATCATTGAATTGCTTAGTATAATGTACATTGTTATCAGGAAATGTTTAATGTTTTGCTAAATAAAGAAATCAATGAGATTAATTATGAGCAAGTCCTGATGGAATAAGAATTGCCCAGGATACTCGATCCATCACATGAGACAAGTAAGTCCTGTAAGACCATGCCAAGGCATGGCATCAGCAATCAAGCAAGTTATCATTTAAGTACAAGGAAAGCTTGGCATTGAACAGAGATATCATGTAAGTCCAAAGCAAGCTTGGCATTGAATAGAGATATCATGTAAGTCCAATGCAAGCTTGGCATTGATGCAAGAAGAGATATTCCATGTAAGTCCATATTTAGAATATGGCTTTGGTATCAAGATCATGGCAAGAGATTTAATATCCTCGGTTAATAGTATAAATTCATTGGGGAAATGAGTAAAGTTAAAATGTGATAACAAGAAAGCTAAGAAAGCAAAGTTATCATCTAGTTGAAATTGAGTATTAATTATGTTATGAATGATGAGTTAGAGATCATAATTATTATGTTTAAAAAAAATGATGATCAATGTGATCAAGTGGTACAGGTACCTTGTTTACCTTACAAGTATGAGAGTAGTAAATATCATGAGACAAGAATCATGTATGAGTAAGTAAGCTTTATAGCTTAAAATTATGATACCATTGTTATGTTAAATGGATTATATTCATCAAGTTATTCTCTTATGAATTGTACATGCAAACTTACTAAGTTAAATGCTTACGTCTTTAATTCTTTCTTTCTATGTAGTCCCGCCAAGCTAATTTGTGGACCATCAGAGTCAAAGCTCATAGCACACTATCAACCCTTATTTTGGTATAGCCAAATTATTTCACTAAGTATGGCATATATAGGAACCATTCATTTTGAAAACATGTTTTGCGAAAAGCCATTGTATAGATTATCAAGTTTATTATTCTTTTGTATATGGCTAAGTGGTTGGCCAAATGGTTTAAGTTGGTTTGTATATAGAAATCAATGAAATAAGTAGTATTATTCATGGAAGATGTGTTATTGTTGATTTGAGTATGATTTTTATTTCAGGGTGGTAAACGGCTTGGTAAATAACCTTTAAGCACCCACACGGCTAGACATACCGGCGTGTGTCTAGGCCGTGTAAACCCTACACTTTAATGTTTTAATTCAGGATATGCCATGGTTATCTTACATGGCCGTGTGTATAAATCATGTAAGACACACGGTCAAATCATGGGCATGTGCCCAGGCATTGTGATTGAAGTTAGTAGCCTCCCACGGTTATGGACACAAGCGTGTTAAGGCCGTGTGATTGAAGTCAGTAACTCCCCACGGTTGTAGGCATGGGTGTGTCTAAGGGGCACACGGGCGTGTCCCAAGCGACATGGATGTGTAACCCCTGCTTTAAAGAAAGGTTTCGATTAAGTTCCAAAAGTTTTTAGATATGTGTTTAAGGCCTCGTAGGCCCATGAAATGTATTATTAGACTAATATAGAGACATTTTTAAGTCAGAACGAAATTTTAAAGTCCATAAGTGTATGTTTTAATGAGTTCAAGCGTGGTAATGTCTCGTATCCAGTCCTAGCATCGGGCTTGGGTATGGGGTGTTATACATAAAATATCATGAAAATAATTTCATCCAACCTCAAATTAGTGGTCTCAAGACCAGTGTTCCGACTAGCCCCTAAATCAGGCTGTTACAATTCTCCCTCCTTAGGAATTTTTGTCCCCGAAAATCTTACTAGAAGAAGTTGCTTTCAACTTTCATGAAATGTTTCCACCAACTTTTCAGAATCACAAATCAATTTACCCTCAAATTTCTATTGCCAAAAACCTTTAAGCTGCAAGGTTGAAGCAGAACTTTAGAACCTAGGTTACTCTTTCCCTAGGGCACATATACTCAGTAATCTGACAAATGTGAACTCTGCACATGCTAAAATGATCATTTAGATCTTTATCGAATAATTCACTACAATCCGGATGACATCCCCCTCTTTGGGAAATCATGTCAATCCAAATTCGAAATCTATAGTATTTTATCACACTTTCTCCCTAGGATCTTCACCGACTGTGATAGTTCTGACTCTGAACACTCTGAAAATTTAGCTTTTATCGGTCGGCTACTTCTAAACATAAACTCAATCATATCATGATGTGTACTCAATTGCCAAAACATTTATGCATATATTTGCACCTTTTCTTATTCTTGAATGAGTAGACATGCTACCATTGAGCCTCATACCAAAACTTCTGCATAAGTTCTGGATTCATCAACATGCAAATTCTATCTCAAGGTAACAATAATAATGGAAATCTTATCCGACCTGAATTTTAACATTTGAAACAAACTTATTCGGAGCTTACTTAAAATACCATTCACTATCTCACTTCTGAACTCCTTAGTTTCGAAAGGAAAACTCTCTTTAGCCATTAACATCGCTGAAAATAGGATATTATCAACTAAGGTCAATCGAGTAACTAACCCGCATTGATTAAACAGGGATTTTCCATCCGGATACCTATACTATGTCCACTATCTGAGAAGTATTTCAATAACTATACATACTCTTGTAATAGTTCAAGCCATTTTCACTGTCTCACATTCATATTTTTCTACAACATTCGATACTTTAACTCATCAGGATTTAGAAAGCACATATCATTTTTCCATGGATCATACTATATCATCGAGTTCACGACACAGACATAAAAGTGATCGTTTCTAAAGCGCCAGTCCAACAATTCTTTTTTATGTAACTCTAACCATCTAAAGATGTAAACTATCTCTTTACACTCTGGTATTGAAACATATTTCCATTTATTCATTAGCACATCACTAAATACCATCAATTCTTTTTCTCGATTCAAATTGAACTCAATACTAGAACTTTCAATTAATAGTACCTTCAATAGCTTTTGACTTTACCATTCTGCAGCAAACCATTTAAACTTTCATAAATGTGATAACTTTTCAATTAGAACAACTTCAAATTGAAATTAATGTTGCCCGGTTAGAATTTTCAATAAGCTCATCTCTATATTATGCTTCCAAGAATCTAATTTCCTCATTCAGACTATCCATCTCCCTACTCATGAACACACAGAATTTATTCTCCTTGTTGAAGCATCCGTAAATATACACATAACTTGAATCATATCTCAATACATCAATCTACTCTTTTCTCCACACTGAGAATGCATTTCAAACACACAATCATTTGAAATTCTCTGGTTACGTTGCTCAAAAACCTTTACTGTCGTCTTAGTACAGATTAATAGGGGTATCTCAATTGAATGCATTAACTTTGCTCGGCTTACCTTAACAATCCATCGCACAAATTGAAACTTGTGACTTCACTACTTATACTTTTGTCAATATTAACATCTTATACTACAATTTGATATATCCATATACTAGAATCATCACTTTTCTATGATCAAACTAAAAGTGTGATCATAGTAGATATAACTATCACAAACGGAAGAATGCTCTTTAAAGATAAACTATGATAAGCAAAAACATAAGAATAGTCTCACATAAAATTTTTATCACCGACTTCACTCCAAAATGCCAAAATAGGATTACGAAGAGATAAAGAAATGTCGATCGCAAACCACCCAAATCGCCAACAATTTCGTCTAATTTTACAATCAGCTGAAATTCTCACATGATCATAATTTCATAAAAAATGATCAACCACATAATCCCTAAAGGAAAATGGATATCTATACAGAATACTCAAAGAGATCATTATAATCTATTCAACTATGATTGTCATAATCAAACACTTTTACAGCTCATATATTGTTTCTCTAGCCATTTTTGTCATCATAAACCCTTTATTATTCCTTTCAAGAATGAACATTAATTCGGGAAGTTCTCTATAAGTACATACTTTAGGCTTCATACTCAATTGAGTTAAATAGCCGAGGCCAACTTTCTCTTTACTCTTAACATTGTATAATCAGTATGATCTTTAAAACATTCAGATTTTCTTCCCAAAACTGTTCTCACCTTCTAACTACCTTTATCTATATATACATTACTAATTGTTTCAACACTGAACTCTTTTATTTCATACTCATTAACTTATTCAACTTGACTCTTGTAAAAATCTCATTATAAATCAACAGTGGTAAGGGGTGAGGTCGTAAAGCCTCTGACTTGCCTCTCATTACTATACACATATGACTTATCATTCATCATTAATGAAATATCATCGTAATTGCACAACTCGCCCCAAGCGAGTTTTCACACCTACTCATGTTTCCATTGTTTCTATCATCCATAATTTCGAATAGTGATTTTACTAACACAAGCTCCATATTAATATCTATTCAAGTACTCAATATTTAAACTCCGATTTCTCTTACAATCACTTATCAAATTAGAAAACATCTTACGAGTTTGAGTGCGTTGTTTACTTGATTGCCATAGTCCAACTATGGTCTTACTAGTATCACAATATCATAGCCCAGTTATAATCTTACATTTCGTTACGATGCCATAACCTCGCTATGGTCTTACACGAAATCTCATATCGATACCAATGCCATATCCCAGATAAGGTCTTGCATGGAAACACATGTCGATGCCGATGCCATATCCTAGATATGGTCTTGTACGGGATCTTATATCGATGTTGACGCCATATCCCAAATATGGTCTTATACGAAATCATGTATCGTTTCCAATGCCATGTCCTAGACATGGTCTTATATGGGATCACATGTACTTCTATGGTCCAACCATGGTCTTATTCATCAATTTATCATTAAACGACCATACTCATCTCCTGTATTCTACTTAATTTAACTTCCCAATTTAACTCTCACACTATCATAATATTTGTGGCTTCATAACAGAGTCATAAAACAAAACATTATATATCCTCTACTTTAACAGTCATACATGAGATTCAACTATGTGGACATACTGATTATACATCATTCAAACAGTTGTACATACACGCATATCCCGTCCACTAGGTAAGTTTACTCACTATATTCACTTAACCAAATAGGTTGAGTATATAACACTGTATGCACATCGAACCAACACAGATAAGCTTATCACCTCATAACTTTCATTTCATTCTCCAACCTAGGATTATCTCATTTTATACCTTATCACACACATGTCATGAACTTCTATTCATACCTTTCTAAATTTCATCACATCATAAGCACATTTTAATTATCTCATTATCATTTTCACCATTATCGAAAATGGCTCAATTGGGAACCATCTTTGTCTTAACAAAATAATCTCGTTAGAGCCGGGAGATATCACACTATCATGAGTAATAATATGGCATGTATAGCTAAACTCTCACACACTAGGTTAGTCAGAGAATTGACTAAACCATAGCTCTGATACAACTAAATGTAACACCCCTTACCCGTATTCAACTCCAGAACCGGGTACAAGGCATCACCAAACTCGACTTGCTTGAGCATTCAACTTTGGGCTATAAAATTAATTCCAATTTAAAGCTTTTTTTTCATTTACAATCGTAATGTCCCTATCATGGGTCTATGAGACCCTTTACATATACTCGGGGTGCCAAGGGACCAAATCGAAACTTTTAAACATTTTAAAATTTTTGACATAAAACTAGGCCACACGCCTGTGTAAAGAGTGGGACACACCTGTGTTCCATGCCCGTGTAGAATTATTTTCTTTTTAACCTATAGGGGTTTCACACTACCAGACACACATCTGTGTTCTTGGCCCGTGTGCTCCAAAAGGCCTAGTAACGCTCGTGTCATCGCCTGTGTGTAAAAACTTAGGTATTCTGTTTGTGACATCAGCAACCAATTATGGGCACATGACATAGGCACAAGCCTGTGTGTCTAGCCCGTGGTCGACACTAACTTGCAACACTAACATGCAGAGGACACACGGCCAAGTCACACACCAATGGGATTGACTGTGTGTCACACACGGTCTAGGCGCACGCCCGTGTGTCTACCCATGTGGACCAATTCAAGGCTATTTTCCAAGCAATTTAACTACCCTCACTTGCACACATCCACAGATCATCACATAACATTCTCAAATCATCAATTACAACTCTTGAATTATCACATTTTAATCATGAAAAATCAAACTATCTTCCCATATACGAGGGAGAACTATTAATAGCACCATTACAATCGACATGAGCCATCATCCATGGCTATACACAACCATAACTCTTTTAAGCCAACACATTTGACTACTTTATCTATGACTTAATTAAACAAAAATAAGATCCCTATACATGCTATATCTCAAGAAGAATTGAAACCTTATACACATGTGACTGCTCGATAGTGTGAAAGCATATCTGCCGGTGTAACACTCCAAACCCGACCTAGAAGTTAGGCCTGGATCCGGCATGTCACATTGAAGTGTTCTTGCGAAAACCTTATTTTCATTGAAAACCCTTCTAAAGAAAAGTTAAGTAAAATCCAGTTTGCTTTCAAAATGAGGTGTATCCAAAAAAAACCCATTTCCTTGTACTATATAAAAAAAAATTTCCTTTGACAGCGGAAGCTCGTTCTTAAAACACAATTATTTCCAAAAACTTGAAATATGCTTAAAGGAAATCAATCCAGGTTCCGTTTCAAAGTTATAATGCATAGTGGAAGTAATGGAATACTAACTAGAGGGAAAACCTTATTACAATCCGAAATAAAATAACTTAAAATAATTCACTTAAAATCTAGAATTTAGATGTTAAGAAAAATAGGTCTAATCGTCTTGCTAGTTGGCCACATCTAAGTTCGTCCATTCGTCGAACCGCCTATTGAGGATCACCTGAGAAAAATAAAAGAGGGAGTGAGTTTTCGAAAACTCAGTGTGTACAACCCTCGTCAAACAAATCGCGTACATATCATATTGTTAACATAATGATATCATACATGCAATGATGTGCAAACCCTCCCCAAATAATCCATCTGGTACACTTCGTCTCCGACCAACCGAAACACTTCTGTGGGGATTTCTAAATCGACCCACCCATCCGATACACTAAAAGGGTAGCCCAGTTGCGGTACTACCTAACATTGTAGCAAAGCTGCTAATAATATAATAGGCTTAAAAAGTCATCGGTGGATCCACGGTCGTCAAGCAACCATACGACCCTCATATACTTCCTCCGTTCCATAATTCCCACCCATATGCATCCTAAACAGAATATCATATGAAGGCAGCAAATATTCGAGTAGCATCCATAAAGTTTACATTCAACACATAAGGGTATTTTAGTTATTTCACAAATCAAAGGTATTTCGGTAATTTTGCAATTCAAGGGTATTTCTCTAATCCCACCCTACAGGGGTATTTCAATAATTTTTAACAGTATGGGTCTTAATTACGAACCTTGCCCCGTCAACAAGTCCTTGCGGCTAAAGTCAACAGACACTACGTACCAGGTAGGATTCCAAAAATGAGGAGGTGGGTCATTAAGACCGCTTAAGTACCAAGCTCTCCCTAGATCCAATCCTAGACATGCATATGCCCGTTGCCACACTTAAACCTTATGACTTGTTCACAGTCGCACTTAATATATTATTAAAGTTTTATGCAAGGTTAAACAATTTAGCAAATACTAAGCCCAAGACCCCTTACAAAGCCCAAACAAGTTCACATACATTCATATGACCCACCAGGCCCAATCTCATTCGTATGGCCCATTAGGCCCAAATCACATTCATATGGCCCGTCTGGCCCAATCACATTCGTATGGCCCATCTGGCCCAAATCAATTCCAAGCCATGTAACCAGCATGACAAGCTCATTATTTATTACCAAATCATCAAATTTGCCTATTTTGAGCCCACGACCCATCTGGCCCATTTTGCCCATTCTGGCCCAGTTGGCAATAACACAACCTAAGTTTATGAGATCGCTCATGGGGGTCTCTGTTATCGATTCCATTTCCCTCATACGAGTGTTTGTACACTCGCAAGACTACCGAAACCAAACTTTTGGGATTTTGAGATTTCCCAATCCATTGTGTGTGTGTATAGTGTATGTACGCACCTGACAACAAAATGCGCTGCGATCTCCTTAGCCACGATCCTAAAAACGATGTCACTTAATGATTAATCACATATACTTATCCAATATTTTACCAAAAGTTGAAGTCTCACCTTCACCTTACTTGAAACACCAAGCCTTAATAGCTTTCCCTCGATCACTAATCACGAGTACTTCTTAAATTTGCATCAATCTTAATTATTAAAAACTAAACCATAAGTGACTTATATCCATCTTAAGTCACCCTTACATTACTTACAACCATTCAGCCAACCTTCAAAACCAAAACTGAAGAATACTTACCCAAATCCCAAAATGCATATAGAGTAATTCAGTAGAGATCTAAAGAACAGAGATTTTATATCAATCCCCTACCAAAATCAATTTAGAAAGAGTGAGGGAGAGGAGAAATCGGTTCTAGCAAGATAAATTGAAAAAGTAAAGTACTTACACAAGAATTGGCTAGGTTGAAGAAATAGTGACAACACAAAAAGAATTTTGGCAAAGGGAGGGTGGAACTATTCGGCTTTAGAGGGTTTGGAAAAGGTAACAAGAAGAAAAGAAAAAGATCAAATGTGCTTGTATGAGGGTAACTACATGATATTCGGTAAAGAAAAGAAAGACTGACCTATTTGCAAAACTCTCCAAATGCTAAAAGCCACAATGAAAATTCGTAATACCCCCTAAAAGACCCAAAAGCGGCACTCATCTACCCTCCTAAGCAGAATTTATACACTTCCCGCTTCCCAAAGTGGCACCAACTCTTCACACTTCTCAGCTCCTAACTTTTCTCCCTAATAACTCCTCAATCTCATCCTAAATTTTCTCCAAGATAAGCTCCTACAATCTCTCCCCCAATAAAATACTATGCCACTACTCGAACCTTGGTCTCCCTTGCCTGCTAATGACTCCACCTCCCTGCTCCCTATGTGGCACCACTTTTCCACTACACCACAAGCTCTTTTGAGTCATAAAACTCACATAATTATACATAAGTCCTACTAGCTGCCAGTTTCCCCTTATGAGCAAAAACTAAAATTTTTCCACAGCTCAGACTTGAACCCAAGCCACCTTAGAACCCCCAAATACACTCAAATAGCTAGTCGTTCAAGCACAACATGGAAATTAAGCAAAACTACCAACCCCTCATTTTTTGGGAGCTATAATTCTACCCCTCTTAAAGAAATTTCGTCCTCAAAATTTCCAACTAACTATTACTCGTAGCGCTCAAGTCACACCACTATGCTTTCACTTCGCACTCTTATTTTAATAACACTAAAACACTTTAACTCAAATTGAACCCTCTTACACTTACCCGAAAAAAAAAACCTACCTACTGGAGTAGATGAACATTGCACGCATTCAGTTTCTATACCCAAAATATCGCATCCACACAAAACATACCCGTTATCACATTTGGGTATCCCCGTCTTCCTGGCGATGAGTAGCATAAACCAAAGTTGGCTGCCTCGCCTCAATATGACCTACACCTCTGCCTCCGATGCTTCACATCAACGTCCATTGCCATTATCGCCCCAGGCCTACCCACAACCCCTTGGTGGTGCTGATCATCCCTTGATGGCTGAACATTACCCCGGCCCACAGATGGCACCTAAACCGACATTCTAGGGCAATTCCTGATCCTATGCTCCATAGATCCGCAAGCTAGACAAGCTACTATCCTCTTCCAACACTCGCCTGTATGACATTTCCCACAATCAGCATAAGGTGGCACCCCTGGATTAACAGCAAGGGGCCCCACTTCAACTGGCCCATCAACTCTGGCCTTAGCTCTAGGCCTTTGCCCCGCACCAGAAGACTTAGCCTCTCTTTTATTCTTGCCTTTCTGTTTCTCCCAATTCAGGAGCTCAGTGCGTTTCACTTCTTCTGCGACCTTTGCTTTTTCAACCAACTCCAAGAAAATTTGCTCTTTCTGAGGAGCTATCAACACCCTAATGTTATCCCTAAGCCCATCCTCAAACCTTACGCAACGTTCATATTCTGTTGCCACCATAACTCTTGCTTACCTACTAAGGCATAAAAATTCTGCCACATACTCCGCCATAGATTTGTTCCCCTATATCATGTTCAGAAACTCCTTCCTTCTAGCATCAACATAACTTGCACCCACATACTTCCCTTGAAACGCAGTTTTGAAAAACTCCCAAGTGATCTGCTTAGGTTGGATATCCTCTTTCACTGTCAACCACCACTGATATGCTTCCTCCCTAAGCAACGACACTGTCCCTTTCAACTTTTGTAGAGGTGAGCAGTCCAAATCCTCTATTATCCTCTTAGTGGCCTCCATCCAGTATTCAACCATATTAGGAGCCACACCAATAATACCTTTAAAGACCTCAGCCCCATTAGATCGTAGTCGTTCCTAAATCGACCTACGACTACCCGTATCATTATTGGGCCTAACGACACTTTCCAAAATCCTCAGCATTTCCTACAAAATTGTGTCATCCCCCGCGGCCCGATCATACGGTCCAGTCTCAGCCTCGGGTGAGGCCGAAGCCTCTCCTACTTCAACGTTGGGCATATGGCCCAATGCCGACGATCCAGCCCTAACACTTCCACAGCCTTTGTCGCGACCCCTTGCACCTCTTCTAGCGCTTATCGTTGATTCTTGTATCGTCTAAATTAGGAATTTTATGAAATTTTAGTTAGTTTCAGTAATTAAGCCGATGTTTTATGATAGTATTAAGTAAAGAGGTTGTTTTCATAAATCCTCTACAGTTTCAAGTTCCTACGCTTTTGTTACACTTTAACTAAAAAGCTTTAGTGTAATCACCTAAAGTAGCCCACTAACTATCTACAGTATATCAAGTTAAACAAACTTAATAATAAGAGAACTTACTTGGTTCGACGTATGAGACTCGAGGTGCCACATCACAAGAATTTCCAAAACATTTAAATCCAACCCAAAAATAGTTTTTTAAAACTCAAGTAATAAGGCAGATTTCACAGCCCAAGCTTTACAATTGAGCTCTGATACCACTAAATGTAACACCCCAAACTTGGCCTAGAAGTTAGGCCCAGATCTGACATGTCACATTGAAGTATTTTTGCAAAAACCTTATTTTCAATGAAAACCCTTCTAACGAAAAGTTAAGTAAAATCCAGATTGCTTTCAAAACGAAGTGTATCCAAAAAAAACCCACTGCCTTGTACTATGTAAAAAAAATTTCCTTTGATAGTGGAAGCTCGTTCTTAAAACACAATTATTTCTAAAAACTTGAAATATGCTTAAAGGAAATCAATCCAGGTTCCGTTTCAAAGTTATAATGCATCGTGGAAGTAATGGAATACTAACTAGAGGGAAAACATTATTACAATCTGAAATAAAATAACTTAAAATAATTCATTTAAAATCTAGAATTTAGATATTTAGAAAAATAGGTCTAATCATATTGCTAGTTGGCCACCTCTGAGTCCCTCTCTTCGTCGAACCGCCTACTGAGGATCACATGAGAAAAATAAAAGAGGGAGTGAGTTTTGAAAACTCAGTGTGTACAACCCTCGTTAAACAAATAGCATACATATCATATTGTTAACATAATAATATCATACATGCAATGCTGTGCAAACCCTCCCCAAATAATCCATCCGGTACACTTTGTCTCCGTCTAACCGAAACACTTTTGTGGGCATTTCTAAATTGACCCACCCATCCGATACATTTCAAGGGTAGCCCGATTACGGTACTATATAACGTTACAACAAAGCTGCTAATCATATAATAGGCTTAAAAAGCCATCAGTGGTTCCATGGTCGTCAAGCAACCATGCGATCCTCATATACTTCCTCCGTTCCATAATTCCCACCCATATGCATCCTAAACAGAATATCATATGAACATAGCAAATATATGAGTAACATCCATAAAGTTTACATTCAACATATAGGGGTATTTTAGTCATTTCACAAATCAAAGGTATTTTGATAATTTTTCAATTTAGAGGTATTTCTCTAATCCCACCCTATAAGGGCATTTCAGTAATTCTTAATAGTATGGGTCTTAATTATGAAACTTAGCCCGTTAACAAGTCCTCGCTGCTAAAGTAAACAAACACTACGCACCAGGTAGGATTCCAGAAAAGAGGAGGTGGGTCATTAAGACCGCTTAAGTACCAAGCTCTCCCTGGATCCAATCCTAGACATGCATATGCCCATTGCCACACTTAAACCTTATGACTTGTTCACAGTCGCATTTAATAGATTATTAAAGTTTTATGCAAGGTTAA
Source organism: Gossypium rotundifolium (assembly GCA_025506655.1). Taxonomy (NCBI): domain Eukaryota; kingdom Viridiplantae; phylum Streptophyta; class Magnoliopsida; order Malvales; family Malvaceae; genus Gossypium; species Gossypium rotundifolium. The sequence goes on along the minus strand of CP106724.1, from coordinate 96,455,525 downwards.
CCAATGTAGCAAATACTAAGCCCAAGACCCCTTACAAAGCCCAAACAAATTTACATACGTTCATATGGCCCACCAGGCCCAATCTCATTCATTTGGCCCATTAGGCCCAAATCACATTCATATGGCCCGTTTGGCCCAATCACATTCGTATGGCCATCTGGCCCAAATCAATTCCAAGCCATGTAACCATCATGACTAGCTCATCACTTATTACCAAATAATCAAATTCGCCTATTTTGAGCCCACGACCCATTTGGTCCATTTTGCCCATTCTGGCCCAGTTGGCCATAACACGACCCAAGTCTATGAGATCGCTCATGGGGTCTCTATTATTGATTCCATTTCCCTCATACGAGTGTTCGCACACTCGCAAGACTACCGAAACCAAACTTTTAAGATTTCAATATTTCCCAATCCGTTATGTGTGTATAGTGTATGTACACACTTAACAACAAAATGCGCTGTGATCTCCTTAGCCACGATCCTACAAATGATGTTACTCAATGATTAATCACATATACTTATCAAATACTTTACCAAAAGCCGAAGTCTCACCTTAACCTTACTTGAAACACCAAGCCTTAATAGCTTTCCCTCGATCACTAATCACGAGTACTTAAATCTGCATCAATCTTAATTATTAAAAACTGAACCATAAGTGACTTATATCCATCTTAAGTCACCCTTACATTACTTACGACCATTCAGCCAACCTTCAAAACCAAAAGTGAAGAATACTTACCCAAATCCCGAAACGCATAAAGAATAATTCGGTAGAGGTCTGAAGAACAGAGATTCGATAACAATCCCCTACCAAAATCAACTTAGAAAGAGGGAGGGAGAGGAAGTCGGTTCTAGCAAGATAAATTGAAAGAGTAAAGTACTTACACAATAATCGGTTAGGTTGAATAAATGTGACGGCATAAAAAGAATTTCGACAAAGAGAGGGTGGAATTATTCGGCTTTAGAGGGTTTGGAAAAGGTAATAAGAAGAAAAGAAAAAAATCAAATGTGCTTGTGTGAGGGTTACTACAGGATATTAGGTAAAGAAAAGAAAGACTGACCTATTTGTAAAACTCTCCAAATGCCGAAAGCCACAATGAAAATTCGTAATACCCCTTAAAAGACCCAAAAGTGGCACTCATCTACCCTCCTAAGCTGAATTTATACACTTCCCACTTCCCAAAATGACATCAACTCTTAACACTTCTTAGCTCCTAACTATTCTCCCGGATAACTCCTCAATCTCATCCTAAATTTTCTCTAAGATAAGCTCCTACAATCTCTCCTTGATTTCCTCCACAACCATCTCACAAGACCAATTCAAACTCTCCAAAGCTAGAGTTCAAATCCAACACAAAGTCTAGCTGTCCAATCTACAAAATAAATACCCCAATAAAATACTATGCCACTACTCAAACCTTGGACTCCCTTGCCTACTAATGACGCCACCTCCCTGTTACCTAAGTGGCGCCACTTTGCCACTACACCACAAGCTCTTTTGTGTCAAAAAACACACATAATTATACATAAGTCCTATTGCTAACTGCCAGTTTCCTTATGAGCAAAAACTAAAACCTTTCCACAGCTCAGATTCGAACACAAGCCACTTTAGAACCCCCAAATACACTCAAATAGCTAGCCGTTCAAGCACAACATTGAAATTAAGCAAAACTACCGAGCTAGTTAAGTTAACCTATAAGAGATATGAAAGGAAGAGGAGTAAGCATTAATGCTTAGTAAGTTCATATGCAAATGATAAGCAACTATTGACCTTTATTTATTATACTCAACCATAAGGTAATATAATGAGATTTTCACTTAAACTTATGAATTCTGATTCAATCATTCATAATGCTTACTCATTATAAACTTTCACCTGTCACAAACTCATGTTATAAAACATTGTTCATCTTTACTTGCATTTATACCTTGCATTTATCACCACAAAGTCACATGCAAATTTCACTTAGTCAAGTTTCTCGATATCACCCCAGAATAATAATAAATACTCGGTGGTTTCGCACATAGCCCACTATTAAATAATTAATAAGGTAGTATCGCACATAGCCCACCATTATTACTAAGCACGATGGTATCGCACACAGCCCATCGATAACAAATAATAAGGTGGTATCGCACATAGCCCACCATTGATAATATTGGCGATGGTATTGCACAGCCCATCACTAACAATTAATAAGGTGGTATCGCATACAACCCACCATTGTTACTCATTCATGGATATTTATGCACATACATTTTTCTATTTCGATTGTTCATCCGAAAATATCCTCGCACACTATTATTCTTAAATAGGTTTCTACAATAATCATTCGCATTCACGCAATGTATTAATAAATATAACATATGCAATCAGGATGCATCTCACCTTGTTTTCCTCATATACCAAATTCACCTCAAGTGAGTTCTAGGCACATACCTGTATCTCTCATAGTATTACCACATACTTCCTCATTTTTAACATACCTATTGAATCATTCACTGTAACATCCTGAATTAATGGGCCTATACGTTTAATGTGTGGTTATGTGTAATGTGTTAATTAGAGTGTTAGGGGTCCAGATTAGGCTCGAGGTTAGGCTAAGGCCTTAGCAGAATTAGTATTGGACACTCTAGTGGAAAGCCAGTTCAGTTAGGACTTTAAAAATGTTATCAGTGTTTAAAGTACCAAAATGGGCTTGTGGCCCGAGGTTAAGTAGGACTACATGGAACCATGGGTGGCGTCATTAGCAGATGAAGAGGTTCCAAGTTCGAGTCACTTGAAGCTCAATTTTTTTAATACAATTTTAGCTAATTTTTGGATTTTCAATGGATAGAGAGGGATGACATAGGGGCTTGAAAATAGAAGGATAATAACATGTGTATAATGTACTTATAAAGGGAGGAAGAGGTGGTGCTATCTAGGCCTCTTTTGAAGGAGTGATCGGATAAAGATAAGAGAGGAAGTTTAGGAGTTATCTGCTAAGCACAGTGGTGGCTGAATTTCCAAGAGGGTGCCGAAATTCACTTTAAATAGAGGGGATATCTCTTCAATTCTGGTATTTGGTCCCTATTTTCTTTTTCCATTCTCTCATCATCACTTTTATGCAAAAGCCTAAAGTCCATTATTCTGTTCTCTTTTCTTTTTATTTTTTCTTTCAAAAGCTGAAACCTCCCAATTATTCTCAACATCTTTTCTTTTAAAAGCTGAAACTCTGAACTCTCTTCTCATCCCCAGAGCCGAATACTTCCTATTCCCTTTTGCCGATTTTTTCACTAAAGCCAAATCTACATAGACTTCTTCCTATCATCTTTTCTTCTGATCATCTCAAAAGCCAAAATCTCTAAGGGGTAGTCGAATTCTTTGTGTTAAGGTAAGTGCCGATTTTCTTATCTCTTCACTTTCTCTTTCGATTTTTAGAAGACAAAGTCGAAAAGCTAATGGTTTAATGGTTTTGTATAATTTTGTGTTGGGTATTTAAGTAGATCACCTAGATTTAAAAAGCAAAAAATGCTAGTCTCGGAGTCTCAATCTCTTTTCGGGATTTCAAGGTAAGGGTTCAATTCTTCCTATGTTGTTTAATCGAGTTCTTTTTCATTATTCGTGCCTTAACCTAATGTTGTGTTAAGCAATCATCATAGTATCTTCTGACCAAAGATCACTCATGGACTCGAATGTCAGCAAATCAAAGGAAGGGGTTGGATCTGTAGTTTCAGCCCCAAAGTTTAAGAAACACACGGTGTCAACGGTTCAGGATTGGCCTTGAATTGTGGATCAGCTTCAGAGCAAAACCTTAGGCAGTTAGCAGTCGTATCGACTTCTAATAGTGTCGACATAGAAAGTACTGTCCTGTAGGTAATCAAGTGTGTAGATCTCTATCACACTAGTTAAACTGTAGTATGTATATGTTATGGGCTAAAAGCCAGAAATTGAGGCTGTATGAACAGTCGTAATACCCAAAAAGGGTAGGTAAGGGATGCCAGGTACGTAATCATAGAAACTTCTCTATATGTATCAAAGTATGTGAAAGTATGTGATCTGTTTAGATAGTTTAATGTTCTGATTCTTACATGTATGTATGCATGGGATGGGATTGATATGATGAAGGGAAGCAGGTCGAGAGGTGATCCGTAGCTTTGCCACATAGGTCACATAGTGATCAGTCTTTATGACAGGCAGCGCAGTTGTCGATATATATTATTAAAGTCACATAGCGATCGGTGGCTTTGCCACATAGGTAACATAGTGATCAGTCTTTATGATAGACAGCACAATTGTCGATATGGTGTGTAGCGGATGGAGGGTTAATTGTAGAAATCCCCACGGTGTGATGGTTGGTACGGAGGTGTGTAGAGGATGGACTTTTAGGTTTAGGATTGGCGATGTTGCATGTAATATATATTTTGTGCCATTGTGAATGGGCCTAGGCCCATAATGTGTTTGTGGGCCCAAGGCGTTTATGTGTTTTCGGGATGTGCACACTGAGTCTTGGTGACTCACCCTTTTATTTTTTTCAAACTTTCCAGATGAGCAGTAGATCGTGGACATGGGAGCCGAGGTGGACTCAAGGGGCCATCAAGTTTTTTTTGCTTTTTTTTATATTTATAGACTATTTCTGTTTTTTCTTTTAAGTTGAAATTTGGGATTATTTTTTTCAGAACTTAGGTTATCGTTTTACATTTTTCCCTTATTTATTCTATATGTCTTACAAACCTATATTTCCAAAGTCTTAATTATAAAGTGAAACCAAATGGGTTTTCCAAATGTGTCCAACGGAAATGTCCAAGTTTCTTCAAAATATCATTATTAATGATTAATCGGTTAAAATAAAATGAGATTCTTCAAAACCCTTCAAGCAAGTTTTCAACATTCAACCCGTAGCATACCAGATCCGGTCATGACGTTTGGGCTGGGTTTTGGGTGTTACATTTTGGTATCAGAGCTTAGTTTAAAACTCGGGCTGTGAAATGGGTCCAGTAGTGATTTATAAAAGTGATGTAAGTTAAGAAAAGTTTAGTTGAGATATGGCCTTTGAGTCTACTGCACCCGATCCACGCAGGGAAGTATTCTAAACTCACTATGTGATGTGCATGTTGGGCTTTATGGGCTTTATGGGACGTAGACAAGTATACTAGAATTTTTGAACCTTAGGCCTAGTTTTGAACAACTCTTAAATCTCATAAGACTTAATCTCTAATTAAACATGTCTGCGAATAAGTCACAGGGTTAGGGTGTGGTATCAGGAATATGCATGTCTAGGATTGGATCCAGGAAGAGCTTGGTATTTAGGCGGCCCTAGCGGCTCACCTCCTCTTTTCTGGAATCCTACCTGGTACTTAGTGTTTGTTCATTATAACCGAGAGGGCTTGTTGACGGGCCAAAACTTATTACTAAAACCCAAAAGGACCAGCCACCCTATTTTTGTAAAAATTACTTATGTCCCCAGTTTTGTAAAATTTTTGAAATCTCCTTGATTTGTGAAAACTTCCCAAAATACCTAGATTTGTAAAATCATAGAAATACCTCTGGATTGCAAAATTACCAAAATATCCCTATTTGTAAAATCACCAAGAAACCTTATTTTGGAAAATTATAAAAATACCCCCTGTAGGATAAAATTATGAAAATACCCCTGGGTAGTGAAATGACAAAAATACCCTTACGTGATAAATGTGAGTTCATGGATGCTACTTGTATGTTGATGTGTGATGGTGGGATGTATATGGATTCTAGAGCTAGGAAATATAGGTCTGAGAACTGAGCTTTGTAGATAGAGTTCGAATTCGAAAGAACTACTGTTAAAACTACTTTCCATAAGATTGTTCGTTATTAATCAGTGGAAGAAATTAATAATTCATAAAATTCCTAATCAGGTAAACGCGAATCGGTAGAATGAGCACTAGAGGACGTGGTGTGCGTGGTTTAAGGTAGAGGCAGGATTACTGTGTCAGAACCGGTAGGGTCCGGTCATAAGTCAGGGAATGAGGTACCAGTGCCACCAGTTGTGGAGGCAGAATTCTAGGATCAGACGGCCGGAGATGATGCAATATCTCAGGCGATGTTGAGTGTTTTAGAGAGGGTTGCTGGGACAGGCATGAGCATAAAAGCCTGGAAATCTGTGCCGGAGGGACTTAGAGCTAATGGGGCAGAAGTGTTTAGGGGAATTTCCAGGATAGCCCCGAGTACAGCTGAGTATTGGTCAGAGGCGATCAAATGCATAATGGATGATTTGGATTTTACGGAAGAAGAGAAGCTGAAAGGAGTAGTGTCCCTTCTCTGGGACGAAGCTTATCAATGGTGGCTTACGGTTAAGGATGGTACCATGGCCGACCGTATCACCTGGGATTACTTTAGAGTGTGTTTCAGAGCAAGTACATTGGAACAGGTTATGTGGATATGCAGCGTAGAGCGTTCCTAAATCTGGTTCAAGGGAGTAGGTCGGTGGCTGTGTATGAAGCGAAATTCTTGAGCTTGAGCTATTATGCTCGAGAGATGGTGGCCACAGAACATGAACGGTGTGTTTGATTTGAGGATGGCCTGAAGGATGACCTACGTGTTTTGATAGCTCCACAGCGGGAGAGGGAATTTACTGTGCTTGTGGAGAAAGCTAAAATAGCTGAGAAGGTGAGACGGACGAAAAAATTGAATCGGGATAGAAAGAGGGGTGGAGGTAAGAGAAATTTTGGATCATCAGGGACAATTGGGAGTATTCAGAAAAGACCTAGATTAGAAGGACTGAGACATGCTGAGAGACATGCTACTGCTAGCCAAACACGAAAGTGTGCTCGATGTGGTAAATTCCATATAGGTGAGTGTTGGGTAGGCAGTGGGAAGTGCTTTAGGTGTAGATCTTTGGACCATCAGATTAAAGACTATCCACAGCCACGAAGCGATGTAGGACCTGCAGGGCAGGATAATGCTCAGTCGGGCAGAGGAGGTCAGCAGTCGCAGAGGGGTCGTGGTCTAGCTAGAGGTGGTAGCAGTTTCGATCGGGGCTGTAGAGCACTAGGCCGAGGGACAAGAAACACTGAGGTGAGACAGTTAGGGTTAGTCTATGCTGCCAGAGGTCGAGAGGAGGCTGGCACGCCGAATGTTATAACCGGTACATTTTTAATATTTGGTTTGCCTTACACTGCATTAATTGACATTGGGTCGACACATTCATATGTTGCTAGTAGTGTGTCTGGAACTTTAAGTTTAGATTCCAAGATTACCCCTAGGACGATGACCGTAATTAGCCCATTAGGACAATTCGTGGTAGTAGATAAACTTTATCGAAAGGTACCTTAGAAGTTTAGGGAATATTTTCTGACAGATTTGATGGAATTACCGTTCGGGGAGTTTGACTTAATATTAGGCATGGATTGGTTGGTGAAGTACCAAGCTAATTTAGATTGTGTAGCCAAGTGTATGGTGTTAAGAACCCCCGAGGGGGTGAAGTGTTGGTGATAGGAGAAAGGGGAACTGTTTCTCGAATGTGGTGACTGCCCTAAGAGCAGAAAGGATGGTGAGAAAAGGATGCGAGGCAGTTTTAATGTTTGTTCGGGCTCTAAAAGCCAAGGACCTAACTGTTAGGGATGTTAGGATGGTGAAGGAGTTTCCTGATGTTTTCCCTGAAGAGCTTCCGGGATTACCTCCGGATCATGAAGTGGAGTTTGGAATCGATCATCATCCGGGAATAGCACCAGTGTCTATCGCTCCATATAGGATGGTGCCAAAGGAGCTGGTAGAGTTGAAAGCACAAATACAAGAATTGTTAGATAAAGGATTTGTTCGACCAAGTGTGTCACCTTGGGGAGCGCTGGTGTTGTTTGTTAAGAAGAAGGATGGATCAATGCGTATGTGCATTGACTACCGTCAGCTGAACAAGTTGACTATCAAGAACAAGTATCCATTGCCAAGGATTGATGACTTGTTCGATCAACTGAAAGGGGCGTCAGTGTTCTCAAAGATAGATCCGAGGTCAGGATACCATCAGCTTAAGGTTAAGGAGTCGGATATTCATAAGACGGCATTCAGGACTCGCTACGATCACTACGAATTCATGGTGATGCCATTTGAATTGACCAACGCGCCAGTAGTATTTATGGATATGATGAACCGAGTGTTTCAACCCTACTTGGATCGATTTGTCATGGTATTTATAGATGATATCCTGGTTTACTCAAGATCAGAAGAGGAGCATGATTCACATCTGCGAGTGGTTTTGCAGATTCTGAGGGAGAAGCAGTTGTATGCCAAATTCAGTAAGTGTAAATTTTGGCTAAGTGAAGTTACGTTTTTAGGCCATGTTGTGTCGGCAGAGGGGATTAGGGTTGACCCTCGAAAAGTTGAAGTGGTATTGGATTGGAAGCCGCCTAGGTCCGTGGCAAAAATTCGAAGTTTTCTTGGTCTGGCAGGGTACTATCGAAGGTTTGTTGAAGGATTTTATTTAACCGCGGTATCATTGACTAAGTTATTACGAAAAGGAGTTCCGTTTATTTGGTCTAGCAAGCAGCAAGAGAGTTTCGAGAAGTTGAAAAGGATTTTGACGGAGGCTCTGGTATTGATTCAACCGGAGGATAGAACGGAATTCGTAATTTACTATGATACGTCACACATGGGACTAGGATGCATGTTGATGCAAGATGGAAAGGTTGTTTCGTATGCATCTCGGCAGTTAAGACCGCACGAAGCAAATTATCCCACCCATGACTTGGAGTTGGCGGCGGTGGTTTTTTCTTTAAAGATTTAGAGACATTATCTGTACGGGGAAAATATATTATTTATACAGATCATAAGAGCCTAAAATACCTCTTGACCCAGAAGGAGTTGAATCTAAGGTAGAGGAGGTGGATCGAGTTGTTAAAGGATTATGATTGCTCAATTGAGTATCATCCGGGTAAAGCTAATGTGGTGGCAGATTCCTTAAGTCGTAAAGTAATCTCTGACTTGAGGGCATGTTTGCTCATCTTAGTTTGTACGATGATGGGAGTTTATTGGCTGAACTTTAAGTGAAACCCTCTTAGGTCAGTCAGGTTAAGGAGAAGCGGCGAATCGATGAGTTGCTAAAGGAGAAGTTTCATGTAGGATCAAGTGATGGATCGACGGACTTCAGTATGAATGAGGAAGGACTATTATGTTTTCAAAGAAGAGTTTACATGCCAAAGGATCCGGGATTGAGGCATAGGATTTTGCAAGAAGCACATGGAAATTCATACGCTATGCACCGAGAGGTAAGATGTCGGATTTGCGGATCGATTCGGTGGCGGGCTTGAGCGTGGGTAATCGAATTGGTGAGTAAGTGTTTGACCTGTCAGTAGGTAAAGACAGAGCATCAATTACCATCGGGGTTGTTGCATCCAGTGAAGATTCCACAATGGAAGTGGGAAAGGACCCTCACGCCTACTAAGAAAGATTCAATCTGGGTAATTGTTGATCGCTTGACGAAGTCTGCTCATTTCATACCAGTATGGGTCGATTACTCTATGTAGAAATTTGCTATGCTATATGTAGCAGAGGTAGCGAGATTGCATGGGGTACCAATATCAATCATATCAGATAGGGACCCGAGGTTCACGTCGCGGTTCTGGAAGGCTTTGCATCAAACATTGGACACGAAGTTGGATTTCAGTACATCATTTCATCCTCAGACCGATGGACAGTCTAAGCGGGTGATTCAGATCTTGGAGGACATGTTGAGGGGATGTGTCATTGATTTTAGAGGTAGTTGGGAAGAGTTTATACCGTTGGCAGAATTTGCGTACAACAACAGCTACCAGTCTAGTATTCAGATGGTGCCCTATGAAGCATTGTACGGGCGAAAGTGTCGTACTCCTACTTGTTGGACAAAATTAGGGGAACGTCGAATTTTGGGTCCGGAGTTGGTTACTGAGACAGAGGAGAAGGTTGAGTTAATTCGAGCTCAACTAAAGGAAGCATCGGACCGATAGAAATCCCATGCAGACTTGAAGCGTAAGGACATAGAGTTTGCGGTGGGTGACAAGGTGTTCTTGAAGGTGTCGCCATTGAAGAAAGTAATGAGGTTCGGACGGAAGGGTAAATTAAGTCCCAGATTTATTGGGCATTATCGGGTGTTGAAACAAGTAGGGCCGGTAGCCTATAAGCTAAAGCTACCTTCTGAGCTAAGCCAGATTCATAATGTATTCCACATCTCTATGTTAAGACGTTACTGTTCACATCCGTCTCATGTGGTGCCTGTGGAAGAAATCGAGGTGAGACCTGACCTATCCTTTGAAGAGGAACGGTGGAAAACTTGGATTGTGATGTCAAAGTGTTGCGAAGGAAGACGATTCTGTTGGTTAAGGTTTTATGGCGAAATCACAGTTCTGAGAAGGCTACATGGGAACTAGAAGAGACGATGCGACAGCAGTACCCCCATCTATTTTGATCAGGTAATTTTGAGGCCAAAATTTCTTTATGGGGGTAGAACTGTAACATCCTGAATTAATGGGTCTATGCGTTTAATGTGTGGTTATGTGTAATGTGTTAATTAGAGTGTTAGGGGTCCAGATTGGGCTCGAGGTTGGGCTAAGGCCTTAGCAGAATTAGTTATTGGACACTCTAGTAGAAAGCGAGTTCAGTTAGGACTTTAAAAATGTTATCAACATTTAAAGTACCAAAATGGGCTTGTGGCCTAAGGTTAAATGCCGCTACATGGAACCATGGGGTGGCGTCATTAGCAGATGAAGAGAGCCCAAGTTCGAGTCACTTGAAGCTCAATTCTTTTAATACAATTTTAGCTAATTTCTAGCTTTTAAATGGATAGAGAGGGACGGAATAGGGGCTTGAAAATTGGAGGATAATAACATGTGGATAATGTGATGATAAAGGGAGGAAGAGGTGGTGCTATCTAGGCCTCTTTTGAAGGAGTGATCGGATAAAGATAAGGGAGGAAGTTTAGGAGTTATCTGCTAAGCACAGTGGTGGTCGAATTCCCAACTCTAGGGGGTGCCGAAATTCTCTTTAAATAGAAGGGATATCTCTTCAATTTCGGTATTTGGTCCCTATTTTCTTTTTCCATTCTCTTATCTTCACTTTTATGCAAAAGCCGAAAGTCCATTATTCTGTTCTCTTTTCTTTTTCTTTTTTCTTTCAAAAGCCGAAACCTCTTAATTGTTCTCAATATCTTTTCTTTCAAAAGTCGAAACTCTAAACTCTCTTCTCATCCCCATAGCCAAATACTTCCTATTCCCTTTTGCCGATTTCTTCATTAAAACCGAATCTACATAGACTTCTTCCTATCATATTTTCTTCTGATCTTCTCAAAAGCTGGAATCTTTAACGGGTAGTCGAATTCTTTATGTTAAGGTGAGTGCCGATTTTTCTATCTCTTCACTTTCTCTTTCGATTTTTAGAAGACAAAGCCGAAAAGCTAATGGTTTAATGGTTTTGTATAATTTCGTGTTGGGCATTTAGGTAGATCGCCTAGATTTAAAAAGCCAAAAACACTAGTCTCGGAGTCTCAATCTCTTTTCGGGATTTCAAGGTAAGGGTTCAATTCTTCTTATGTTGTTTAATTGGGTTCTTTTTCATTATTCGTGCCTTAACCTAATGTTATGTTAAGCAATCATCATAGTATCTTCTGACCAAAGATCACTCATGGACTCGAACGTTAGCAAATCAAAAGAAGGGGTTGGATCTATAGTTTCAGTCCTAAAGCTCAAGAAACGCGCGGTGCCAGCGGTTCGGGATTGGCCACCGGGTTGTGGACCAACTTCGGAGCAAAACCTTAGGCAGTTAGTAGTCGTATCGACTTCTGATAGTGTCGACATAGAAAGTGCTGTCCTGTCAGTAATCAGGTGTGTAGATCTCTATCACACTAGTTAAACTGTACTATGTATATGTTATGGGCAAAAAGCCAGAAATTGAGGTATGAACAGTCGTAATACCCAAAAAGGGTAGGCAAGGGATGCCAGGTACGTACACATAGAAACTTCTCTATGTGTATCGAAGTATGTGAAAGTATGTGATCTGTTTAGATAGTTTAATGTTCTGGTTCTTGCATGTGTTTATGCATGGGATAGGATTGATGTGATGAAGGGGAGCAGGTCGCGAGGTGATCGGTGGCTTTGCCACATAGGTCACATAGTGATCGGTCTTTATGACAGGCAGCGCAGCTGTCGATATATATTATTAAGGTCGCATAGCGATCGGTGGCTTTGCCACATAGGTCACACAGTGATCGGTCTTTATGATAGACAACAAATTGTCGATATGGTGTATATAGCAGATGGAGGGTTGATCGTAGATGTAATATCCGGGTTAGGGGTTGTTTTGTTGTTGCATGATATTGCATGTGTTTAGTGTCTTTGTGTTGTTGTTTGTGTAGTATCGAGGCTTAATTGTAGCCTCGGTATATACTAGTGAATGGGAAAATTTTGGTTTTGGGTGTTAAGTCGGGGATTTGTTGGAGCTAGGGTATAAGGGTTTTCTTTGGTGTTTTATTGCACAAGTGAAGAGGTGGCGAGTGGCAAGGGAGGAGCTTGGTGTGGCGTCATCTACGGTGAGGGAGGTCCAGAGTTCAAGTCGTGAGCTCCCATTTTGTCACCCATTTTGACTGGCATGGAGGAAGAGGTAGAAGGCAAGTGGAATTCTACCTTGGACTAAGTCAAACCGTTCAAAAGTAAGGTGGAGAGTGATTGTAGGAGTAAGACTTGGTAAACACATTTGAAATGTGTGGAGTGGAGTGTTTGGGGGATATGGCGAATGTTGGGGAAGTGGGGAGTGTATGGTAGGTTTTGGGAAGTGGGGAGTGAGTAAGTAATGTTCCTTTTGGAATGTGATGCATATTCGGTCATTAGGAGACCAAACCAAACTCTTTCATTTTGAAACACCAAAGTCAAGTTCTAAAGAATTCTCTCATCTTTTCTTCACTTCTTGAACCAAAATACCAAGTCTCTTTAGTTGCCAAAATTGTCTTGTTCACTTGGCTTGTGTGTAATGAATACACTCTTGCATCTATCCTTCTTTCTTCATTTGTGTAAGTTGAATCGGGTATCTTTTCTTCTCACACTTTCATTCATTTTCTCTTGTCATACTTGTGCGAAATCATACTACTTCTAAACCCAGGTTCTATTTTGACTTCTCCATTACTAGTGGCAGAAACCATATCATCTTCTTCCTCAAACTCTCATTTGCTTTTCTCAATAATCCTAGCGAATCTTTCATTTGTGCCTTACCATTTCATTAAGCCGATTTCTTTCAAAACCGTAAGTATTTGTTCCCATCCATTTCATATAATTTTTTTATCTTCCATTTCAAAAGCTCTTGGTAGAATGTCCCTTTTCTCCTAGGGGTTCTTGTGGTAGAATTCTTGGTGGTTGGTGTTGGGGTAAGTCCTTGGCGAATGGTCATGTTTTCTTTCTCTAGTTTTATGATTGATTTGATTAGATTAAAGCTTATGATGGTTGTGGATTGAAGTGAGTTAATCGTTGTTAATCTCTTCATTATAGGACATCAAAGGTTTCAAAGCAAGCAAGAGGAGCCGTTTTCTTCGCGGTTGATTAGTAAGTGGAGGTTAAGTGATTGGTTGTTGTTAGTTCATTCTCTTAGTTCTTGGTTAGTCAAAGCTTCAAGAGATTAATGTTTCCTTCTTGATAGGTGGGCCGATTGTCTAAGGGAACCACTTTTGGTTTGGATTTGGTAGGAAACCAAATCGGTGAAAGGTAAGGGCTTCGACAAACCCTTTTGGTCTAAATGGTGTTGGCGAATGTGTAGATGTCTAACCCCTATGTTTTGGCCGATTGTAGAAGCTAGTACTCGAGGGACTTAGATTGCTTTTGTCGAGATTTCTAGACTCAGTATTTACGGTGTGTAAACTAACACACTACATTTAGTAATATGATTAATAACACGTGTGATGATTAATGAAACAGTGATGATTGATATGATACCCTAATGGGTATGATTACGGACTCGGGTAAGTCAAGATTATTATTATGAGTTTCTTGATGATCTATGTGATACCATGGTCGTGGCTATATGTGACATGGGATATGAGGTTACACATAATAGCATGATATGCATGATTATATGATATACATGATTACATGAGTATGGTATGTTGATGGGTGATACGAGTGGAGGGAGCGGTGATATTATGTCTTGTGAGCACCGGTGCTTTGGTAGCACACTTTGTGACTTTGGGTCACCAAAGGTTTGGCACCTCATTGCGACTTGTCCACGTGGTTTAACCACGGTGGGTTGGCCCACATGAGATATGGGATCGTCGCTAGTGATTTGGTATCACACGATGGGTTGGCCCCATCATCGATTTGTGACCGGTCACGGTGCTTTAGTAGCACAATTGTGTCTTTGGGACACCAGTGGTTTGGTACCACATTGACGGATATTGTGTCTTTGGGACACCGGTGTTTTGGTAACACATTGTGACTATATGTCACGGTGGTTTAGCACCACCGGTGGTTTGGTACCACGGGGTAGAAAAGCGATATGGATGGTTAGGATCGGGTTGCATTAATTATGTTGCTTTGTATGATGTGTGTTAGCATGTTGTTTTTGGGAGCGGGGTTTACACTTTGAGTCACTCGACTCACCCTCTCCTTTGACATTTCGGGTGACTCGTGACGCGGACATGGAGCCGGATGGACTCGGGGTGCACATGCCATGCTTTAATAAAGGACTATTGAATTTGAGTATTGTAGCTTATTTACTTTATTTGGGTTTTATATTGGATTTGTAAAAGGCCTTTAATTTATGTTTTGGTGATGTTTATGTTTTAATTAGATTTTAATATGCCTTAACAAAACAAGTTGGTATGAATTTTTTTAAAACTTGGAAAGATAATGATTTCAAAATTATAGCGCAAATGTTTTTTTTTAAACCATACCATCGGGTATCACATTATGTCTTTATAGTAAGCAAATTCAAGTGATTTTCAAATCAAACTTGTATTACTCCTAAGTCTAATAAGGTTTTGAGTAACACTAAGAAACTATTAAGGTTTAAATGGTTTAAACTCATTTAGCCACAGTCTGGTTAAGATTTCAAAATCACAGGTTTCACCTACTCTATCGATTTCAAACAAGTCTACTCAAATTGTCCTCAAAATACCTTTGTGTTTTCACTCGGCTTTTAGCGAAAAATTTAACCTCTCACAAACATGTTTCCCGTAACATACAGATTTGGACGTGGTGTCTTGTCCGGGTTTGGGGTGTTACATTTGTGGTATCGAGCTAAGTTCAAAAGTTTCATTTGTGGGCCGAGGCCAAAATGTTTTAAAACTAGAGTTTTCAAGTATTACATTTTAAAGTATGGTTTGAAAGGCATGACACCGAGTCTCGGCACGATCCGCCTGTAAGTACCCGTACTATTTGTTGTGATATTGATTGATATGGTGAATGGCTAGTGATAGTAAGATTACTTTAGAGGCTGAAACTAATAGGACTCGTGGACTCGCGAAAACAAAGCTTCTTTAAAATTCATAAAACTTTGCTTTAAACACGTGGAATAATGGTGATACATAAAATTCTTTAACCGGACAAGATTTAGTCATGAGTACCGAGGTGGGCGTGGTCGTGGGCGTGGTCGCAGTAGGATGATCTATTTTCGAGCCCGTGGGTTCGGGTGGTTCGAGAGAATGAGGTACCGGATTCGCCACCAGTGGAGGTGGTGAGTTCGAGAACAGGCCGTGATGATGCGATGTCTAGCGATCTGCGGGTTTTAGAGAGGGTAGCTGGAGCAGGTGGAGGCGTAGGAGCTAGGAAATCTGTGCCTGAGCGACTTCGGGCAAATGGGGCTGAGTTCTTCAGGGGTGTCTCTGGTGTTGCTCCTAGCTTCGCCGAAATCTTGGCTAGAAGCGGCGAGCGGATCATGGACGATCTGGACCTAACGGCTGAGGAAAAATTAAAGGGGATCGTATCACTTCTCCGGGATGAGTCATACCAGTGGTGGCTCACGGTCCGTGACAGCGCTGCAGCTGAAGATCTGACATGGGACTATTTTGGTGCTTATCAGAAGAAGTACGTCGGAGCTAACTACATAAATGAGCAGCGGAAAGCATTCTTGAGGTTAGTTCAGGGGAGCAAATCTGTGTCAGAGTACGAGGCAGAGTTTCTGAGACTGAGTCGGTATGCCAGGGGAATGGTGGCTACTGAGCATGAGAGGTGCGTTCGTTTCGAGGATGGCCTGCGAGACGAACTGAGGCTGATAATTGCGCCCCAGCAGGAGCGTGAATTTGCGGTTCTGGTTGAAAAGCGAAGGTTGCCGAGGGCATTAAAGAGTCTATGAGGCGGGGTATGGATAGGAATCGTCATAAGCGGAGTTTGGATCTTCGGGTCGTCAGTAATCAATGAGAAAAGGGCTAGGACCGAAATTTGAATCGATCGGTAGGTTTGTTCTTGCTAGCGAGGGACCGCCGCATTGTAACCGTTGTGGGAAGGCTCATTGGGGAGGATGTTGGGTGATGGTAGAGGTTGTTTTGAGTGTGGCTCATGGACCACCGGGTGAGGATTGTCCGCAAGTTAGCTAGAATTGATCAGAGAATCGGTACGTGTCAAGTCTGAAATAATGGACCACCGCAGAGGGCCGAGGTAATGGCAGAGGAGGTACAGTTCTGGTGGGGCCGTGGAGCACCGGCAGAGGTGCAGTGTAGTTCGAGGCGAGCGGTAGGGGCTAGTGTATCTTTGCGAGGCACCGAGAGGAGGGCGACGCACCGGACGTCATAGCAGATGCGTTTTTTATTTTGGTTCTCCTTATCTTTGCTTTAATTGATGTGGGTTCTCGCACTCTTATGTTGCCGATGGTATAGTAGAGACAATGGATTTAGACTACGAGATATCTTCTAGGCGGATGACCGTAATAAGCCCTCAGGTCACTCAGTGAGTGGTAGATAAAGCGTATAGAGATGTACCTCTAGAACTCCAAGGGGTAGTATTTGAGGTCGATCGATGGAGCGCCATTAGGGAGTTCGATCTAATTCTCGGAATGGATTGGCTGGGTAAGTATCAGTGAAGTTGAATTTGCGGCTAAGCGCATGGTTCTCGAACACGGTGAGGGTGATGAAGTAGTTTTGATCGGTAATAGGAGAAACTATCATCCAATGTGGTATCTCGCCCGAAAGCCAGAAAATGGTTAGAAAGGGTTGCGAAGCATATATGGTGCATGTGTATGCCTTGGAGGCTAAGGAGGCTACTTTGTGGAGACCATTCGGACAATTGGGGAATTTGTTGATGTGTTTCTGAGGAGCTTAGGGTTTGCCACCGGATCGGGAGGTAGAGTTCGGGATAGATCATTGCGGAGCGCACCGTATCCATTGCTCCGTCTGAGGATGGCACCTAAAGAATTAGTGGAGCTTAAGGCTCAAATCCGGAGTTATTGGATCGAGGTTTTATCGGGCCAAGTATTTTGCCTTGGGGAGCGCTTGGTACTCTTTGTAAAGAAGAAAGAGCGGTACTATACGGATATGCATAGACTACCATAACTGAATAAGGCGACGATCAAAACAAGTATCCTTGCCTCGGATAGATGACTTGTTTGATCGGTGAAGAGGCGTCTGTTTTCTCAAAGATTGACCTAAGGTGCAGGTATCACCAGTTGAAGGTAAAAGAGGCGGATATCGTAGAAGACGGCATTTACTTTCGGTATGGGCATTTTGAATTCTTGGTTATACCGTTCGGGTTGACTAATGCCGTGACTTTCATGGATCGATGAGCAGGTGTTCCAATAGTACCTAGATCGGTTCGTGGTAGTTTTATCGGCGACATCTTGGTATACTCAAGGGCGAGGAAGAGCATGATACTCATTTACGGGTGGTATTGCGATTCTAAGGAGAAAGCAATTCTATCGAAGTTGATAAATCGAGTTCGCTCGGGAGGTGACATTCTTGGGTCATGTAGTGTCTAATGAGGATTAGAGTGGACCAAGTAAGATAGAAGCGGTTTTGGATTGGAAGCCGCCTAAGTCGATGTGAAATTCGGAGTTTTACGGGTTGGCGAGGATACTCTAGAAGATTTGTAGAAGGTTTTTCGTTAATTGCGCACCGATGACCAAATTATTGAGAAAGGAGTTAGTTTATTTGACCGTGAAGCAACAAGAGAGCTTCGATAAGTTGAAGAAGATTTTGGTGAAGCTCGGTTACGATTCAACCCGAGTTGGTAAGGAATTCACAGTGTATTGCGATCGTCACATACGGGTTTGGGTTGTGTCTTGATGCGAGAAGGAAAGGATAACCATGGATTTCGTCGGTGGGCTACCGCTTACGCCAAGCAAGAAGGATTGATTTGGGTAGTGGTGGATCGTCGACTAAATCACTCACTTTATTCCGGTGAGGTTGACTACTCGCTTGAAGCTAGCTAAGTCGTATGTGTCGGAGATAGTGAGGTTGCACGATGTGCGATCTCGATAATCTCGGATAGGGATCGAGTTTACGTCAAGGTTACGGAAAGCATTGCATCGAGCTACGGGTACTCGTTTGGATTTCAAGACGGCTTTTCACCCATGATCGGCGGTCAATCGAAAGGGTCATTCAGATCTTGGAAGATATCTTTGAGAGGTTGTGTCTGGATTTGAGAGGTAGTTGGGAGGAGTTTCTACCATTAGGCGAGTTTGCCTACAACAACGATTACCAGCGAGCATCAAGATGGCACCGTATGAGGCGTTGTATGGTAGGAAGTGTCGCTCACCTACGTGTTGGGCGGAGTTGGGTGAGCATGATTGTTGGGACCCGAGTTAGTAGGCGAGGCCGAGGACAAGGTTAAAGTGATTGAGCTCGATTAAAGGAAGCTTGGACCGCGAAGTCTTATGCCGATCTTAAGCGAAGATATAGAGTTCTTGTGGGGGATCGAGTGTTTACGAAGGTCTGCCTTGGAAGAAGGTGTTGAGGTTGGGAAGAAAGGCAAACTAAGTCCGAGGTTTATTGGGCGTATAAGGTCTTTGAGGCGAGTGGGACGATGGCGTATCGACTTGAGTTGCCAGCAGAGCTTAGTCGATTCACGATGTTTTCACGTTTGATGCTTGGCGTTATCGTCGAACCGTCACATGTGGTAGCGATGGAAGAGATCGAGGTGAATCCAGACTTGACTATGGAAGAGAAACGTGCGATTCTAGATTGGGATGTGAAGGTTACTGCGTGGGAAGTCGTGCCTTTGGTTAAGGTACTTTGGCGGAATCATGGCGTGGAGGAAGCTACGTGGGAACCGGAGGATATGATGAGACGACAATACCCGCAACTCTTCCGATCGGGTAATTTCGAGGTCAAAATTATTTTTAAGGGGTAGAAGCGTAATATCCGGGTTAGGGGCTGTTTTGTTGTTGCATGATATTGCATGTGTTTAGTGTCTTTGTGTTGTTGTTTGTGTAGTATCGAGGCTTAATTGTAGCCTCGGTGTATACTGAGTGAATGGGAAAATTTTGGTTTTGGGTGTTAAGTCGTGAGGCTGTTGGAGCTAGGGTATAAGGGTTTTCTTTGGTGTTTTATTGCACAAGTGAAGAGTGGCGAGTGGCAAGGGAGGAGCTTGGTGTGGCGTCATCTCGGTGAGGGAGGTCCAGAGTTCAAGTCGTAGAGCTCCCATTTTGTCACCCATTTGGGCGGCATGGAGGAAGAGGTAGAAGGCAAGTGGAATTCTACCTTGGACTAAGTCAAACCGTTCAAAAGTAAGGTGGAGAGTGATTGTAGGAGTAAGACTTGGTAAACACATTTGAAATGTGTGGAGTGGAGTGTTTGGGGGGATATGGTCGAATGTTGGGGAAGTGGGGAGTGTATGGCCGGTTTTGGGAAGTGGGGAGTGAGTAGGCCGAATGTTCCTTTTGGAATGTGATGCATATTCGGTCATTAGGAGACCAAACCAAACTCTTTCATTTTGGAAACACCAAAGCCGAAGTTCTAAAGAATTCTCTCATCTTTTTCTTCACTTCTTGAACCGAAATACCAAGTCTCTTTAGTTGCCAAAATTGTCTTGTTCACTTGGCTTGTGTGTAGCCGAATACACTCTTGCATCTATCCTTCTTTCTTCATTTGTGTAAGCTGAATCGGGTATCTTTTCTTCTCACACTTTCATTCATTTTCTCTTGTCATACTTGTGCCGAAATCATACTACTTCTAAACCCAGTTCTCTATTTTGACTTCTCCATTACTAGTAAGCCGAAACCATATCATCTTCTTCCCTCAAACTCTCATTTGCTTTTCTCAATAATCCTAGCCGAATCTTTCATTTGTGCCTTACCATTTCATTAAGCGATTTCTTTCAAAACCGTAAGTATTTGTTCCCATCCATTTCATATAATTTTTTTTATCTTCCATTTCAAAAGCTCTTGGTAGAATGTCCCTTTTCTCCTAGGGGTTCTTGTGGCGAATTCTTGGTGGTTGGTGTTGGGGTAAGTCCTTGGCGAATGGTCATGTTTTCTTTCTCTAGTTTTATGATTGATTTCGATTAGATTAAAGCTTATGATGGTTGTGGATTGAAGTGAGTTAATCGTTGTTAATCTCTTCATTATAGGACATCAAAGGTTTCAAAGCAAGCAAGAGGAGCCGTTTTCTTACGTCAGGTTGATTAGTAAGTGGAGGTTAAGTGATTGGTTGTTGTTAGTTCATTCTCTTAGTTCTTGGTTAGTCAAAGCTTCAAGAGATTAATGTTTCCTTCTTGATAGGTGGGCCGATTGTCTAAGGAACCACTTTTTGGTTCTGGATTTGGTAGGAAACCAAATCGGTGAAAGGTAAGGGCTTTCGACAAACCCTTTTGGTCTAAATGGTGTTGGTAGAATGTGTAGATGTCTAACCCCTATGTTTTGGCGATTGTAGAAGCTAGTACTCGAGGGACTTAGATTGCTTTTGTCGATTTCTAGACTTCGTATTTACGGTGTGTAAACTAACACATACATTTAGTAATATGATTAATAACACGTGTGATGATTAATGAAACAGTGATGATTGATATGATACCCTAATGGGTATGATTACGGACTCGGGTAAGTCAAGTATTATTATTATGAGTTTCTTGATGATCTATGTGATACCATGGGTGGCTATATGTGACATGGGATATGAGGTTACACATAATAGCATGATATGCATGATTATATGATATACATGATTACATGAGTATGGTATGTTGATGGGTGATCTGAGTGGAGGGCGGTGATATTATGTCTTGTGAGCACCGGTGCTTTGGTAGCACACTTTGTGACTTTGGGTCACGGAGGTTTGGCACCTCATTGCGACTTGTCCACGTGGTTTAACCATGTGGGTTGGCCCCACATGAGATATGGGATCGTCGCTAGTGATTTGGTATCACACGATGGGTTGGCCCCATCATCGATTTGTGACTTGGTCACCGGTGCTTTAGTAGCACAATTGTGTCTTTGGGACACCGGTGGTTTGGTACCACATTGACGGATATTGTGTCTTTGGGACACTAGTGTTTTAGTAACACATTGTGACTATATGTCACCGGTGGTTTGGCACCACCGGTGGTTTGGTACCACACGGGGTAGAAAAGGCGATATGGATGGTTAGGATCGGGTTGCATTAATTATGTTGCTTTGTATGATGTGTGTTAGCATGTTGTTTTTGGGAGCGGGTTTACACTTTGAGTCACTCGACTCACCCTCTCCTTTGACATTTGGTGACTCGTGAGCAGCGGACATGGAGCCGGATGGACTCGGGTGCACATGCCATGCTTTAATAAAGGACTATTGAATTTGGGTGCTGTAGCTTATTTACTTTATTTGGGTTTTATATTGGATTTGTAAAAGGCCTTTAATTTATGTTTTGGTGATGTTTATGTTTTAATTAGATTTTAATATGCCTTAACAAAACAAGTTGGTATGAATTTTTTTAAAACTTGGAAAGATAATGATTTCAAAATTATAGCATAATGTGTTTTTTTTAAACCATACCATCGGGTATCACATTATGTCTTTATAGTAAGCAAATTCAAGTGATTTTCAAATCAAACTTGTATTACTCCTAAGTCTAATAAGGTTTTGAGTAACACTAAGAAACTATTAAGGTTTAAATGGTTTAAACTCATTTAGCCACAGATCCGGTTAAGATTTCAAAAATCCCCGGGTTTCACCTACTCCATCTGATTTCAAACAAGTCTACTCAAATTGTCCTCAAAATACACTGTGTTTTCACTCGGCTTTTAGCGAAAAATTTAACCTCTCACAAACATGTTTCCCCCGTAACATACCAGATTTCGGACGTGGTGTCTTGTCCGGGTTTGGGGTGTTACAGTAGAAATCCCTACGGTGTGATGGTTGGCACGGGGGTGTGTAGAGGATGGACTTTTAGGTTTGGGATGGGCCATGTTTCATGTAATATATATTCTGTGCAATTGTGAATGGGCCTAGGCCCATAATGTGTTTGTGGGCCCAAGGCATTTATGTGTTTTCAGGATGTGCACACTGGGTCTTGGTGACTCACCCTTTTATTTTTTCCCAACTTTCCAGATGAGCAGTAGATCGTGGACATAGGAGCCGAGGCAGACTCGAGGGGCTATCAGGTTTTTTCTTTTTTTATCTTTATAGACTATTTCCATTTTTTTTCTTTTAAGTTTAAATTTGGGATTATTTTTGTAATAAGGCCCCTATAACTTAGGTTATCGTTTTACGTTTTTCCTTTATTTATTCTATACGTCTTACAAACCTATATTTCCAAAGTCTTAATTATAAAGTGAAACCAAATGGCTTTTCCAAATGTGTCCAACGTAAATTTCCAAGTTTCTTCAAAATATCACAATTAATGATTAATTGATGAAAATAAACTGAGATTCTTCTAAACCCTTCAAGCAAAGTTTTCAACATTCAACCCGTAGCATACTAGATCCAGTCATGACGTATGGGCCGGGTTTGGGGTGTTACATTCACAACGCTAAAGAGACTCTTGAGTCTCCTACATATAGTATCATATCAACATCATACCCCCGATAGGGTCTTACATGAAATATCATATCGATGCCATGTCCCTGACATGGTCTTATACGAAATCTCACACCGAGGCCATATTCCAAATATGGCCTTACACGGGTAACTATCATAGTATCATGATATTTGTATTCCCTTTATTATTAGATTCAATTGAAGACTTTCAATTCTTAACATCTCGTCAAAATATATTTAATATATTCATAGAGTCAATATACAATTCATACAACATCAAAATATTAAATACTTCACTTATAGTTGCATTATTAGCACACGAACTTACCTCGATACCGAAAAGTGTAAAAAGGGACCTATTTGTCGATATTTCTTTTTTCTCTCGTTCTAGGTCTGAATCTCGTTTTCTTTGATCTAGAACAATAAAATTTACTCATTTAATCACCACACTAATAAATACATTTTAAAATTTCTACTTTGGCAAAATTACCATTTTGCCCTTAAACTTTGGTAAAATTATGATTTTCCCCTAGGCTCGTATATCGATTTTCATTCAACTTATTTGCTAATCAAGCCTAGCTGATTCATAATCTCTTCTATAGCAATTCAAGATTTCAACTATTACACACATTTACCACTCATTTCACAACCTTTACAAAAAGGTCCTTTTAGGTGTTTTCATGGTAACACCCTTCACAAAAGTTGTTTATTTAACAACCAAGACCCACTTTCTTCCATAAAAATGCAACAAACAACATAAAATCTCTCATGGGAAAACCTTAAACTTTTCACCATATTGTAAGATAGTCCCCTCATTAGAAATCTTAAGCTTTAAGGGTTCCAAAAGTACAACTATCATCAAGAAAAACCATTTAAATCACTTACTTGTAGGGAGAAGAGTTTCCTAAAATTTTGAGCTTTCAAAACCCCTATTTTGCTTCCTATTTTCAGTGGAGGAAGATGAGTAAAAAGATGGATATCATCTTTTCTTTATTTTAATATTAAACAATCAATTTAGTCACCAAACTTACCAGCTTTGACCAGTTTGTCTCCTATGGTTGGTCACCCTATATTTAGGGGTCTAATTGCACTTTAAAGATCTCAAATTAATTTTCTTTAGTTACTAAACACCTTTAGCTTATAAAATGGAACTTTCACACTTTATGCGATTTAGTCCTTTTTTTGTGATTAAGCATGAAATCGCTAAAATTAAAGCACCAAAATTTTCATGCAGTTATATATCATGTTCTGACTCATACAATATCATGAAAATAATTTTATTCAACCTCAAATTAGTGGTCTCGAGACCACTGTTCCAACTAGCCCTAAATCAGTC
This sequence comes from Gossypium rotundifolium, assembly GCA_025506655.1. Classification (NCBI taxonomy): domain Eukaryota; kingdom Viridiplantae; phylum Streptophyta; class Magnoliopsida; order Malvales; family Malvaceae; genus Gossypium; species Gossypium rotundifolium. The sequence goes on along the minus strand of CP106724.1, from coordinate 96,431,346 downwards.
TGTTACAAGAAAGCTCCCTAATTTGAACACGGCCTGAAGAATGGGTGTGTCCCGAACCCACACGGGAGTGTGACCCCTTTAAAATGAAAAATTTTCTATGTTTCCCAAAAGTTTCCAAAGTTCTCAGTTTAGTCCCGAACCACTTTCGATGCATGTTTTAGGCCTCGTAGGCTCGTGATAGGGATGATACGAATGTATTGAAAGGTTTTAAACTTGGATGGGAATTTATGTCTTAGTTTTATATGTTTGCTTGTGTTTATATTCTGTAATGCCCGTACCCTATTTCGACGTTGAATATGGGTAAGGGGTGTTACATTTAGTGGTATCAGAGCTATGATTTAGTCGATTATCGGACTAACGTAACGTATGTGAGTCTTGCTATGTATGCCATATTACAACATGTGATAGTGTGATATCTCCCGACTCTGATGAAATTATTTTGTTGAGGCAGAGATGCTTTCCAACCGAGCTATTTTTGAAAAGCTGAAAGTGATACTAAGATATTTGAAAATGTGTTTGTGAGCAGTCGAAACTTGGAAAGGTATGAATAAGAGTTCATGATATGTATGTGATGATGTACAAAATTGAATAATCATAAGTTGATAAATATGGATAAAATGTCATTGTTCCGGTTGAACGTTGTATTTCGATGGATTATGGTGATTTTATGGAACGGAAAAATATTTTAATTGTTACAAAAAGGATTTAGCCCAGAACGACAATCCTGAATTAAGCCCTCTCGAACATATGTTATGAAATGGATTTATTGTTGACATGCATACCTTGAGTATACTATCCGATAATCCATCGAAATTATAATAGTTTAATAGGAATTATTCTTAAAATATGGAATGGTGAAAGGAAATGGAAGTTTATATTGTGATAAGCTCATTCGTGTTTGTTTGGCATTCATATGATCATATGTGCCTAATTTGTTTGATTAAGTGAATGTGATAAGTAAACTTACTCAAAATTTATGGAATGTATGTTTAAGTACACTTGTTTGAATAAAGGTAATTAGAAAGTTCATGTGACATAAATATGTATGTTAATTAGTTTGAAGTGAATTATATGATTTTGAAGATATTATGTTGATGATGAATGCTAAGTTATATGTGTGTATTTATGAGAGTCGAGTTAGAGGCTTTATGACCTCACCCCTTACCAATGTGGTATTTTATAATGAAATTTCACGAGATTTAAGTTGAATGAGCTCGCAAGTAAGAGACTAAAGAGTTCAGTAGCGGAATGACTAATAATGTGGTCGGAGTTAAGAATAGTTTGACAAGTGAATACAGTTGTAGAAAAGATGCCAAGTTACTCTAAAGATCATTCGAATTTCGCAATGTCACTGTTAAATAAAAAGTTAATCTCGGCTAATCGACTGATTCATGTATGATGTCTAAAGAATGTATTTGCTGGAAATTCATCCAGATTGATTTTCATTAGTGAATGGAATAATACGGGATTAGTGATGACAGAATTAGTCAGAGAAATAATATTTGAATCGTAGAGATGTCTGAGTGTAACAGTTGTAATTGAATAGATTATGATGATCCCTCCTGGGTATTTTATATACTCATTTATCCTTAGAGATATATGTGATTTGTCGTTTTCTGATGAAATTCTTATCGTATGAGAATACTAGCTGCTTATAATGTTAGATGAGAGCACTGTTGATCTGGTTGGTTGATGAGCAACATTTCTTATCTCTCTGTGGGATTCTATTCTATTATGTTTGGAATAAAAGTTGTTGGTAAAAATTTATGTGAGGCTATTCTTCTGTTTCTACTGGATGTTGTTTTGTTTTATATATATATATATATATTTGGAAAATATACTATCTCTATTACAATTGATTCCATAGCATATAAGCATTGTTTTTCTTCTGGTTTTCTCTGAGGAATCATCAAAATCTTTATTATTTTCTTATGAGTTATGTTCTTGGACTTTTGGTGTGGTATCGTATCTTGAATTTCTTTATCTCAATTTTTTTATTATCCCTATTTCGTAAATTATCAATCATGACTCATCTTTAAAGTGTGTTCTTTGGCTTGTGATAACTATGTCTATTATGATTGTATTTCTGGTTGAACGTGGTGATCCTGGTATCAAGATTTCTCTAATTTTCATGAAAGAAATTGACATTGGCAAAGGTATAGATAGTGGGAGCTCAAGCTCAAATTGTACGATGGTTTTCTTTTCTCAGGTAAGTTTGATTAAGTTCAATGAGTTCAATTAGAATAATTTGTTTCCTCGAGCTAATATGATTGTAAAGATCTTTTGACTAGCATGTGAGGAAATTTTGAAATATTGTATGTTGAGTTGTTTTAACAACATGAAGAAGGTAGTATTTTAATAAGATATTATTTGATAGTTAAGATCGACTTAGTTGTTTTTATCTGAGTGAACTGGTTAGTTGAAAGGTAACTTGAGTTATATGCATTTAAGTTTATCCTCAGGTAAGAGGATAAAATCTTGTACATACATGGGTAAATAGACGGACAGTTTGAAGGAAGAATTCATATTCTAGAAAGTATGATACAGAGATATACTTATTAAATTTGTTCTAATTGAATGATGTTGTTATGAGTTAAAATTGTTCTGATTGATAAATTTATCACATTTGTGAAAGTTTGAATGGTCTGTTGTATGTTAGCAAGGTTGAAAACTGATGAAGGTGTTATTAACCGAAACACTGGTTCTGAGTTCTGTTTGAATTGAGTAAAGAATTTGTAAGTTTTCAGTGATGCACTATCGAATAGATGGAATGTGCTTAATACAAGAATGTAAAGTTATAGTTTATGCTTTTAGATAGATAAAGTCACATGAAAGGAACTGTCCGATGGGTGATTTAGAGTCAGCCACTTTTTATGTCATTATTCCGAGATAGAATTTGCACACTAAATAATTTAAAGCTTATGTAGAAAATTTTGTGCGAAGCTCAGTCGTAGCTCGTTTGTTCATTCGAGGAGTAATAAAATGTACGGTTATTTGAAATAGATGTTATGGTGATCGGGTATGTAACATGATAAATTGGTTGAGTTATATGCTTTAGAGACTATCTGATCAGAAAACATACAGAAAGTAAAAGTGATTTGTAGTAGTTTAGAATCCACTTCAAATTGTCGGAGAATGTATGTGAATTTGAAACATTGGGATGTAACACCCCAAACTCGACCTAGAAGTTAGGCCCGAATCTGGAACGTCACATTAAAGGCACAATTCAAAACTATTTTGCTAATTAAGAAATTAAGGCCCAAAAGCCCAAAATCTAATAGACTTATTAATTAAAGATAAAAAAACCCATTTTATTATTTTAAGAATTTAGTAAACCAAGTTTGAACATAAGAGCTTACTTAGGTTTAATAATTAAATAAACATTTAATCTCAAAACCCAAATTAAATCTGAAGTCAAAACGGAGTAAAAGGTCTTATTATGTCCACTGAAAATTAAATAAATAAAACATGTATTTTGAAACAAATAAAAAAAATTCAAGCCTCTTGTAGTGTGGCCATCTCCGAGTCCTCTCCTACGTCGAGTCGTCTATTCGGGATTATCTAAAATATTAAATTAAAGGGGTGTGAGTTTCGAAACTCAGTGTGCACAACCCTTGGCAAACAAATCACTTATAAATATCCACATTGGGCCTAAGCCCTATCAAAATCGGTGGTCTTGGGCCTTATCCCACAATGACCTCATATCATATCATATCGTATCATTCATAAACAAATCATGCAAAACCCATCCCAAAAATCCATCCGCTACACACATTTTCCCTTCCAACCTTATGACTCCTGTGGGGAATTCTAGCTCGACCCACCCCTCCGCTACACACTAAGGGTAGCCCAGTTGCAGTGCTACCAAACATTGCAGCAAAGCTTCTAATCAAATATTGGGCTTAAAGCCTCCTTTGGATCCATACCATATGGCCATGCGATCCTAGATCCATACCATACGGCTATACGATCCTCAAATCTTCCTCCGTACCAAAATTCCCACCCATATGCATCCTAAGAAGAATATTATATGAATGCATCAAACACACAAGTAACATCCATAAACTTATATTCGTCACATAGGGGTATTTTCGTCATTTCACTACGTAGGGGTATTTTTGTAATTCTACCCTATAGGGGTATTTCGATAATTTTGCAAATTAGGGGTATTTCAATAATTTTACAAATTGGGGGTATTTCGGTAATTTTACAAATCGGGGGTATTTCGATAATTTTATAAATCGGGGATATTTCAGTAATTTTACAAATCGAGGTATTTCGGTAATTTTGCAAAACAGGAGGTATTTCAGTCCCTTTCAGGTGCTATGAACTTTGGCCCATCAACAAGTCCTCGCGGCTAAAGTGAACAGACACTATGCACCAGGTAGGATTCCAGAGAAGAGGAGGTGGGCCACTAGGGCCGCTTAAGTACCAAGCTCTCCCTATATCCAATCCTAGACATGCGTATGCCCGTTGCCACACTCTAACCCAATGACTTGTTCACAGACATGTTTAATTAGATTAAGTCTTATGAAATTTAAGAGTTGTTTAAACTAGGCCTAAGTCCATAAACCCTAGCATATTTATCTACGTCCCCTTAAAGCCCATCAAAACCAAATTACAACCTTACGGCCCATTAGGCCCAAATTTCATCGTATGGCCTATTAGGCCCAAGGCATATCCAAATCATGTATCAAGCATGGCTAGCTTAATTCATACAATCAACCCAAGCATTTTATCAAACTTAGCCTTAGGGCCCACCGGGCCCATTTAGCCATTTTTGACTTTTTAGCCTTTCGGCATTGCCGACATCGTGTGTGTAGTGTTTGTACACACTTGGTAACCACACGCGCTGTAAACCCCTTAGTCACAAACCTACAATCGACATCACCTAATGATTAATCATAACTTAATATACATTTATCGAAAACTGAAACCTCACCGTAACCCTACCGTGTGCCTTACGTTCTAGTAGCCCTTCCTTTGCTACTATTGGCGATTATCCTTTAGATCTGCACCCAACCACCTATATCGTTAAAACCAAGTGACCCATATTGATCATAAGTCACCCCTATGAGCCACAATAGATTCGGTCACTTATTAAAACTCTAACTAAATTGAGAATACTTACTGCCTTATCACAATCCTTTCCTACCACGCTTGCGATCGCTGAGCCTCACCCTTGTTAGTACATGGTAACGGCAAAGAGGGGTCAGATAGCCCTTCAGCTTTTAATAAAACACATTAAAAATTCAAGTAAGCTCTTACCGAAATCTTCCTTTGATCCTACGACTTAAGTCTGTCTTTTGAGACTAGTAAGGTAACAAAGGAAATTCGGCAACACTAGGGGAAAAGAAATAAAAGTCATTTGGCTAGAACTGACTGGTGAACAAAAAAGGGTGTAACATCCTGAAATTGGGCCTAGAAGAATTAGGCCCATGGGGCCTTGGGCACGAGAGCATTTAAAATTTTTGAGAACAAGAGAACGGATTTAGTGCAAGTTGGACCTATTAGGTGAGTGATTTTGGAAGGTTAGAGGGCTTCTCTAAAGTCCCGGGTTCAAACTTTAGCTTTAGGAAAATTTTGGTTTTAGGTGAATAAAACCCTAAGAGTTAGTGGTAGGCTTTAAGAATAAAATGTGGAGAAAAATGACAAGTGGAGTGTGTGGTATAGTGGCAAAATGATGCCACATAGGAGATAATAGGGTGACGCCACAAGGAAGGAAGGAGATCCAAGGTTCAAGACTTGGCTCTTGCATTTTGGGATTTCTTTTTAAATGGACTCTAGAATTTTGCCATAGGGTTATATTTAGTTGCGCATGATTTTAGACACAAGAAAGTGAGTGGTCTAGTGGCAAGGCGTCATTAAGGGTGCAAGGGAGCTTGGGTTCAAATCTAATGATAAGCAAGGGAGTATTTATTTTGCGGATTGGACGAGAAGAGTTTGAGTTGGATTTAAACTCTGCTAACGGAGGGATCCCACATCAGAAAGATACAAAGAAGGAAGGTGAAAAGCTAGCTATATATAGAGCATTCTATGAGGAGAGTTAATATACCTTGGTGGGCGTTTGGGTGTAGACCTAGAGGATAATAGGCAATAGTTGCGAAGGAAGGGCTACTATAACGTGAGGTGCACGATAAGGTTACGGTGAGGTTTCGGTTTCTGATAAATGTATATTAAGTTGTGATTAATCGTTAGGTGATGTCGATTGTAGGTTCGTGACTAAGGGGTTTGTAGCGCGCATGGTTACCAGGTGTGTACAAACACTACACATACGAAATTGGCAAAGCCGAAAGTGGGTAAATGGGCCCGGTAAGCCCAGAGGCTAAGTTTGATGAAATGGTTTGGTTGGTTATACGAATTGAATTAGTCATGCATGATACATGAATTGGATTTGTTTTGGGCCTAATAGGCCATATGATGAGATTTGGGCCTAATGGGCCGTAAGGGAGTGATTTGGGCTTGTGGGGACGTAGGCATGTATGTTAGGGTTTATGGATCTTAGGTCTAGTTTGAACAACTCGTAAATTCCATAAGACTTAATTCTAATTAAACATGTCTGTGAACAAGTTGTAGGGTTGGAGTGTGCCAACGGGTGTACGCATGTCTAGGATTGGATCTAGGGAGAGCTTGGTACTTAAGCGGCCCTAGTGGCCCACCTCCTCTTTTCTAGAATCCTACCTGGTGCGTAGTGTCTGTTCACTTTAGCCGCGAGGACTTGTTGATGGGCCAAAGTTCATAACTAAAATCCGAGAGGGACCAAATACCCTTATATTTGTTAAATTACTAAAATACCCTTATATTGGTAAAATACCAAAATACCCTTATTTTACAAAATTACCAAAATATCCTCGATTTATGAAATTACCAAAATACCTCGGGTTTGCAAAATTATCGAAATACCCATGATTTGTGATATTACCAAAATACCCCTAGTTTGTAAAATTAACGAAATACCCCGATATGAGAAATTACAAAAGTACCCTAGTAGGGTAGAATTACGAAAATGCCTTTAGGTAGTGAAATGATGGAAATACCCCTATGTGACAAATATAAGTGTATGGATGTTACTTGTGTGTTTGATGCATTCATATGATACTCTGCTTAGGATGCATATGGGTGGGAATTATGGTACGGAGGAAGATTTGAGGATCGCATGGCCGTATGGTATGGATCTAAAGGAGGCTTTAAGCCCAATATTTGATTAGCAGCTTCGCTGCAACATTCGATAGTACCAAAATCGGGCTACCCTTGGTGTGTAGCGGAGGGGTGGGTCGAGCTAGAATTCCCCACAGGAATCATAAGGTTGGAAGGGAAATGGTGTGTGTAGCAGATGGATTTTGGGGTGGGTTTTGTATTATCTTATGTGTATATGATACGTTATGATATGATACGAGGTTATTGCGGGCTAAGGCCAAGACCACAATTTTGATAGGGTTTAGGCCCAATGTGGATATTTGTAAGTGATTTATTTTCTAAGGGTTGTGCACACTGAGTTTCAAAACTCACACCCCTTTAATTTAATGTTTCAGGTAATCCCGAATAGATGACTCGACGTGGGAGAGGACTCGGAGATGGCCACACTACAAAAGGCTTGAATTTCCATTTATTTGTTTCAAAATACATGTTTTATTTACTTAATTTTCAGTGGACGTAATAAGACCTTGTACTACGGTTTGACTTCAAATTTAATTTGGGGTTTGAGATTAAATGTTTATTTAATTATTAAACCTAAGTAAGCTCTTATGTTTAAACTTGGTTTACTAAATGCTTCAAATAATAAAATGGGTTTTTTTATCTTTAATTAATAAGTCTATTAGATTTTGGGCTTTTGGGCCTTAATTTCTTAATTAGCAAAACCGTTTTGAATTGTGCCTTTAATGTGACGTTCGGATTCGGGCCTAACTTCTAGGCCGGGTTTGGGGTGTTATATTTAGTGGTATCAGAGCCCGATTGCAAAGCTCAGGATATGAAATAGGCCTTAAATTTTGGGTTTTTTTAGAAGTTTTGGCTGGATTATTGAAGTGTGGTTCATCGAGCCCTCGATGTCGAGCCAAATAAGTTTTTCTGTTATTGTTTGAATTATTGAACTGTATAGATAACGGGCTACTTAAAAATAGGCTTTTAGAGACTAAAGCCCGTAGGAAACTTAAGCCTGTAGTGGATTCTCGACTGCGGAATAACTCTAAGAAATTATTGTTACTTACATAAGACATGTGCCCTAAACAAGTGTAACTAAGTGCTAATTTCATAAAATTCTTAATCAGAGTGCTCAGCGAAAGCATAGTGGTGTGACTTGAGTGGTGCGTTTAGTAGTTAGTTGGAAATTTTGGGGACGAAATTTCTTTAAGGAGGGTAGATTTGTAACATCCCAAAATGGGGCCTAGAAGAATTAAGCCCATGGGGCCTTGGGCACGAGAGCATTTAAAATTTTTGAGAATAAGAGAACGGCTTTAGTGCAAGTTGGACCTATTAGGTAATTGATTTTGGAAGGTTAGAGGGCTTCTATGAAGTCTCAGGTTCAAACTTTGGCTTTAGAAAAATTTTGGTTTTAGGTGAATAAAACCCTGAGAGTTAGTAGTAGGCTTTAAGAATAAAATGTGGAGAAAAATGACAAGTGGAGTGGTGGTGTAGTGGCAAAGTGACGCCACATAGGAGACAATGGGGTGACGCCACAAGGAAGGAAGGAGGTCCAAGGTTCAAGTCTTGGCTCTTGCATTTTGGGATTTCTTTTTAAATGGACTCTAGAATTTTTTCCATAGGGTTATATTTAGTTGCGCATGATTTTAGACACAAGAAAGTGAATGGTCTAGTCGTAAGGCATCATTAAGGGTGCAAGGGAGCTTGGGTTCGAATCTCATGACAAGCAAGGGAGTATTTATTTTGTGGATTGGACGAGAAGGGTTTGAGTTGGATTTAAACTCTGCTAACGGAGGGATCCCAATCGGAAAGATACAAAAAAGGAAGGTGAGAAGCTAGCTAAAAATAGAGCATTCTATGAGGAGATTTAATATACCTTGGTGGGCATTTGGGTGCAGATTTAGAGGATAATCGCCAATAGTTGCGAAGGAAGGGCTACTATAATGTGAGATGCACGGTAAGGTTACGATGAGGTTTTGGATTCTGATAAGTGTATATTAAGTTATGATTAATCGTTAGGTGATGTTGATTGTAGGTTCGTGACTAAGGGGTTTGCAGCACGCGTGGTTACCAGGTGTGTACAAACACTACACACACGAAATCGACAAAGCCGAAAGTGGCTAAATGGGCCCGGTAGGCCTTGAGGCTAAGTTTGATGGAATGGTTTGGTTGGTTATATGAATTGAATTAGTCATGCATGATACATGAATTGGATTTGTTTTGGGCCTAATAGGCCATATGATGAGATTTGGGCCTAATGGGCCGTAAGGGAGTGATTTGGGCTTAGGGGGACGTAGGCATGTATGTTAGGGTTTATGGACTTAGGTCTAGTTTGAACAACTCGTAAATTCCATAAGACTTAATTCTAATTAAACATGTCTGTGAACAAGTTGCAGGGTTGGAGTGTGGCAACCGGCGTACGCATGTCTAAGATTGGATCTAGGGAGAGCTTGGTACTTAAGCGGCCCTAGTGGCCCACCTCCTCTTTTTTTGAATCCTACCTGGTGCGTAGTGTCTGTTCACTTTAGCCGCGAGGACTTGTTGATGGGCCAAAGTTCATAACTAAAATTCGAGAGGGACCAAATACCCTTATATTTGTTAAATTACTAAAATACCCTTATATTGGTAAAGTACCAAAATACCCCTGTTTTGGCAAATTACCAAAATATCACCGATTTGTGAAATTACCAAAATACCCCGATTTGTAAAATTACCAAAATACTCGTAATTTGTGATATTACCAAAATACCCCCGATTTGTAAAATTAACGAAATACCCCCGATTTAAGAAATTACCAAAGTACCCCAGTTTTTGAAATTACTAAAATACCCTTGATTTGTGAAATTACCAAAATACCTCTGTAAGGTAGAATTATGAAAATGTCCCTGGTAGTGAAATGATGAAAATACCCCTATGTGACAAATATAAGTGTATGGATGTTACTTGTGTGTTTGATGCATTCATATGATACTCTGCTTAGGATGCATATGGGTGAGAATTTTGGCACGGAGGAAGATTTGAGGATCGCATGGCCGTATGGTATGGATCTAGGATCGCATGGTCGTATGATATGGATCCAAATGAGGCTTTAAGCCCAATATTTGATTAGCGACTTTCTTTGCAGCGTTTAAGTAATCATAATCGGGCTACCCTTAGTGTGTAGCAGAGGGATGTGTCGAGCTAGAATTCCCCACAGGAGTCATAAGGTTGGAAGGGAAATGGTGTGTGTAGCGGATGGATTTTGGGGTGGGTTTTGCATTATCTTGTGTGTATATGATGCGTTATGATATAATATGAAGTTATTGTGGGCTAAGGCCAAGACCATCGATTTTGATAGGGCTTAGGCCCAATGTGGATATTTGTAAGTGATTTGTTTTCTAAGGGTTGTGTACACTGAGTTTCGAAACACACACCCCTTTAATTTAATGTTTCAGGTAATCCCGAATAGACGACTCGACGTGGGAGAAGACTTGGAGATGGCCACACTACAAGAGGCTTGAATTTCCATTTATTTGTTTCAAAATACATGTTTTATTTACTTAATTTGTAGTGGACGTAATAAGACCTTATACTACGTTTTGACTTCGAATTTAATTTGGGGTTTGAGATTAAATGTTTATTTAATTATTAAACCTAAGTAAGCTCTTATGTTCAAACTTGGTTTACTAAATGCTTCAAATAATAAAATGGGTTTTTTTATCTTTAATTAATAAGTCTATTAGATTTTTGGCCTTTGGGCCTTAATTTCTTAATTAGCAAAACCGTTTTGAATTGTGCCTTTAATGTGACGTTCTGGATTCGGGCCTAACTTCTAGGCTGGGTTTGGGGTGTTACAAAGGGAATTTGAAAAGGGAGGATATGAAGGATTTGGCTTTGACACACTTAGAAAAAACGTCTGCCTCTCACAAGTGATGAAATTCGGCTAGCAAGGAAGCAAAATTTCATCATTAACATAGGAACTTAATTCGGCACTCATATATATAGCCCCTAGCCGAACTTCCCTTCCCTCAGAGTCCAATTAAGCACCACTATATCCACCTCCCAATCCCTGTATTTTCTCCTTTATCTACACCTTAAATTTCTATCCTGAACACTCCCTTTCAGAGTCCCCTCCAATGCCAACTCCTTCTGTCCAGACACAAAAATAAAACTCCTTAATTTTCCCTTCCTAGGCCTCAAACCTTGGACCTCCTTAACTGGTTAACACGCCACCTCATAGCCCCTATATGACACCACTTTTCCACTGGACTACAAGCCCATTTGTGTCCTCTCTTCTCTTAATCTGCTTATTAGGCCTTATACTTGAGACTAGGGTCCACTAAGTAAGAAAAATAAATTTTCCCTATGGTATCCCCTAACTCTAAGGCTTCAAATAATCCCGATAATACCTTAATATTATTATTCTAAGTGATACACATACATATTAACTCTCATGCACAGAAATTAAAAGTTTCAGGATTTTTGGGGCGTTTCAATCCAATATGCCCAAATCTGCTAGGTCCAAATTCGGGATGTTACAGGGGATATGAAATTCCCATTCAGTGATCACATATTTTTGAAAGTATTACCTTGGAAAAGGATTCAAAATGTGTTTTGTGTATCTATGTTGCGATGTTATCGATTGGACTCTTTGGATATGAACTCTTGATAGAGATTAAGATTCAGCCGATATGTTGTACAATGAAGAATCGATCAAAATTTTGACACGAGAGATTAAAAATTGGGAAAATAAAAGCATAACCTTAGTGAAGGTTCTTTGGCAGTGTCACGAGATAAAGGAGTACATGGAAATCGAATTTATATTCAGGTAAGATTTTCGGGGACAAAAATCCCTAAAGGGAGAAGAGTTATAACAGCTCGATTTTGGGCCTAGTCAGAACAGTGGTTTTGGGACCACAAATTTGTTGCATCAAAGTTCATTTTATTATATTTTATGGTCTACAAATCCACGTAATGATTTCATGAAAATTTCGTTCAAAAATTTTGACGTTTGGGCACTCAATTTAGTCAAAAGGACTAAATTCTAAAAGTGCAAAAGTTGAGTTCTACATGCTAGAGGTGTCTAATTGCTATGAAAATTTAAATTAAAGGTCCTTAGATGGTAACTAGACCATTTGTTAAGTTAGTGGACAGAAATGGACATGGTGAGATAAAATTTCAAAGTTTTAAGTGAAGGCATTTTGGTCATTTGGTAAATAAATGAATAAAAAGGGAAAATCAAACCAAAAATCTTGTCCATCTTCTCCCCCTTGTGCCAAAAATTAGAAGGAAGACATAGCTAGGGTTTGGTCAACTTTCAAACTCGATTGTAAGTCCGTTCTTGCCCCATTTTTAATGCTCTTTACATATTTGAAGTCGTTATCACTCGATCTATCTATTTTTACCATTAATTTAAGGAATAATCAAGGTATAAGGTTTGATCGATGTTGGATATTTGTGTATTTTGATGTCTAATGGTAGATTATGCATGTTTGATGTGTGATAGACAACTTTTGCTAGGTGGTTTTTAATGAAAAGTCAAAAGGACCTTTTTGTAAAAAGATTATAAAATGTATAAAAGTGTGATTAAATGAAAAATATGGACTGGTATAAGTATAAAAGAGGATCAGCTCGGCTTGGGAATCGAAGAAATTAAATAGATTTCATTTTTCGAGCCTAGGGGCAAAAATATAAATATGTCAAAGTTTAGGGGCAAAAATATAATTTTGTCATAATGTGATTTTTGGACTGAATTGAATAATTTGAACAATAAATGAGTTAAATTTTCTATTATAGATCAAGAGAAATGAGGTTCGGACCTAGACTAGAGAAAAAATAAAGTATTTGACGATTAGGTCCCATTCCTACTATTTTTGTGCCGAGGTAAGTTCGTATGTAAAAAAATGCATTGTTTTATTTATGTTTCTAAATGCTTTAATATTGTATGAATTATGATTGAATCCTTCAACAAGCGAGAAAATCCCGGTTGAAACATAGGAATAGTTAGGATACAAATGTCATGACATTAGGGTTATTGAGATTTCATGTAAGACCATATCTGGGATATGGCATCGATATGAGATTTCGTGTAAGACCATAGCTGGGATATTGGCATCGATATGAGATCTCATGTAAGACCATATCTAGGATATGGCATTGGTATGGTATTGTGAATGTGAGATGTCCCGAGTATCCTTTAGTATTCCAAGTGGGTCAACGGGTAGTTCGACAGAAATGTTAAAGTTGTGAAAGAATTTGGTATGTTACACTTGGGTGCAGGTATGTACATAAGACTCATGCTTAATGAGCTTGATATTTGATGAACCCTCGGTAAGTTTGTTATTGAGTAAGTTTTTTATTGAGTAAGTTTGATTATGAGATTTATAATGACATTTATGTTAATTTACATCATGTCAATTATGTGTTAAATGTGTGTTACAATGCCTATTATTTTCCTAGGCACATACTAAGCTTTAAAGCTTACTCCCATTTCTTTTCCCTTTTCCTATAGTGTCACCAAGCTAGCTCGAGGATCGAAGATTGTCGAAGATTCACTCACACTATCAACATATCATTTTGGGTACCGATGAATTTTGTAACACCCCAAACCCGGTCTATGCGTAATGACGAGATTTGGTTTGTTACATAGATCGAACTATCTTAATAATTAAGGTGAATCGAAAATTTCAAAATCATCGTTTTATTTATAAAGTTTAATAAAAACCAAAAGAGTATTTTAAATTTGATGAATATGAGAAAACATTAGTTGAAAATATCATTAATACTAAATTGTCAAAATCTTTAAAGTAATTTGATAAGAGTTTCAAATATTTACAATTTTAAATATTTAGATAAAGGAATTTCATATATTTGAAAACCCAAATTATTTTAAGAAAACAAAATAATTATAAGCCCATATTAATAGTCCAAAACATAATTTAAATCCATCCACATAAAATCCATAAAACATTTATAGAGGCCTTATTACATCAAACCCATAACGAGAAATTATAGAAAGTCTTTAATAAAAGTTCAAAGTTTGATTAACCCTTATTTGTAGTATGGCCTCCACGAAGTCATCCTCGGCCCAAGTCCACGACAATTTCCATTACGAGATGAAAAATTTGAGGGAGTGAGTTACTTAGAACTCAAGTGTATAACTCACTTACTTATTCATTAGGCAGATCATCAAATCATTATTTTGGGCTTGAGCAGTCAACGAGTTTAACAATATAAATAATAATATGTATGCAAAATGAAGTTCCCAACCCCAAACCTAATTTCCATCCACTACACACCCCCATACCAACCATCACACCTGTGGGGATCAAGTCAACCCACCCCGCCATCACACCAATCGTAGGCATTAAGCCATTTTATATTTGTGGCAGAGCCACCGAACTAGATTGTGACAAAGTCACCGAACTAGAGGCATTGAGCCATTAATGTTTGTGGCAGAGCCACTGAACTAGAGGCAAATAGCCATTTAATTATTTTGTGGCTGAGCCACCGAACTAGATTTTGGCAACAGGCCTTTCTTCTCTTCATCATTAATCCCAACCTATGCAACATGTATGCAAAAATTTGTCTATGTTCATATGATGATTTTATCAAAAGACTTAATTAACATAAGAGTCAATATTTCTAGTTTTTGTTAAGGCCCAAAATTTCAAAATAGCAATTAGCCCATTTAGCAATCTAGCATCTTAAACCCAATTTACGATCTAGCTAAGAGTTTGGCCCATTTAACAATTTATCAGGCTTTTCGGCCCATTTAATAATTTATCAGGCTTTTTGGCCCATTTAACAATCTAGCAGAGATTTTGGCCCATTTATCGATCTAGCAGAGATTTCGGCCCATTTATCTATCTATCCAAGATTTCGGCCCATTTTACTAACTAGCATATTTTTCGGCCCATTTTTACGAGACATAAAATTTACATATTAACAACTAACTTCTCGAGGGCATTTTCATAATTTTCACAATTTTAATCGTTTTCATGTATTTTCACCGAGATACCAATTAATACGTATTATAACGATTTAGTCGTCTTTACGATTTTACTCAATACCACGAATGACATCCAACCCGAGAAAAGTGTGAAGTTACACACCTTGATATCGTGAGTACTAAACCTTCCCGCTCTTCAACACCTAAACATAATACGATCTATTAGAACACCATCATTTATCAAAAATATACTATTGGTATTCGATCCAAATCCTTACCCCTTTGATTTTGAATCACTTCTATTTTTGGTTTCTCCTCGTTTATCGATTCGTTGCTCGCTGAGAATCCACTAACGTACAAATGCTCGGGAGTACGAACTACTTCAAATAATTAATTTCCATCGGTTGATGGTCCACAACCCGGTGGAAAATCCCGGATTCCCAAAACGGCCCTTCGTTTATATTTAGGGGGATTTGCGGAACCGCCCCACTTTCGAAGATTGTGGACTGCCCTTTTCTGCCCTATCTTGAAAGTCTCTAAAGATATACGATCATTAGTCCGACTACCAATATTAAAATATGGTTAACGATTGGTAAGGTTTGAGATTTGACATACCACTATTTGTCTTCGTTCCTCGAGAAACGATCGAGTGATAGCGTCCCTAAAATGAAATCGATTAATACTATACTAATATAATAAATATAAATCCTTAAGAGAAAACTCCTTACCTTGATTCTTGAGATTGATTCCAAAGTTCCAAAATTCTAAAGATCTCCTTGAGTTTCTACCTTCCAAAGTTTCACTAATATCCACGATTGAAATAGAAATTGAGTAAGAATAATTGGTATGATCAAAGAAAATGAAAGAAATTTTGACAAAGATTGGGTTAACATTCGCCATGGATAAAATAAAAGGAAAAGTTTGTTTGAGAATTCCTTTTGTAAATAGAAAGAGATGAAAAAGGGTAGAAGAACATATGGTGTTTATGTTTGGATTCTTTTCAAGAATGAAAGATGAACAAAGAATTGAAATTGGAGACTTGTGTGCAATCGGCAAAGGTGAAGGAAAAAGAAGAAAATTAGTTTTCTATGTGATGGTGGTTTCAGCACTAGGGGAAATTTTTAGAGAATTAAGACCTAAATGGTCAAAACCCGAATGACCAAAAGAAAAGAGAACAAAACAAAAATTGTTTACCTTCTTCAATAGGCATTCGGCTAAGGGAAGGAAATATGAGAGAAACAAGTTTTGAAAAGTAAAGAAAAAAATAACAAATGACCAAAGAAGAGAATATGCCTAACTAGCCCCCTAATTCAACTAAATGTCTTCAAAAAATTCAATGACCCTTGCCCAAAAACCGTCCACATACTTGGCTATCAAAGGCCAACCTTTTGCCACCCTTTCTTTCCATAGCACACTCCCCATTTCAAGCCATTTGTTCCCCTTACTTACCTTATCCTAATGATTTCTTTCCTCAACTTAGATATTTCCTTAATCCTTTAGCCATCATACCAAAAATAAAGAAGTCAAACTTTCCATGTTTGCTTCTTGGCGACACTTGATAGATGGAAGCAAAAAATAAAATTTTTTAAGTTACAAGCTAGAATATTGAACCTCCTCCCTCATGTCTAAGTCATGGCGCCATCACCACTATGCTATTAACTCATTTATGCCATCTTTTAGCACTTTAATTAATTTAAGTCTTAAGGTCATTTAAATTTCTTTACTCTAAAGTACACTTAAATAATAATATTTATTCTAACTCCAAGTAACCCGAACTATCATTTAGCAACATCATGATACTCAATTATTTAGGATGTTACAATTCTACCCCTCTTAAATAAAATTTCGTCCTTGAAATTTACCTGATTAAAAGAGGTGAGGATATTGCTGCCGAATAGCTTCCTCAGGTTCCCACATAGCATCCTCCGCTCCGTGATTACGCCATAAAACTTTGACCAACGGCACAGTCTTCTTTCTTAGCACCTTAGCATCCGGTCTAAAATTTCCACTGGTTCTTCTTCAAAAGACAAGTCTGAATTTAATTCCACTTCCTCAACTGGTACTATATGAGATGGATCCGATCTATAGCGTCTCAACATGGAAACATGGAAAACATTATGAATTTGACCCAACTCCGGAGGTAATTCAATTTGATAAGCCACTGGGCCAACACGCTTCATCACACGATATGGCCCGATGAACCTAGGGCTCAGCTTGCCCTTCTTTCCAAATCTGAAAATCTTCTTCCAAGGTGAGACCTTCAAGAAGACTTGCTCTCCCATAGCAAACTCGATATCCTTTCGCTTTAAATCAGCATAAGATTTCTATCTATCCGAAGCTTCCTTTAACCGTGCTCGAATAACTTTTACCTTTTCCTCTGTTTTAGAAATCAAATCAGGACCCAACATCTGTCGTTCTCCCAGTTCAGTCCAACAGGTAGGAGTACGACACCTACAACCATACAATGCCTCATAGGGTGCCATCTGAATGCTAGACTGATAGCTATTATTATACACGAATTCTGCCAATGGTGGAAAATCCTCCCAACTACCTCTGAAGTCGATCACACATCCCCTTAACATGCCTTCCAATATCTGAATTACTCTTTCCAACTGTCCATCAGAATGAGGATGAAAAGCCGTACTGAAATTCAACTTTGTCCCCAAGGCTTCATGCAGAGCTTTACAAAATCGTGACGTAAATCTAGGATCACATGCGATATAATGAACCTTTGGTACCCTATGCAACCTCACGATTTTGGATACATCTGACTTTGCCAATTTTGCAATGAATAATCTATCTGATGGAAAAAAATGGCGGTCTTAGTCAAGCGATCAACTATTACCCATATGAAATTTTTCTTAGTAGATGTTAAAGGTAACCCACTAACAAAATCCATAGTTATCTGCTCCCATTTCCAAAGAGGAATCTTTGGGTTGTAACAAACCCGACGGTAATTGATGCTCGCCTTCACTTGTCGACAAGTCAAACATTTTCCTACAAACTAAAAATCTCACTCTTCAACCACAGCCACCAATACTATTCACGGAGATCTCGATACATCTTATTTCCTCAGGGGTGCATAGCATAAGGGCTATTATCGCCTCCGTAGAATCATTTGCCTCAATTCGAGTCTTTAGGCATACAAACCCTTCCACGAAAGCACAAAGACTCCATTTATATTTATACCAAAATCCTCTATTTCACCCCTTTCAACCTGCTGAAATAAAAGTTCCAACTTTTTATCTGATGTCTGCTTCTCCTTGATTTGTTCCAACCACAGAGGCTTCACCTGATGTTCTGCTAACAAACTACCATCCTCATACAAACTTAAATGAGCAAACATTGCTCTTAAATTGAATCTTGCCTTACGACTTAACGCGTCGGCTACCACGTTAGCCTTTCGAGGATGATATTCTATTGAGAAATCATAATCCTTTAATAATTCTACCCATCTTCTTTGTCTCAAATTCAACTCCTTTTGGGTAAGGAGGTACTTAAGACTCTTGTGATCCGTGTAGATGATGGACTTCTCTTAGTAGAGATAGTGCCTCCAAATCTTTAAAGCAAAAACCACGTATCTAATTCCAAATCATGAGTAGGGTAGTTTACTTCGATGCGGTGTCAATTGACGAGAAGCATAAGCCACCACCTTTCCATTTGCATCAAGACACAACCTGGACCGTGTGAGGCGCATCACAATAAATAGTAAATTCTTTTCCGACCTCAAATTTGAATTAAAGCTAGAGCTTCCACGAATCTTCTTCAATTTCTCGAAACTCTCTTGTTGTTTTTCAGTCCAATTATACGAAACTCCTTTCCACAATAGTTTAGTTAGGGGTGCAGCAATCAACAAAAACCCCTCAACAAAATGTCTATAATAACCAGCCAATCCCAAGAAACTCTGAATTTCAGCTACCGATGTTGGTGGTTTCCAATCCAAAATAGCCTCAATCTTCGAGGATCTACCCTTATTCCTTCAGCTGATACCACATGACCCAAGAAAGTCACTTCTTTTAGCCAAAATTCGCATTTACTGAAGTTGGCATAAAGTTATTTATCTCGAAGTAACTGTAATACAATATGCAAATGTGTGTCATGCTCCTCATCATTTCTTGAATAAACCAAAATATCATCTATGAATACCACCACAAACCGGTCTAAATATGGTTGAAAGACTCGGTTCATCATGTCCATAAATGCGGCTGGTGCATTGGTTAATCCAAACGGCATCACTACAAACTCATAATGTCCATAACGAGTTCGAAATGCCGTCTTATAAATATCTGCTTCTTTCACCTTAAGTTGGTGATAACCCGATCTCAAATCAATTTTTGAGAAGACTGAAGCTCCCTTCAATTGATCAAATAGGTCATCAATTCTCGGTAAAGGATGCCTATTCTTGATCGCCAATTTATTCAATTGTCTGTAATCAATGCACATACGCATCGATCCATCCTTCTTCTTGACGAACAAAACTGGTGCTCCCCACGGAGACACACTCGGTCGTATAAATCCCTGATCTAGCAATTCTTGAATTTGAGCTTTAAGCTCTGCCAACTCTTTCGGTGCCATTCTATAAGGAGCAATGGACACTGGAGCTGTACCAGGCATAAGCTCGATACCAAATTCTACTTCTCGATCTGGAGGTATACCAGGAAGTTCTTCGGGAAATACATCTGGAAATTCCTTCACCGTTCTCACATCATCCACAGATAACTCTTTGGCATCCAAAGCACAAATAAAGGCTAGAAATGCTCCATACCCTTTTCGCATCAACTTTTCTGCCTTCAACGCCGATACCACATTCGCCAAGTAGTCCTTTTGTTCACCAATCATTATGACTTCCTTATCATTCGAGGTTCTTATTGTCATCTATTTTTCAGCACAATCCAAATGCGCCCGATGTTTAACCAACCAATCCATGCCCAAAATGAGGTCGAACTCGCCGAAAGGCAATTCCATCAAATTCGCCGAGAACACCTCCTCTTGAATTTCTAAGGGTGCGTCTCTAAGCAGTTTATTTACATTCACTGATCATCTAAAGGACTAATTCATCATCTCACTATCGGTAATTTGATTTTAGATTTAGGTTTCCAGATATGGCGCTAGCAACATACGAGTGGGTAGAACCAATATCTATTAAGGTAGTAATGTACATCGAATATGAAGAACGTACCAGTTATTACATCAGGTGCATTGCCATCCTCGCGGCGTCTAACTGCATAGACTAGTCCTGGCTGTCTTGCATCCGTGTTTCCTCTAGGACCATTGCCTCGACCCGATGCACTTTGACCACGTCCAGCCCCATTACCACCACGACCTGGTCCACGACCTCTCGGTGGCTGCTGAGTACCTCTGGCCGGCTGTGCATCATTATTACGAACTTTCTGAGTCGTATCTATACGTCGAGGACAATTTCTATACTGGTGATCCATTGAATCGCATTTGTAACAAGCACCGTTTTCCTCCAACACTCTCTAGAATGCCTTTTTCCACATTTAGCATAATCTCAACCTCGATTATTAGTTACAGGTGCTCTACCTTGAGCTGATTCATCATTTCGAGGCCTCTTCTGAAATCTCTTTGAAGAACCCAACTGCTTTGTCTCTCTCTTGTTTCTAAATCTTTCCCGATTCTGACGTTCTGAGTTCTTAGCCTCTTCGGCTATCTTGGCCTTCTCCACAAGCGTGGAAAAAGTTCTAACTTGTTGAGGGGCAATCAGAACCCTCGATTCATCATTTAGCCCATCCTTGAATCGCACACATCGTTCATGATCTGTTGACACTATTGTCTGAGCATAGCGACTCAAGCGTAGAAACTCAGCCTCATACGCTGCCACTGTCTTACTCCCTTGGACAAGATTCAGAAATTCCTTCCTTCGGGTGTCTACATAACTTGTTCCAACATATTTCCCTTGGAAGGCAGCTTTAAAGAATTCCTAAGTAATCAGTGCAGCTTCGGTGCCTTCTCGAACAGTAAGCCACCACTGATACACCTCGTCTCTTAACAAGGACACAGCTCCTTTCGGTTTACGCTCAACGATTGCATTCCATATCTTCCATAATCCGCTCCATAGCTTCGAGCCAATATTCAGCCACATTCGGAGCTACACCGAAACCCTCTAAAACTTTTCGTTATTTGACTTGAGTCGTTCCGAAATTGACCCACGAGTTGTTGGCCCAATTCTAGTTCCAATGACCCTTTCTAGGACTCGCAGCATTGCTTGTGTCAAAGCATTATCTTCTTCTATATGATCGCGTGATCCGTCTCACTCTCAAATGGCAGTGCATCCATTTCGGCATATGATTTGGTACTTGATTTGCAAAGACCTTGTCCTCTACCACGCCACGTCTCGGCGTCCACGACCACGTCCTCTAGTGCTCATGATGACTAATTGATTTAATCGATTACAAGTTTTATGAATCAAAAATTGTTTGATGTTTATTAACGATGTTTTATGAGATTTGAGAGATAAAGTTATTTTTCACAACACATCCTATAGTCTCAATCTCTACGAATTTTAATATCTAAAACTAGAAGTTCTAGAGTGTTCCTATGATCATATCATCATCATCATAATAATCATTTAACAATGAATACTTACTTGACATGGTACCGAATGCTTGTGGTGCCATACTGATCTTTATAACATAATTAAAATATTTTCCTACGGAAATTATTTGTTGAACCCAACCACAGCCGAGTTTTTGAAACTGGCTCTGATACCATTAAATGTAACAGCCCAAACCCGGTCTATGCGTAAAGATGAGATTTGGTTTGTTACATAGATCGAACTATCTTAATAATTAAGGTGAGTCAAAAATTTCAAAATCATCATTTTATTTATAAAGTTTAATAAAAACCAAAAGAGTATTTTAAATTTGATGAATATGAGAAAACATTAGTTGAAAATATCATTAATACTAAATTGTCAAAATCATTAAAGTAATTTGATAAGAGTTTCAAATATTTATAATTTTAAATATTTAGATAAAGGAATTTCATATATTTGAAAACCCAAATTATTTTAAGAAAATAATATAATTATAAGCCCATATTAATAGTCCAAAACATAATTTAAATCCATCCACACATAAAATTCATAAAACATTTATAGAGGCCTTATTACATCAAACCCATAATAGTAAATTATAGAAAGTCTTTAATAAAAGTTCAAAGTTTGATTAACCCTTATTTGTAGTATGGCCTCCACGAAGTCATCCTCGGCCCAAGTCCACGTCAATTTTCATTACCTGATATGAAAAATTTGAGGGAGTGAGTTACTTAGAACTCAGTGTATAACTCACTTACTTAATCATTGGGCGATCATCAACTCATTATTTTGGGCTTGAGCCATCAAAGTTTAACAATATAAATAATAATATGTATGCAAAATGAAGTTCCCAACCCCAAACCTAATTTCCATCCACTACACACCCCGCACCAACCATCACACTGTGGGGATCAAGTCAACCCACCCCGCCATCACACCAATCGTAGGCATTAAGCCATTTTATATTTGTGGCAGAGCCACCGAACTAGATTGTGACAAAGTCACCGAACTAGAGGCATTGAGCCATTAATGTTTGTGGCAGAGCCACTGAACTAGAGGCAAATAGCCATTTAATTATTTTGTGGCAGAGCCACTGAACTAGATTTTGGCAACAGGCCTTTCTTCTCTTCATCATTAATCCCAACCCATGCAACATGTATGCAAAAATTTGTCTATGTTCATATGATGATTTTATCAAAAGACTTAATTAACATAAGAGTCAATATTTCTAGTTTTTGTTAAGGCCCAAAATTTCAAAATAGCAATTAGCCCATTTAGCAATCTAACATCTTAAACCCAATTTACGATCTAGCTAAGAGTTTGGCCCATTTAACAATTTCTCAGGCTTTTTGGCCCATTTAACAATTTATCAGGCTTTTCAGCCCATTTAACAATCTAGCAGAGATTTCGGCCCATTTATCTATCTATCCAAGATTTCGGCCCATTTTACTAACTAGCATATTTTCCGCCCATTTTTACGAGACATAAAATTTACATATTAACAACTAACTTCTCGAGGGTGTTTTCATAATTTTCACAATTTTAATCGTTTTCATGTATTTTCACCGAGATACCAATTAATACGTATTATACCGATTTAGTCGTCTTTACGATTTTACTCAATACCACGAATGACATCCAACCCGAGAAAAGTGTGAAGTTACACACCTTGATATCGTGAGTACTAAACCTTCCCGCTCTTCAACACCTAAACATAATACGATCTATTAGAACACCATCATTTATCAAAAATATACTATTGGTATTCGATCCAAATCTTTACCCATTTGATTTTGAATCACTTCTATTTTTGGTTTCTCCTCGTTTATCGATTCGTTGCTCGTTGAGAATCCACTAACGTACAAAGGCTCGGGAGTACGAACTACTTCAAATAATTGATTTCCCTCGGTTGATGGTCCGCAACTCGGTGGAAAATCCTGGATTCCCAAAATAGCCCTTCGTTTATATTTAGGGGGATTTGCGGAACCGCCCCTCTTTCGAAGACTATGGATTGCCCTTTTCTGCCCTATCTTGAAAGTCTCTAAAGATATACAATCATTAGTCTGACTACCAATATTGAAATATGGTTAACGATTGGTACGGTTTGAGATTTGACTTACCACTATTTGTCTTCGTTCCTCGAGAAATGATCGAGTGATAGCGTCCCTAAAACGAAATCGATTAATACTATACTAATATAATAAATATAAATCCTTAAGAGAAAACTCCTTACCTTGATTCTTGAGATTGATTCCAAAGTTCCAAAATTCTAAAGATCTCCTTGAGTTTCTACCTTCCAAAGTTTCACTAATATCCACGATTGAAATAGAAATTGAGTAAGAATAATTCGGTATGATCAAAGAAAATGAAAGAAATTTTTGACAAAGATTGGGTTAACATTCGGCCATGGATAAAATAAAAGGGAAAAGTTTGTTTGAGAATTCCTTTTTGTAAAGAGAAAGAGATGAAAAAGGGTAGAAGAACATATGGTGATTATGTTTGGATTCTTTTTAAGAACGAAAGATGAACAAAGAATTGAAATTGGAGACTTGTGTGTAATCGGCAAAGGTGAAGGAAAAAGAAGAAAATTAGTTTTCTATGTGATGATGGTTTCGGCACTAGGGGGAAATTTTTAGAGAATTAAGACCTAAATGGTCAAAACCCGAATGACTAAAAGAAAAGAGAACAAAACAACAATTGTTTACCTTCTTCAATAGGCATTCGGGTAAGGGAAGGAAATATGAGAGAACCAAGTTTTGAAAAGTAAAGAAAAAAATAACAAATGACCAAAGAAGAGAATATGCCTAACTAGCCCCCTAATTCAACTAAATGTCTTCAAAAAATTATTGACCCCATGCCCAAAAATCGTCCACATACTTGGCTATCAAAGGCCAACCTTTTGCCACCCTTTCTTTCCATAGCACACTCCCATTTCAAGCCATTTGTTCCCTTACTTACCTTATCCTAATGATTTCTTTCCTCAACTTAGATATTTCCTTAATCCTTTAGCCATCATACCAAAAATAAAGAAGTCAAACTTTCCATGTTTGCTTCTTGGCCGACACTTGATAGATGGAAGCAAAAAAATAAATTTTTTTAAAGTTGCAAGCTAGAAGATTTGAACCTCCTCCCTCATGTCTAAGTCATGGTGCCATCACCACTATGCTATTAACTCATTTATGCCATCTTTTAGCACTTTAATTAATTTAAGTCTTAAGGTCATTTAAATTTCTTTACTCTAAAGTACACTTAAATAATAATATTTATTCTAACTCCAAGTAACCCAAACTATCATTTAGCAACATCATGATACTCAATTATTTAGGATGTTACAAATTTAACATTTTGAGTTATGGCATTTATAGGAACTTGGTCATTTTGTTATGTGTCATAATTGATTTGGCCAAATGTGTTGGCTTATGATGATTGATAATTCATTTTGTAAATGTGGCTAATATTGTTTAAGTATATATACATATGATGATGCTTATCATGGATGTGGAAATTTGCATGCTTGAGTTGATAAGTTTGTGATGGTTGCATGTGATAGATGGTAGTATATGAATGAGTGTTGTTGCCTTGGTTGTGGCTGATTTGGTTGAATGTATTTGCTTGGATTGGTTTTATGTTTTGTTGTGTAGGTATGTGCATGGAAGGGTGACAAAATGGCTTGGTAAATAGCCTTCTTTTTGTCCACACAGGTAGTCACACGGGCGTGTGTCTAGCCCGTGTGTGACACACGGCTTGCAGCATGGGCATGTGTTCTGGCTGTGTGTCCCCTACACCTTAATTGTTACAAAACAAAATGCTCAGTAATGAACACACGGGCAGAGACACGGCGTGTGTCTCAGCCGTGTGGATGACACGGCCTCGATCACGGGCTTGTGCCCTGGTCGTGTGAAGTCTACACCTATGTTATGAAAAATTATGAAAATTTAATCGATCACAGGACCGAAGCACACGAGCGTGTGACTTGGCCATGTGACCTCAATTTGATGATGACGTCATAAATAGAAAGCTCCCTAATATGAACCCGGCCTAAAGTACAGGCATGTCTTAGGGTCACACATGCGTGTGCCAAACCCACAAGGGTGTGTGACCCCTTTTACATGAAAAATTTTCTAAGTTTTCCAAAAGTTTCCAAAGTTCTCGGTTTAGTCCTGAACCACTTCTGATGCATGTTTTGGGCCTCGTAGGCTTGTGATAGGATGATAGAATGTATGTGAAAGGTTTTAAACTTGGGTGGAAATTTATGTCTCAGTTTTATATGTTTGCTTGTGTTTATATCGGGTAATGACGTACCCTCTTCCGGCGTTGAGTACGGGTAAGGGGTGTTACAGGTTTCAAGAGGAAAAAAATGAATAAAATTAAGGAATTGTATGGTATAGTACTTCATATGGATGAAATTGTGCCAAGGATTGATATTTTTACCACTTATATTCATTTGAACATAATTGTATATTTATATATCTATTTTGTTGTAACCTTGTACTTAACATTGTTTTATTTGTTTACTTTGTAATTTAGTGAAATAACCAAATCTAACTTTAGAAATTGTAAGTTAATTGTATATCATTCTAGAGTTATATGTTTATTTACATTATCTTGTAAATATATTTATGCCCAATTTCTTGTATCAAGCTAGCTCGAGTACATTTTCTTTTCTTGCATGTTTATTTCTTGTTTTAGTTTGTTTTGTTTTTGGTTTTTATTTTGTTTCTGTTTAGTTTGCTTGAGGTGTAACACCCCATACCCGGCCCATACACCATGACCGGATCTAGTATGCTACGAGTTGAAGCTTGAAAACTTTGCTCTGAAGGGTTTTGGAAAATCATAGTTAATTATAGCCGATTAGTTAAATAAATGTGAAATTTTTTAAACAACTTTAAACATTTGCGTTGATCGTGTTTGAAAAAGCCCATTTATCATTTCATTTTATGATTAAGACCTTGGAAGAAAAACATAAGTTTATAAAAACTTAAAATAACAAAAAAAATAAATCAAAACCCTAAGTTATGGAGGCCTTATTACAAAAATATTCCCAAAAATTAAAACTCAAATGAGAAACCGAAAATAGTCTATGTAGATAATAGTCTTGATGGCCCCTCGAGTCCGCCTCGGTTCTCATGTCCACGTTCTACTGCTCATCTGTAAAGTGGGGAAAAATAAAAGGGTGAGTCACCAAGACTCAGTGTGCAAATCCCGAAAACACATAAAAGCCTTGGGCCCACAAAGACATTATGGGCCTTGGGCCATAACAATGGCAACATGATATATTTTCATGCAACATGGCCCATCCCAAACCTAAGGGTCCATCCTCTACACACCCTCGTACCAACCATCATACCGTGGGGATTTCTACAATTAACCCTCCATTTGCTACACACCATATCGATCACTATGGGACCTATGTGGCAAAGCCACCGATCGCTATGCGACCTTAATAATATATCGACAGCTGTGCTGCCTGTCTTAAAGACCGATCACTATGTGACCTATGTGGCAAAGCCACCAATCGCCTTGTGACCTGCTCCCCTTCATCATATCAATCCCATCCCATGCATACATACATGCAAGAATCAGAACATTAATCTATCTAAACAGATCACATACTTTCACATACTTCGATAAACATAGAGAAGTTTCTATGATTACATACCTAACATCCATTGCCTACCCTTTTTGGGTATTACGACTATTCATACAGCCTTTTTATCTGACTTTTAGCCCATAACATACATATAATACAGATTAACTAGTGTGATAGAGATCCACACACCTGATTACCGACAGGACAGTACTTTCTATGTTGACACTATCAGTAGTAGTTATGACTACTAACAGTCTAAGATTTTGTTCTGAAGCTGGTCCACAACCAGGTGGCCAATCCCGAACTACTGACACCGCTCACTTCTTAAATGTAGGGGTTGGATTTATGGATCCAATTCCCTCTTTCGTTTGACTAGTGTTTGTATCCATGGAACAGATCTTAATCAACAAACTGGATTGAAACATTGTATCGAATACTAACACGAATGTATATTCATAGAGTAGAGATCCCTTACCTAAAAATCTCGAAAGAAGAGATATGGTTCGAAAGTTAATGGTTCCTGGCTTAAGAATCAAAATGATCAGGTCTCCTACAAATCCCGAAAGGCCGCCCAAAACGCAAAAAGATAGGGAATATTAGCCCTATCGACAGCCTGAGCAAACCAAGTGGCCATTCGGCCTTGGCCCCTAAAAATCGAAAGAGACCTTAAGGAATAACAAGAGTCGACACTTACCTCAATATGGAAGATTCGGCTTTTAATGAAGAAATCGGCAGGAAGGTTTAAGCTTTTAATGAAGAAATCGGCAGAAAGGTTTGGGCTATTAATGAAGAAATCGGTAGGAAGGTTTCAGATTTTAATGAAGAAATTAGTAGGAAGAAAAAGAATGAATGGATGCTAGGGCATTCGGCTATAGCAGAAGAGAGTAAAGAGAAGGAATACTTAGGGTTTCAGGTTATGGAAGAAATCAAGAAAAAGTGTAGAGAAAGGCTATGAGGTTTCGGCTTTAGCAGAAGAGAAGAAGAAGATGAAACTTTTAGGAGTTTTCGGCTTTTTGAGAAAAGAAACAACTAAGAGAAGAGAATAAGAATAAATTCTGAAATTAAGAAGTGCCCTATTTTCTAATCCCATTTTCGGCACACACACTACCCAAAAGCTGGAATTGCCCTCTTTTGAAAACTAAAACTAATTAATGAACAAGAGAAATTTTGACACCCCTTTAGCCTCATCAAAACTGATTTCCTCCTTCCCCTAGAGTTGGAAATTTGGCCACTACTATGACCAGCAAATCAGATCCTAAATTTCCTCCCTTTATCTGCCATATTATCTTTATTATCCACTCAAATTAATCCTCCTATATTTAAGCCTTGTTGCCGTCCAACTCTACCTAACCCATTGCCAAACTTTAGCTAACTTTAATTAAAAGATTTGGGCTTCATGTAACTTGAATGTGGGCCTCCTCAGTTGACGCCACCTCCTTGCTCTCTACGTGGCGCCACTTTGCTACTGGGCCACAAGCCCACTTGTATTTAAAACACAGATAACATCTTTTAAGCCCTATCTTATCAGGCTTTCCACTAGAGTGTCTTATTAGAGAATTCAATTAAGGTCTCGGCCCAATTCCTGAGCCCATTCTGGACCCCTAACACTCTCATTAAACATAACCACATATTAAACGCATTGGCCCATTTAATTCAGGATGTTACATGAGGACAAGCAAAGACTTAACTGTGGTGTTATTTGATCTGTCATCAAATTAGTAGTTATTTCGATCTATTTTGCACTTAAGGAGCTTGTTTTCTAGCTAATTTAGTATTTTATATTACATTTTGGTATTTTACTAGTTAGGATTAAATATTAGTAAAAAAGGGGTTTTTAACACATTTTGTGAATGTTGTGACCTATTAGGCCGACACGAGCATTAAGTAATGCCAATGTGTTGAATTGAGTGTGTAGGATGATTATTTATAGGCCCATTTGACATCGGAGCAAGGGACAACTGATGCACAAGCTTACCAAGTCGTTAAAGCAAGAATCGAACAAAAGAAGGCATGACTCACATGTAATGTCGCGCCATAGACCTTGTATAATGCGACATAGGCTAACGTGGTGCCCAAGTCTTTCGGGGCTATTTTCGTTTACACAATCGAATTTATACGAATACCTAAGACTTGTCGAAGACCTAGTTTGGGCTGCTAACGCTCCAATAAATAATACCTTAGGGGTTTGATGTAACTAAGTCGTCTTAGACGCTTTCAAAAACCCTCGTAGTTTAGGAGTAGGATTTAGATTAAGTTTTCGTTTCTTTTCATAATCAACCTTGTTCTTCTCTATTGAAATTAGTTTCTATCCAATAGTTCTTTTATAGTACTGAAGTTTTTCAGTTATTTTCCTTTGCAAGCGATGGTACTAGTTATTTCGATCGAGAGATTATCTACTCCATTCTTCATTCGACATCAATCCCAATATTATTCTAATCTTTTTTCTCTTTTGATTCAATCGTGTTATTTACATGTTTTATGTAATTGAGATTAAGATTATGAATAGATGAGTGGCTAAATCCCTTAATGGAGATTAATGAGTGGACGGGGACGTGATTAGCGGATAATTTAGGGTTTCTCAAGAGAATTAGTTGCTATAGATTACATGTTCATAAACCCTAGGCTTGACAACTCTAGGAAGTAATCATAGGTGAAACAAGATCGGAGATAAGTTTGGTCGAGTAAATCATAGTTTATCATGGTTGAGAAAGTGAGATCTGGATATAAGTAAGTATCAACCAATCGATTAATCAGTTAGAGGTCAGGAGTTAATAATTGGATAACTGATAGCTAATCCACCCTAAAACCTTAATCCTAATTTAATTACAAACCCTAAAATGAGTTAATCTATAATAACTCGATTTTGGGTCTAATCGAAACAGTGGTTTTGGGACCAAAAATCTGACATAGTAAAGTTTATTTTTATTAAATTTCTATGGTCTACAATTTTATGAAATGATTTCGTGAAAATTTCGTTCAAAAATTTTGACGTTTGGGCACTTAATTTAATAAAAAGGACTAAATTGTAAAAAGTGCAAAAGTTGAGTTCTACATGCTAGAGGTTTCTAATTGCTATGAAATTTTAAATTAGAGGTCCTTAGTTGGTAATTATACCATTGGATAAATTAGTGGACAAAAATGGACATGGTGAGATAAAATTTCAAAGTTGTAAGTGAAGGGTATTTTGGTCATTCGGTAATTAAATGAATTAAAAACCAAAAATCAAGCCAAAGTCCTTGTCCATCTTCCTCACCATAGCCAAAAATTAGAAGGTCACCATAGCTAGGGTTTGTTCAACTTCCAAGCTTGATTGTAAGTACATCCTAGCCCTGTTTTTAATTTTCTTTACATTTTTAAAGTCGTTATCATTCGATCTATCTATTTCTACCATTAATTTGAGATATGGTTAATGTCTAGGGTTTTACCCATGTTAGACATGTATGTTTTTTTATGTTTAATGGTAGATTATGCAAGTTTAATGTTAGATAAACAACTTTTACTAAATGATTTTTCATGAAAATACCTAAAAAGGACCTATTTCTAAAAAGTTGTAAAATGGGTAGTAAAAATATGATTTTATGGAAAATGTTGGCTGTTATAAGCATGAAATTGGTTCGACTAGGCTTGGGTTATCAAGAAATTGAATACATTTCATTTTACGAGCCTAGGGACTAATTTGTAAAAATGTTAAATTTAGGGGCAAAAATACAATTTTTCCATAGTGATTTTTGGACTGAATTGAGAAATGTGAATAATGAATTAGCTAAATTTGCTATTATAGATCAGGAGAAACGAGGTTCGGACCTAGATCGAAGGTAAAATAAGATGTTTGACGATTAGGTCCATTTTTACTATTTTTGTACCGAGGTAAGTTCGTATGTAAATAATGCGTTGTTTTATTTATGTTTTAAATGTTTTAATATTGTATGAATTATGACTGACTCCTTGGATGTAATCAATAAAGTTTGACAAGTGAGAAATCTCGATTGAACCTTAGGAATAGGTAGGATACGAATGTCATGACATTAGGGTTAATTGAGATTACATGTAATATCTGAGATATGGCATCGATATGATACTTCGTGTAAGACCTGTAATGCCCTAAAAATCTTGAAACCCTAATTTTTGTACATATGTATGTGTAGCACTTAGAATAATATTATTAAAGTAGTATCGGGATTATTTGAAGCATTAGAGTTAGGGGTGACCATAGGGAAAATTTTATTTTTCTTACTTAGTGGACTTTAGTCTCAGGCATGAGACCTCATAAGCAGATTAAGAGAAGAGAGGACACAAATGGGCTTGTGGTCCAGTGGTAAGTGGCATCATATAGGGGCTATGAGGTGGCGTGTTGAGCAGTTAAGGAGGTCTAAGGTTCGAGGCCTAGGAGGGGAAAATTAAGGAGTTTTATTTTTGTGCCTGAACAAAAGGAGTTGGTGTTGGAGTGGACTCTGAAAGGGTGTGTTCAGAGAGAAATTTAAAGGGAATATAAGGGAGAAAAGATAGGGATTGGGAGGTGGATATAGTGATGCCGATTTGGACTCTGTGGGAGGGAAAGTTTCGGCTAGGGGCTATATATATGGGTGCCTAATTAAGTTCCTAGGTTAATGCCAAATTTTTGCTCTCCTTCTGGCCGAATTTCTTCACTTGTGAGAGGCTCAGACATTTTTTTCTCTAAGTGTGCCAAAGCCGAATCCTTTATACTCTTCCTTCTCAAATTTCCTTCACCACTTGGTTCTATCCAAATCACCTCTTTTCTTATTCTCCCTAGTGTTGCCAAATTGCCTCTATCACCTTACTAGTTGCAAAAGCCGGACTTAAGCCGCAGGATCAAAGAAAGATTTCAGTAAGAGCTTAGTTGAATTTTTAGTGTGATTTATTAAAAGGTGAAGGGCTATCTAACCCCTCTTTGCCATTAACATGCATTAACAAGGGTGTGGCTCAACAACTGCAAGTGTGGTAGGTAAGGATTGTTATCAAGGAAGTAAGTATTCTTGATTCAGTCACGGTTTAGTAAATAGTAGAATCTACTGTGGCTCATAGGGGTGTCTTATGAACAATATGGGTCACTTGGTTTTGATGTTATAGGTGTTTGGGTGCAGATCTAGAGGATAAACGGCAATAGTAACAAAGGAAGGGCTACTAGAACGTGAGGTACATGGTAAGGGTACGGTGAGGTTTCGATTTTTGATCAGTATGTGTTAAAAATTTGGTTAATCGCTAGTAATTTCGATTGTAGGTTTGTGACTAAGGGGTTTACAGCACGCGAGGTTACCAGGTGTGTTCAAACACTACACACACGAAATCGGCATGCCGAACAGCTGAAAGTGGCTAAATGGGCCCAGTGGGCCCTAAGGCTAAGTTTGATGAAATGGTTTGGTTGGTTATACGAATTGAGTTAGTCACGCATGATACACGATCTGGATTTATTTGGGCCTAATAGGCCATACGATGAGATTTGGGCCTAATGGGCCGTAAGGTTGTAATTTAGGTTTGATGGGCTTTATGGGGACGAAGACAAATATGCTAGGGTTTATGGACTTAGGCCTAGTTTGAACAACTCTTAAATTTCATAAGACTTAATCTAGTTAAACATGTTCGTGAACAAGTCACTGTGTTGGAGTGTGGCAATGGGCATACGCATGTCTAGGAATGGATTTAGGGAGAGCTTGGTACTTAAGCGGTCCTAGTGGCCTACCTCCTCTTCTTTGGAATCCTACCTGGTGCGTAGTGTCTGTTCACTTTAGCCGCGAGGACTTGTTGATGGGCCAAAGTTCATAACTAAAACCCGAAAGGGACTAAAATACCCCTAGATTTGTAAATTACTAAAATAGCCTTAAATTTTTAAAATTACCAAAATATCCCTGTTTTGCAAAAGTACCAAAATACCCCTATTTTGCAAAAGTACCAAAATACCCCTATTTTTCAAAAGTACCAAAATACCCCTATTTTGCAAAAGTACCAAAATACCCCTATTTTGCAAAATTACCAAAATACCTTTGTAGGGTAGAATTACGAAAATACCCTTGGGTAGTGAAAAGATAAAAATACCCCTATGTGATGAATATGAGTTTATGGATGTTACTCGTGTGTTTGATGCATTCATATGATATTCTGCTTAGGATGCATATGGGTGGGAATTATGGTACGGAGGAAGATTTGAGGATCGCATGATCGTATGGTATGGATCCGCCGGAGGCTCTAAGCCTAATATATGATTAGCAGCTTTGTTGCAACGTTTGGTAGTACCGAAAACGAGCTACCTTTGGTGTGTAGTGGAGGGGTGGGTCGAGCTAGAATTCCCCACAAGAGTCATAAGGTTGGAAGGGAAATGGTGTGTATAGCGGATGGATTTTTGGGGTGGGTTTTGCATTATCTTATTTGTATGTGATGCATTATGGTATGATATGAGGTCATTGTGGGCTAAGGCCCAAGCCACCGATTTTGATAGGGCTTAGGCCAATGTGAATGTTTGTATGTGATTTGGATGGCCAAGGGTTGTACACACTGAGTTTCGAAACTCACACCCTTTAATTTAATGTTTCAGGTGATCCTGAATAGATGGCTCGATGTGGGAGAGGACTCGAAGATGGCCACACTATAAGATGTTTGAATTCTCGTTTATTTTTTTCAAAATACATGTTTTTATTTACTTAATTTTTGGTGGATGTAATAAGGCCTTATATTCCGTTTTGACTTAAAATTTATTTTGGGTTTTGAGGTTAATTGTTTATTTAATTATTAAACCTAAGTAAGCTCCTATGTTTAAACTTGGTTTCCGAAATACTTAAAATAATGAAACGGGTTTTTATCTTTACTTAATAAGACTCATAGATTTTTGGGCTTTTGGGCCTTAAACTTTTAATTAGCAAGATTATTTTGAATTGTACCTTTAATGTGACATTCCGGATTGGGCCTAACTTCTAGGCCAAGTTTAGGGTGTTAATTTAGTGGTATCAGAGTCCGGTTACAAAGCTCAGGCTGTGAATGGGCCTTAAATTTTGGGTTTTAAAAAGTCTTTGTAGGATTCTTGAGGTGTGGTTCACCGAGCCCTCGACGTCGAGCCAAGTAAGTTCTCTGTACTGCATTTGCTTAAAGTACTGAACTGTGTAGATAATGGGCTACTTAAGATAGCTTTTAGAGACTAAAGCCCGTAGGGAACCTAAGCCTGTAGTAAATTCTCGATCGCGGAATAACTTTAAGAAAATTGTTATTACTTCCATAAGAAATGTGTTCTAAACAAGTGGAACTAAGTACTAATTGCATAAAATTCTTAATTTAGAACTACGCAACGATGAGTGCTAGGCGAGGTGAAAGAGGCCGCGGTAGAGGCCGTGGAGGTGTTAGGGCAGGATCGTCTGAGTCCGGCCATATGCCCAATGTAGGAGTAGGGGAGGCTCTGGCCTCATCAGTAGCTGAAAGAGGAGCAAATGAACAGGCTATAGCTACAGAAGATACCATATCGCAGGCCATGTTGAGAATCTTGAAAAGGGACGTTGGGCCCAATAATGGTACGGGGAGTTGTGGTTCGATCGTGGAGTGACTCTGAGCTAATGGGGCTGAGATTTTCAAAGGAGTAACGAGGGTGGCCCCGAATGTGGCAGAGTATTGGTTGGAAGCTACTGAAAGAATAATGGATGACCTGGATTACACGGCTGAACAAAAGCTGAAAAGAGCAATATCTCTACTTAGGGAAGAAGCCTATCAGTGGTGGTTAACCGTAAAGGAGGGCAACCAATCAGAGCAGGTCACTTAGGAGTTCTTCAAATCGGCATTTCAGGGGAAGTACATTGGAGCAACCTATGTGGATGCCTGAATGAAGGAGTTTTGAGTTTGACTCAAGGAGATAAGTCAGTAGTAGAGTACGAGGCTGAGTTTTTGCGCCTCGGTCGATATGCCAAAGAGATAATAGCAACCGAGTATGAAAGGTGCGTATGATTCGAGAATGGATTAAAGGGTAGCCTTAGGGTACTGATAGCTCTACAAAGGGAGCGAGATTTTGCGATCTTGGTGGAGAAAGCAAAAATAACATAGGAGGTAAAGAGCACGGAGTGCCGCAACCGAGAGAAAGAGAATGGCAAGAACAAGAGAAATATGGAACCTATGGGAGCCAGACGGAGGCCCGTGAGGAGGACAGAGTGAATGGACCAGTTAGAGATGGTGCCCTTGTTGCCACTGCTAATAACGGAGTACCACATTGTGCAGAATGTGGGAGTAGGCATCCGGGCGAATGTTGGAGGACGAGAGCATGTTTGGGCTATGGATCGATGGAGTATAGGGTTAGGCAGTGCCCGAGAAGGCTAGATCAGGAGCAAGCCAATGGTAGAGGTGGAAATGGCGCAGGACGAGGACGTGGGGCACCGGGCAGAGGTACATGTCAGGCAAAGGCAAGACAACCCGTGTTGGCTATGCTACTCATCGCAGAGAGGAAGGTGATCCACCAAATGTGATAACGGGTACATTCCTTATTTATGAGCTACCTTATATTACGCTTATTGATGTGGGGTCGATACACTTGTACATTATTTGTAATAGGACTGAAACTGTAGGGGTGGAGTTTGAAATAATTGAGAATGAAATGACTATATTAAGTCCTTTAGGGCAGTTAGTGAAAGTTAGTAAACTATTTAGGAATGTACCATTAATGGTTCAAGGAGTTATTTTCCTAGGGGATTTGATGGAATTGTCGTTTGGTAAGTTCAACCTCATCTTAGGCATGGATTGGTTAATGAGGCACCAAGAAATCTAAGCTGTGCTATGAAGCGGATGGTATTAAGGAATGTGGAAGGTGATGAAGTGGTAGTGATCGGGGAACGACGTGATTATTTGTCAAACGTGATTTTAGCTTTAAGGGCAGAAAAGTTGGTAAGGAAGGGCTGTGAAGCTTACTTAGCTTATATTAGTGATTAAGAACCACTGTCAAGGATTTGGAAACAGTACAAGAATTTCTTGATGTTTTCCCAGAGGAATTGCCAGGATTACCCTTCAATAGAGAGTGGAGTTTGGAATAGAGTTGTTACCGGGTACGGCGCTAGTGTCTATCGCACCTTATAGGATGGCACCGAAGGAACTAGTAGAGTTGAAGGCTCAGATTCAGGATTTGTTGGATTGCGGGTTTATTAGACCAAGTTTGTCTCCATTGGGAGCCCCGGTATTATTCGTAAAGAAGAAGGATGGATTCATGAGGATGTGCGTCTGTTACATGCAGCTGAACAAGTTAACCATTAAGAATAAATACCCTCTGTGTAATATCCCGGGTTAAGGGCTATTTTATTTTTGGCATTGTTTGCATGTTAATGGCTTGCCATGTTGTTGTTTGTGTAGTTTCGGGGTTTAGATGTAGGCTAGGAGTGAGCCTGAGTAGGTGGTAAAATTTCTGTTTTTGGGCTTTAGGGGATAGGAGCTGAAGGTGCTGGGGTTCATAATTAATTTAAGTGAATTTTAACACAAATGAAGAGCTAGCAAAGTGGCAAGCAAGGCGCCACTAGGAGCATGTGGTGGGCGTCAAATGCAAGGGGGAGAGGTCCTGTGTTCGAGTTGCAAATTGCCCATTTTGACTCCCATTTTGACGGGATGAAGGGAAGAGTTGTGGCAAGTTTAAACTCTACCTTGGACCTTGTCAACTCTTTCAAACGGTGGATGGAGAGCAATTGTAGGAGGGAGACTTGGTCATGGTATTTGAATTGGTGGTGTGAGAGTAAATGGGGGGAGGTTGGCCGATTGTTAGGAGAGTTTTGGGGGGAGGGAATGTGTGGCCGGTTGGTGTTTGGAGGGTGCCGAAATTGCCTTTGGCATGTGTGTTTTTCGGTCACAAATTCTCTTTGGTTAAGCCGATTTTTAGTTTAGTCAAAAGCTAACAAAAAAACTCTCTTCACTTGCAAATAGCCTAAGCCGAAACCATTTGTTTTGCTTCTTGAAACCGAACCCCAAGCAATATATACTTTGCTGAGCTTACTTGGTCCTTCTTTGATAGTAGCCAAATGATCTTGGAGTGCTCAAGCTATTATTATTTCTTTGCTAACCTTGGCCGAACCATATACCCTCCTATCTCTCTCGTTCTTTTTCCATTTTCACTAAGCCGAAATTTCTCCTTTACTCTCATATTGCTTCTTTCTTTGAAACCTTGTTAGCCGAAAGTTGTTCTTCAAAGCACCTACACTTGCCGAAACTACAACATTTCTTCTCCACTTTTGTTTTCATCTTTTCTTTCTCTTTTTGAAACCTTGGTAGCCGAAAGTTCTCTCCTCTCCTACTTCCCTTTTCTTTGTTCATTTTGTGTAAGCCGAAACTCCACTCCCCAAACCCTTTTCCTTTGTTTCTTTTCATTCAAAACCGAAAGCATCCATCATTCTATTTTCTTCTTTTCCAAAACCATTTTAGCCGAAACCTTGGTGTGAAGCCAAAGCTTTCTTCTTCATTTCTTCTCATCTCTACTCCTTTTCTTTCCACTTAAATCGAGCATAGGGGCGTGTTAAACGCTTAGGCCGAACCTCCTTTCCACCTTGATTGAAGGGTGGTAGCCGAATCTATTTCTCCTGTTAGATTCTTGTTACAATCGGTATTCTAAGAGGGTAAGTACTAGGCCGAATGGCCATTTCCCTTTTCTCTGGTATTTTACCGATTTTAGGTATGTTAAGGGCTGATTTCGGTATCGGTTAAAAAGGTGTTAACTTCTTGTTGGTAATCGTTTTTCGTATAGGGTCCCTTGGGTTCGAAATCAAGCAAGGAGAGGCTTCTTACTCTGTTAAGCAATCGGTAAGTGATGGTGAGATGATTGCTTGTGGTTAATTTGTTTAGTTTTTGATTAAGTATATGGTTCCAAAGAATTAACCACTTTCTTTCTAGGGTGAAGCCGATTTCTGAAAGAACCATTGTTGGGTTCGGATTTGGTAGGAAACCAAATCGAGTCTAAGGTAAGGCTAACGCAACCCCTTTGGGTTACCTATTGTAGCCGAATGGTATAGTGTTAATCCCTTGATTGGACGATTGTAGGGTTAAGGCTGTCGAGGTGATCAAAAGATTTTGACCGGTTCTTAGGAGTTCATTTTCGCTATTTCAGGTGTGTAAACCAACACACTATCTTAACTAAATAATGTGATAACTGGTTTGTGTAAATGAAACAGTGTGATTGATTATTTCGATACCCATTGAGGTATGAATACGGATTCGGGTAAGTCCGTTTCATTATGAGTTATGTGATGATGATGATATCATGATTTTTGATACTTTGAGATGCCATATTAAGCATGTGAGCATGATAGCATGATTGCACGATTTTGCATCTAGTATGATATGTGATTGGGTGATATGAGAGGAGGGGAGTATGATATCCGTGTCTTTGGGACACCTGTGTCTTTGGGACACCGAGGTTTGGCACCTCCGGTGGTTTGGTACCATATATTTTGTGACTTTGGGTCACGGAGGTTTGGCACCTCGGCGTCTCGTCCAGTGGCTTAGTACCACCGTGGGTTGGCCCCACGATTGATTATCTGGGATTGACGCTTGATGATTTGGTATCACACGATGGGTTGGCCCCATCATCGGATTTGTGACTACGGTCACCAGTGATTTGGTATCACATTGTGTCTTTGGGACACCAGAGGTTTGGCACCACCAGTGGTTTGGTACCACACGGGGTAGAAAAGGCGATATGGTTGGCTAGGATCGGGTGCATTGCTTGCATTATTCTGTTATGATATGTATGTTGGCATGTTATCCGGAGAGGAATTATACTTTGAGTCTTGCGACTCACTCTCTCCTTTGACTATTTTAGGTGACGCATAGACGCGGACATGGAGCCGGGATGGACTCGAGGTGCTCATGCCATGCTAATAAAAGATTTGCTCGGACTTTTATGAAATTTTGGTACTTAAGTTTTTATTACTATTTGATTTTATTCGGGTTGTAAATGGCCTTTTAAAGTTATGTTTGTTTATGATTAAAGTGGATTTTTAATATGTCTTAACAAATTAATTGGGTCATAATGTGCTAAAATTTGGAAAGACAACGATTTAAAAAAATACAAAAGCGATATTTTAAACTATAACATCGGGTATCCCACTAAGATTTGGAATAAAGAAGAACTCTAATGTTTTCTAACTTAAACACGATTTTCTACTAAGACAAGATGTTTCTGTAACAATGATAAACAACTCAAACTTCTTAACGAGATAAACCTGTTTTGTCTACCCATCGAAGTAAGTTTTTTTTAAAAAATTTCCGGGTTTTCAAATACATCATCAAACGTCAACCAAACCTACTCGAGTTTGCTTCAAATGTACAACCTAGTGAAGTGTTTTTCTCCAACTTTTAAACTCAAACCTAAACCTCTCAAAAACCTTTTTCCCTGTAACATACCAGATTCGGTCGTGGTGTATTGACCGGGTTTGGGGTGTTACACTCTGCCTAGGATAGATGACCTAGCACGATCGTGTGACACGGCCATGTGGCACAAGTTAGAGAGCACTCTATTTTGAACACGGCTTGTAGCACGGGCATGTTTAAGAGTCACACGGGTGTGTCCTTTGGATCACACGATCATGTGAGCCCTGTAACATGAAAAATTTTCTATGTTTTGTAAAATTTTCTAAATTTCTCGGTTTTGTCTCGAACTACTTCCAATGCATGTATTGAGCCTCGTAGGCTCGTTTTAGGGACGATATGAATGTATGTGAAAATTTTTAAACTTGGATGGAAATTATGTCTCGATTTTGTATGTTTTCTTGTGTTTAAGTCCAGTAATGCCTCGTACCCTATTCCGGCATCAAATACGGGTAAGGGGTGTTACATAATCTTCCTTATTGGATTAATTTGTTTAGTGGTTTGTTTATTTACTTTAGTTATTTAATTTCTCATATTCAAACCTTTTATGGTTTGTCGTAATATAGGATATAATAATTACTATTTAAACTTATTATTGTAAAGAGATTTTCCATAGATTTATTCCACCCTCCCTTGGATATGATCCTCGGAACAATTCTTGTGTTCCTTTGTACACATATATACTTGGGAACACTACTAATTTAATTTCTTATATTTTTGGTGTTATATTTTTACTATAAGGATAACACATTTATAGGCGGTCAGCAAGCTTATAGACTAAGAACTTTTTGGAATGTTATTGTAAAGTTGAACATATGTGTATGTGAAATGTATATTAAATGGCTAATTATTGTTTGTGATTTGAATGGTATGTTTAGTCACCTATATGATAAATAGAAAGTTGTGCGATCTAAATTGGTATGTGATACTTGATGTTAAATTGAGATTGATAGAATATGAATTGAACTTATATTGAATTTTGAAATTCGTTACCTATTACATGTTCAGGTTATGCTTCAGCTTGTTCGATGACGCACTATGTTTGCTAGTATAAGTACTTTGCTTTTATCCAATGATGCAAGCGATGTTGGATTAGGATACAAGTTGATTAATTTATGTATCTGGTTTAAGTTCGAACCAGGTTAATAAAGTTATAACATGTGAATAGGATAAAGGAAATATGAATTGAATTGATATCGTGATTTGATGATTCGGATATAAATTGTGATATATTAATATCGTTAGAATACAAAAGACCATGTGATCCAATTAAACGAGTTTGAGGACTGATAAGGAAGGATAGAAAATGGATTAATTTGATTCAAAAATGAAATTCCTATACCCTACCACTTACCATGTAAATTTCGGGGACAAAATTTCTTAAGGGGAGAGAATTGTAACAACCCGATTTATAGTGGTGCGAAAATTATGGGTTTGGGACCCCATTTCCATAAATTGAGTTTTTAAATATTAAATAAAGTTAATTATAGAGTTATTATTTAGGTGAATTAAAGTTTGGATAGGTAATTTAGTTGAATTAGTGATTAATTAAGGTTCAAGGGCTAAATTGTAAAGTTTAATCACTATAGATTTTAAATTAGAAAATGGATTAAGGACTTAAATTACAATTTAAAAAGGTTTAAAATAGAAATTAGACCATGTCAAGGTGGGTGCTAGTGTCTGTTGATGTTAATAGTGGATTAATTAAATAAATTAAAGTTAATTAAATTGTCACGACCTGAAAGTCAGTGGTGTTGTTTTGAAACCCCATTTTTGATGTTCGAGTTCGTAAATATTATTATTTAAAATTTACGAGTCTAATTTAGTAATATACCGAATTATGGTCTAGTAATTTTATTAAATTAGTAGTTAATTAAGGTACAAGAATTAAATCGTAAAAGTTGTAAAAGTCCAATCGCTAAGGATTTTATTAATTTGTTTAAGGAACAAATGAGCAATTGAATTAAATTTTAATTGTGAAAGGTGAAAGGTGATATTATCATCCACTACATATTGACTAATTTGGATTATTAGTGAGTTAATTAAGATTTAGTTTAATTAATTAAGGTTAATTAAAGTTAAACATGGTATAAAAGATAACAAGAAGTTAGTGGACTGTACAGAATGTCACAACATTAAGGCATTGAAGTCGCGACATTGAACCTGCTCTAACACTTAGAAGAATTTTCAACCAACATCGACAAGGCAAGTAACTGTGGCCAAAGTTGAGACATTGAAGCCGAAAGTCATGACATTCAACACTGGAAGTCGCAACATTTGAGACAGTAGCCAAAGATAGAAGTCAATCACAAAGCCGTAGAAGATTCGTGACATTAAGAAAGCCAAGTCATGACATCCAACCCTTCTCCAATGACTCGAGCAATCTATCTCCAAAGTCGCAACATTGACCTGGAATGTCGCAAAATTGATGCTCAAGTGACTTAAAATCTTCAAGGGTGTTTCCGTCCACACAATGAAAATTAGCTTGTAATAAAGGGCCAAGTTAAACCTATTAGGTCAAAGAAAACTTTAAAACATCAAAAAAGGAGGCTCTATTGCAATTTAGTTTAGTTGAGTAGATAGGTTTAAGGATTAAACATTGTTCCTTTTAAGTTTTTATTCAAAGTAAATTTTAGTTCTTTTGATTTTGTTCTTCGCTTTTGTTAATTACTTTCTGTACTCATGTTTACTACAGAAGTTCCAACCGGGAGTGCTCAAGGATTTCCATTGCTGGCCAAGTGATCCCAAGCATCAGATTCATCAGATTTTTTAGCATCTCTTAACCTTTACTTTCATTTTTCATTATTTAAATGTTTTATAGATTAATCGAGATAAGTGTATTTAGAATGGGTAGTAACTAAATCCGTAGGGAGTTTGGTTAATTGAAATGGGCATAATTAACCTAAGTTAGGGTTTGAAAATAGGCTAATTAGATTAAATTGAATGTGCTTGAAACCCTAGAATTGACAACTTTAAGTAGTAATTTAGGTAGATGAGACCGAAAGGGTATTCTACTTAGAACCAATTCAATTTAGCCTAGTTTAGATCCATTAAATCGAAAGGTAATTTGATTAATTGATAGAATTATAGGCTGAAAGGTACTAATTTGGTCAATTAATAATTAATCGGTAAAATCCCTGATTTTAGGTTAGTTACAACCATGGATATTAATCAATCTCCTCTTTGTCATTCTCGATAGTTAAAATGTTAGTTTTTATCTTTATGCAATTAAGTCATTTAAGTAATTAGTTTTGCACCCTCAATTAGTATTTAGTTGTACTATAATTAGTAGATGAGTAGCTATTTAAACTTGGTTTAGTGTGTTTGTTATTACTGTTTAGTTCAATTTAGTCATACCTCCCTTGGGTACGATCCTTTGAATACTTCTAGTATTTCGTTGTAAATTCAATCTATATTACAATTTGATTTGTTCGCTTGTAGACACCACACGTTATATCCATATTTTATTGCACTATTTTAACCCTTGATGCACGTAAACCAGGGCATGGTCAATTATTAAGTTAATTATTATGTTAATTACATGTATATATCTTATAAGTGGGAGAGAGATTCCTAATTATCTTCGTCATCCATTTTATCCCTCAAAATAGTACATAAGGAAGAAGAAAAGGGATAGGTTTCTACACCATAGTTGGCTATCAAATCAAGAGGTATGAAAGCTTTTCATTGAAAATTCTCATAGATTCTAGGTCTAGTAAGCTTGATATGATGAACCCAATAGTTAGGTTTTAAAATTCTGGAAGTTAGCTTGATTTATCATTTATGATAACAGAGAACTGAAGCTTGAAACCATCAAATATTTAGTTGTTGAGCTTAGTTTATGTGAGAAACAGTTGGAAATGAAGTAAGTTAAGTAGTATCAAGGTTTGATTAAGAGATATTAAATAAGCCATTGATGAGTTCTTGAAGACCTTTGAGAAAGAGATGAAAATTTTTTTAGTTTTAGGTATTTATAGTTTGAGGTCCTCAGAGTATAATTATAAAGATGGGTTAAGATTCAAATATGAGAGTTGAAAGATACAAGAATTTAGAACATTAGGGTTCTAAATGACCTAAGTGAATATGTGCATACCATGTTTTAATTACAAGTTTTATATGCTTGATGATGATAATATATCATTGTTTCTTTATTGAAATTATCGTCGTAGTTAAAATCGATGCTAGTCTATTGAAAGATGTGAGAATTTAGAACATTACGGTTCTAAAAAACCTAAGTGAATATTTGCATACCATGTTTTAAATACAGGTTTTATATGCTTGATGATGAGAATATAACATTGTTTCTTTATTGAAAT
Source organism: Gossypium rotundifolium (assembly GCA_025506655.1). Taxonomy (NCBI): domain Eukaryota; kingdom Viridiplantae; phylum Streptophyta; class Magnoliopsida; order Malvales; family Malvaceae; genus Gossypium; species Gossypium rotundifolium. The sequence continues at coordinate 96,387,493 of CP106724.1, read as the reverse complement.
TATCATACGTAGTTAAAATTGATACCAGTATATCGAAAGAGAAAGGGAAAACAAAAGTAGACAACGAATATCGATACTGATTTGAGCTAACTTAATTTGTTTTTATTACATGAGTTCTTCAAGTAATTAAGCATATAGAAATATTAGTGATGGAAGGTAATTAAATGTTTGTTAAGCCATATTGAATTGGAAATGATCGGTAAGTTGTTATATTCATATGTATGTATATTTATCTATGATATCATGATGTATGTTTCATTTTTATCAATATGAAAACCATGTTAAATTGTGTATTGTTGGTAAATGATAATGAGAATTTCCCTATTAACGATATCGAATAGATTTCGGGTATAGTTGGAATTCCATAGGATTCATGTATATAAGTGGGAGTATTCTAGCACTTCGGTGCAATTCATTCTAGCACTATAGTGCATACTATGAAGTGTTAGGGGAGATTATTGCACTTATGCTCCATCAACACTTATGTGCATACTGTGGAGTGTTAGGGGATTAATCTATGTATCTTTTCTAAGTTCATATTCTATTAATAGGGGACCAACAATAAAAATGACATGAGATCGAAATGTGAACTTGAAATGTGATTATATTGAGAAAAAGAAATGTGATTGCGGTACAATACAACAAATTTGCAATGAGAAATGAAAAAGTGAAATTCTGATTCATGGATATAAAATACATTTATATGTATGAGATGATCATTGACATATGTGAGATGCTATGTATAATACATTAACAACAAAGTTGGTTAAATGACTAAAAGCAAAATGGTGTACAAGTAATATCTAAAGTGTTGAATAGAATTTTAAGATTTAGAATTAGATTATATTAGTATACTTAACTATATAACGCTTCGATGTTTTCTATTTCAAATTCCGTTAGCACCACTGAGCTCCCTATGCTCAGCGTGTGGACATGTTGGTTTCCGTGAGCAAGTGAAAAATGGGCTCTAGTTAGCTCATAATACTCGAACAGTATCCAAGACCCTCATCTCAGCTAACCTAAGTTTGTATTGCTATTTTTGTTCTTAGTTATGTTATGACATATACCTAATCTAATAAGTTTGGTTGGCATCACTTGCACTAAGTTCACTTAGTTAATGCTAGGTGATTTTGGTTAGTTGGAATATTTAGGTCATTCATGTATATAATGGTATATGGTGAAACCATAATGTTTCATCTGATGAACTTTGGATGCTTGATTTTAGGATTTTGCCTTCTATATTTGTGTTCTTTGAGCTTTCATTCCAAGTGGCGAGAGGAAGGAATTCGAAGGTCTTATTTAGTGTTTTTTCTTTCAATATTGATTGAAATTTCAAGTTCCTATGAGTGGGAGAAACGGTTGTTTCTTTTCTAAAACTTTTATTTTGTTTTGCTTTTTCTCTCTTCGTATTTGTATAAGCCAACGTTTATTTTAAAAATACAAATTCTTTACCAAAGACAACTTAATAAAGAATGTTTTCAAGTAATTTTATATTTTTTAACCAAACAATATTAATTACATACGGTAATGTGCTAACATTTCTAAATAATCTCACTTTCGATAAATCTATTATGAAAGTTAATCTTAAATTTCATAAATTAAATCCACTTGTGAAAATTTTTATCTCACTAATAGTTGATAAAGTAGTTAATGCATATTTTAAATGTTTCTTGAGTTGATGTCTCAATTAGACACCAACTTAATTATGAAATTACTAAAATATTTTTCATATAAAAGTTAAGTTATATTCTTTATGATGGTGTTTTTATATTTTTATATAATAAATCAATAAAAATTGATCATAATGAAATTTAAACTCAAATTACCATGCATGACAAACAATTAGTTTTAATATTGAAACCAAAGCATCAATTAATTTTCATGTAAATTTTAATAAATATATTTGTTATATAATTTTTTGTTTTTCACACAAATCGTGCGTGTGCTATATAGATCCAGTTACTCTTTAAGATTAACATATTTAATATTTATATATAAATATAAGATAATTATTTAATAGTTATATATAAATATAGGATAATCGTGGGTGTGTTATATAATTATTTTTGTTCACTTTGGTACTTTAACTTGGCAATTAAAATCATTTTGGTCCCTAAACTTGGATTCCGTAAATATTTGATGGTGTGAACAATGTTCTTGGAACATAATTGGATTATTGGGTTGGACTAATTGGATCGCGAACCGACTAGTATATTAATACAATTAAATAGGTTGAATCGATTGAATCGGTAATTTCTCAAAACCGATAAAATAAAAAATTTGGTAAAAAAACCAATAGTTGAACCTATTTAATAATTTTTTTCATTTTTGATTTTTATGAATTTGTAATTAATTATTTAATTGTTGTTAGTCTAGTAGTTGAACTGATCAAATCAGTTGAATTAGGAACCAATGGTTTGATCGGTTCAACCGCTGGTCTGGTTATTAGAATATTGTATATGACATTCTAAGATTGTACATTGTCATCACTTGAAAATTTTTATAATTTTTTATTTTTAAGTGATAATGTAGCATAATCTCAAAGTGTCAAATCATCAAACTTTTATATTTTTCAAGTTCATGAACCAAAATAAATCTAATTGTCAAGTTCAAATATTAAAGTAATTCAAATATATATATATATATATATATATATATCAAAGTGGACCTAGTTTCCAAGTCCAATGACCAAAAATTATATTATCCCATTAAATAAATAAATAAGACATGGTATTTTGTATTTTTATATAGTAAATCAATAAAATTTCTTCAAAATAAAAATTGAACCCAAAACACCATGCATGATAAACAATTAACTTTACTGTTGCATCCAAAGCATCAATTAATTTTATCTAAACTTTTAATAAATATATTTTTACATAATTTTTTTCACCTACATCATAGATGTGTTATAAATCTAATTACTCTTTTAAAATTAAAAATATTTAATATTTTTATATGCATATAAGATAGTTTATTTAATACACTGGCAATGAAAATTTTAACCCCACAAACGAGATTTTACAATGTTTCCTTTAAGTTGTATTTAATAAATTAAAAGTAAATAAGACATGATGTTTTTGTATTTTATATAATAAATACATAAAATTTATTATAACGAAACTTGAACCTAGAAGAACATAAAAGGTAAGCAATTAATTTTACAATTGAAACCAAAGCATCAATTAATTTTTATGTAATTTTTAATACATATATTTTTACATTATTTTTTATTTTTTCATACACGTCATGTTTGTGCTAAAGATTTAGTTATTTTTAAGATTAAAACATATTTAATTTTTATATATGAATATATGATAATTATTTGGTAAGTTGGGTGAAAATTTTGGCTAGATTAGAAAAATAAGCTGATTTTTTTTTTTTTGGCCTTTAGGTCGTTTTTCATTTTAATTAGGGAAATAAGTCGTTTTTAGGAGAGAGAAAGTAAAAGTGCGACTGACTAGGTGCGCTTTCTACAAGGGTGACCGGAAAGCTCGTCCAGTTGGACACGCTTTCCATCAACGGTAAAATGCAATGACTTTTTTATCGTTGCGCCAAATGGTAAAAAAAAATAATTTAAAATCCCCTAACGATATTTTTTATTTTAACCTATAAATACCCCCCAATTTTTATTTTTTTTTTTCATTCACATCCTTCTCTCAAATTCTCTCAACTCTCTCAAGCTTTTTATTCAATATTTATTTATATTTTCATTTAAATTTTTTAATTATATCATATTTTATTCGTTCAAATCAATTTCTCGAAAACGAACGCCTCTCTAATATGCTTCGACGACAACCATATTTCTGCCGCCAATTAGCAATGATAAGATGAAATTTAAATTTTCCTTTTTTTAATTATGTTAAAAAAATTTGATAAATCTAAATATTTTTATGTTATAAACAGGCAGACAATTGTGTGCTAGAGGCGTTTATACATAATATGGGTGAGCCTCCGATCCCTAAAATTCGTGGGGACTGCAAACTCGACCCCACACTAATCAGCGTATTAGTGGAAAGATGGAGGCCCAAAGCACACACTTTCCACCTTCCATGCGGCGAGTGTATAATCACACTAGAAGACGTAGCATTACAGCTCGGTTTGTCGATGGATGGGCCAGTCATCACAGGATCAACAGTGGTTTGGGGGACAGTGGACCTCTGCATGGGAATGTTGGGGAAGGTCCCGAACAGATTGAAGTGGTCAGATATCAATCAACTGGGTGGAGAAAAATTTCAATAAGCTTCCTAACAACGCAACGAAGGAGGTCATACAACAATACATCTGAGCATTCATCATGAGGTTAATCAGGGGCATTTTAAATGCCTGATAAATTTAGAAATTTGGTGGACATAAAGTCTCTTCTACATCTAACAAACTTCGGTGACTGAACAAAACTAAGTTGACAATCTATCGTGTTTTCCATGTTATACCGTGAGCTTTTTCGGGCAACACAGCCAGATAAGATGTCTATCAGTGATTGTCTACTACTACTGAACTCATGGGTCTAGTAAAGAATATCACTACTACATCCCAAAGTGACCAACCCATAACATTTCTATTAGTGACGAAGGAAACATCATTTATCGATAAATACATAGTTTGTGTAGTAAATGTTTTTATTTATCATATGTTTTGACTAATATATAACTTGTACAGGTGGAACCATGGGCCAAGTTACGTGGGAGTGCCCGATGAGTTGGAAAATGTTAGATTGTTGTTAGATCAATGCTCGAAAACCAAGGTTAATTAACTATCCTTTTTGAACCTATATTAATTAGGCAATGATTCTTTAAAAAAATCCATACATAACGACATTTACAATTCTATTTTTAGTTTGAATGGATGTTGTATGCTGATCCTGAGATCATATCTTGCATTTTGTTGAAAGTGTTGGACAATCAGGAGATGTGGGATGCGAAGGTGTCGTTGATAGTGTATACGATGGTGGAAATGCATGAATCAGACCGGATATTACGGCAATTTAGGTATAGGCAACGAATTCCACCACCACCACGAGACATGAAGGAACTGTATAGGGTGGACATGCGGGGAAGAACGATGGACATGCGGGGAAGAACGGCGAGGACTGGGCAGAGAAGCACAAGAAGCACATCTAGGCTTGGGATTGTAGGATGGAATCCACACCCACCCGCGAACAATTTTTCTCAACAGACACGATGGTAATTGATGAATACTTGACACAGTTCAAAGCCATTGGCAAACCGTATCTGCTACCACCAGAGGTGAGAAGTAGGAAAATTTAGCCGAAGCGACAACGCCAACCTCTACAACAGTGTAAGAGGGGATGCAATCACATGATAGGTTCGTCATCCGCTCTGAAAAAGTATGCACTGTCTGTGGCTATGCAATATCCGAGTAGTTCGCTCCACTTATTCCCATTCAATTTAGTAATTCTATATTTTTTCACAAGCACCACCGCACTACAGACCACCACCGCACGTGACTGGATCTTCTGCTCCCACAGGTACATATTTTGGGGTATCGACATCCCTCGCATACTATGTAGATGTCGATGTTGAACCCCATGTCAGGACAGACACCGACGTATTCATCGCCACCGATGATGATACCGATGTAGACGACCATGCAACAATTGATGACTATGTCGATGCTCGATACCTTTTCGACGTACTCGGGATTTGGGGCACCTTATGGTTACACGCCTATAGTGACCCAAACACCGCACATATCACTATTTTACTGAGGTGGCTCATCGTCACAACCACCAGACGTGGGAGTGGCAGTACACGATGATAGGTGATTATGACAACACAGTCAACTATGGAGGATCATTATGATGCTGCCGATCCCGAAGAAGTGATTGCCCAAGGGGCTGTACTAAGTATATATTCAAGCGATGATGACGATGAGAAGCAAGTCTACAAGCCTGCACCTCAAGATACACCTCCAATTGTATGCCTAGTTGTAACGCCCTGAATAATTTATTTATGTTTTTGTAAATACCTGACACAAATATTTGTCTGCTTCAGTGGTTAAGTGTTCTGGGTATGTGTATGAGGTATTGGGTTCAAGTCTCCCTTTTGTCAAATTTTGTTATTTTTTTAAATCCTAGCCTTACCCTTGTTGAGTGGGCTTATATAAAATTATCTACTAATCCATATCAGAATGAGCCTGCTGGTTTGGAGGTAAGGGATTTAGTGTGTGTTCGAATCTTTGTGCGAGCGTGGATGTTATTTTTGCTCGGTTGCATAATAGAGTTTCGGTGATCTTTGGATTCTGAGGTTGAGTGGTTAGTGGAGAGTTGGGAGTTGGGATTTGGGATTTGGTAATATACTTTATTTTATTTTTATTTTTTAAAAAATTATTTTCTCTCTCTTCCAGAAAAGAATACTGACGTTTCTTTTCCCCTATTTTTGGGTTTTCTGCTAATTTTCTTTGTCCTCTTCTTTTTTCCAATTTTGTCGTATTCACTTTTGCAGAATTCATCTTGTCTCGATATTTCAGTGTTCTTTTTGCTTTTCTAGTAAGTGTAGTGCAATACCCCTTACTTGTAAGACCCCAAACCCGGTCAAAACGGTACGACCGAATCTGGCATGCCTCAGGAGAAGAAAAGAAAATTTGAAAACCGAGTTAACGTCATGAGTTAGGAAAAATCTTTGATTTTGTAGAAACAGAATTAATATTGAGTGATCAATTGAAAACAATTCTGAGTCTTAGTTTCAAATTTTAGTTACTTTACTACTAAAGCCCATTTTTTTTTTTTTTGTTAGTTAGCCAATTGTAAAGTCTCACAGTTCTAAAGTTTTGAAAATCGTTCATTTTGAAAATTTATTAGGCATGCCTTAACAATCCAAAATAAAATAAAATAAAGAAAGTTAATAAAAATAAATATAAACCCAAATTAACATTTAAATGGCCTTATTACATTACCAAAATCCAAATTATAGTAGAGTAATCCCAAAATAACTATTTAAGACAAAGTCTAAAATATTACGCATGGCCACCTTGAGTCCACCTCGGCTCCCTGTCCACGGTCTAAGGATTACCTGCAAATTTTATCGGAGGGGGTGAGTCACCGAGACTCGGTGTGTAAATCCTTGTCCAAAAGATTTCCCATATCTCACACAAAACCATATGTTACGTATGTATGCCATGCAACCCAACCAACCTAATATGCACATCCACCGTATCTCCTATATCTACCCAACATTTGTGGCACCTAGCCACTGGTGGTACCTAACCACTGGTGGTTCCAAACCACTGGTGACAAAAGTCACAAATAATAATATGTGGGCCAACCCACTTGTGGTACCTAACCACCGGTGACAATCCACGATATCTCAGACGTAGGGCCAACCCATCGTGGTACCAAACCCTTTGGGACGAGTCACAGAAATAAGATATATGTGGTACCTAACCACTGGTGGTTCCAAACCACTCAGACTTAGTCACAAAATAATAATATGTGGGGCCAACCCACTTGTGGCACCTAACCACTAGTGACAGTCTAAAAGAGTTCATATTTCCTCCCTCTTCACATCATACCCCATCTTCATGTCTATGCTTTACAATATGGTATGATCATGCTTTCAATGTACAACAACAATCAATTCACTCATACATGCATCCATTAATAACAGCACATAGTAGAACTTACCTAGAGTCCTCACTTTTACCCACAAGGGTAACTTAGGGATCCATACCATCACTTCGGCTTTTGGCAATACGTAGATAATAACATAATTAACATATAAAGTGTGTAAGAGTTACACACCTGATAACACGTAACACTACGCTCTCTAAGTTGATACTCTCGCTAATTGGAACTACTGCTATCTGTCTACTACTCTGCTCAGAAGCCGGCCCACAACCCAGCGACCAATCTTGAACTGCTGACACTGTTCACTTCTTAAACTTGGGGATTGGGTTCAAGGGTCCAATCCCCTCCTTCGCCTGATCGGTATTTGATTCCATCAAAAGACCTTGTCAGTCGCTACCATCATAACATAAGGTTGTTAAACCATAACATAGGGTTAAGGTAATAATACGATAACGAGTCTAATAAGTCTAAAGAAGACACCTTTACCTTGAAATCCCAAAGAGATAGAGTTCAGGGACTAACGATTTTTGACTCAGGAATCTTACTGATTCGATCTACTTCAATTCTCGAAACGTCACCCCAAAAAGAGAACACAAGAAACAACCACATCATTAAACCAAAAGGTCGCCTTACCAAGCCAATTAACCTTTCGGCTTTGACTTCCAAAAATCGAAAGAGAAAGTGAAGAGATAAAAGAAATCACCACCTACCTTACACAGGAGATTCAGCTAACCCTAGAAGATTTTGGCACTTAGCAACATAGAAGAAGATAATTAGGCAATGTCAGGGAAGAAGATGAAAGAGTCAAAGAAAATAAACAAAAGAACTATAAGTGGGACATAGGAGTTTCGGCTTTAAAAAGAAATCACCGGAAAAGATGAAGAAAAGGTCTATGAAGATTCGGCTTGTATGAGAAAGGAATGGAGATGGGAATAAAAGATATAGGACATTCGGCTATGGCATGGAAATAGAGATGAAAATGGAGTTTAAAGGTTTTTTTTTTTTTTTTAGAAAGGGACAATTGAGAGTATAGCAATAGAATGGAATGGAAAAGAAAGTGATAGAAAGTGGTAAAGAAGAAGAAGGATTTTGGCAAGACCTAGGGTAGATTCGGCTATCGCAGAAAATGAAGAAGAGAAAGAATGCCAATGGGAGTTTTGGCTCACCCTTAGAAAAAAAGTAAGAAGGGAACGAAAGAAGACCCCAAATACTGAAAATGGAAAAAGGAACTTCTCACCTAACTACTCAGAATTTCGGCACTTACTAACCAAACTCGAAAGATGCATATTTGAGAAATAAAAACCTATGCTACCACCAGAAGAAATTTGGCACACCCTAGCCACACTAGAACCGATTTCCCACTCTCCCTTGAGTTTGAATTTCGGCCAACACTGAGCTCACATGTCTATCCCCTACTTTACCTCTTGAATCACTCTTGACCACCCATTTGATATGATTGAACACCTCAAACTCCCATTCATATCTGTTAACCAAATCATTCTCCTTGAATTGCTCTTGTCCATCTATTCAAATGTGTTGACCCTTTCAACACTTATCCCTTCAGAGTCCATGCTAAATGCAACTCTTCCCTACCTTGGCATCAAAATAAATCTCCAAAAAGGGGATTCACGCAGCTTGAACCTCCTCCCTGCCAGATCCCTGAGGCGTCACCTTCCTGAGCTCTCAGTGGCACCTCATTGCCACTTTAGTAAAGTGCTTCTTGTGTCTAAACACACCAACACAAACCCTTAAGTCCTATCCCATTCAGCTCTCCATTAAAGTGCCTAAAAACAAAATTTTTTTTCCAAGGCTCCGGCTTACCCCTAAGTCATTCCTAGACCCCAAAGCACCCTAAACTAGCATAACAAGCATAGTATTCACACACAAATGCATAACCCCTAATTTAGGATGTTACATTACTCGTATTCGATGCTGGAATAAGGTACGAGGCATTACAGGAACACATACACTTGTAAATGTATTAAACCGAGTCATAAAATGTCATCCAAATTAAAAATTTTCAAATTTTTATCTTTGAGTCCCTAAATAGGGCCTACGAGGCCCAATACATACTTTGGAAGTGGTCCGAGACTAAACTGAGAACTTTGGAAAACATTAGAAAATTTCTTGAAAAACAGGGGCACACGTCCGTGTCCAAGGCCATGTCCTTCACATAGCTGAGATACACGCCTGTTCGTTAGGCCGTGTGGCATTCCAAATTTCTAAAAATCAAGTGCAGACTTCACACACCTGGGCACATGACCGTGTGGCTGCCCGTGTGGCCACAAGTAAGGCTATTTACCAAGCCCTTTGCCATCCCAAAACACTTATACACTTATACAAATTTATCATCACTCAACATGGTATTATTAAGCATTCAAAACATCCTCATACCATTTACAAACCACATTCATCATGCATCATCACACACACACACACTTAACCATTCACATGCAAGCATACACATCCTTGAAATGCATCATCATAGACTTATAACATAACAAATATTGGCCACATTAAATAGCCTTATACAACAATAACCATCAAATAGCATAGGCCAACATTCTAGGCCAACTCATAATAACATATACACATAATCAAGTCCCTATACATGCCATAGACTTAAAAATACTTGAAGATCATTGATACAATACCAATCAATAACTTGTTAGTGTGATAGAATCTCCGACGACCTCCAACTCGAGCTAGCATCTGTGACACTATAGGAAAAAGGAAAAGAAGGGGGTAAGCATTATAGCTTAGTAAGTAGGTATGTAAATAATAAGTGATTTATTAACAAGATTTTATAAATCTTCACAATATGTTCTCAAGATAATACAATCATAATTGCACATAGTTCCACTATTTATTCATGTCCATCTCAAGCTGTCTACTCGAGTTACAGTCACTAAATTATTTACATCTTGAACTACGAAACTCCAAATTAAGATCTGCTAATTTTCCTGAAACTAGACTCACATATATTCTTACCATAAAATTTTAAAATTTTTGGTTCAGCCAATAAGTACAGTTTATTCTTTAAATTCTCCCATGTTCTGCTGTCTAATAGTTTCAACCCTTCTTCACTAAAAAATAATTATCTCTTCGTACAATATTTGGATGATGTTCCCATTTGTTTCCATTGAAGGGAGACTCATTAATAAATTTAAGCATATAAATTATAAACCATATTAATTTTTATACATTTTTTTAGTGATTTTCCAAATTTAGAACAAGGGATTCCGAAATCATCCTGACCCTGTCTCACAAAAATTCAAATATCTCAGAATATGAAATTATTTTGCTTAAACCATTTCTTTTATGAAAAAATAGACTTAATAATATTTAATTTCATATCTTATTAAACTTCTAATTCAATTTCCACCATTTTTGGTGATTTTTCAAAGATACATAACTGCTGTTGTCCCAAAACTATTTTATTGCAAATTTTACTCTTTCATAATTTCTTTATATTAACTCTCATTTACACACATATAACACTAAAGTATATCCACAGTTAGCCATGTAAATTGCTAGTCATCATGAAATATTTACAAGTCTTAATTGTAACACTTACTCCATATCAACCTTACCAAAGTTCGATCACATATCAAGCACATTGCTCATGAATATATATACACATGTACCTGCACTTGTTCATCACATAATCACATTCAATTACACTTAGTCATTTTCCTATTGAAAACATCGGAATATTATTGGATACATCAAAAGTTTGCACATAAGTGCCACACTTGTAGTGAAAGCTACTTCACATTACTTTTCACATAGGCTCACTCTCGAGTTAATCACATTCATGGATCTACTCACACAAGCTGTTGGTCATACGTAACTACCCAGTGCTACTCACACATGCTGTCAAGTATTTGCAACTCATGCCAGATTACTCAGCCACTGGTAGAACTTATAATACCAGCACCCGTTTCACATAGTCACAATCTCGGGTCTGCTCACACAAGCTATCGGTCATGACGAAACTACACGGTGCTGCTTACACAAGCTGTCGAGTATCCATAACACATGTAAAATAACTCAAACACCGGTAGAACGTACGGACCAGCACTCGAATCACTTATTTCACTTAGACTTCACATAGGTTTCTAGTGAACATGTCACTCGTATCCTTTTTTATTCCTAAGGTTCAACCGGGAAATTTCTCACTTGTCGATATTTTGTCAATTACATCAAATATTCCACCACAATTCATACCATTTATCAAAATATGAAAACGTAAGTAAAAACGATGCATTATTTTCATACAAACTTACCTCGGTAGCACAATCGGTGAAACGGACTTATTCGTCATATTCTTTGTTTTTCCCCCGTTCTAAGTCTGAATCTCATTTTCCTTGATCTATAACAACACATTTAACTCATTTATTCATCCTTCTACTCAAATTAGTCTAAATTCACATTTTAGAAAAATTACATTTTTACCCCTAAACTTTATCATATATACACTTTTGCCCCTAGGCTCATAAAATGATGTTTATTCAATTTCATTGTATTTTAAGCCTAGATGAACCATTTTCATAACTATAGCAGTCCAAAATTTCCATTTATTCACACACTTACACACATTTTAAAACTTTTTACAAACTAGTCCTTTTTGACAATTTCACAGAAAATCACTTAGTAAAAGTCATTTATTACACATCAAGCATTAATATTCTACCATTAAACATCAAAATAAAAACATTTCTCATATGGGTAAATTTTCAAACATCAACCCTTGTAACAGCCTGATTTAGGGGCTAGTCAGAATAATGGTCTTGGGACCACTTATCTGGGGTCAGAGAAAATTATTTTAATTTTATTTCATGGGTTATAGCATGATTATAAGGGTGCATGAAAATTTTGGTACCTTAAATTTAGCGATTTCATGCTTAATCGCCAAAAAGGACTAAATCGCATAAAGTGTGAAACTTCTACTTTATTTACTAGAGGTGCCAAATAGCCATAGAATATTAATTGGAGAGCCTTAAAATGAAAATAGGCCATGGGGGAGTGATGGCCGGCCATAGGGGACAAAGAATAGACTTTGTCATTTGGTTAGGTGAAATTTGATGATAAAAATTTATTTTTATCATAAAATAAAGAAAAGATAATATCACCTTTTCTCCCCATCCTCTCCACCAAAAATGAGCAGCCAAAATGGGGGTTGAGAACTCAAAATTTCAGCCAAGCTTTCCTCATTGCAAGTACGTGATTTTGGTAACCTTTCTTAAAATTTTTTGCACTTTTGGAGCCCTAAAGCTTAAGCTAGCTAATGAGGGGACTATTTTGTAAAATGATTAAGGGTCTAGGGTTTTCCCATGAGAGAAATTAATTTGTTCACTTCATTTTTATGGAGGGAAATGAGTCTTAGTTGTGAGATGAACGACTTTTGTGAAAGGTGTTACCAGGAAAAAAACCTAAAAGGACCTTTTTTGTAAAAGTTGTGAAATAGATGGTAAAATGTGTGTAATAGCTGAAATATTGAGTTTCTATAGGAAGAAATATGAATCGGATAGGCTTGATTAACAAATAAATTAGATGAAAATTGATATACGAGCCTAGAGGCAAAATCATAATTTTTTTAAAGTCCAAGGGCAAAATGGTAATTTTACCAAAGTAGAAATTTTGAAATGTATTGATTAGTGTGGAGATTAAATGAGTAAATTTTATTGCTATAGATCAAAGCAAACGGGATTCGGACCTAGAACAGGAGAAAAGAGAAATATAGACAATTAAGTTCATTTTTACCCTTTTGGTATTGAGGTAAGTTCGTGCGCTAATAATGCAACTTTAAGTGAAGTATTTAATATTTCGATGTTGTATGAATTAAATCTTGTCTCTATGAATATATTAAATATGTTTTGACGATATGTCAAGAAATAAAAATCTTCAATTAAACTTATGAATGGATGGAATGCAAATATCATGATGCTATGATAATTAAGGTTCCGTGTAAGACCATATTGGAAAATGGCCTCGGTATGAGATTTCATATAAGACCATGTCAAGGACATGACGTCGATATGATATTTCAAGTAAGGCCATATCGGGGATACGGCGTTGATATGATACTATATGTATGAGACTCAAGAGTATCCTTTAGCATTTTAAGTGATTCAACAGGTATGTTGAAAATGAGAAAGTATGTGGTTATACCATGAGAGGTACAGATATGTGCCCAAAACTCATTTTAGGTGAATCTGGTATATGATAAACCCATGGTGAGTTTATGAGTAAACGATACATCCTGATTGCATATGTTATATTTATTAATGCATTGCGTGAATGCGAATGATTATTGTAGAAATCTATTATAAAAATGATAGAGTGTGAGGAAATTCCCGGATGAACATTTGAAATAGGAAAATGTATGTGGGTAAATATTCGTGAATGTGTAATGAATGGTGGGCTGTGTACGATACCACTTTATTAATTGCTAGAGATGGGCTATGTGTGATACCATCACAATTATTATCAATGGTGGGCTATGTGCTATACCACCTTATTATTTGTTATGGATGGGCTGTGTGCGATAACATCGTATTTAGTACTAATGGTAGGCTGTGTGCGATACATCTTATTAATTTCTAAATGGTGGGCTATGTGCTAAACCATCGAGTGTTTATTATTATTCCAAGGTGTTATCGAGAGATTTAATTAAATGAAATTACATGTGGCTTTGTGGGTATAGATGCTAGTAAAGATAAATGATGTTTGTGATAGGTGAAGGTTTGGAATGAGTAAGCATTATGAATGATTGAATGGATAACCATGAGCTTAACTGTAAATTTCATTATAATACCTTTATGGCTGAGTGAAATAAATGAATGTCAATAGTTTCTTATTATTTGCTTATGAACTTACTAAGCATTATTGCTTACTCCTCTTTCTTTCCTATCTCTTATAGGTTAACTTAACTAGCTTAGGTTGGAGACAGCCGGAGATGTTTTCACACTATCGAGTAGCCACTTGGGTATAAGGTTCATGTCTACTTGAGATATGGCATGTATAGGGATCCTATTTTTGTTTAATTAAGTCATATTTAAAGTAGCCAAATGTGTTGGCCTAAAATAGTTTATGGTTTGATTGTGGATGATGGCTCATGTCGATTGTAATTGTGCTAGTAATAGTTCCCCTAGTATATGGGAAGATAGTTTGGTTTTCATGGTTCAAATGTGAAAATTCAAGTGTTATAATTGATGATTTGAGAATGATATGTGATGATGTGTAAATGTTTACAAGTGAGGGTGGCTAAATGGCTTGGAAAATAGCCTTGAATTGATCCACACGGGTAGACACACGGGCGTGTGTCTATCCCAAGGGTGTGTGACTAGGCCGTGCAAGTTAGTGTCGACCACGGGATAGACACACGGGCGTGTGCCTAGACCTTGTGCCCCTTATGAGGTTGCTGACATCATAAACAGAATACCCAGGTTTTCACACACGAGTGAGGACACGGACGTGTCGAGGTCGTGTGAGGGACACGGGCCAGGGACACGGGTGTGTGTTCGGCCGTGTGAAAACCTTTGTGGGATTGAATTAGAAAATAAATTCCACACGGGCTAGGGACATGGGCACACGGGTGTGTCCCATTTCACATGGGCGTGTGGCCCTGTTAAGGCAAAATTTTTCTAAGTATTCAAAAGTTCCCTTTTTGATTTCGAGACCTTTCGCTTGCATGTTGAAGGCCTCGTAGGCCCATAATGAGGATGTTTTGAATGTGCATGGGATGTTTTATGTTGGAATGAAATTTTATAGCCCAAAGTTGTATGTTCAAGTGCGTTAAATTCGGTAATGCCTCATACCCAATTTCGGCATTGAATACGGGAAAGAGGTGTTATATTTAGTGGTATCAGAGCTATGGTTTAGTCGATTATCGAACTAACCTAGCGTACGAGAGCTTAGCTATACATGTCATATTACTACTTACGATAGTGTGATATCTCCTAACTCTAGCGAAATTGTTTTGTTAAGACAGAGATGATTCCCAACCGAGCTATTTTTGATAATGTTGAAAATGATAATGAGATAATTGGAATGTGCTAATGATATGATAAATTCAGAAGGGTATGAATAAAAGTTCATGACATGTGTGTGATAGGATACGAAATGAGATATTCATAAGTTTAGAAAGGTGAAAAACGTGGAATGAAATGAAAGTTATATGGTGATAAGCTCATCCATGTTGGTTCGACATGCATACGGTGTTATATGCTCAACATATTTAATTAAGTGAATATGATGAGTGAACTTACCCAATGAAAAGGATATGTGTGTATATACACTTGTTTGAATAATGTACAATCAGTATGTCTACATAGTTGAATCTCATGTTTAACTGTTAAATTAGAGGATATATAATGTTTTGTTTTATGACTCTGTTATGAAGCCACAAATGTTATAATAGTATGGAAGTTGAATTGGGAAGTCAAATTAAGCAGAACGTAGAAGATGAGTACGGTCGTTCAATGATGAATTGATGAATAAGACCATGGTGGGGCCATGGCAGTACATGTGATCCCATATAAGACCATGTCTGGGACATGGCATTGGAATTGATACATGATCCGTGTAAGACCATATCTAGGATATGGCATCGGCATCGAATAGTGATTCCGTGTAAGACCACGTCTAGGACCTGGCTTCGGTATGAAATCGTGTAAGACCATGTTTGGGGCATGGCATCGACGTACGATCTCGTGTAAGACCATATCTAGGATATGGGATTGGCATCGACATGTGTTTCCATGGAAGACCATATTTGAGATATGGCATTAGTATCGATATGAGATTTCGTAAGAAGACACAGCGAGACTATGGCTTCATGACGACATGTAAGATTATAATTGGGCTATGATATTGTGATACAAGTAAGACCATAGTCGGACTATGGCAATCAAGTAACCCGTAAGACATTCTCTAATTTGATAAGCAATGGTAAGAGAAAATGGGGTTAAATGATGAGTACTTGAATAGATATTAATATGGAGTTTGAGTAAGTAAAATCATTGTTCGAAATCATGAATGATAGAAACAATTGTAACATGAGTAAGTGTGGAAAATTCACTTGGAGCGAGTTGTGTAATTACGATGATATTTCATTAATGATGAATGTTAAGTCATATGTGTGTAGTCATGAGAGGCAAGTTAGGGCGTTTACGACCTCACCCCCTTACCAGTGTTGATTTATAACGAGATTTTTATGAGAGTCGAGTTGAATAAGTTCATAAGTGTGAAACTAAAGTGTTCGGTGGTGAAACTATTAGTGATGTTCGCAAAAATGAAAGTAGTTGGAAAGTGAACAGTTTTGAGAAGAATATTAAATGTTTTAAAGATTACACCAATTATGCAATGTTACTAGTAAA
Source organism: Gossypium rotundifolium (assembly GCA_025506655.1). Classification (NCBI taxonomy): domain Eukaryota; kingdom Viridiplantae; phylum Streptophyta; class Magnoliopsida; order Malvales; family Malvaceae; genus Gossypium; species Gossypium rotundifolium. The sequence goes on along the minus strand of CP106724.1, from coordinate 96,370,525 downwards.
GAAAAAAGCTAATCTCGGTTATTTGCCCTGATTGAGTATGAAGCCTAAAGTATGTACTTACTGAGATCTTCTCGAATTGATATTCATTAGTGAAATGAATAATAAAGGGTTTATGATGACGGAAATGGTCAGAGAATCAATATTCTAGATGTAAAAATGTTTGACTATAATAATCATGGTTGAATAGATTATAATTATCTCTTTGAGTATTCTGTACAAATTTCTATTTCCCTTCAGGGATTAAGTGGTTGTTCATTTTTTTATGAAATTATGATCGTGTGAGAATGTTAGCTGATTGTAAAATTAGAAGAAACTGTTATCGATTTGGTTGATTCGTGATCGACATTCCTTTATCTCTTCGTAATTCTATTTTGGTATTTTGGGGTGAAGTCGGTGATAAAAATTTTATGTGAGACTATTCTTATGTTTCTGCTGATCACAGTCTATCTTTAAAGTGTATTCTTCCGTTTGTGATAGTTATATCTACTATGATTACGTTTTTAGTTCGAACATAGAGAAGTGATATTCTAGTATTTGGATACCTCTAAACTTTGTATAAGAAGTTAATATCAACAAAAGTATAAGTAGTGAAATCACAAGTTTCAAGTTGTACCCGAATAAAGTCAATACATTCAATGGAGATATCCTGATTACTCTGAGCTAAGACGATAGTAAAGGTTTTTTATTAGCATAACAAGAGGATTTCAAGAGATTGTGTGTTGAACTGTATTCTTAGTATAAAGATAAGAGTAGATTGATTGCTGAGATACAATTCAAGTTATGTGTATATTTAAGCGTGCCTCCACAAAGAGAATAAATTTTGTATATTCACGAGTATGAAAACGGATAGTCTGAATAAGGAAATTAGATTTTGGAAGCATAATACAAAGATATGTCTATTGAAATATCCTAACTGGTGATGTTAATTACAAGTTAAAGTTGTTTTGATTGAGAAGTTATCATCTTTATGTGTAACAACCCAAACCCGGACCATACGTCATGACCGGATCTGGTATGCTACGGGTTGAACGTTGCAAACTTTGCCTTGAAGGGTTTTGAAAATCTCAGTTTATTATAACCGATTAATCATTAATTGTGTAATTCTTGAATGAAACTTTAAGATTTGCGTGAATGTGTTTGAAAAGGTCATTTTCCTCACGCTTTATAATTTAAGTTTTGAAAACATAAGTTTATAAAAATATGACATAATAATTAAGAAAAATAACTTAAGTTATGGAGGCCTTATTACAAAAGAAATATCCCAAAATTAAAACTTAAAAGATAACCGGAAAGAGTTTATGGAAAAATTAGTCTTGATGGCCCCTCGAGTCTGAATCGACTCCCATGTCCACGATCTACAGCTCATCTAAAAAGTTGGGAAAATAAAAGGGTGAGTAACCAAGACTCAGTGTGTAAATCCCAAAAACACATGAAAGCCTTGGGCCCACAAACACATTATGGGCCTTGGGCCATAACAATGGCAACAGAATATATTTTCATGCAACATGGCCCATCCCAAACCTAAGAGTCCATCCTCTACACACCCCCGTACCAACCATCACACTGTGGGGATTTCTACAATCAACCCTCCATCCGCTACACACCATATCGATCACTATGTGACCTATGTGGCAAAGCCACCGATCGCTATGCGACCTTAATAATATATCGACAGCTGCACTGCCTGTCATAAAGACCGATCACTATGTGACCTATGTGGAAAAGCCACCGATCGCCTCGCGACCTGCTCCCCTTCATCATATCAATCCCATCCCATGCATACATACTTGCAAGAATCAGAACATTAAACTATCTAAACAGATCACATACTTTCACATACTTTTATACACATAAAGAAGTTTCTATGATTACGTACCTGGCATCCCTTGCCTACCCTTTTTGGGTATTACGATTATTCATCTGACCTCTTTATCCGACTTTTAGCCCATAACATACATATAATCTGATTAACTAGGGTGATAGAGATCCACACACCGATTACCAACAGACGAAGATTTCTATGTCGACACTATCGATGTCGCCACGATCGCTAATGATCTAAGATTTTGTTCTGAAGCCTGTCCACAACCCGGTGGACAATCCCGAATTGCTGGCACTACTCGCTTCTTAAATCTAGGGGTTGGATTTACGGATCCAATTCCCTCTTTCATTTGACTAGCGTTTGTATCCATGGAACAGATCTTAGTCAACAAACTGGATTAAAACATTGTATCGAATACTAACACGAATGTATATTCATAGAGTAGAGATCCCTTACCTAAAAATCTCGAAAGAAGAGATATGGTTCGAAGTTAACAGTTCCTGTCTTAAGAACTAAAATGATCAGGTCTCCTACAAATCCGGAAGGTCGCCCAAAATGCAAAAAGATAGGGAATATTAGCCCTATCGACAGCCTTACCAAACCAAGTGGCCATTCGGCCTTGGCCCTTAAAAACAAAAAGAGATCTTAAGGAATAACAAGAGTCGACACTTACCTCAATATGGGAGATTTGGCTTTTAATGAAGAAATTGGCAAGAAGGTTTCGGCTTTTAATGAAGAAATTGGCAAGAAGGTTTCGGGTTTAGCAGAAAAGAAGAAGAAGATGAAACTTTTAGGAGTTTTCGACTTTTTGAGAAAAGAAACAACTAAGAGAAGAGAATGAGAATAAATGTCGAAATTAAGAAGTGCCCTATTTTTTAAATCCAATTTTCGGCACACACACTAACCAAAAGCTAGAATTTCCCTCTTTTGAAAACTAAAACTAATTAATAAACAAGGGAAATTTCGGTACCCCTTTAGCCTCGTCAAAACTGATTTCATCATTCCCTTAGAGTTGGAAATTCGACCACTACTGTGACCAGCAGATCAGACCCTAAATTTCCTCCTTTTATCTGCCATATTATCTGTATTATCCACTTGGATAAATTCTCCTATTTTTAAGCTTTGTTGCCATCCAACTCCACCTAATTAATTGTTGAAATTTAGCTAACTTTAATTAAAAGAATTGGGCTTCATGCAACTTGAATTTGGCCTACTCAATTGACGCCACCTTATTGCTCTCTAACTGGCACCATTTTACCATTGGGCCACAAGCTCATTTGTGTTTTTAAACACAGATAACATCCTTTACGCCCTATTCTAACTGGTTTCCCACTAGAGTGTCTATACAGAAATTCAATTAAGGCCTCGGCCCAATTCCTGAGCCCCTTTTGGACCCCTAACACTCACATTAAGCATAACCATACATTAAATAGATTGGCCCATTAATTCAGGATGTTACAGTTCTACCAAAATTTCATCCTCGAAATTACCTGATCAGAATAGATGCGGGTACTGCTGTCGCATTGTCTCCTCTGGTTCCCAAGTAGCCTCCTCAGAACTGTGATTCATCCATAGAACCTTGACCAACGGAACCGTCTTCCTTCGTAGCACTTTGACATCCCGATCCAGGATTTTCCCTGGTTCCTCTTCAAAGGATAGGTTTCACCACGATTTCTTCCACAGGCACCACATGAGATGGATCTGAACGATATCGTCTCAACATGGAAACGTGGAATACATTGTGAATCTGGCTTAGCTCAGAATGTAGCTCTAGCTGATAGGCTACTGGTCCTACTCGTTTCAACACCCAATAAGGTCCGATAAATCTGGGACTTAATTTACCCTTCCGTCTAAATCTCAGCACTTTCTTCCATCGCGATACCTTCAAGAACACCTTGTCACCCACTGCAAACTCTATGTCCTTACGCTTCAAGTCTGCATAGGACTTCTGTCGGTACGACGCTTCCCTTAGTTGAGTTCGAATTAACTCAACCTTCTCCTCTGTCTCGGTAACCAACTCTGGACCCAAAACTGATGTTCCCTTAATTCCGTCCAACAGGTAGGACTACGACACTTCCACCCATACAATGCTTCATAGGGCGCCATCTGAATACTAGACTAGTAGCTGTTATTGTAAGCAAATTCCGCTAATGGTAAAAACTCCTCCCAACTACCTCTGAAATCAATGAACAACCCCTTAACATGTCCTCCAAGATCTGAATCACTCGCTCAGACTATCCATCAGTCTGAGGATGAAATGCTATACTGAAATCCGACTTCGTACCCAATGCTTGATGCAAAGCCTTTCAGAACCGCGACGTGAACCTCGGGTCCCTGTCCGATATGATCGATACTGGTACCCCATGCAATCTCACTACCTCCGCTATATATAGCTTAGCCAATTTCTGCAAAGAGTAATCGGCTCGTACTGGTATGAAATGAGCAGACTTATCAAGAGATCAACAATCACTCAGACTGAATCTTTCTTAGTAGGCGTGAGGGGTAGCCCATTAAGAAAGTCCATTGTGATCCTTTCCCACTTCCATTGTGGAATCTTCATCGGTCGCAACAACCACCGACCAGCGATGCTGCTCGCTTTACCTCTCGATGTGTCAAACACTTACTCACCAATTCAGTTACCTCACGCTTCAAGCCCAACCACCAGAATGATCCCGCAAATCCCGATACATCTTACTCCCTCTGGGGTGCATAGCGTATGAACTTCCATACGCTTCTTGCAAAATCCTATGCCTCAATTTCGGATCTTTTGGCATGCAAACTCTCCCTTGAAAACATAACAGTCCTTCATCATTCATACTGAAGTCCGTCGATCCATCACTTGATCCTACATGAAACTTCTCCTTTAGCAACTCATCGGTCTGCTGCTTCTCCTTAACCTGACTGACCCAAGAGGGTTTCATTTGAAGTTTAGCCAATAAGCTCCCATCATCATACAAACTAAGGTGAGCAAACATTGCCCTTAAGTCAGAGATTACTTTACGACTTAAGGCATCCGCCAACATATTAGCTTTACCCGGATGGTACTCGATCGAGCAATCATAATCCTTTAACAAATCGATCCACCTCCTCTGCCTTAGATTCAACTCCTTCTGGGTCAAAAGGCATTTTAGGCTTTTATGATCTGTATAAATAACAAATTTCTCCCCGTACAGATAATGTCTCCAAATCTTTAAAGTAAAAACCACCGCCGCCAACTCTAAATCATGGGTGGGATAATTTACTTCGTGCCGTCTTAACTGCCAAGATGCATACGCAATAACCTTTCCATCTTGCATCAACACGCATCCTAGTCCCGTGTGTGATGCATTACAGTAAATCACAAATTCCTTCCCAGCCTCCGGTTGAATCAATATCGGAGCCTCCGTCAAAATTCTTTTCAACTTCACGAAACTCTCTTGCTGCTTACTAGACCAAATAAATGGAACTCATTTCCGTAATAACTTAGTCAATGGTGTCGTAATTAAAAAGAATCCTTCAACAAACCTCCTGTAATATCCGGCTAGACCAAGAAAACTCTGAATTTCTACCACAGGCCTAGGCGGCTTCCAATCCAACACCGCTTCAATTTTTCGAGGGTCAACCCTAATCCCTTCTGCCGACACAACGTGGCCTAAAAATGTAACTTCACTTAGCCAAAATTCACATTTACTGAATTTGGCATACAACTGCTTCTTCCTCAGAATCTACAAAACCACTCGTAGATGTGAATCATGCTCTTCTTTCGATCTTGAGTAAACCAGGATATCATCTATAAATACCATAACAAACCAATCCAAGTAGGGCTGAAACACTCGGTTCATCATATCCGTAAATGCTGCTGGCGTGTTGGTCAATCCGAATGGCATCACCATGAATTCGTAGTGACTGTAGCAAGTCCTGAAGGCCGTCTTATGAATATCTGCCTCCTTGACCTTAAGCTGATGGTATCCTAACCTCAGATCTACCTTTAAGAACATTAACGCCCCATTCAGTTGATCGAACAAGTCATCAGTCCTTGGCTTCTAGAGCCCGAACAAACATTAATACTGCTTCGCATTTTTTCTCACCATCCTTTCTACTATTAGGGCAGTCACCACATTTGACAAATAGTTCCCCCTTTCTCCTATCACCAACACTTCACCACCCTCGGGGGTTCTTAACACCATACACTTGGCTGCACAATCTAAATTAGCTTGGTACTTCACCAACCAATCCAAGCCTAATATTAAGTCGAACTCCCCCAATGGTAATTCCATCAGATCAATCAGGAAAACTATTCCCTGAACTTCTAAGGGTACCTCCCAATAAAGTTTATCTACTACCACAGATTGTCCTAATGGGCTAATTACAGTCATCACCCTAGGGGTAATCTCAGAATCTAAACTTAAAGTTCCAGACACACTACTAGCAACATATGAATATGTCGACCCAATGTCAATCAATGTAGTGTAACGTAAACCAAATACTAAAAATGTACCGGTCATAACATCTGGTGCGTTGGCCTCCTCTCGACGTCTAGCAGCATAGACCAACCCCGACTATCTTGCCTCAGTGTTTTCTGCCCCTCGGCCTGGTGCTCAACGGCACCGACTGAAATGGTTACCACCTTTGGCTCAACCACGACCCCTCTGTGACTGCTGACCTCCTATGCCCAGCTAAGCATTGTCGACCCTGTGGGTCCTACATCGCTTCATGGCTGTGGACAGTCTCTAATATGATGATCCAAAGATCCACACCTAAAGCACTTCCCACTGCCTGCCCAACACTCACCTTCATGGAATTTACCACATCGAGCACACTTCCGTGTTTGGCTAGCGGCAGCAGGTCTCTTAGCTCGTCTCAGTCCATCCGACTTAAGTCTTTTCTCAGTACTCCAGTTGTCCCTGATGATCCAAAATTTCTCTTACCTCTACCCTATCTCTATCCCGATTCAATTTTTTCGTCTGTCTCACCTCCTCAGCTATCTTAGCTTTCTCCATAAGCATAGTAAATTCCCTCTCCCGCTGTGGAGCTATCAAAACACATAGATCGTCCTTCAGGCCATCTTCAAATTGAACACACTATTCATGTTCTGTGGCCACCATCCCTCGAGCATAACGGCTCAAGCGTAAGAATTTTGCTTCATATGCCGCCACCGACCTACTTTCACGAACCGATTCAGAACGCTCTCACAAGCATCCACATAACTCGTTCCAATGTACTTGCTCTGGAACTCCGCTTTGAAGTAATCCCAGGTGATACGGTCAGCCATGGTACCATCCTTAACCGTAAGCCACCATTGATACACTTCATCCCGGAGAAGGGACACTACTCTTTCAGCTTCTCTTCTCCCATGAAATCCAGATCATCCATTATGCGCTCGACTGCCTCCAACCAATACTCAATTGTACTAGGGGCTACACCGAAAATTCCCTTAAACACTTCTACCCCATTGGCTCTAAGTCGCTCTGACACAGATTTTCGGGCTCCTGTGCCCATGCCTGCCCCAGTTACCTTCTCTAAAACCCTCAACATCGCCTGAGATACCGCATTATCTCCGGCCGTCTGATCCTAAAATTCTGCCTCCACAGCTGGTGGCACTCATACCTCATTCCCTAACTCCTGACCAGACCCTACGGGTTTCGACACAGCAATCATGCCTCTACCTTGGCCACGCACACCACGTCCTCTAGTACTCATTCTACCGATTTGCGTTTATCTGATTAGGAATTTTTATGAATTATTAGCTTATTTCACTAATTAACCACGAACAATCTTATGGAAAGTAGTTTAATTAGTAGTTCTTTCGAATTCAAACTCAGTCTCAAGTTTGTATCTCTTAGTTCTAGTAACCACATACATTCAACCATCACACATCAACATACAAGTAGCATCCATGAACTCACATTCATCACCTAAGGGTATTTTCATCATTTCACTACTTAGGGGTATGCTCGTAATTTCATCCTACAGGGGTATTTTCGTAATTTTCCAAAATAGGGTATCTTGGTATTTTACAAAATAGGGTATTTTGATAATTTTGCAACTCGAGGGTATTTCGGTAATTTTTGCAAACAAAAGGTATCTCGGTAATTTTGCAAACCAAGGGTTTCTTGAGAAATTTTTTTCACAAATCAAGGTTATTTCAGAAATTTTACATAACTAGGAGTATTTTAGAAATTTTGCAAAATAAGGTGGCTGGTCCCTTTCGGGTTTTAGTTTTAAATTTTTGCTTGTCAACAAGTCCTCGTGGCTAAGGTGAACAGTCACTACGCACTAGGTAGGAATCCAGTGAAGAGGAGGTGAGTTGCTAGGGCCGCTTAAATACCAAGCTTTCCTGGATCCAATCCTAGACATGCGTATGCCTGTTACCACACCCTAACCCTGTGACTTGTTCACAGACATGTTTAATTAGAAATTAAGTCTTATGAAATTTAAAGAATTGTTTAACCTAAGCCTAGAGTCCATCAAGCTTTAATCATACTAGCCTATGTCCCTATAGAGCCCCTCAAGCCCAACATGCATATCACATAATGAGTTTAGAATACTTACCTGCGTGGATCGGATGGCGGTAGACTCGAAGGCCATATCTCAATCGAACTTTTCTCAAACTTACATCAATTTTACAAATCACTACTGGACCCATTTCACAGCCCAAGTTTTGAACTGGGCTCTGATACCAAGAATGTAACACCCCAAACCCGACCCATACGTCATGACCGGATCTGGTATGCTACGGGTTGAACGTTGCAAACTTTGCCTTGAAGGGTTTTGAAAATCTTAGTTTATTATAACCGATTAATCATTAATTGTGTAATTCTTGAATGAAACTTTAAGATTTGTGCAAATGTGTTTGAAAAGGCCATTTTCCTCACGCTTTATAATTTAAGTTTTGAAAACATAAGTTTATAAAAATGTGACATAATAATTAAGAAAAATAACCTAAGTTATGGAGGCCTTATTACAAAAGAAATATCCCAAAATTAAAACTTAAAAGATAATCGGAAAGAGTTTATGGAAATAATAGTCTTGATGGCCCCTCGAGTCCGACTCGATTCCCATGTCCATGATCTACTGCTCATCTGAAAAGTTGGGAAAAATAAAAGGGTGAGTCACAAATACTCAGTGTGTAAATCCCAAAAACACATGAAAGCCTTGGGCCCACAAACACATTATGAGCCTTGGGCCATAACAATGGCAACAGAATATATTTTCATGCAACATTGCCCATCCCAAACCTAAGAGTCCATCCTCTACACACCCCCGTCCCAACCATCACACCGTGGGGATTTCTACAATCAACCCTCCATCAACTACATACCATATCGATCACTATGTGACCTATGTGGCAAAGCCACCGACCGCTATACGACCTTAATAATATATCGACAGCTGCGCAGCCTGTCATAAAGACCAATCACTATGTGACCTATGTGGAAAAGCCACCGATCGCCTCACGACCTGCTCCCGTTCATCATATCAATCCCATCCCATGCATACATCCATGCAAGAATTAGAACATTAAACTATCTAAACATTTCACATACTTCGATACACATAGAGAAGTTTCTATGATTACGTACCTAGCATCCATTGCCTACCCTTTTTGGGTATTACGACTGTTCATACAGCCTATTTATCCGGCTTTTAGCCCATAACATACATATAATACAGATTAACTATGGTGATAGAGATCCACACACCTGATTACCGATAAGGATAGCACTTTCTATGTCGACACTATTAGTAGCCACTACGACTACTAACAGTCTAAGATTTTGTTTTGAAGCGGTCCCAAACCGGCATAATCTCGAACTTCTGAAACCACTCGCTTCTTAAATCTAGGGGTTGGATTTACGGATCTAATTCCCTCTTTTGTTTGACTAGCATTTGTATCCATGGAATAGATCTTAGTCAACAAATCGGATTAAAGCATTGTATAGAATACTAACACGAATGTATATTCATAGAGTAGAGATCCCTTACCTAAAAATCCCAAAAGAAGAAATATGGTTCGAAGTTAACGGTTCCTGGCTTAAGAACCAAAACGATCAGGTCTCCTACAAATCCCGAAAGGCTGCCCAAAATGCAAAAAGATAAGGAATATTAGCCCTATCGACAGCCTTAACAAACCAAGGGGCCATTCGGCCTTGGCCCCTAAAAATCGAAAGAGATCTTAAGGAATAACAAGAGTCGACACTTACCTCAATATGGGAGATTCAGCTTTTAATGAAGAAATCGGCAGGAAGGTTTTGACTTTTAATAAAGAAATCGACAGAAAGGTTTCGGCTTTCGCAAAAGAGAAGAAGAGGATGAAACTTTTAGGAGTTCTTGGTTTTTTGAGAAAAGAAACAACTAAGAGACGAGAATGAGAATAAATGCCAAAATTAAGAAGTGCCCTATTTTCTAATCCAATTTTGGCACACACACTAACCAAAAGTCGAAATTGCCCTCTTTTAAAAACTAAAACTACTTAATAAACAAGGGAAATTTCTGCACCCCTTTAGCCTCATCAAAAATGATTTCCTCCTTCCCCTAGAGTTGGAAATTTGGCCACTACTGTGACCAACAGATCAGATTCTAGATTTCCTCCCTTTATCTGCCATATTATCTGTATTATCCACTTGGATAAATTCTCCTATTTTTTAGACTTGTTGCCATCCAACTCCACCTAATTAATTGCCAAAATTTAGCTAACTTTAATTAAAAGAATTGGGCTTCATGCAACTTGAATTTGTCCTACTCAGTTGACGCCACCTCCTTGCTCTCTAAGTGGTGCCATTTTACCACTGGGCCACAAGCCCATTTTTATTTTTAAACACAGATAACATCCTTTACGCCCTATCCTAACTTGTTTCTCATTAGAGTGTCTATATAGAAATTCAATTAAGGCCACGGCCCAATTCCTGAGCTCCTTCTGGACCCCTGACACTCACATTAAGCATAACCATACATTAAATGTATTGGCCCATTAATTCAGGATGTTACATTATGAAAGTTTGAATGGACTGTTGCAGGTTAGCAAAGTCAAAAGCTATTGAAGGTACTATTAACTGAAAGTTCTAGATTTGAGTTCAGTTTAAATTGAGAAGAAAGAATTTATGATATTCAGTAATGCGCTTTTGAATAAATTGGAATATGTTTTAATATAAAAAATGTAAAGGGGTAGTTTACATCTTTAGATGGTTATAGTTACATCAAAAAGAACTACTAGACTGGTGATTCAGATACGATCACTTTTATGTTTGTGTTGTGAAATCAATGATATAGTATAATCTGTGGAAAACGTCATGTGCTTTCTGAATCCTGATGAGCTAGAGTATCTAATGTTGCAGAAAAATTTGAATGTAAGATAGTGACGATGGTTTGGGCTATTGCAAGAGTATGTGTAGTTATTAAGTTACCTTTTGAGGAGCAGATGTAGTAAAGATATCGGGATGGAAAACCCTTGTTTAATCTATATGAGTTGGTTACTTGATAGATCTTAGTTGATAATATCCTCACTTTATCTATGTTAAATGCTAAAACGAGTTTTCCTTGTGAAACAGAGAAGTTCAAAAGAGTGATAGTGAATGGTAATTTAAATGAGTCTAGAATGAGTTTACTTCTGATGTTAAAATTTAGGTCGGCTATGATTTCTATTGATATTGTTATGTCGAGATAGAATTTGCATATTGATGAGTCCAGAACTTATGTAGAAGATTTAATGTGAGGACCAGTAGTAGCACGTCTGTTCGTCTAAGAATAATGAAATGAGCAATCATATGAGTAGGTGCTTTGGTGATTGAGTGTATATATATATCACGATATTTTTGAGTTTGTATCCAGATGTCGATTTGTCGACAGGTATAAGCAGAATTTCAAGAGTATTCAGGACTATTACAGTCAGTGAAGATTTCAGGGAGAAAATGAGTTGTTAATACCACATGATTTTGATTTTGGACTGTTAAAATCCTAAAAAAAGAATGATATCATTTGGATTATGGTAAATTGGTTGATAAAGATCTGTATGATCATGTTAGCATGTGCAGAAATGTTATTTGACAGATTACTAAGTATATGTTTTTCAAAAAGAGAGTGGTTTAAATTTTAAAGTTGTGCTTCAACCTTGTGTCCTAAAGTTAAAAGTTGGCAAGAGATATTTGAGGGTAAATCAATTTGTGATTCTAAAAAGTTGGTGGAAACGTTTCATGAATGTTGAAAGCAACTTCTCCTGGTAAGATTTTCGGGGATGAATATCCCTAAGGGGGAGAATTGTAACAGCCTAATTTAGGGGCTAGTCAGAACAGTGGTCTCGGGACCACTAATTTGGGGTCAGAGAAAATTATTTTAATTTTATTTCATGGGTTATAGCACGATTATAAGGGTGCATGAAAATTTTGGTACTTTAATTTTAGCTATTTCATGCTTAATCGCAAAAAAGGACTAAATCGTATAAAGTGAGAAAGTTTTATTTTATTTGCTAGAGGTGCCAAATAGCCATAGAATATTAATTGGAGGTCCTTAAAGTGCAAATAGGCCATGAGGGAGTGATGGCCGACCATAAGGGACAAAGAATAGACTTTGTCATTTGGTTAGGTGAAATTTGATGATAAAAATTTATTTTTATTATAAAATAAAGAAAAGAAAATATCACCTTTTCTCCCCATCCTCTCCACCAAAAATGAGCAGCCAAAATGGGGGTTTAGAACTCAAAATTTCAGCCAAGCTTTCCTCCTTGCAAGTAAGTGATTTTGGTGACCTTTTTTGAAAATTTTTGTACTTTTGGAGTCCCTAAAACTTAAGCTAGCTAATGAGGGGACTATTTTGCAAAATGGTTAAGGGTTTAGGGTTTTTCCATGAGAGTTTGCTGCATTTTTATGAAAGAAAATGATTCTTAGTTGTGAGATGAACGACTTTTGTGAAAGGTGTTACCATGAAAACACCCAAAAGGACCTTTTTGTAAAAGTTGTGAAATAGATGGTAAAATGTGTGTAATAGCTGAAATATTGTGTTGCTATAGGAGGAAATATGAATCAGCTAGGCTTGATTAACAAAGAAATTGGATGAAAATGATATACGAGCCTAGTGGCAAAATCATAATTTTTCCAAACTCCAAGGGCAAAATGGTAATTTTGCCAAAGTAGAAATTTTGAAATGTATTGATTAGTGTGGAGATTAAATGAGTAAATTTTATTGTTATAGATCAAAGCAAACTGGATTCAGACCTAGAACGGGAGAAAAGAGAAATATGGACAATTAGGTCCCTTTTTACCCTTTTGGTATCGAGGTAAGTTCATGTGCTAATAATGCAACTTTAAGTGAAGTATTTAATATTTCGATGTTGTATGAATTAAATATTGTCTCTATGAATATATTAAATACGTTTTGATGATATGTCAAGAAATGAAAATCTTCAATTGAACTTAAGAATGGATGGAATGCAAATATCATGATGCTATGATAATTAAGGTTCCGTGTAAGACCATATTGGAAAATGGCCTCGGTATGAGATTTTGTATAAGACCATGTCAAGGACATGGCGTCGATATGATATTTCAAGTAAGACCATGATGGGGATATGGCGTTGATATGATACTATATGTATGGGACTCAAGAGTATCCTTTAGCATTTTGAGTGATTCAACAGGTATGTTGAAAATGAGAAAGTATGTGGTTCTACCATGAGAGGTACAGATATGTGCCCAGAACTCATTTTAGGTGAATCCGGTATATGATGAACCCATGGTGAATTTATGTGTAAACGATGCATCCTGATTGCATATGTTATATTTATTAATGCATTACGTGAATGCGAATGATTATTGTAGAAATCTATTTAAAAATGATAGAGTGTGAGGAAATTCCTAGATGAACATTTGAAATAGGAAAATGTATGTGGGTAAATATCCGTGAATGTGTAATGAATGGTGGGCTGTGTGCGATACCCCCTTATTAATTGTTAGCGATGGGCTGTGTGTGATACCATCGCAATTATTATCAATGGTGGGCTGTGTGCTATACCACCTTATTATTTGTTACTGATGGGCTGTGTGCGATAACATCGTGTTTAGTACTAATGGTGGGCTATGTGCGATACCACCTTATTAATTACTAAATGGTGGGCTGTGTGCTAAACCACTGAGTATTTATTATTATTCCAAGGTGTTATCGAGAGATTTAATTAAATGAAATTACATGTGGCTTTGTGGGTATAGATGCTAGTAAAGATGAACGATGTTTGTGATAGGTGAAGGTTTGGAATGAGTAAGCATTATGAATGATTGAATGGGTAACCATGAGCTTAAGTGTAAATCTCATTATAATATCTTTGTGGTTGACTAAAATAAATGAATGTCAATAGTTGCTTATTATTTGCATATGAACTTACTAAGCATTATTTCTTACTCCTCTTTCTTTCCTATCTCTTATAGGTTAACTTAACTAGCTCGGGTTGGAGACCGCCGGAGATGTTTTCACACTATCAAGTAGTCACTTGGGTATAAGGTTCAAGTCTACTTGAGATATGGCATGTATAGGGATCTTATTTTTGTTTAATTAAGTCATAGTTAAAGTAGCCCAATGTGCTGGCCTAAAATAGTTTATGGTTCAGTTGTGTATAGCCATGGGTGATATTTCAAGTAAGACCATATAAGATATCTGATATGATGCAGGATTCAAAATTAAAAGGATAAATAAAACTCTAATACAAAAAAGACCTCTGGAAGATAAGTAAAAAAATTTCCTTCCATTTGCTAAAACCAAGTCATGTTTGTGGCTAAAAATTATCAAATGAAATTAGTTTATTTTGGATACTAGTGTGGATTTTCTCCTCCCCAGCCCCCAAACAACTCCTTTATAGGCCCTCTGTTCTGGTTTTAGCTAATTAAAGGAATTCCTGAATATCACGATTATCTTGTAACTTTGAGATTGTCTGTTCTTATATTCCATTTTCTTTCTTGTTTTTGAAGGTTTAGGAAATTTTTTTTATAGTAGGATAGCTGCAAACAGGAATTATCATCCTATCAATCTCTTTTAATGAGATGCTTCAATCCAAGCTTGCTTTCACTTACTTTGACTTATCATGTTTCAGGCATGACAATGTCCAATACTTAGAAAAAATGAAGCAATTAGTTCTACTTCTAGAAAGGAATTTGGAGGAAAAGGTAATATTGTGTCTTTGTTTGTTTGTTTTCTTTATTCACGTTAGAAATGGCTTTATATTAAAAGCACTGCTTCTAAATTACAAGGCATGCATGCAGAAAATGGTTTAACCATTGCCTCTTAAGTCTTGTATTTTTTATATTGGCATAATAGTAGATGTATTGTCAAATTGCTTTAAATTAGTATTGATTTCTTTAGCTATTTTCATCTTCCATGGTTGTTTGGAAAGGTTTATGAGGTATGCTCATTACTATCCCCGTGGTTATTTTGAAATCAAGATGCTATTCCATTGAACTTTTCTCCGAACGGATGGCCTGTGATGGGGAATGGTACCTTTAAATATTCTATTTTGGTTTGAGGTATGTCCGATTTCGAATATATGTAATTCATCTAGACTATCCACAAGAATCCTATCCAATTTGTTTTCTTATTTTTACTCTCTAATTAACTTGAAGCATTATTTTTCGGGATAAAGGAATCATTTTATTTAAGTCCACCAAACAAAGATAAGCTTCCAAAGGTATTACATTTTTTAATGTCTTTTTTACTTAAGTAAACAACATAGAAGATGTAACAATTGAATTGTTCCTGCAGTGTTCCTCATAAGGATCTGTTTTGTTGGGAGCAATATCACATGGGAAGCTATCATATGCTGGAGAGGGAAAAATCCACAGAAGAATCCTGTGTCACATCAGATATGATATTTCAAGTAAGACCATATCGAGGATATAGCGTTGATATGATACTATATGTATGAGACTCAAGAGTATCCTTTAGCATTTTGAGTGATTCAACAGGTATGGTGAAAATGAGAAAGTATGTGGTTATACCATGAGAGGTACAGATATGTGCCCAGAACTCATTTTAGGTGAATCCGGTATATGATGAACCCATGGTGAGTTTATGTGTAAACGATGCTTCCTGATTGCATATGTTATATTTATTAATGCATTGCGTGAATGCGAATGATTATTGTAGAAATCTATTTAAAAATGATAGAGTGTGAGGAAATTCCCAGATGAACATTTGAAATAGGAATGTAACACCCCAAACCTGGCCTAGACATTACGACCGAATCTGGCATGCCACATGGAAAGGTTGTTAAAGAATCTACACATTCGTTAAAAATATCAAGTTTTGTGAAAAATCTAGTTAATTTGTTTTATAGTTCTCTTTGCAAAAACATTTTCGTTACTGTTTCCGATGATCTTGTTTATAATTAATCCAACTCAATGAGTTTCAGAAAAATGACATTTAAATTATTGTAGACATGCGATATTTTGAAAAGAGTTATCAACATTAAGAAAATCCAGAGTTTTATCCATTAGAGTTTGTAAACCGTGTATTAATATTACAGAAAAATAGTTATTAATGTTTTAGAAAATCCCAAATTGAGCATTCAAAATTAATAGCGAAGAATCGAATTAAAAGCTAAAACCAAAACAAAATACCAAAGGCCTTATTACAAAACAAAAACCCAAATTTAAATAAAATCTATAGTACCGCAAAACAGAATTCATTAAGCTACGATGTATGGCCACCACAGAGTTCACCTCGGCTGCAAATCTGCAAAGCTAGAAATTACTTGCATAATTAAGCAGAGGGGTGAGTTATGAAAACTCAGTGTGTAATCCCCTATACGAACGATAACTAGGCCTAAGCCCACAGAAGCACATTGAGCCTTAGCTCTTACAGTGATGAAATTGGCCAAAGCCCATACAAGTCGAATTGGGCCGTAGCCCTAACAACATGGTATAAATAGTGAATGCAATGTAACCCAGCCCAACCTAGTATCCCATCCTCTACACTCCACACCATATGTCCATCCTCAACACACATGTGGGGATTTCTACAATCAACCCTCCATCCTCTACACACCTCTTTTCCAATCATGCTGACAGTCACACTGCTCAAAGCCAATATAATGTGACAGAGTCACCGATATGTGTGGCACCAAGCCATCGAAACAATGTGGCAGAGCCATCGAAATAATAATATAATCGGCACACATTCCTGGGTAAATATGATTGACACAGGGTCATCAATAACTGTATTATACTTGGCACCTAGCCATCAGCGACGGTAATATAATCGGCACACAGCCTTGGGTAAATACGATTGGCACAAAGCCATAATCAAGATGGCACGGAGCCATATTTAGGTTGGCATATAGCCTTTATACAGAATGTGGCAAAGCCACCGATATATACTTCCCCGGTCAATAATATCTCAACCCCATGCAATATGTCGTGTATGTCATGCTCAATCATTACACGTGTATGCAGAATGGCCATGCTCAATAACAATCATTTAAACATGTAATAAAAGCATATCAGTCATGCAACCATAGCCAAACCGGTCATATCATAGCACAAGCCAAACACTTACCTACAAGGGCAAATAATTCATTTTACCCTGTAAGGGTATTTCGGCAATCCTACCCTTCAGGGGTAGTTTGGTAATTCTACTCATAACTAATTCCTGTATGCAATGTATCTCAAACATAATCAATCATACAATTAACACATAAAACACTAGTACTACCACGATGGTACAACTGTCATTTTATCATTTAGGGGTAAAATAGTAATTTCATAAATCGGGGGTATTTTGGTAATTTTGTAAACCAGGGGTATTTTGGTAATTTTGTAAACTAGGGGTATTTTGATAATTTTTCAAACTAGGGGTATTTTGGTAATTTTGCAAACTAGGGGTATTTTCATAATTTTACAAACCAGGGGTATTTCAATAATTTACAAACCAGGGGTATTTCGGTAATTTTACAAACCAGGGTGTTAACGACCCAACAGAAGGTCCAATGTCGCCTCGAATGACTCAAGTATTCTAAACAGAGATAATGATGCAAATGGGCCTAAGGCCCATTCTCGGCCCAAGTGGGCCCACATACTCGTATGGCCCATTCAGCCCAAACCTAGCCACATATATGAGATTCACATAGTCTAGTTCACTATCTACTACTCAATCATACAATTTACTCATATGGGCTCCCGAGCCCATTGGGCCCACTTGGCCCCTTTCGGGCCACGTGGCCCAACAGCCCGCACCCACAAGAACACTACTGATGGCCTCAACTATCGCGTTGAAGCCCCACACGTGCGCTCGCACGCTCGTGTGGTTACTATCGCCGTGTCACCGGCATTTTGGCATATACCGCTCTACATCTAGAGTAGAGAGAATACACACCTGATAGGAGTCTGAAGCTGCTAAATCGCACTCCAAGCACTCCTACGTCCAACACCAACCAGGTATGCTTATTCTCCTCCTAGGCAGCTCTATATATAGCTAGCTTCTCACCTTCTTTCTTTGTATCTTTCCGATGTGGGATCCCTTCGTCAGTAGAGTTTAAATCCAACTCAAACTCTTTCTGTCCAATCTGCAAAATAAATACTCCCTTGCTTTCCATGAGATTCGAATCCAGGCTCCTTTGTAACATAATCCACACCGCTAGCCACTTTAACAACTAGCTCCTTGTTGTCTAAAATCATACGCAACTAAATTTAAACCTATGGCCAAATTCTAAGTTCACTTAAAAAGAAAACCAAAATGCAAGTGCCAAGACTTGAACCCTGGACCCCTTATTTTCTTGAGGCGTCACTCTCTTGCTCCCTAAGTGGCATCACTTTGCCACTACACCACACACTCCACTTGTGTCATTTTCTCCACATTTTATTTTTAAAGCCTACTACTAACTCCTAGGGTTTTATTCACCTAAAACCAAAATTTTTCCTATGGCCTAACTTGAACCCGGGACTTCATAGAGGCCCCCTAACCTTCCAAAATCACTTACCTACTAGATCCAACTTGCATTAAAGTCGTTCTCTTGTTCCCAAAAATTTTAATCGCTACTACGCCCAAGGCCCATTGGGCCCAATTCTACTAGGCCTAAATTTCGGTCATTACAAGGAAAATGTATGTGGGTAAATATCTGTGAATGTGTAATGAATGGTGGGCTATGTGTGATACCACCTTATTAATTATTAGTGATGGACTGTGTGTGATACCACCTTCTTATTTGTTATCGATGGGCTATGTGCGATGACATCGTGCTTAGTATTAATGGTAGGTTGTGTGCGATACCACCTTATTAATTACTAAATGGTGGGCTGTATGCGAAACCACCGAGTATTTATTATTATTCCAAGGTGTTATCGAGAGATTTAATTAAGTGAAATTACATTTGGCTTTGTGGGTATAGATGCTAGTAAAGATGAACGATGTTTGTGATAGGTGAAGGTTTGGAATGAGTAAGCATTATGAATGATTGAATGGGTAACCATGAGCTTAAGTGTAAATCTCATTATAATACCTTTGTGGTTGACTGAAATAAGTGAATGTCAATAGTTGCTTATTATTTGCATATGAACTTACTAAGCATTATTGCTTACTCCTCTTTCTTTCCTATCTCTTATAGGTTAACTTAACTAGCTCAGGTTGGAAACCGCCGGAGATGTTTTCACACTATCGAGTAGTCACTTGGGTATAAGGTTCAAGTCTACTTGAGATATGGCATGTATAGGATCTTATTTTTGTTTAATTAAGTCATAGTTAAAGTACCCAAATGTGCTGCCCTAAAATAGTTTATGGTTCAGTTGTGTATATCCATGGATGATGGCTCATGTCGATTGTAATTGTGCTAGTAATAGTTCCCCCTCGTATAGGGGAAGATAGTTTGGATTTCATGGTTCAAATGTGAAAATTCAAGTGTTATAATTGATGATTTGAGAATGATATGTGATGATGTGTGAACGTGTGCAAGTGAGGGTGGCTAAATGGCTTGGAAAATAGCCTTGAATTGGTCCACATGGGTAGACACACGGGCGTGTGTCTAGGCCATGTGTGACACACAGTCAGTCCCATGGGTGTGTGACTAGGCAGTGTGTCCCCTGCATGTTAGTGATGCAAGTCAGTGTCGATCACGGGCTAGACACACAGGCGTGTGCCTAGGCCGTGTGCCCCTTATGAGGTTGCTGACATCATAAACAGAATACCCAGGTTTTCACACACGGGTGAGGACACGAGTGTGTCGAGGTAGTGTGAGGGACACAGGCATGTGTCCGGCCGTGTGAAAACCTTTGTGGGATTGAATTAGAAAATAAATTCCACACGGGCTAGGGACATAGGCATGGGAGACCACACGGCCTACCCATACGGGTGTGTCCCATTTCACACGGGCGTGTGGCCCTATTATGTCAAAATTTTTCTAAGTATTCAAAAGTTCCCGATTTGATTTCGAGACCTTCCGCTTGCATGTTTAAGGTCTCGTAGGCCCATAATGGGGATGTTTTGAATTTGCGTGGGAAGTTTTATGTTGGAATGAAATTTTATAACCCAAAGTTGTATATTCAAGTGTGTTAAGTCCAGTAATGCCTCGTACTCGATTCCAGCGTTTAATACGGGTAAGGGGTGTTACAACCCTAGCTCAAGTAAATGGTAGAAATAGAGAGATCGTGTTAAGAGGATTTCAAAAACGTAAAAATCATTAAAAACGGGGCTAGAACGGACTTACAATCAAGCTTGGAAGCTTGAAAAACCCTAGCCATGGTTTCTTCATGCAACATTCGGCCATAGCTTGAAGATGGACACAATTTTGCTTTAATTTTGGCTTTTTTAATTCTTTTAATTACTAAATGACCAAAATGCCCATAACTTAAAAATATCCTATTTCACTTATCTCATGTCCATTTTTGTCCAACAATTTAACCAATGGTTTAATTACCATTTAAGGACCCCCAAATTAAAACTTCATAACAATTGGACACTTCTAACATGTGGAACTCAACTTTTGCACTATTTATAATTTAGTCCTTTTGACTAAATTGAGTGCCCAAACGTCAAAATTTTTGAACGAAATTTTCATGAAATCTTTCCGTGAAATCGTAGACCATAAAATAATAATAATAATAATAAGATTTTCCTCGCCAGATTTGTGGCCCCAAAACCACTATTTCGACTAGGCCCAAAATAGAATTGTTACATGTGGTTATTGTTTTGGTTAGTGAATAGTTGGTTAATAGGGTTCATTTTGTGCTTAGGAGAAGATCAAGGGGCTGGGAACTTCCAATCGGTGCTTTACTTGTGCAAAATCACCGTTGCTCATTTGATGGTAAGGGTTTTGGTGGATTAAAGGGGTTGTCTATTTCGATGTAGTTCGGTTTAGTATCAATTTAAGCGACTAATCCGATGATTTATTGTTCAATTTTAGGTACTGTGTGGCTCGGGAGTGTTTTTTCATCGAAATGGTATCAAGTTTGTTCCCAAAATGCAAAAAATCAAGCTTCGATAAAGGCCAAAAAACCATACAATCGACGCCACATGGACATGTGCTTGGCCATGTGGTTAGCCGTGTGCGAGACTCAGTTGTGTGTTTGACGAGGGCTTGGCCGTGTGCAAGACACGGTCGTTTGGTGGTGTGAGTATGGTTGTGTGGGCCACATAGGCTAGACCAAGTTAGGAGTGTGGGCCATACTGGTATGTAGGTTTTGGGCTAGGTCGTGTGGGCCATATGGGTGAGGCCAATCTGGGCGTATGGGCCACACGGGCATGTGGGCTCACACGGGCATGTGGGCCCATAATTTTGAAATTTTCCATAGGGTCGGACGGATTGTTCTGATCGACTGTGGGCCTACCGTAAGGTTAGCAATGGCTAACCAAACCTTAGATTATGTGATCTGATATTCTGATAGCTTGCTCTGAGTAAGACTCCATTATGCATGTCTGATTGTTCTGCTATAAATATCTGATATTTGTATGCGAGCATGTTAAGCATGCTATTTCTGTATCTGAAATCTGTAATTATGTTTGGGGTGGGAATTGTATATGTGGAAGAAGTATTCTGTATGGCGACCTTAGCCTATATTCTGGCAGCTTGGCTGCATATTATCTGATATGTGTCATAATGACACAGTATGGTGTGTAGATATAGGTGGGTGTTTTTAACCCCACATGGTGTGATGGGATGGTCAGAGTTGGTGTATAGAGGATGGGGGTAGGATTTTGTACATCTGTTCTGCATATTTGATTGTAACACCCTAAACTCTATTATACGTCAATCTTGGATCCGGTATGTCATGGGTTTAATTCTTGAAAACTTTACTTTGATGGGTTTTGAAAATTTCAGTTTATTTAGTCATTATTTGAAAAAAAAATAAACTTAAACTTTTATGTTGAGTGGATTTGAAAAGCCCATTTATCACTCCATTTTATTATTAAGACTTTGGGCACAAATAGGTTTATAAACATGTGACATATTAAAATAAAATAAAGTAAAACAAGTAACAAATAAATTGGAAACCTAAGTTGTGGGGCCTTACTACAAAAATATTCCCAAAAAAAACAATAATAATAATCCATAATGATAATGAAAGTCTTGATGGCCCCTCGAGTCTGCCTCGGCTCCCATGTCCACGGTCTACTGCTCATTTGTAGAGTAGGAAAAATAAAAGGGTGAGTCACCAAGACTCAATGTGCAAAACTTGAAAACACATAAAAGCCTAGGGCCTACAAACACATTATGGGCCTTGGCCCGCATGCAATGGTAACAAAATATGTCATGCATCATGGCCCATCCCAAAACCTAAGAGTCCATCCTCACGCACTTCGCACCAACCGTTACATCGTGGGAATTTCTACAATCAACCCTCCATCCGCTACACACCACATCGCAAATTTGTGTTTCATCATATATAACCGATCGCCACGCAAACCTCAGAAATACATTATAGTATTTGACAGCTATGCTACATGTCATATAGACCGATCGCTTACGCGAACCTCAGAAATACATTATAGTATTCGACAGCTATGCTGTCTGTGGCAAAGCCACGATCGCCTCGCGACCCTGCTCCCCTATTATAAATCCATCAATCAATCCCATCCCATGCATGCATACATACAAGAAACAAGTCATCAAGCCATCTAACAGATCTCATACTTTCACATGCTACGATTCACATAGAAAAGTTTCTATGGTTACGTGTCTGGCATCCCATGCCTACCCCATCTAGGCAATACGACTGTTCATACAGCCTTTCTTTCCAGCTTTTAGTCTTAACTATACATATAATATATCAATGCTTATGTGTTAAGAATCTACACACCTTATTATGGTTATGACGACACCTTCTATGTCAACACTGTCAGAAGCCGATACGGCTACTATCTACCTAAGATGTTGTTTAGAAGCCGGTCCACAACTCGGCGGCCAATCTTGAACAGTAGACACTGCTCGTTTCTTAAACTTAGGGATTGGGTTTATGGACCCAACCCTCTCCTTTGCCTGATCCATATTTGGTTTCATCCAAAAAGTCCTTGTCAGAACTACTATAGCGAAATAGGGTTAAACCATATCATATGAGTTAATATCTCAATTATGATAGCGAATCTTAATAGGAATCTAAAGAAATCCCTTACCTTGAGATCCCGAAATCGATAGGATTCTAGAGATTAATGGTTTTCGACTTTTTTAGATCTGGATGATTTGATCTACTATGATTTCCCAGAGTGCCACCGAAAAGAACATGCGATTAACGAAAAAGTCAAACTAAAGATAGCCTATCAATCTACTAGCCATTCGGCTATAGTCTCAAAACTGAAAGAGAAAAGAATTCGGTTCTTACCTTTACAGAGAAATTGGCACTTCAAGAAAATCCCAGTTTATGGAGAAATCAGCATAAGAGGAAAAGAATTGAAAAAGAAAGTGAATTAAGAGGTTTCGGCTTTTAGTAGAGAAATCAACAGAGAGAAAAAGGAATAGACAAAGGTATTCAGTTATGGAGATGAGAAGAAAGTTGAGAGGTTTCGGCTTTTGGAAAAGAAAAGAGAATAGAGAGTGTAGAGAAGGACTGAGAATTTCAGCACAAAGAATAGGGTTCAAATGCCAGAATTTGAAGAGATACACTCCTATTTATAGGGAATTTCGGCACTTGCCTATCAAATGCTGGAATTGCCCTCTTTTGAAAATCGAGACTAATTGACAAATGGGGAATTTCGGCACCCCTTATGCCACATCAAAACCGATTCTTCCTCCCCTCAGAGTTGGAATTTCGGCCAACTCTGCTTACAGCAGATAACTCCCATCTTTTATCCTTAATCTACTCATAACTAATATCAGCACAATTATCTATATTATTCAATAAATAAATCTCCCTATTTTTAAGCCTTGTTGCCGTCCAACCTTACCCATCTATATGCCGAAATTTAGCTAATTAAAATTAAAGGAATTGGGCTTCATGCCCCTTGCGTTTGGGCCTCTTCAGTTGACGCCACCTCCTTGCTCTCTAAGTGGCACCATTTTGCCACTGGGCCACAAGCCCACTTGTGTTTAAAACACAGATAACATCTTTTAAACCCTCTAGTGTACAAACAAAAAATTTAACCAAGGCCTCAGCCCAATCTGAGCCCCTTAAATATTCTAATTAACACATTGAACGTAATACACATCAAATGCAAAGGCCCATTAATTCAGGATGTTACAGTTCTCCCCCTTAAAGAAATTTCGTCCTCAAAATTACCTGATCCGAATAGATGCGGGCATTGCTGTCGCATCGCTTCCTCTGGTTCCCACGTAGCCTCCTCAAAGCCGTGATTCCGCCACAGAACCTTAACCAACGGAACCTTCTTCCTTCGTAATACTTTGACATCACAATCCAAGATTTCCACTGGCTCCTCTTCAAAGGATAGGTCAGGTCTTACCTCGATTTCCTCCACAGGTACCACATGAGATAGATCTGAATGATATCGTCTTAACATAGAGACGTGAAATACATCGTGAATCTGGCTTAGCTCAAAAGGTAGTTCTAGCTAATACGCTACTGATCCAACTCGTTTTAGCACCTGATAAGGTTTGATGAATCTGGGACTTAACTTACCCTTCCATCCAAATCTTAATACTTTCTTCCATGGCGGAACTTCCTTGCCTCTCATGTGGCATCATTTGCCACTAGACCACAACTCCTTTTTGTGTCAAAATATACTTCAAACTCTTATGATCCGTATAAATGAAAGATTTCTCCCCGTACAAATAATGCCTCCAAATCTTCAAGGCAAACACCACCGCCGCCAACTCCAAATCATGGGTGGGATAGTTTGCTTCGTGCGGTCTTAATTGCTGTGATGCATACACAACCACCTTTCCATCTTACATCAACATGCATCCTAGTCCCGTGTGTGATGCATCACAATAAATCATGAATTCCTTCGCAGCCTCCGGTTGAATCAACACCGGAGCCTCCATCAATATCCTTTTCAACTTTTCAAAACTCTCTTACTGCTTATCAGACCAACCGAACAGAACTCCTTTCCGTAGCAACTTAGTCAACGGTATCGCAATTAGAGAAAATCCTTCCACAAATCTTCTATAGTACCCGGCTAAACAAAGGAAACTCTGAATCTCTACCACCGACTTAGGCGGCTTCCAATCCAACACCGCTTCAATTTTTCGAGGGTCAACCCTAATCCCTTCTACTGACACCACGTGACCTAAAAAAGTAACTTCCTTTAGCCAAAATTCGCACTTGCTGAATTTGGCATAAAGCTGCTTCTCCCTCAGAATCTGTAGAACCACTTGCAGATGTGAGTCATGCTCCTCCTCTGATCTTGAATAGACCAAGATGTCATCAATAAAAATCACGACAAATCGATCCAAGTAGGGTTGGAACACTCGGTTCATCATATCCATAAACCCTGCTGGTGCATTAGCCAACCCAAATGGCATCACCATGAACTCGTAGTGACCATAGCGAGTCCTAAAAGTCGTCTTATGAATATCCGCCTCCTTGACCTTAAGCTGATGATACCCAGACTTCAGATCTATCTTTGAAAAGATTGAGGCCCCCTTCAACTGATCGAACAAGTCATCAATCCTCGGCAACGGGTATTTGTTCTTGATGGTTAACTTATTCAGTTGACGATAGTCAATGCATATACGCATTGAACTATCCTTCTTCTTAACAAATAACACCGGCGCTCCCCAAGGCTACACACTTGGTCGAATAAACCTTCTATCCAACAACTCTTGGATTTGTGCTTTCAATTCCACCAACTCCTTCGACATCATTCTATATGGAGCAATAGATACCGGCGCTGTTCCCGAAAGAAGATCAATTCCAAACTCCACTTCTCGATCCGGAGGTAATCCCGGAAGCTCTTCGGGGAAGACATCAAGAAATTCTTTCACTGTCCTAACATCTTCAACAGTTAGGTCATTGGCTTCCAAAGCCTGTACAAACATTAGAACTGTCTTGAACCTTTTTTCACCATTCTTTCCTCTCTTAGGGCAGTTACCACGTTTGACAGACAATTCCCCCTTTCTGCTATCACCAACACTTCACCTCCCTCGGGGGTTGTTAACACCATACGCTTGGTTGTACAATCTAAATTGGCTTGATACTTCACTAGCCAGTCCATGCCTAAAATTAAGTCAAACTCCCCTAACGGTAATTCCATCAAATTTATCAGGAAAACTATTCCCTAAACTTCTAAGGGTACCTCCCGCTAAAGTTTATCTACTATCACAGATTGTCCTAATGGGCTAATTACCGTCATCGCCCTAGGGGTAGCTTCGGAATCTAAACTTTAAGTTTCAGACACACTACTAGCAACATATGAATGTGTCGACCCAATGTCAATCAATGCAACATAAGGCAATCCAAAAATTAAAAATGTACCGGTTATAACATCCGGTGAATTAGCCTCCTCTCAACGTCTGGCAGCATAAACCAACCCCGACTACCTTGCCTTAGTGTTTCCTGCCGCTCGGCCTGGTGCCTCACGACCCCAATCGAAACCATTACCGCCTCTGGCGGACCATGACCTCTCTGTGGCTACTGACCTCCTCTACCCGGCTGAGCATTTCCCTGCCCTGCAGGTCTTTCCTCATCCCATGGCTGAGGACAATCTCTTATCTGATGGTCCAAAGAACCACACCTAAAGCACTTCCCACCGCCTGCCCTACACTCGCCTGCATAGAATTTGTCACATCGGGCACACCTTCGTGTTTGGTTAGCAGCATGTCTTTCAGCCCGCCTCGATCCATCAAACCTAGGTCTTTTCTGGTTACTCCTAGCTATTCCTGATGATCCAAAGTTTCTCTTACCTCCACCCCTATCTCTATCCCGATTCAGTTTTTTCGTCCATCTTACCTCCTCAGCTATCTTAGCTTTCTCCACAAGCACAGTAAATTCCCGCTCTCATTGTGGAGCTATCAACACATGTAGATCGTCCTTCAGGCCATCCTCAAAATGAACACATCTCTCATGCTCTGTGGCCACTATCCCTCGAGCATAACGGCTAAGGCGTAGGAATTTTGCTTCATATACTGCCACCGACCTACTTCCCTGAACCAGATTCAAGAACGCTCTACGCTGTGCATCCACATAAATCGTTCCAATATACTTACTCTGGAACACCGCCTTGAAGTAATCCCAGATGATATGGTCAGCTACGGTACCTTCCTTAACTATAAGCCACCACTGATAATCTTCATCTCGAAGAAGGGACACCACTCCCTTCAGCTTCTCTTCCTCAGTGAAGTCGAGATCATCCATGATCTGCTCTATTGTTTCTAACCAGTACTCAACTGTACTAGGAGCTACACCCAAAATTCCCTTAAACACTTCCACCCCATTGGCTCTCAGTCGCTCTGGCACAAACTTCCGGGCTCTTGTGCCCATGCCTGCTCCAGCAACTCTCTCCAAAACCCTTAACATAGCCTGAGATACAGCATCATCTCTGGCCGTCTGATCTTGAAACTCTGCCTCCACAACTGGTGGCACTGGAACTTCATTCCGTGACTCGTGACCAGACCCCACGGGTTCTGACACAGCCATCCTACCCCTACCACGGCCACGCGTCGGACATTCTCGACCCCTTGTATTCATTCTACCGCTTCGCGTTTATATGATTAAAAATTTTATGAATTAATAATTCTTTCTTCCACTGATTAATAATGGACAGTTTATGGGAAGTAGTTTTAACAGTAGTTCTTTTGAATTCGAATTCTATCTACAAGTTCAGTTCTCAAGTCTGTATTTTCTAATTCTAGAGTTCAAATTCAATCAACATCAAGCAGAGAACCATATCACGCATCAAACATGAAAATAATGTAACACCCCAAACCCGGCCTAGAAGTTAGGCCCGAATCTGGTGTGTCACATTGGGGTACTTTTCGAGAAACCATGGTTTCATTTGAAAACCTTTCTTGATATTAAAAACTAAAGTCCCAGTTTGCGTTTGTTCATTATTAATCGACATTTATTAAAAAGTTATTACCAAAAAAACTTTATTGGTTGCGAAAACTTAATTAAAATGACTGACTTATGAAAACGTGATGTTTACGACATATTCACGAAAGCGTAGTATTTTGAAAGCAGATATTATTTTGTAAAACTATGATACAAAGTTTAGCAGATTTAAAACATAATAAACTAAAAATCCAAAACTAAAACCAAAATTTAAGAGAGGCCTTATTACAAAATAGTAACCCAAGTTAAAAATAAGTAAAATACTAGAGCCCAAAACTGCTCGTAGTGTGGCCACCTCCGAGTCCTCTAGCACGTCGAACCGCTTACTGAGGATTGCCTAAGAAAAAATATTAAAAAGAGGGTGTAAATTTACGAAAACTCAGTGTGCATAACCCTCATCAATAAGAACATGAATCACAACAGTTCGGGCCGAAGCCCATTTCAATAACGGTGAAAATTGGGCCTTAGCCCATAAAAGCCTCAGTTGGGCCTTAAACCATAAATGTCACAAATCATATTTATCCGGGCCTGAGCCCATCTCAAATAAAACCACATATGCAATGCATTAATGCCCATACCAACCCTGCACTCCGTCTCCTGTCCAACCCTGCACTCTTGTAGGGATTTAATATACCCACCTATCCCTACACTCCTTATGTAGGTTGCGGCACTAACTTATCGATGCAGCATAGCTGCTCGATGGCTAAAAGCCTTCGATGGATCCACAGGCGTCAAGCAACCATGCGATCCTATCTGCACTTCCCCTTTCGAGTAATACCATCCCCATGCAACATAATAACACATGAATGCAACATATAATAATAATCATACGATAACAATCATAAATCATATACAAGAATAATCATATAACATGTAGGGGCATTTTCGTCATTTTTTGCCCTCTAGGGGCATATCGATTATTTTACCCATCGAGGGTATTTTTGTAATTTACCTACCAAGGGTATTTTCGTAATTTACCTACCAATGGTATTTTCGTAATTTACCCACCAAGGGTATTTTTTTAATTTACCTACCAAAGGTATTTTCATAATTTACCTACTAAGGATATTTTCGTAATTTACCTACCAAGGGTATTTTCGTTATTTTACCCTACAGGGGTATTTTGGTAATTTT
The DNA here is from genome assembly GCA_025506655.1 of Gossypium rotundifolium. Classification (NCBI taxonomy): domain Eukaryota; kingdom Viridiplantae; phylum Streptophyta; class Magnoliopsida; order Malvales; family Malvaceae; genus Gossypium; species Gossypium rotundifolium. The sequence continues at coordinate 96,341,188 of CP106724.1, read as the reverse complement.
GCAAATTAAGGGTATTTCAGTAATTTTACAAATCGGGGGTATTTTGGTAATTTCACAAATTGAGGGTATTTCAATAATTTTACAAATCGAGGGTACTTCGGTAATTTTGCAAACTGGGGGTATTTTGGTAATTTCACAAATCGGGGGTATTTCGATAATTTTACAAACTGGGGGTATTTTGGTAATTTCATAAATTAAGGGTATTTTGGTAATATCACAAATCGGGATTATTTTGATAACTTCACAAACTGGGGGTATTTCGATAATTTCACAAATTGGGGGTATTTTAGTAATTTTACAAAATAAGGGTATTTTGGTACTTTACCAATATAAGGGTATTTTAGTAATTTAACAACTATAAGGGTATTTGGTCCCTCTCAATTTTAGTTATGAACATTGGCCCATCAACAAGTCCTCGCGGCTAAAGTGAACAGACACTACGCACCAGGTAGGATTCCAGAAAAGAAGAGGTGGGCCACTAGGGCCGCTTAAGTACCAAGCTCTTCCTAGATCCAATCCTAGACATGCGTATGCCCATTGCCACACCCTAACCCAGCGACTTGTTCACAGCCATGTTTAATTAGAAAAATTAAGTCTTATGGAATTTAAGAGTTGTTCAAACTATACCTAAGGTCCATAAACCCTAACATACATGTTTACGTCCCCATAAGCCCATCAAGCCCAAATCACTCCCTTACGGCCCATTAGGCCCAAATCTCATCATATGGCCTATTAGGCCCAAAACAAAACCAATTCATGTATTATGCATGACTAATTCAATTCGTATAACCAACCAAACCACTTCATCAAACTTAGCCTCAGGGCCCATCGGGCCCATTTAGCCACTTTCAGCTTTTCAGCTTTTCAACTTTTTGGCATTGCCGATATCGTGTGTGTACCATGGTTCCATTTGAAAACCTTTCTTGATATTAAAAACTAAAGTCCCAGCTTGCGTTTGTTTATTATTAATCGACATTTATTAAAAAGTTATTACCTAAAAAACTTTGTTTATTGCAGAAACTTAATTAAAATGAGTGACTTATGAAAGCGTGATGTTTACGACCCATTCGCGAAAGCTTAGTATTTTGAAAGCGGATATTGTTTTGGAAAACCGTGATACAAAGTTTAGCGATTTAAGACATAATAAACTAAAATCCAAAACTAAAACAAGAATTTAAGAGGCCTTATTATAAAATATTAACCCAAGTTAAAAATAAGTAAAATACTAGAGTCCAAAGCGCTCGTAGTGTGGCCACCTTCGAGTCCTCTAGCACGTCGAACCACTTCATCGAGGATTACACGAGAAAAATATTAAAAAAGGGTGTGAGTTTACGAAAACTCGGTGTGCACAAACCTCATCAATAAGAACATGAATCACAACAGTTCGGGCCGAAGCCCATTTCAGTAACGGTGGCAATTGGGCCTTAGCCCATAAAAGCCTTTGTTGGGCCTTAACCCATAAATGTCACAAATCATATTTATCTGGGCCTGAGCCCATCTCAAACAAAACCACATATGCAATGCATTAATGCCTATACCAATCCTGCACTCCGTCTCCTGTCCAACCTTGCACTCCTATGGGGATTTAATCGACCCACCCATCCCTATACTCCTTATGTAGCACCGATTGTGGCACTAACTTATCGGTGCAAAGATATTCTTTCGATGGCCAAAGCCTTCGGTGGATCCACAGTCGTCAAGCGACCATGCGATCCTATCTGCACTTCCTCTTTCGAATAATCCCATCCCCATGCAACATAATAACACATGAATGCAACATATAATAATAATCATACGATAACAATCATAAATCACATACAAGAATAATCATATAACATGTAGGGGCATTTTCGTCATTTTTGCCCTCTAGGGGAATATCGGTCATTTTACCCATCGAGGGTATTTCTGTAATTTACCAACCAAGGATATTTTTGTAATTTACTCACCAAGGGTATTTTTGTAATTTACCTACCAAGGGTATTTTTGTAATTTACCTACCAAGGGTATTTTCATAATTTTACCCTATAAGGGTATTTTGGTAATTTTGCAAATTAGGGGTATTTTAGTAATTTTACAAACGAGGGTATTTTTGTAATTTCACAAATCGGGGGTATTTTGATAATTTTGCAAATCGGGGGTACTTCGGTAATTTTGCAAACTAGGGGTATTTTGGTAATTTCGTAAATCGAAGGTATTTTGGTAATTTCACAAATCGGGGGTATTTCAGTAATTTTGCAAAGTGGGGGTATTTTGGTAATTTCACAAATCGGGGGTATTTTGGTAATATCACAATAGGGGTTATTTCGATAATTTTGCAAACTGGGGGTATTTCGATAATTTCACAAATTGGGGGTATTTTGGTAATTTTGTAAAATAGGGGTATTTTGGTACTTTACCAATATAAGGGTATTTTAGTAATTTAACAAATATAAGGGTATTTGGTCCCTCTCGGATTTTAGTTATGAACTTTGGCCCATCAATAAGTCCTCGCGGTTAAAGTGAATAGACACTATGCACCAGGTAGGATTCCAGAAAAGAGGAAGTGGGCCACTAGGTCCGCTTAAGTACCAAGCTCTCCCTAGATCCAATCCTAGACATGCGTACGCCAGTTGCCACACTCCAACCCTGCGACTTGTTCACAGACATGTTTAATTAGAAAATTAAGTCTTATGGAATTTAAGAGTTTTTTAAACTAGACCTAAGGTCTATAAACCCTAACATACATGTCTACGTCCCCATAAGCCCATCAAAACCAAATTACAACCTTACGGCCCGTTAGGCCCAAATTTCATCGTATGGCCTATTAGGCCCAAAACAAATCCAATTCATGTATCATGCATGACTAATTCAATTCGTATAACCAACCAAACCATTTCATCAAACTTAGCCTCAAGGCCCACCGGGCCCATTTAGCCACTTTCGACTTTTCGGCTTTTTGGCATTGCCGATATCGTGTGTGTAGTGTTTGTACACACCTGGTAACCTCGCGTGCTGTAAACCCCTTAGTCACGAACCTACAATCGACATCACCTAACGATTAATCATAACTTAATATACACTTATCGGAAACTAAAACCTCACCGTAACCTTACCGTGTACCTCATGTTCTAGTAGCCCTTCTTTCGCTACTATTGGCTATTATCCTCTAGGTCTGCACCCAAACGCCCACCAAGGTATATTAACTCTCCTCATAGAATGCTCTATATATAGCTAGCTTCTCACCATTCTTCTTTGTATCTTATCGATGTGGGATCCCTCCGTTAGCAGAGTTTAAATCCAACTCAAACTCTTCTCGTCCAATCGCAAAATAAATACTCCCTTGCTTGTCATGAGATTTGAACCCAAGCACCCTTGCACCCTTAATGACGCCTTGCCACTAGACCACTTACTTTCTTGTGTCAAAAATCATGTGCAACTAAATATAACCCTATGGTAAAATTCTAGAGTCCATTTAAAAAGAAATCCAAAATGCAAGAGCCAAGACTTGAACCTTGGACCTCCTTCCTTCCTTGTGGCGTCACCCCCTTGTCTCTTATGTGGCGTCACTTTGCCACACTATACCACACACTCCACTTGTCATTTTCCACATATTTTATTTTTAAAGCCTACCTACCAACTCCCAGGGTTTTTTTCCACCTAAAACCAGAATTTTTCCTATGGCCTAACTTTAACCCGGGACTTCATAAAAGCCCCCTAACCTTTCAAAATCACTCACCTAATAGGTCCAACTTGCCTTAGTACCATTCTCTTGTTCTCAAAAATTTTAAACACTACTACCCCCAAGGCCTATTGGGCCCAATCCTTCTAGGCCCAGTTCAAGATGTTACAAATCTACCCTCCTTAGAGAAATTTCGTCCCCGAAATTTCCAACTATCTCATAGCCGTACAATACCGGATATACCACTACGCTTCTGCTGTGCACTCTAGTCCTAATTATCTGAATTACAAATTTTATGAATTTAGCTCATAGTCCCAATAATTAAACAAATGTTTTATGGAAGTAGTAGTTAAGACTTGTTTTCGACATATCCAGCTCACTATAGTTTTTAGTCTCCTACGGGCCTTAGTATAGTCTATCATCCAAAGTAAGCCCAGTATCTACCTAGAGCAGTAATAGTTTAAAAAAGATAAGAGAACTTACTTGGTCCGACACTGGAGGCTCGGTGTGCCACACAAAAACCTTTCAAAACTACTTCAAAATCATTTGTAAACATCTTTAAAATAAACACTAAAACCCATCTCACAACCCGAGTTTTGCAACCTAGGCTCTGATACCACTAAATGTAACACCCCAAATCCAGCCCATACGCCATTATCGGATCTGGTATGTTACGGGTTTAATTCTTGAAAACTTTGCTTCGATGGGTTTTGAAAATTTCAGTTTATTTAGTCATTATTTGAAAAAAATAAAAGAAACTTAAACTTTTATGTTCAGTGGATTTGAAAAGCCCATTTATCACTCCATTTTATTATTAAGACTTTAGGCACAAATAGATTTATAAACATGTGACATATTAAAGTAAAATAAAGTAAAACAAGTAACAAATAAATTGGAAACCTAAGTTATGGGGCCTTATTACAAAAATATTCCCAAAAAAATAATAATAATAATAATCCATAATGATAATGAAAGTCTTGATGGCCCCTCGAGTCTGCCTCGGCTCTCGTGTCCACGGTCTACTGCTCATCTGTAGAGTGGGAAAAATAAAAGGGTGAGTTACCAAGATTCAGTGTGCAAAACTTGAAAACACATAAAAGCCTAGGGCCCACAAACACATTATGGGCCTTGGCCTGCATGCAATGGTAACAAAATATGTCATGCATCATGGCCCATCCCAAAACATAAGAGTCCATCCTCTACACACCCCCGTACCAACCGTTACACCGTGGGGATTTCTACAATCAACCTTCCATCTACTACACATCACATCGGCAATGTGTCTGCCATCATCATATAGACCTATAAACTACGCGAACCTCGAAATACATTATAGTATTAATGACTATCTTGCCTGTCATATAGACCGATCGCTTACGCGAACCTCAGAAATACATTATAGTATTCGACAGCTATCCTGCCTGTAGCAAAGCCACGATCGCCTCGTGACCGTGCTCCCCTACCATAAATCCATCAATCAATCCTATCCCATGCATGCATACATACAAGAAACAAGTCATCAAGCCATCTAACAAATCTCATACTTTCACATGCTACGATTCACATAGAAAGGTTTCTATAGTTACGTACCTGGCATCCCATGCCTACCCTTTCTGGGTAATACGACTGTTCATACTGCCTTTCTTTCTATCTTTTAGCTCTTAGCATACATATAATATATCAATGCTTATGTGTTAAGAATCTACACACCTTATTATGGTTTCGACGACACCTTCTATGTTGACCTTTGCCGGTCGGCCGATCTGTTTGCTATCTACCTAAGATGTTGTTCAGAAGCTGGTCCACAACCCGGGACCAATCTCGAACAGGGAACACTGCTCGTTTCTTAAGCTTAGGGATTGGGTTTATGGACCCAACCCTCTCCTTTGCCTGATCCATATTTGATTCCATCCAAAAAGTCATTATTAGAACTACTATAGCAAAATAGGGTTAAACCATATCATAGGAGTTAATATCTCAATTATGATAGCGAATCTTAATAGGAATCTAAAGAAATACCTTACCTTGAGATCCCGAAATTGATAGGATTCTAAAGACTAATGGTTTCTGGCTTTTTGAGATCTTAATGATTCGATCTACTACGATTTCCTGGAGTACCGCCCAAAAGAACATGCGATTTACAAAAGAGTCAAACTAAAGATAGCCTATCAATCTACTAGCCATTCGGCTATAGTCTCAAAACCGAAAGAGAAAAGAATTTGGTTCTTACCTTTACAGAGAAATCGGCACTTCAAAAAAATCCCGATTTATGGAGAAATCGGCACAAGAGGAAAAGAATGGAAAAAGAAAGTGAATTAAAGGGTTTCGACTTTTAGTAGAGAAATCGACAGAGAGAAAAAGGAATAGACAAAGGTATTCAGTTATGGAGATGAGAAGAAAGTTGAGAGGTTTCGGCTTTTGGAAAAGAAAAGAGAATAGAGAGTGTAGAGAAGGACTGAGAGTTTTGGCAAAAAGAATAGGGTTTAGATGCCTGAATTTGAAGAGATACACTCCTATTTATAGGGAATTTCGGCACTTACCTATCAAATGCTGGAATTGCCCTCTTATGAAAATCGAGACTAATTGACAAACATCAAGAATTTTGGCACCCCTTATGCCACATCAAAACCAATTCTTCCTCCCCTCAAAGTTGGAATTTCGGCCAACTCTGCTTATAGCAGATAACTCCCATCTTTTCTCCTTAATCTACCCATAACTAATATCAGCACAATTATCTATATTATTCAACAGATAAATCTCCCTATTTTTAAGCCTTGTTGCCGTCCAACCTTACCCACCTATATGCCAAAATTTTGCTAATTAAAATTAAAGGAATTGGGCTTCATGCCCCTTGAGTTTGGGCCTCCTCAGTTGACGCCACCTCCTTGCTCTCTAAGTGGCGCCATTTTGCCACTAGGCCACAAGCCCACTTGTGTTTAAAACACAGATAACATCTTTTAAACCCTCTAGTGTCCAAATAGAAAATTTAACCAAGGCCTCGGCCCAATCTGAGCCTCTTAAATACTCTAATTAACACATTGAACGTAATACACATCAAATGCAAAGGCCCATTAATTCTGGATGTTACACTGATTCTATTATCTGCTTCTGAAATAGACCTAAGTCCGATTCTGTATCTAACGGTGTTGAGTTTATTGTTCGCTTTGCATGTCTATTTCTATTGGGTTACACACTGAGTTTACAAAAACTCACATATGTTTGTCTGTTCTGTTCAGATAATCCACAGACTTAGGTGGACCGGTGCGGTAGAGTCTCACAGTGACCACGAGTTGTGAATTGTTTTTAATATTATTTTTTTAAAATATTATTTTTCTAAGAGTTTTGTAATTTTTGGACTCTCTGGACTATTTGATTTTTATACTGATTTTGGATGTGCTTTAACATTTATTGCGACATTTGACTAAAATCACGATTTTACGAAGACAAAGGTTTTTTCAAAAATACGAACTAGATTTCTAAAGTAAATGGTTTCTAAACCTTCCGCCGTAATCAATGTTCTGGCAATTGGATTAATTAAATAATGTTTTCTTTAGTAATAGTCATCAAAAATGGATGATTTATCGAACCACTTTACAAAGCTTTGTCGAAATTACACTATTCTTCAAACCCTTCTTTGTGACATCTACTGATCCGGCCATAATGTCTAGGCTGGGTTTGGGGTGTTACATCAATTGTACACAGAAATCCTCCATGCAACCACCGTCCATCGTATTATGGCACACATTATCCCCAACAACAAGATTGAGTGTATTTTTTGTTATAAATATTGTGATGTAAATATAAATATGTCATAAATAAAAAAACCGAGGTTATTCATTAAAACAATTCATTTGTCTTTATTACTATCTATCATGAGTTATGCGTAAGTTAACAATAAATAGTAAATTGAACCAAAGGGAATATGCGAAGCATGCTAATGAATATGCAATGTAACACCCCTAACCCGAGACTGTCGCCGGAATAGGGTTAAGATGCATTACCAAACATTCAGAACATTTTATTACTGTTTCACGACACTAAGTCAAACATATTCAATCACAAGTATATAGTCTCTTATTGAGGTATTTGATACCTTAAACATGTGTTAGAAAGGATCCGAGACTAAACCGAAATACATACAGAAATTCTAGAAAATTTAAAACCTTTCTAAGTTTCAGGGGTTACATGCCCGTGTGGGCAAGCCGTGTGCCTCCCATGGCTATTAGATACACCCGTGTGTCCTTTCCGTGGTCGAACATATTTTAATTCCATGGCCACTAAGCACGCCCGTGTGCCAAGGCCGTGCACTCCTAGGCCATATACTGACTTCTTCACACGGCTACTAGACATGCCCGTGTGTCTTGGTCGTGTGTCCTTAAGCTAGCTACTGACTTATGCCCACGGCTAGTTGACACGCCCGTGTCTAGGCCATGCGTTATTAGGCTATGTACTGTCATTCATCCACAATCATTAGGCACGCCCGTGTGCCTCAACCATGTGACAAAATAGGCCATTTGCAAGGCCAATTTGCCACCCACACAAGGGTCAATCCTTACAAGCACATTAAAGCATGATTATACACATAATTTGGCAACCAATTTCATGTCAAATGATCAATATATCATCTCATACAATCTCATTTACAACCATGTTAACTAATAGACTAATTTACACCACTTGAACACATTCCATACCAATATAATTCATTTCCCAATTCTCTAATTCGTACTAGCATCATACTAACACAAAATTTCCATTCATAAGTCATTTTCTTTACTCATAAATCTTACCAAAAGATGCATCATATATCAAAGCCATTCAAGCTAAAAACTAACACATATCTAGCCACATCACATGGTTATTAATACATCTCAAACATGATTCAAATAACTAGCAAACACTTAGCAAACACTTAGTTGTCAAATACTTATGCTACTCAATACTCACGATTCATTTCGATCAACATTCATCCCTTCTTAAGTTTATTCACACACTTAATGCCTAAATAGTCAGCCGAAGCTTAATTGGCATTGCACACTTAATGCATCCATATCAAACAGATCTTGAATCGGCATCGCACACACAATGCCAACTACAAAGCCAAACCTTATATTACTTCGCACAACACACAGTGCTATTTATCTCGATCACATTTCTGAATACGCACACTTAGTGCCACTTAACTCAATCTATCACATAGCATTCACATTTCAATATTATCATACCATTCATTTCATAACATTAAACATAGCTAAATACACATATTATGTCTGAACCTACCTCAGACGTTGAACTATCGAAACAGTCAATTAATAGAGCACTTTATCTTTTTCTCAATCTCGATCCGAACCTCTTCTCTCTTGGTCTCAATTGAGCTTAGTAAGTGCCAAAATTTCAAAAGCTTTAAAAACCTTTTCTTTCATCAATATTCAATGGAACAAGGAAGAAGATGATGGTCATTTCATGTTTTTAGCATATTAATTAAACATAATTATCAAAGTACAAAATTAACCTTTAATACTAAATACATAAAACATATCATATAAGGTCATTTTTTACCATATCCATCCACTTACTCATAAATGGCTTAATTGTCACTTAAGGCCTCTTTATTATAAATACAACAACACTTAAGTACTTATAAATCAGTACAGCTTTTACACATTACGCGATTAGGTCCTTTCTTTTAATTCGGCCTACAATCAATAAAATTATCACACAAAATTTTCACACAGACTAAGTCATATAGAATCAACACAAATATAACATTAAAATATTATTTCAACCTCAGATTTATGGTCTCAAAACTACTATTCTGACTATGGTCTTAACTGGGTTGTTACATGAAATTTGGTTGAAAGTAATGTTATCGACACTGAGACCCAAAGTATCCTTGTACAGAGAACATGTTGTCTTAGTATGCCTTGGGTTTCTACAATACCCACATAAGTTCTGTTGATCGTCTCTCTCCCGATTATCCATATTGTTCCTTATCCTGGTAGAATTCAAGTGGACTTTCGAGACACAACGCAAATCCTTGTTTGGCACCAAATTGAACGGCGCACTGGACATTGGTGACCACATACTCTTATTTGGGACCGATGGGAATTCAGGACTCCATGTAACATCTCGATTTTGGGCCTAGTCAGAATAGTGGTTTTGGAACCACAAATTCGATATCTGAGAAATTATTTTTGATATTATTTTATGTGTTATGGAATGATTATATAGATATTTGAAAATTTTGGTGAATTAATTTTAGCAGTTGCATGCTTAATTTCAAAAAAAAAAAAAGGACTAAATCGCATAAAGAGTGAAAATTATGTTCTACTAGTCAAAAGTGTTTTGTAGCTAAAGAAATTAAATGTGGAGGTCCTTATTGAGTAAATAGACCACTAATAATGAGCAGTGGATGTACAGGGACACAAAAAAATTAAAATGGTCAAAGTTTGTGGCTTTAGGTGACCTAATAGGTAGAATAATAGTAAAATAAAAAGAAAAACTATCATCTTTTTATTTCTCTTTCTTCTCCACCGATTCTTACCCAAGGAAATGGCCATGGAAGCTTGAAAATTTCAGCAACTTCTAACCTTCACAAGTAAGTGATTTTGATGGTCATTTTTGATGATTTTTGTATTTTTGGAACCCTTGTAGCTTAATCTAGCTAATGAGGGGACTATTTTGCAACATGGTTGAAAGTCAAGGGTTTTGCCATGAGAATATTCATGTTGTTTGCTGCATTTTTTATGGAAGAAAATGAATCTTGGTTGTTAAATGATCAACCTTTGTTAAGTGATTTTCATAAAAACACCTAAAATGGACCATTTTATAAAAGTTGTAAAATAGGTGGTAAAGGTGTGAAATAATGGAAAATGTGGGCTGCTATAAGCATGAAAAAGGTTCGGCTATGCATGGGTAGTAAAGAAATTGAACACATTTCATTTAATGAGCCTAGGGGCAAAAGTGTAAATATGATAAAGTATAGAGGCAAAATATAATTTACCAAAAATGTGAAATTGGGCTAATTTGAGTAGCATGATGAATAAATAAATTAAATATGTTGTTATAGATCAAAGAAGATAAAATTTAGAACGGGGGAAAAGCAAGATAATTGAGTAATTGACTTATTTTGTCGTTTCATATCGAGGTAAGTTCGTATGAAAATAAGCATTAAATTTGAAATGTTTAAATGCTTAACTGATATCATGTGTTATTTTGTATGTTATTATTGGATCATGAATAATATAAAAATTACAAGACTGTATTGAAATATCAAATTAAGAGAAATGCATGGCGGAGTATGATCGAATTTCGACATGTGATGAATTGATGGTAAAGACCATGGTTGGACCATGACAAGATGTGTGCTAGTGTAATACCATGTCTGGGACATGGCATCGGCCACGATATGAAAGCCAGTGTAAGACCATGTCTAGGCCATGGCATTGGCATTGATATGTGTACTAGTGTAAGACCATGTCTGGGACATGACATCGCCCACGATATGAGAGGACCATGTCTGTGACATGGCATTGGCATTGATATGTGAGCTAGTGTAAGACCATGTTTGGGACATGGCATCGGCCACGATATGAGAACCAGTGTATGTAACATCCAAAATTTCAGCGATGTCAAAAATAGTGGTTCGAGACGACCAAATCCGACAAATAAATTCGTAAATTATAGTATTTAATATCTACGAGCCAAATGTAGCTTTTAAAAGATTTTTGAAATAGTAAATTGTGTTTTATAAAGATTTATTTAGTCTAAAAATTGAGAAAAAGAGGTATCGAGATCTCGGAGTTATAAACCGAGCCATAAATATTTTATGAATATTTACGGAGTGTCAATAAGGTAGTAGTAAAATTCCATTAGAAAATTTTGACGTTCGGGTGGTTAATTAAATAAAAATGACTAAATTGAAAAAGGTGTAAAAGTTGCTAGAAGGATTAAATAGCTCAATTGTCAAATGAGGAAGGACCTAAAGTGCAAATAAGCCCAAAGAAGATATTTTGGGCGGCAATAGTGAGAAATATCAGGAAATGGGTGAAATAAGGGCAAAATTAAAAAATTGTCAAAATTAGTTAAATAAAAATGGGACCAAATTGGAATATCTAGAATTCTCATCATTTTTCTTCATATTCATCAGCTGAAAAATATCCATGGAAGAGGGTTCAAGCTTGTTTTCATACTATAGCTTCATGTAAGTTTAATTCTTACTTTCTCCTTAAAATTTCTAAGTTTTTGGACTTTTACAATTGGGTCCAACTTACTACGTCATTAGTTTCTGATTCCATGGCTAATTTTTAAATTTTCTATGGATGAGTGCTGGAAGCATATGATGAATAAACATAGAATTGAAGCTTTAATTTTGATATATGATGATTTTATCAAGTATAATTTATGGAAATTGATTTTAGGACCTAATTATGAAAGAGTTTGGATTAAGGTCTAGTGCTAAAGTTCTAATTTCCAAGGGTTATGAAGTAGTTTAAAATGATAGAATAAATTATTAATTGAGAAAAATTATCTCAATTTAGGGGTTAATTGAGCAAGGACTGAATTGTATGAACTGTGAAATTTGGGGCAAAAATGAAAATCAACATTTTGCACTAAAACAGTTTTGGACAGCAACAGTAGTCTAACTTTGAAAAATCACCAAAAATTGTAGAAATCGAATTAGAGGATTAATAAAATATTAAATTAAATATTATTGAGCGTAGTTTCTTATAGAAGAAACGGTGTAAGCAATGAAATTTTGAATCATGAGATATAATAAATTTTGTGAGACAAGGTCAGAATGATTTCGGGTTCCCCTGTTCTGACTTTGGAAAATCATAAAAAATTGTAGGAAAATAATTACGGGCTTAAATTTATATTTTTAAAATCCTGAAATTTTCAAGATAAACAAATGGGAACATTATCAAAATTTTGTATGATGAGATAATTAATTTTTAGTGAAGAAGGGTTGGAACTGTCAGACAGCAGAACAGGAGTGACTTTAAAGAATAAACTGTACGTATTGCCTAAACCAAAAATTCTGGAAATTTTATGGTATGGCGATATTTGAGTCTAGTTTCAAGGAAAATTAGTGGATCTTCATTTGAAGTTCTGTATCTCAAGATAAAAATAATTTAGTGACTATGACACGGATGGACAACTTGAATATTCATATAAGTAAATAGTGAAAATTATAGATAATGTTACTTACAAGTGTGTTATTTATACTAAGGATGTGGATGGAGAGGAGGAGGAAAAATATATGAATGACTTGTGTATAAATTGATCGCATGCCCAATTATAATCGATAAATGTTCAATTAGAAATGATATAATGTTTTATTTGAATATTTACTATGAAATTGTGATTATCGTTATGATATAAAAATTGAATTTGTAAGTTTGTATGTAAATAATACATCATTTTTATTTATGTTTTAATATTTTGTTATATTATATGAGATATGGTTGAATATAGAGTAATTGTTTGATGTAAATTATGAATTGTGATTGATTATGGATGAATTGGTAAAATGATGAAAAGTGAGAATTCCCGGTTGAACCTTTGGAATAGAAAAGATACGAATGAGGTAGCTAGGTCACATGTGTGGTACTAAGTGTAGGCCATTAAGTGTACAAAGAGAGCTACGAGATGGTTTTAAGTCATGTGTGTAGTACTGAGTGTAGGCTACTATGTGTACCAGACGAATAGGTAGCATGTGTAGTACTAAGTGCAGACTACTATGCGTACTCGATAGCTTCGATCACATGTGTGGTACTAAGTGCAGGTCACTATGTGTAAGTGATGGTTTTGCTCACATGTGTAGTACTAAGTGTAGACTACTATGTGCACCAAATAGCTTTGGCTACAAGGGTGGTACTATGTGCAGGCCACCGTGTATCTGTTATTATTTCGATGGGTTTAACGGGAAATTAACTAAGTGAAAATACATGTGATCATGTAATGACTAAGTGTAATTAAATATGACTATGTGATGAATAAGTGATTTGTCAATTTATATTGTGATTGGTGGGAAGAGCTAGTGAGTTGTATGTTTATGAATTGTTACACGTATTTGTCTGAAATACAAGGAAATGATGGTACTTGATACATAGAAATATGAGACTGTGATATATAAAAACATGGAATATGTTTGATAAATGTGTTTATTCATAATTATAGAACTCTACACCTCAAGTGTACTATTTGTGTAAAGATGATGTTTCAAATGATTTGATGAGTAGAACTCAAATATGAAGTAGTTAGAAACCAAGACAAATTGTTATGAAAATGTATATGAAATATAGAGGTATGATTATTATATGTGATATGAATACATAATGTGAAAAATTATAGGTATAAGAGGAATTTAATAAGAATTGAGCCCATATACGTTTCTTGTTATTTATATGAAGTGTATGACTAACAAATGGTTATAAGTATAAGGCTTGGTTGAATATCTTAAATTGGTTCTTGACTGTATTAAAATGTTGGTAAAGATAAAGGATCAAGTGAGTGAGAAATATGGCTTGGAAAATAGCCTAATCTTTGTCCACACGGGCGTGTGTCTAGGCCGTGTGTGACAAGAGGTCTACCCCATGGGAATATGGTCCGGCTGTGTGTCCCCAGTCACACGGGCGTGTGACCTTTATATGCGAGAAAAATTTTAAAAGTCGGGAAAAATTTTCCTGAGGATCTGGTTTAGTCTTGACCCGATCTTAATGCATGATTTGGACCTCGAGGGTCCGTTAAAGGAACATTTATAATTAGTTTCGGTATTTGAATGATAATGATTTCAAATTTTTTGTAAGTGTTCTGTACTCCTTGGTAATGCCTCGTAACCCTGTTCCAGTGACGAATATGGGTTGGGGGTGATACAGTGTAAGACCATGTCTGGGTCTGGCATTGATATGTGTGCTAGTGTGAGACCATGTCTGGGACATGGCATCGACCACGATATGGAGTCAGCATAAGACCATGTTTGGGACATGGCATTGGTACGCTACATCATGTACAAGTTTTCCCAAGTATCCTTATTATCCCAAGAGGTTCAACAGGTAAATCCAAAGATGATGTCAAAGAAATGACAAGGTATGATCATGTTGAAAGGGTATAGGTATGTACGCAAAATTCATGAGTACTGAATTCAATGTATATGAGACATTTGGTAAGAATGTATTTGAGTAAGTCATACCTATGAAAATGATCTTGTGATGACCTTGTGGCGATAGGTCTATACTTATGATGTATAAATAGGTGGTAAATTTGATTGATGATCATGTGTGAGGCTTTTAGGCCAGATTGAATTGAGACATGATAAGTTTAAGTTTGTTGTTGATGTGTAGGTTAAATAAGCAAACGAATGGCATGTAAATATTCGATAATGACTAGATATTGGAATAGCTAGTTAAGGATATGCTTTGGTCTTATGTATGATTAAATGGATGTTAATACAAAACAACCATGAAAAAGTAAAATTAGCAATAAAATAGTTTTGGACAGCAGCAGTTGTGGAACTTTGAAAAATCACCAAAAATTGTGGAAATCTAATTAGAGGTTGAATAAGATGTAAAATTAAATCTTATTGAGCCTAGTTTCACATAGAAGAAATAGTGTAAGCAAAAGAATTTCATATTATGAGATGTTTGAATTTTTGTGGGACAGGGTCAGGATGATTTCGGAATCCCATATTTTGACTTTGGAAAAATAATTAAAAATAGTATAAAAATAATTACGAGTTAAATTTTATATGTTTGAAATTCTTAATGATATTTTCAAGAGAATCAAATGAGAACATCATCTGAGTCCCGTAAGAGGAGATAATAAATTCTTAGTGAAGAAAGGTCGAAACTATCGGACAGCAGAATAGGGACGACTTTGAAGAATAAACTGTACTTATTGGCTAAATCAAAAATTTTGGAAATTTTATGGAAAGGAGATATGTGAGTCTAGTTTCAAGGAAAATTAGCAAAACTAAATTTGGAGTTTCTTATCTCAAGACATAAATAATTTAGTGACTATAACTCGCATAGACAGCTTAATATGCTCAAAAGTGAATAGTAAAACTTTGTGCAATTATGATTGTATTATCTTAAGAACTTATTATGAGGATTGTTAAAAGTATGTTAATAAATTGCTTATTATTTACATACCAACTTACTAAGTTATTTAGCTTACTCTATTTATTTTCCATGTTTATAATATCCTCAGGCTAGCTCGGGTTGGAGAACGCCGGAGATACCATCACACTATCAAGCTATCACTTCGGGTATTGTTGATTTCAAGTAGTTGAGTTGTGGCATGTATAGGAGATTTAATTATGTTGTTAAGTATCATAGCTGAATTTACTAAATGTGGGCCTATGTTATTTGATAGATCATTTTGTATAAGGCCATGGATGATGGCTAATATTTGTTATTGTTATATGCATATGATGATGTTTTTCATGAATGTGAAAATTCGCATGGTTGAGCATATGGTGTGTTAATGCATTATTGAGCAAGTTGCATGATTGAATTGTTAAAGAATGTGATAAGTGTTGCATGTGAATAAAGTGAAGTGGCCATGTTGTGTAAATGTCTTAGTTGTGGTGAATTGGTCATGTATTTATGGGTGGATGGGTATTACTTGATGTTGTGTATGTTGGTGCAAGTAAGAGTGGCAAAAGGCTTGGTAAATAGCCTTGTTTCTGTCCACATGGGTAGACACATGGGTGTGTGTCTGGGCCGTGTGTGACACACGGTCTGCCCCATGGGCATGTAGTCCGGCCGTGTGTCCCCTGCACCTTAATTGTGAAATTAAATTCACCACACGAGCGTGTGCCTTGGCCGTGTAACCTTAAAGGCTTGATGATGTCAGAAACAGAATGTCAAGGTTTTTGCACACGGGCTGAAACGCGGACGTGTCATGGTCGTGTGAAGGGCATGAGCCATGGACACGAACGTGTGCCAGGCCGTGTGAAAATCACTGTAGGTTTGAAAAGAGAAATAAATCAACATGGGCTAGGAACACGGTTGTGTCCCAATATGCTCAGGCCGTGTGAGCTACACGGTACTTCAACATGGCCATGTTAAGAGGACACACAGACGTGTCACTCTTCCACACGGGCGTGTGCCCCTGATTTCAATGATATTTTCTAAAGTTTTCCAAAGTGCTCAGTTTAGGCTCGAACCATTTTCAAAGTGTGTTTCGGGCCTCGTAGGTCCATATTAGGGACTTTAAGGCAAAGTTTGAAAAGTTTTAAAATTGAACGAAATTTTATGACTCGGAAATGTATGTTTGCATGTGTTTAAGATAGGTAACGCCTCGTACCCTGTCCAATTTTAGATACAGGTAAGGGGTGTTACACTTCACACACTATGAATATGTTCTAGCCAGTAGACATAGTTGATGTAAGAAGCATACTCGATTCTTATGTTCCCGTATATGGCAATTGCATGTGCGTATAAGAACTGAAGTACTTGGAATCTCCCACAATTGCAAGTCCCTTCCGTTAGGTTCACACGATAGGATACACCTAACATTTCCTGGTCAGGCTTAGCATGCTTCATGACTCGAATCTCAAGATTTTGACGTGAATGGCACACTATGTACATGGTGTTCGCTCTCACTATACTTCACCAAATCTCTTTCATCACGTCATTGAAGAAAGTATGTCTTTCTGACAACTGATGTTACTGACAAATAATGTGTCCCCTTTAGTACGGAATTGATGCAATTGATCAAGTTTGACGTCATGTGCCTGTATTGTAGACCTTCGTCATATAACTGCATCCACTATTCAAACGGTATATTCAATACATACGCCACAAAGTAGGTGTTAATAGTGCTTAGGTTGTTCAAAATTTGATGGAATTGATGTTAGACGAGCTCGTAATGTAACACCCCTAACCCGTATCCATCGTTGGAACAGGGTTACAGAGTGTTACTGATATTTTTTAGAACATTTTTAGTTAAATCATGTAAATCACTATTCTTTAACCGAGATTGTTCAAAACGTCCCTTAAATGGACCCTCGAGGCCCAATACGAACATAAGAATCGAGTCAAGACTTAGTCAAAAACTCTAATAATTTTTCGTGACATTTTAAAAATTTTCTAAGGTGCAGGGCTTACACGCCCGTGCTTCAGGTCGTGTCCAATTTAGGTTGCTCTCTGACTTGTGCCACATAGTCATGCCACACACCCATGTGCTAGGCCGTGTGGTTAATTAATTTAATTTGAATTAGGTGCAGGTTTCACACGGCCATGACACACGCCCGTGTTCAAGGCCGTGTCACCCACATGGCTGAGACACATGCCCATGTCTCTGCCCATGTGCTCAATTCTGAGCATTCTGTTTCTCAAAATTAAAATGCAGGGGACATATGGCTAGACAACATGCCCATGTTCCAGGCCGTGTGTGACACACGCCTGTGTGTCTACCCGTATGGACAAAATAATGCCATTTCCTAGCCTCATTTCTCACCCTAATTTACCATTTTCCTGCATCAATACCTACAAGTATAATCCAACCAATCAAAAATATTATTCAAGTCAATTTCTATCATCCAAATTAATACATTTCATCATATATTTGTGTAACACCCCTAACCCATATCCATAGCCGGATTAGGGTTACAAAGCATTACCGAATAAAACACAACTCAAAATAGACATATATTTTTTTATTTATTTAAAATAAACATATCAGGTACATTCAAGAGTAAAAATAATCATTATATAACATATTATATTCACATTCTTAGCATTCAGATCAAAGACACATACTTAACATTCAAATCAAAGCTAGCGTTTAAATATTGAATCATCCAAACAGAATGAGGTTGCACATTTTCTATTTAAATCAAACCATACTAATGTTTATAAATTCAAACATATTTATCATCTTATACTTACTAAACAATAGGACATTCATTGTTTCAATTTCATTTATTAAACAACTATCAAACTAATCTTATGCTTAATCATTTTAATACATATCATTAATCAAATAAAGCACATGTTTAGTCACTCATTCCATGTGCTATTCGAATATCATGCTAAACAACTTGAATAATTTATTATACATATCAATGTAAATGTTATACCTAATTATGTTACCTTTCAAAGTTAATACACACATATTCTTATATAACATATTAATCACTTTTCCATAATCTCACAAATATCTCATAAAGAACAATTCATTAACCATCATCAAATATTTCAACCAAGTATAGTCGAATATCGTATAAATACATACATAATTTCCTAATCAAATTCTTATCACATTATATAACCAATTAATCATGAGACATATCCATTATTTCCTAAACCAAAATTACATCTAACATTTCCCATTTACCAATACAAATTTAATAACCTAATTACAAAACTAAATTCATTTGCATCACATTTAAACATCTATCATAATTTCATATCATTGTCGAATACATATGTATTTAACATTATCATTTCAATCCCAATTTTCCAAGACTTGATGACTAATATGACCACATACCTATTTGTTGTATTCAAACATATATATATCACCTAATCGAATCCAACTTGTCCATAATATAATCATCACTTACCTATAGCTAAAATATTCATGTATACATTCGATTCAAGTCCATATCTTAACTAATTCAATCCATCGTACAAAGCATAACCAAAATACAAGTATTAATCACATACCCAAAATTCAACAAGTCTAGTTATAAAACATCATACATGCTTACTTACCATGAACATATACCTTAATCAGATAGGCATAATATAAGCTCATTTTCAATGACCATTATGACCATAAGCACAGATACCAAATCGATCAAATGAAAATAAGCCATTTTCGCATGGCTATTAATTACATGCAAAAATACTTAATGTAACAGTCTGAATTTGACCCTAATCGGAATGATAGTTTCGGACCACAAATCAGAGTTTGGAAAATTTTTAAATATTATTTTTAGTATTTATTATATGTGAATTATTATGTGAGAAAGTTTCGTATAAAAATTTGATTGTTTGTGTGCTTAATTAGACAAAAGGACTTAATCGCGTAAAGTGTAAAAGTTACAAACTATAGTGAAAGGTGCTAATATGATAGTGGCTTTTTAATATGAGGTCCTAAAAGGGCAATTATACCATTTTACAAGATAGTGGGCGGCAATGGTCTAAAATGACCTTAAGTTATATGTTATAAAATTTATATTATAAGGTTAATAAGGTAAATTAGTAATAAATATATATGTTAAAAATAAAACACAAAATGCATGCTATCATCTTTGTTTTACTTAGCTGAAATTCTTAAAGAAAAGAAGAACAAAGCTTTACATTCGACCAAGGAGAAATTTGGTGATTTAAGGTTAGTTTTTGATCGATTTTTTATGATTTTTACGTTTTTGTAATCGTTGCTTCGAGAGCTTTAAAACCCATGTCTTAATTTCATGAATTGATTATGTTTGTGTAAAATGCCATGGATGCAATGTTGAGTTTCTTGATGTTTTATGGTGTTAAATGATAGATATATAATTGATGAACATACTTTGTTCTTGAATTTTTAATGAATTTGGCTAAATAGGGCTAAATTGAGAAAATAAATTTTTGAGGGGTTAAAATGCAAAATAAATGAAATGTAGGGACTTGTAGGAGCATGGGGAAGATTCGACCCTAAAGGAGTAGTTCCAAATTATGTTTATTTTGTGTTTTGTGCAATAGGGACTAAATTGTAAAAGTTGTAAATGTCAGGGGTAAAATGGTAATTTGCCCATTTAAGTGTTTTTGGATTAAATTGAAATGAAATGTGTTTGAATGAGCTCAAATTGAATGTGTTTAGATCAAGAACAAAGAAAAACAGACTTGGATCGGGGGGAAACAAAAGTTATTGAATAGTCGATTTTTGCTGTCCAACGATTTTCGAAGTAAGTCTTTAAGCAAGTTAATACCGTAAGTATCGATTATAACCTAGTATACATGCTGAATTATGAATTTGTATATTGAAATATGACAAAGCCGAATGTGTTAAAGTAATTTAGCAATGAAATGTAGTTGAATTAATTGAGTTTACTATGTGAAAATGATGTGAATTATATGTGATATTTGTGATATTACTAATGTGTAATGTGAATGAGTTAGCTCGATAATATGAATATTCAAGCTTCGAGCCTAGCAGGCCTTGTGCCAGTGAACTCTATCGGGCTTATTGCCTAGCAGGCCTTGTGCCGGTGAATTTTATCAGGCTTATTGCCTAGCAGGCTAAATGCCGGTGTTTAAGTTTCAGACCTCGAGTCTAGCAGGCCTAGTGTCGGTGTATATTTCAGGTTGATGCCTAGCAGGCTTAATGCCGGTGATGTATTATAAATGGAGAATTCATGAATCATTTACAAGGTGGAATGTAATTACTGCAATAAGCTAAATGCTCGGGTAAGTATAAGTTTTCATGGTTGCAAGGAATAAGGTAAGTTATTATAGTACCATTTGAATTAAGTGAGATGTGATATAGTTGAAGCTTCGGTAAGATTTTAATATGTGAAATTGATATTACCATTGATGGGTATAATATATATAATGGAATTTAAGCTTGGATATGCTTTTGGAGAATCGGCCATATGTGAAATTGCTAAATGTGAAAGAGGTTGGATATGTTTGCATATGTATATAATGATTACATGTGGTTGATATGTATGTTATATTTATTTGATTTGGAATATGCGTATACATATTGTATTTAAGTGTTTCAATGAGTTTGCATACTTATGGTAAGAAAATGATAATTGTTTTAGTAAGTATGGTAATAACATTCGGCCATAGTGAACTTTTGGGTTAAATTATTTGTATTCAATGCCATAAACAAATTGCTTTATAATGTTTGAATGTTTGAATGTTATGTTATAATTGCTTAAGACTTACTAAGCTAGTAAGCTTACTCTGTATGTGTTCATTGTTCTGTTTTATAGATTTTGATCAAGCTTGGAGCTCAGGGGATTGTCGTCAAAGTCATCCACACTATTAACCTATCTTGGTACTTTTGAGTTTGGATTTTTGAACCAAAGGCATGTATAGGCTAGACTACGTTTTGAACTATGAACTTGTTCTTATATTTATAGCCATGCAAAAAAGGCTTGACCATGATGCTAGTTTAGTATATATATAATCGGTCAAATTATAATTTCATTTGGTAACTATGTTATGTGGCATCTGTATATAATACTTTGATTTTATGGCTTGATTGGGGAATGATGTGAATGGCTTATAATTAGCTCGTTTTTAATAATCTTGATGCTTGGTATGACTTGGCTTTGAGTATGGCTATAAACTCACTTAGTGATAAGATATATGGAATATACATATAATTGATTTTGTATTGGTCGTTTTTGATTCATTGTAAAGGCAATGTATGCATATATATATGCTTGTATGATTTGCAAGTTAGGCACGATTGGTGAATGTAAAAGTAATGAATAAGTTGTATAAATATTTATGGCTCAATTATACGCATGTAAGCTTATTAAATTGTCCATTGATTCGATTGAGTGTTTGGATCTATCTGAATTTGATATGAGCTATGTACATGTGATTTCATATATGTGTCTTTGTATATTTGACCAAGTAAATATATGCTTATATGATGTTTATTGAGCTTGTATGTTAGGACATATGTTATTATGTATTGTACTGGTATATTCGGCCATATAGAACAAAATTTTAAATCATGTATATTTGGCCTTATAAGTGAATTATTATAAGATTGTTTAATTATGACTTAAGTGATTGATTAAGTTATGTCATAACTAGTAATGCCCCGTGACCCTATTCCGGCGACGGATACGGGTTAGGGGTGTTACACTTAATCCATATTCAACCTTTTACTATGCTATACATGCCATATATTCAAAATTAACTTAGCAAAATACCAAAGGAGACTGTCGATAGTGTGAATAGTCTTGCTGACGATTCCTAAGCTCGTAACGTATCCAAAATCTATAAAAACAGAGGTAAACAGAAAATAAAACACAGTAAGCTATTTAAGCTTAGTAGGTCATAAGCAAATTAATAACAATCAACTTAGCAACATCAAATATACAAAGTTATATTAATTAGTTAAATCATACACATTCACAAATAATTACTCAAATTTCAATATCAAAGTCACACATAACACCCTTTGGCCGAATACCCAAAATTATAAACTTAGACATAGTTCACATGTTTATACATTAACCTTTGTACAATGAACTAAACATACAACTTACCTTTCTTTTCATAGAACAGTTTATATACGTACCTGAGTTCTTTTAATTCAAATTTCACATTGGCCTTCACTTACACATGCCCATTGAACCATTTGGAATTCAAAAGGATACGCAGACAGTTGGAAGCTCGTACAATGCCAACGTCCCAGATGTGGCCTTACATGTAATCACATATCGATGCCACTATCCCAGACAGGGTCTTACACGAATCAAATACGATGCCAGTGTCCCAGACATGGTCTTACACGTAAACACAAGTCGATGCCAACGTCCCAGACGTGGTCTTACACGATAACACATATCGAATATCCTATGTCATGACATATGTATCCTATCTATTCCTAAGGTTCGTACGGGGCTTACGGACGTCAAAACTCGATCGAATCTAGCTCGGAATATAGCCAATCGCCACAATCACATTTGGCCATAGCATAAATAATTCAAATAATTGATTTTGATTATGTAACAAATATATATTCAGAGATATAACAACATTTAAATGCTTATTGACTTACCTCGGACGTCGATGACTATGAAATCGGCTATTCGACCACTTTTGTCTTTCCTCGATCCAAATCCGATTTCTTTAATTCTTGATCTAAACATATTCAAATTAAGCTTATTTAATTACCATTCTATTCAATTTAGCCTAAAAATACATAAATGGGCAAATTATAATTTTGCCCCTAATATTTTACACTTTTTACAATTTAGTCCTTTTTGTACAAAACACAAAATACACAAAATTTGACTACACCATACAAGGGCCGAATCTTCCTAGTCCTCATGCAAGTCCATAAATTTCATTTATTTCACATTTTTGTCCCTCAAAATTTTATTTTTGCAATTTAGTCCAAATTACTCAAATTCATCAAAAATTCAAAGACAAAACTTGTAAATCTAACACATATATTTCATTTTTCATCATTAAACAACAAAAACCACAAGGTATCATCAATGGAAAAACACAAAATCATCATCATAAACAAAAATTAAGACATGGGTTTTGTACATCTCTTAGCAACAATCTCAAAAACGTAAAAATTATCAAAAATCGAGCTAGATACATACCTTAATCAAACTCAATAATGGCCGAATACCTAGCTCTTGTTTCTTTCTTTTTCTTTTCTTTGTTTCGGTTGTAAAATAAGAATGTTAATGGCTTTTTAATGTTTGTTTTATTATATATACATTATAATATATTATTTACTAATATAAATTTTTAACTTATAAATTTAACATATAAAACATATATATATATATATATATATATATTCACTTAATGTCGTCCATTACTTATAAATGGGCTATTTGCAACATGAATCCTCCATGTTAAAAAGACATCAACAATTAAGCACTTTCACAACTAACCATCAAATTTTCATTTTATGTGATTAAGCCCTTTTATTTAATCGGACACTCAAACAACGAAATTAAAACACGAAAATTTAACACAAGAAAATTCACATATAATGCGCATTGAAAATAATTTTAAAATATTTTTTGAACTCAAATTTGTGGTCCCGAAACCACTTTTTCAATTAGGATCAAAATCGGGATGTTACAATTTGTGTTTAATGGCTTACCTTTATGTAACTTACATAATTTGCAAAATTAGATGTTCATACTTATCATTTTAGTTAATTTATTAACTCAACCATAACATATATCAAAACATAAGTATATTAGCCATCCTAATGACTAAGTCCCATTCATCATTTACATACTATCATTGTAACAGCCTGATTTAGGGCTTAGTCAGAATAGTGGTGTGAGACCACAAATTCGAAGTAAAAAATATGTGTTTAAATGATTTTACAAGGCTTATGAGGTATTTACATGATTGTGTGAAAGTCACATGAAGAAATTTTATTAATTATTGAATAAATTGTCCATTAGGTCAAAATTGCAAAGAATAGAAAATGTGAGATTCTAGAAGGTTCATGTAACAGTCCGGTTAATCCCCCTCGAACTATAGTTATGCCACCAGTTATGTATCTGAATCTATTGAGTAAGCCTCCGGTTGACAAGATTCGTAAGTATGGGGCTGAAGAATTCCGAGCTACTAATGCTGATGATGTTGAAAAGGCTGAGTTCTGGATTGAAAATACTATTCAAGTTTTTGATGAGATGTCTCTGACTCCGGAAGAATGCATAAAGTGTGTTGTATCATTACTTAAAGATGCGGCTTATCAATGGTGGAAAACCTTAATTTCTGTTGTCCCGAGAGAACGGGTTACATGGGAATTCTTTCAGACCGAGTTCAGGAAGAAATATATCAGTGAGAGATTCATTGATCAGAAACGAAAAGAATTTCTAAAGCTTAAATAGGGCGGAATGATTTTCACTAAATAGGAATGAGAGTTCGTGCGACTAAGTTAATATGCCCGAGAATATATATCTTTCGAAGCTATAATGTGCAAAAGATTCGAATATGGTCTTAATGAAGATATCAATTTGCTAGTCGAGATATTAGAAATAAACGAGTTCGTTACACTCGTTGATCGAGCATGCAAAGCTGAAGCACTTGGGAAAGATAAAAGAAAATCTAAAACTGAAGCCCGAGATATGAGAAAGAGATTTTAGAATAAATCATTTCAGTCTGCTTCAAAGAGATACAGAGATGATCAAAGTTGTTCCCGAGAAAATACAGGATATTTGAACAGAAATAGAGCTAGATCGCAAATGAGTTCCAAAAACCCAGCAACTTCAGTGGCTGGTGTTGGTAATGTTCGATCTGAGAGAATCAAATGTAAAGATTGTGGAAAAAGACATCCGGGAAGTTGTAGATTAAATGATAGAGCTTGCTTCAGATGTGGATCACTTGATCATTTTATCCGTGATTGCCCTGAGCCTGTCAAACCAAAGATTATTCAGAATTCGAGATCTGATAATGCACCTGCGAGAGGTTGATCATCAAAGAATACAAGAAATGTTAGTGGTAGTCAGAGAACTACGAGAGACAATGTTGTCAGATCTGAAGCTAGAGCACTGTCAGAGCGTATGTTATCCGAGCTCGTGAGGAAGCTTCATCACCTGATGTGATAACTGGTACTTTTACTCTTTATGATACTTCTGTGATTGCTTTGATAGACCCTGGCTCTACGCATTCATATATATGTATGAATTTAGTATTCAGCAAGACTTTGCCTGTAGAGTCTACTGAGTTTACTATAAAAGTATCAAACCCTTAGGTAAAAGTGTCCTTGTTGATAAAGTATACAAGAACTGTTCGTTAATGTTTCGAGATATCTGTTTCCCTGCTGATCTAATGCTCTTGCCATTTGATGAATTCGATCTTATTTTGGGAATGGATTGGTTGTTCATGCATGATGCCGTTGTGAACTGTAAAAGAAAATCTATTGATTTAAGAAGTCCAAATGATGATATTGTATGGATTGAGTCTGATAATTTGAATGGATTGCCTGCTATGATATCCGTTTTGAAAGGTCAGAATTATATGAAAAAGGGGTATGAATCATATTTTGCTTATGTGATTGATTCAAAAGTATCCGAGAAGAAAGTTGAATCAGTACCCATTGTTTGTAATTTTTCTGATGTGTTCCCTAAAGAGTTACCGGGTTTACCTTTGATTCGTGAAGTTGAATTTGGTATTGAATTATTGCCTGGTACGACACCTATTTTGATAGCTCCGTATAGGATGGCACCAACGGAGTTGAAAGAGTTAAAGTCACATCTATAAGAATTGACTGATAGAGGGTTTGCTAGACCGAGTTTTTTGCCTTGGGGTGCTCCTGCTCTATTTGTGAAAAAGAAAGATGGCACGATGAGAATGTGTATCGATTACCGTCAGTTGAATAAGGTGACTATAAAGAACAAATATCCATTGCCTAGAATTGATGATTTGTTTGATCAGTTAAAAGGAGCTACTGTGTTTTCCAAGATTGATTTGAGATCAGGATACTACCAATTGAGAGTTAAAGATTCAGACATTCCAAAAACTACTTTTCGAATAAGGGACGGGCATTATGAGTTTTTAATTATGCCATTCAGACTAACCAATGCTCCTGCTGTCTTTATGGACTTGATGAACAGAATTTTTAGACCGTATCTAGATCAATTTGTTGCTGTATTCATTGACGACATTTTGATTTACTCACGCGAAGAAGTGAGCATGTCCATATGTATTGGCAAGCTTTTGAGTTGTTAAATGCTTGAATGAAAGAGTTAAAGTATATACTTAGTATGTTTTGATGCATATAGAATGGTTAAGTTTTGGTTAAGCAAATGGATGATACATGTTTGAAATGAGGTAGGATTTAGTTTGCAATTTGGTATGAATGGAATTGGTATTTGATGTATGGATGAAGTGAACCATTTGATATGTTTTGGTTGCCATATAAGCATATTATGTTTTGGTATATATTGCTTGTAGGTGAGACCCAAAATGGGTGGCATATTGGCCTTGTAAAATGGCCTATAATGTCACACGGTTGAGACACATGGGCGTGCCTAAGACCATGGGTAATTTGGCAGAATGTGGCTTAAATTGCACACGGCCTTGACACGGGTGTGCTTAGTGGCCGTGTGAGAAATGGCAGTATGTGATCTAGTAGTACACGGCTTTAGCACACGGGCGTGCTTGGTGACCGTGTTGAATTTGGCAGTATACCACCACGGGGAGGACACACGGGAGTGTCCAATAGCCGTGGGTGAGGCACGGCCTACCCCCACGGCCGTCTGTCCCCTTTATTTTAGAAAAATTTAAATTTTAATGAAATCTCGTATGTGTTTCAGTTTAGTCCCGACTCGATTTACAAGCATGTTTAAGGTTTCGATGACCTTCTTAAGGGACTTTATGTTTGAGATTGATAAATGACTATGTGATAATTCTGTAAATATTTTTGATCTGTCCAGTAACGCCTTTAACCCTAATCCGATGATCAAACACGGGATAGGGGTGTTACAGTTTAAGTATGAAATAGAATTATGAAAAATCCTAAAGGTCCTTATTAAGAAATTAGACCATTATATGTGATGATGGACGAAAAAGTACATGGGAAGGAAAAAATATTAAGAAAGGGTCATTAAGGGCATTTTGGTCATTTGGTTAATTAAAGAATAAAAAGGAAAATAAGCCAAAAATCAAGTCCATCTTCTTCCCCATGCTGCCAAAATTTGCAAGGACTCCATAGCTAGGGTTTTGTTCATTTTCAAGCTTAAAGTAAGTGCATCTTAGCCCCGTTCTTAATGTTCTTCCGTATTTTTGAAACCCTCGTAGCTCGGTTTAGCTATTTCTAGCCATATGTTGAGCTAGGGTTTATGTTCAAAAATTTATCCGTGTATGAAATGCATGTATTTTGATGGTTTATGGAAGAATATGAAAGTTTGATGTATGTTAAACATCTTTTTCTAAGTGATTTTCATGAAAGATGCATAAAAAGGGACCAATTTGTAAAGTTATAGAAATGGTCATACATGAGTGAAATAGTGGGAATTTAATGTTTCTATAGTTGATAAAATGATTAGGCTAGGCTTGAAATGCAAGAAAGTTGAATGAAAATCATTTTACGAGCCTAGGGGTGAAAGTGTAATTATGTGAAAGTTTAAGGGAAAAATCATAATTTTGCCAAAATATGAGTTATGAGTCAATTTATTCAATGCATCTATTTAACAAGAGACATTTATTATTATAGATCAAGAAACACGAAGCCCAGATCGAAACCGAGGCAAGAACAAAGTTGAAGACTAAATCGAGCATCGAGACACATTTTGAGATTCGAGGTAAGTTTGTATGAAATTAGTATTTCATAATGTTCGATATTTGAAATCTTTCATTATTATGTTAATGTATGTTATTGTGAATGAAATCGAGTTTTAAAGTTTCGATGAGTAAACGATGAGAACAAGCTAAATTGTAGTTTCGTTTATAGTTCTGAAATAAGTATAATATCTAAGTATGCATATAAGAAAGGAAAGGTCCCGTATAAGACCATATCAAGGATATGGCTTCGGCACCAAAGAATGATCTTGTGTAAGACCGTGTCTAGGATATGGCATGGACATCTAAGTACGATCTTGTATAAGACCATGTCTAGTACATGGCATCAACATCGAGTTATGAGACCTTGTATAAGACCATATCTGGGATATGGCGTCGGCGCTAGGCAATGTCCTATGTAAGACCATGTCTGGGATATGGCGTTGGCATCAAATCTTACGTATGTTATGCTTGGATGATTCATGATGATTCAATTTATTCATAAGCAAAAAGTCAAGTATGTGAGTTGGCCTAGACCCAAGTTTATTTATTGATGGCCTTGAGTGATGTTCATGATAAGAATGATAAAGATGTGAGTTTATGGTTATGTTAGCAAATGTGCTAAACTACATGAATCAGTGATACAGGTATCTTGAGTAAGTAAAAGCTACCAGATCATATTTACATGAGATGGGTAAGAGTAAGTAAGAATAAGTGTGAATAAGTACGAGTAAGTACTTTTATTCATTGGTGATATGTCATCATTGTTTCATGATATGAATGATTATAGTTGAGTAAATTGTTATTCTAGAGTTTCATGCAAACTTACTAAGCTATATGCTTACCCCTCTCTCTTCCCTTTTCCTTGTAGTTTCGCCAAGTTAGCTCGAGGATCATTGGATGTCAGAGCTCGAAATCACACTATCGACGTCACTTTGGTATAACAATTTAGACTTATTTTGGGTATGGCATGTATAGGACTCGAGTATTATGTTAAATTGTAATTGTTAGTCAAAGTGTTGGCTATGTATGATACTAAAGTTATTTTTGTAAATGGTCTTGAGTTAGGCCAATACTTGGCAAATCATCTGCTCAATGAAGGTAAATTTCATGAAGTGTATGCTCTTGTGCATGTCTTAATTTCTTAGATTTCTAGAGATATTAATTGATCATCTTTTAAATTGAAATGATTTGAAATGGAGTTTGCGCATGTGTGCGATGTAAGGTGGCAAAATGGCTTGGTAGATAGCCTGCTAATTGTCCACATGGGTAGACACACGGACGTGTGTCTAGACCGTGTGGGAGGCACGGATAGCACATGGGCGTATGCCCAGGCCATGTGACGTCTGCACCTTGCATTTAAAATTTAAGTCGCCACACGACTAAAGCACACGGGCGTGTCAAGGCCGTGTGAAATTAGTCAGTGTCGACCATGAGTGGAAGACATGGGCATGTTTTAGGGGTACACGGGCGTGTCCCTAGTTCAACACGGGCATGTGGCCCCTATTTTTATGAAAAGTTTTTCTAAGTTCATAAAAGTCCTCTGTTAAATCTCAAAACCTCTCAGAGGTAGGTTTAGGGCCATGTAGACCTGGAATGAGCAAGAAATGGGCTTTGAACGAAATGTTATCCAGTTACTACATGTTCAAGTAAGTTTAAGCATGGTAATGCCTCATATCCGGTCTCGTCGTCAGACACAGGTAAGGGATGTTACATTTAGTGGTATCAGAGCTATGGTTTAGTCAGTTCTCGGACTAACGTAGCGTGAGTATGAGTCTAGCTTTACATGCCATACGTAAGAGTGATTGTGTAATGATAGTGTGACGACTCTTGACATTTTAAATTGTATTTGATATAGTTAATGGATCCTAATCCTGATCGAGCTGTAGCTGATGATGCTGCAAGTAATGCACCGACTTTCGGCAAGGGACTGAGCCAGTTGAAAATAGACCCGAGACTTTGGGTCAGGGGGAAGAGGCCCGAGAGGCCTTTCTCTGAATGATAAGTAATTGATACACAGAATACGTTCCAGCAAATCCGAATACCCCACCTCCTCCACCCACGCCTATTCCTCAACATACTCATGTAGCTCCTCAAGTAGTAGAAGTTGTAAGAAAAGAAAAGCCTCCGATTGATAGGATCCAGAAGCAAGGAGCTAAAGAATTCAGGGCTAGTAAGGACAATGATCCAGAAAGAGTAGAGTTCGGTCTCAAAAACACCATTCGGGTGTTTGATGAGCTATCGTGCACACCTAAAGAATGCATGAAGTATATAGTTTCCCTTTTGAGAGATTCTGGTTACTAGTGGTGGAATACCCTTGTGTTAGTGGTACCAAGGGAAAGGATCACATGAAAGTTCTTTTAAGAAGAGTTTGAAAGAAATATATAAGTCAAAGATTTATTGACCAGAAGAGAAAGGAATTCCTTGAACTGAAGCAAGAAAAGATGACAATAATTGAATATGAGCGTGAGTTTGTGAGACTCAGTAAGTACGCTCGAGAGTGTGTGTCCTCGAAAGCCATTATGTGTAAGAGGTTTGAGGACGGGCTAAATAAAGATATAAAGTTGTTCGTTGGTGTCCTTGAATTAAAAGAATTTGTTGTGTTAGTAGACAGAGCCTGTAAGGCTGAAGACCTAGTTAAGGAGAAAAGAAAGGCTAAGATGGAGTCTCGTGACTCGAAAAAGAGACAGATGAGCAAAACATTTCAATCATCATCTCAGAAGTCAAGAGACTTCTCAACCCGATCAGCTACTTCAGTCGGGTTTTCAAATAAGAGTAAGAGTAAATAGCACTTTCGTGGTCTAAAGCCGGACTATATCGTTGCTAGTGTTGGCAACCCCCACCCAATGAACTGAGTGCCCACAGTGTGGCAGACGTCACTCTAGTGAATGTCGAGCAAATGAAAATGCCTGCTTCAGGTGTGGGTCTTTAGACCATTTTATTAGAGATTGTCTAGAAGTGGATGAGAAAGAGAAGCTTCAGGAGGCAAGACCAAGAAGCACTACTAGAGGGAGATCACAAAGAAACCCGGGAAGCGGGGCAAGTAGTAAGACTACTCATAAGGAGCAAGTTACGAGACTTGAGGGCCGAGCGCCTACGAGAACTTACGCCATTCGCGCTCGCAAAGAAGCATCATCTCCTAACATGATTACGGGTACTTTTTCTCTCTATGATACTAAAGTTATTGCTTTAATAGATCCGGGATCTACCCATTCATATATATGCATGAAATTAGTATCTAGAATGAGTATGCCCATAGAGTCTACAGAATTTGTGATAAAGGTGTCTAATCCTTTAGGAAAAAGTGTGTTAGTTGATAAAGTATACAAAGATTACCCATTACTGATTAAAGGTCATTATTTTAAGGCAAATCTAATAATATTGCCATTTGATGAATTTGATATCATTCTTGGTATGGACTGGTTAACCACTCATGATGTGACAGTAAATTGTGGAAAGAAATATATTGAATTGAGATGTGAAAATAGGGACACTCTTCGTGTTGAATCAGATGATCAATACAGGTTACCGGTAGTGATATCTCACATGTCGGCCCAGAGGTATGTAAGGAAAGGGTATGAGGCTTATCTAGCTTTTGTGATGAATTCTAAAGAATGCTAAAGAAACAGAATTAAAGATTGAATCAGTTCCGGTAGTATGTGAGTACCCAGGTGTATTTCCAGAAGAGTTGCCAGGGTTACCTCCGGTTAGAGAGGTTGAATTTGGTATCAAATTAGCCCCTAGCACTGCACCCATATCAATTGCACCTTACAGAATAGCTCCAACTAAGTTAAAAGAATTAAAGGCACAGTTGCAAGAGTTGACGGATAAAGGTTTTACAAGATCGAGTAGTTCTCCATGGGGTGCTCCAGCACTATTTGTGAAAAAGAAATATGGTTCCATGAGGTTATGCATAGATTATCATCAGCTTAATAAAGTAACCATGAAGAACAAGTACCCTTTGCCAAGGATCGATGACTTGTTCGAT
The DNA here is from genome assembly GCA_025506655.1 of Gossypium rotundifolium. Classification (NCBI taxonomy): domain Eukaryota; kingdom Viridiplantae; phylum Streptophyta; class Magnoliopsida; order Malvales; family Malvaceae; genus Gossypium; species Gossypium rotundifolium. The sequence continues at coordinate 96,308,586 of CP106724.1, read as the reverse complement.
CAATTGAAGGGAGCTACCGTGTTTTCCAAGATAAACTTGAGATCGGGATATTAACAGTGTTTTCCAAGTACCCTACAACTGCTTTTCGAATGAGGTATGGGCATTATGAATTTCTAGTCATGCCATTCGGTTTGAAAAATTCCCCTACGGTGTTCAGGGATCTAATGAACTGTATTTTTGACCATTACAAGACAAGTTTGTTGTGGTATTTATTGATGATATACTGATATACTCCCTGAATGAACATGAGCATGCCGAAAACTTAAGGATAGTTTTGTAGATTTTGCGAGATAATCAGTTGTATGCCAAGTTTAGTAAAAGTGAGTTTTGGCTAAAGGAAGTTGGATTTTTAGACACATTGTCTCGGGAGATGGGGTTCGAGTTGCCCCAGGCAAAATCTCAATTATTGTTGACTGAAAATCACCAAAAAATGTGTCTGAGGTTAAACATTTTCTGGGCCTAGCTGGCTATTACTGACGGTTCGTCAAAGGATTTTCCATGATAGGACGAGATTATTACAGAAAAGTGTAAAGTTTGAGTGGACATATAAGTGCGAACAGAGTTTCGAGAGATTAAAAACCATGTTGACAGAGGCTCCAGTTCTAGTACAACCTGAATCAGGAAAAGAATTCATAATTTATAGTGATGCATCTTTAAATGGATTGGGCTGTGTACTAATGTAAGAAGGCAAGGTGATAGCATATGCTTCTATACAACTTAAGCCACACGAGAAGAACTATCCGACGCATGATTTAGAGTTGGGTACCATTGTTTTTGCATTGAAGATTTGGAGGCACCATTTGTATGGTGAAAGATGTCGGATATTTACAGATCACAAGAGTTTAAAGTATTTGATGACTCAGAAAGAATTGAACTTAAGGCAACGAAGGTGGTTGGAGTTGATAAAAGACTATGAGTTAGTCATTTATTCCACCCAGGAAAGGCGAATGCAGTCGCCGACGCCTTCAGTATAAAATCTTTATTTGCCTTGAGGGCTATGAATACCCAGATGATTGTATTAGAGGATGGTTCCATTCTAACTGAGTTGAAGGATGGACCGATGTTCCTACGAGGCTCAAAAAGATGATAGCGACTTATAGACTGAAGGACTCAATACGAGTCAGGTGAAGAGTTTGATTTTCGATCAATCCAGATGGATGTTTGATGTTTAGAGACCGAGTATGTGTATCGAGAAATGATGAACTCATTCGTAAAGTTTTCCATGAAACACATAATGGATGCTTATCTGTGTATCCGAGTAGCACCAAGATGTATAAGGACTTGAAGTAATGGTATTGGTGGCTGAGTCTGAAGAAAGATATTTATGAGTTTGTTTTAAGATGTTTAATTTGTCAGCAAGTGAAAGCCGAACATCAAGTACCCTCGGGCTTGTTACAACCTATAATGGTACCCAAGTGGAAATGGGATCAAGTCACTATGGATTTTGTAATAGGTTTTCCGTTGACACTGAGCAAGAAAGATGTTGTATGGGTCATAGTCAATAGACTTACAAAGTCAGCCCATTTCATTGCGTGTCGACTACTCACTAGACAAGTTGGCAAACTTGTATATCTTTGAGATTGTGAGGCTACATGGAGTGCCCTTATCGATTATATCAGATAAAGATCCGAGATTCACTTCCAAAATTTGGAAAAAGCTGCAAGAGGCCCTGGGCACAAAGTTGAAATTTAGTACAGCTTGTCACCCCTAAACCGACGGACAATCGGAGAGGTTAATACAAGTACTTGAGGATATACTTCGGTGCTGTGTTCTTGAATTTCAAGGTAGTTGGGAAAAGTATCTACCATTGGTAGATTTACATACAATAATAGTTTTCAGTCAAGTTTAAAAATGTCACCTTATGAGGCTTTGTATGGGCGTAAATGTTGAATGCCTTTATATTGGACTGAGCTTAAAGAAAACCAAATTTATGGGGTTGATTTGGTTAGAGAAACCAAAGAAAAAGTAAAAGTGATTCGAGATTATTTAAAAGCTGCTTCTGATAAGTAGATCGGATCTAAAAAGGAAACAGATTGAATATCAAGTCGGTGATAGAGTATTCTTAAAAGTTTCGCTATGGAGGAAAGTTCTTAGATTTGGCTGGAAAGGCAAATTGACTCCTCGTTCTATCGGACCATATGAGATCACTGAGAGAATAGGGTCAGCAGCCTATCGATTGGCTTTGCCATCTGAGTTAAAAAAGATTCATGATGTGTTCCATGTGTCTATGTTGCGACGCTACCGATCAGACCCTTCGTATGTGATTACACCGACTGAGGTTGAGATTCAATCTGCCATGACATATGGTAAAGAGCCAGTCAAGATTCTAGCCCGAGAAGTCAAGTAGTTAAGAAATAAAAGTATAACCCTTGTGGAAGTGTTGTGGAAGAGGCGCGAGGTAGAAGAGGCTACATGGGAGCCCGATGAGGCTATGAGGAACCATTATCCGAATCTCTTCACTGGTAAGATTTTTGGGGACGAAAATCCCTAATGGGGGAGAATAGTAATAGCTCGATTTAAGGCTTAATCGGAATAGTGGTGTGAGACCATAAATTTGAAGTAGAAAATATGTGTTTAAATTATTTTACAAGGCTTATGAGGTATTTACATGATTGTGTGAAAGTCACATAAAGAAATTTTATTAATTAGTGAATAAATTGCCCATTAGGACTAAATTGCAAAGAATAGAAAATGTAAGATTCTAGAAGGTTCAAGTATGAAATAGAATTATGAAAAATCCTAGAGGTCCTTATTAAGCATATAGACCATTATATGTAATGATGGACAAAAATGTCCATCAGAAGGAAAAATCTTAAGTAAGGGTCATTAAGGGCATTTTGGTCATTTGGTTAATTAAAGAATAAAAAGGGAAAATAAGCCAAAAATCATGTTCATCTTCTTCCCCATGGTACCGAAATTTGCAAGGACACCATAGCTAGGGTTTTGTTCATTTTCAAGCTTAAAGTAAGTGCATCCTAGCCCCGTTCTTAATATTTTTCATATTTTTGAAACCCTCGTAGCTCGGTTTAGCTATTTCTAGCCACATGTTGAGCTAGGGTTTATGTTCAAAAATTTACCCATATATGACATGCATGTATTTTGATATTTTATGGAAGAATAAGAAAGTTTGATGTATGATAAATGTAACAGCCCAGTTTAAACCCTAGTCGAAATAGTGGTTTGAGACCATAAATCCGAGGTTAAAATGTTAATTTAATATTATTTTTTGTGTGAATAGTATGTGACATGGCCTGCATGAAAATTCTGTGTGATGATGTGATCGTTTTAGTGTCGAATTAAGATAAATGATTTAATCGCGTACAGAGTAAAACCTATGTGCTGATTTATAATTACTTAAGTATTTTTGTCTTATTAATGTGGGGGCCTTAGGAGGCAATTAGCCCAATTTTAAGATAGTGGGGTGTTAAATGATAAGATAATCATATGGATAATTTGTTTTATATGTTTAATGAAAGGGCAATTTGGTAAAAGGAAAATTAAGTTAATTATATGAAACAAAAACATGAATTAGTGGAGTTCATGCTCATCTTTGCCGAAAATTAAAAGAAAGAGAGAGAAAATAAGCTTCCTAGGTTGCGAATAAGACTTTGGCTAATTTAAGGTGAGTTTTGTCTTCGATTTTTGGTAATTTCTACGTTTTTGTAATCGTTGCTTCTTCTACTATCAAGCCCATGTTGTAATTTTGTGAATTGATGATGTTTTTTTATGAGCCATTGATGAATGTGTGAGCTATGTGCTAGATGATAGTGATATATGAATACTTGGTGTTGGATTAACATGTTTTGTCTTTGAATTTTTGATGAAATTGAGTATTTTGGGCTAAATTGTGAAAAGTGTAAATTGAGGGACTAAAATGTGAAATAAATGAAATGTGTAGACTCCTATGAGACTAAGGAGAATTCGGCCTAAGCATAGTGTAATGAAATTTTGAGTATTTGATGATTTTGTGAGATAGGGACTAAAGTGTCGAAATGTGAAAATGTGAGGGCTATTTTGTAAAATGCCCTAAATATGTGTGTTTGGATTAAAATAAATGAATTGATGATTGAATGGATTGAATTTAAATGTGTATAGACCAAGAACGGAGAGGTTCGAATCGAGATCGAGGCAAAGATAAAGTGCTTGATTAGTCGACCATTTCGGTATTTTGACATCCGAGGTAAGTTCGGATATAATACTAGTTGTAAACTATGTCTATGTGATATAAATTGAATGGATGTATATGTATCTATGAGTTTTGAAAATGCTATGTGCTGAATTGAGATAAACGGGCACTAAGTGTGCGAAGTTGGAAACGAAAAAGAGATGATTAGCACTGTATGTGCGAAAAGATAGAAGCTTTGGCTTATCGAATTGGCACTGTGCGTGCGATACCGATATAAGTTCAGTTTAATGTATTGGCACTAAGTGTGCGGTGATGATTATGTTTCAGTTGTAAAATTGGCACTAAGTGTACGAATAAATCAAAGGATTAGCCAAGGTTGAACGAGAGCTAATATTGAACAATTGAGTAGCATAAATGGTAAGCAACTATGTATTGATCAAGGTACGTTTGAACCTATGTGGTTGATGATAGATTTAAGAGTTGAATGAATAGCTACTTGGGTATGTGGTTGAGATTGATAATGTGATTAGATGTGCCTTTATCTATGTGATGGTATTATATTTATACATATTGACGTTGTAGTATTGAGTAATATGTATTATATTACGAACTTACTAAGCTTTGGAAAGCTTACTGTATGATTTGTTCTCTACCTTGTAGTGTCAGTAATGCTAGCTCGGATCGGGGATCGTCAGCTTCGTAATCACACTATCGGCATTCTATTTTGGTACTTTTGAAATGATGTATTTAGTAAGAATATGACATGTAGAGGCTAGTTGATTGAATCAAGTTTGATGTTTTTAAGTAGCCATGAGATGTGGCTAGATATGTGATATGTTTGGCATGAATGAATGTGATATGTGTGATGTATCTTTTAACATGAATTTTGGGTTGAGAAAATGACTATTGAATGGTAACCTTGTGTTGATAAAATGCTAGTAGAGAGTAGTGAAATTGAGAAGGAATGATATTTGGTATTGAATGTATTATACTTGTGATAAGATAGATTTTGGTATTGAATTTGTTATGGTTGGAATGGAAATTGAATGTATAGATTGGATAGTTATATTGGTAAGTTTTTGGTTTCCTTATGTGCATGATATGTTTGGTTGATTGGCTTGTAGGTTTGACCCTTAGTGGAGGGCATGTTGGCCTTGCAAAAAATGGCCTATAAGGTCACACGGTTGGGGCACACGGGCGTGCCTCAAACCGTGGGTAAATTGGCAGAATGTAGCTTAAACTGTATACGGCCATGGCACGGGCGTGCCTACAGGTCGTACGAGAAATGGCAGTATATGACCTTATAGGACACGGCCTTAGCACACGGGCGTGCTTGTTAGCCGTGTTGATTTTGGCAGTATGTAACCACGAAGAAGTCACACGGGTGTGTCATGTAGCCGTGGGAGAGGCACGGCCTACCCCCACGGGCGTGTTTCCCCTGTATTTTTAAAAAGTTTCAAACTTTCATGAAAATTTTATATGTGTTTCGGTTTAGTCCCGACTCGATTTATAAGCATGCTTAGAGTCTCGATGACTCATTTAAAGGACACTATGATTGTATATGAATGTGTTTGATGATGATTGACTTTGTGTCGTGAATGTGATGTGAAATAATCCTATTGTTCGGTAATGCCTCTAAACCCTATTCCAGTGACGGTCTCAGGTTAAGGGTGTTACAATTTTATTAGTATCAGAGCTACGATTTTGTCGATTCTCAGACTAACGTAGCATGAGTGAGTCTAGCTATACATGCCATATTGTAAAATTTTGATAGTGTGATGAAATCTGACAGTTGAAATGTGTTTTAATATAGTAATGGATCTCGATCAAGCAGTTGCTGACGATGTAGAGAGTAATGCACCTGCTCCCGCTCAAGGGACAGCGCCGGCGACATTAAGGCCAAATGATAGTGGTGAGGAAGGTGAGGCTAAGCAAGCCTTCTTCTATATGATGAGTGAATGGTTTTTGGAATTTGTTAGAACAAATCCGACTACTCCACAACCTCTACCCCGACAAGTACCTGTTGTGCCACAAGTTGTAGATCCGATCAGATTGAATAAACCTCCTGTGGATAAGATTCGTAAGTATAGGGCCGAAGAGTTTAGGGCTACAGCTGATGACGATGCTGAGCGAGCCGAGTTTTGGCTTGAAAATACAATCAGAGTATTTGATGAGATGTCGTTGAACCCTAAAGAGTGCATTAAGTGTGCAGTTTCCTTGTTGAGAGACACAGCTTACAATTGGTGGAAAACGTTGATATTTGTAGTTCTGAGAGAGAGAATAACTTGGGATTTCTGTCAATTTGAGTTTAGAAAGAAGTATATCAGTCAACGCTTTATTGATCAGAAATGTAAGAAGTTTTTAGAGCTAAAACAGGGTCATTTTCTGTTATTGAGTACGAGCGGGAATTCGTAAGATTGAGTCAATATGCAAGAGAATGTGTTTCTACTGAAGCTACTATGTGTAAATGTTTTATAGAGGGATTGAATGAAGACATTAAGTTGTTGGTTGGAATACTGGATATAAATGAATTTGTTGTATTATTTGAAAGAGCATGCAAAGCTGAGGAGCTCGGTAAAGAAAAGAAGAAAGCTGATTCTGAGGCTTATGATGAAAGAAAGAGATCGATGAATAAGTTCTCTCAAACTTCAGCAAAGATATATAAAGATGCAAGCAATCGTTCAAATGCCTCGTTTGGACATCCAAATAGAGATCGTTCGAGATAGAGTACTGGTTTACAGATTCAAGCTCCAAATGAAACAAGTGTTGGCAGTGTTAAGAGTAACAAGCCCGAATGTAGACAATGTGGGAGACGAGATGTGGAAGAGTGCTGGGGCAAGTATAACAATAGAACATGCTATAAATGTGGATCCCGAGACCATTTTATCTGAGATTGCCTAAAGATGGTCGGAGAAGAAAATGTTCAGAATGAAAGACCGAGTAACGTGGCAGCTAGGGGAAGACCACCCAGAAACACCAAAATTATGAGTAAAAGCCAGAGAGGGACAACTGATACAGCTGTTCGGTCAAAAGCAAGAGCACCTGTCCGAGCCTATGCCATATGCGCACGAGAGGAAGCATCATCTCCAGACGTCATCACTGGTACTTTCACTTTATTTAATACTGATGTCATTACATTGATAAATCCTGGATCAACTCATTTCTATGTGTGTATGAATTTAGTATCGAATAAGACTCTACCTGTTGAGTCTACTGAATTTGTGATTAGAGTATCGAAGCCCTTAGGCAAGTGTGTTTTGGTGGATAAGGTGTGCAAGAATTGCCTGTTGATGTTTCATGATTTATGTTTCCCGTTCAATTTGATGTTGCTACCATTTGATGAATTTGACATAATTTTGGGTATGGATTGGCTTACTTTGCATAATGCCATTGTGAATTGTAAGAGAAAGAATGTTGAATTGAAGAGTCAGAATGGTGAGATAGTTCAAATTGAGTCTAGTGATATGAAAGGACTACCAACTGTTGTATCGGTGATGAGAGCTATGAACTATGTAAGAAAAGGTTGTGAAGCTTATTTGGCGTATGTGATTGATACAAAGGTGGCGGAAAACAAAATTGAATCTGTGCCTGTGATATGTGAGTTTTCAGATGTGTTTCCAGAAGAGTTACCGGGGTTACCTCGGATTAGAGAAGCTGAATTTGGTATTGTGTTAGTGCCGAGAACTGCTTCTATTTCGATAGCTCTATACAGAATGGCACCAATAGAATTGAAAGAGTTGAAATCTCAGATGCAAGAATTGACCGACAGAGGATTTGCACGACCAAGTTTTTCACCCTGGGGAGCTCCTGTATTATTTGTGAAAAAGGAAGATGGAACTATGAGAATGTGTATTGATTATCGATAATTTAACAAAGTGACGATAAAGAACAAATATCTGTTACCTCGGATCGATGATTTGTTTGATCAGTTGAGAGGAGCTACAGTATTTTCTAAGATAGATTTGGGATCGGGCTACTATCAGTTGAGAGTTAAAGAATCTGATGTGCCGAAAACTCTTTCAGAACGAGGTACGGGCATTATGATTTCTTAGTGATGCCTTTTGGACTAACAAATGCCCCTGCAGTATTTATGGACTTGATGAATCGGATATTCAGACTGTATTTAGATCACTTCGTGGTGGTGTTTATTGATGATATTTTGATCTATTCGTGTGATAAGACGCGGCATGCTGAGCATTTGAGAATCGTGCTACAAATTCTACGTGAGAAATAGTTATATGCAAAGTTTAGCAAGTGTGAATTTTGGTTACATGAGATCAGTTTTCTGGGGCACATTGTATCTGCTACTGGGATACGAGTCGATCCGCATAAAATCTCTACTATTTTGGATTGGAAGCCTCCGAGAAATGTGTCTGAAGTCCGTAGTTTTCTGGGACTAGCAGGATTTTATAGACGATTTGTGAAAGGCTTCTCGATGATTGCGACTCTATTGACAAAGTTGTTACAAAAAGATGTTAAATTCGAGTGGTCAGAAAAGTGTCATCAGAGTTTTGAGCAGTTGAAAGTGTTGTTGACAGAAGCACCGGTGTTAGTTCAACCTGAATCGGGCAAAGAGTTTATAGTCTATAGTGATGCATCGTTAAATGGTTTGGGCTGTGTGCTGATGCAAGAAGGAAAAGTCATCACCTATGCTTCAAGATAGTTAAAATCGCATGAAAAGAATTATCCAGCGCATGATCTTGAATTGGCTGCGATTGTATTCGCATTTTAAAGATTTTGCGTCACTATTTATTCAGTGAAAAATGTCATATTTATACTGATCATAAGAGTTTAAAGTATTTGATGACTCAAAAAGATTTGAACTTGCGACAGAGAAGATGGTTAAATTGTTGAAAGACTATAAACTTGTGATAGATTACCATCCAGGTAAAGCTAATGTTGTAGTCGATGCCTTGAGTCAGAAATCATTATACGCTTTGCGAGCTTTGAGTAATCAGAAAGATCTGTGTGACGCTAATGCGGCGATAGCTGAATTGAAAGTTAAGCCGATGTTTGTACAGCAGATTTGTGATGCTCAGAAGATTGATAATGAGTTGTTAGCAAAAAGAGTTCAATATATTTTGAATGCGGAATCAAAATTTCGAGTTGATAGTAATGACTGTTTGAGATTCAGAGATCGGATTTGCGTTCCGAGAAATTCAGACTTGATTCAAATGTTTTTGATCGAAGCTCACAATAGCCATTTGACTGTACATCCGAGGAGTACGAAAATGTATAATGATTTGAAATAATTTTTTTGGTGGCATGGTATGAAGAGAGATATTTTTTCCTTTGTGTCGAAATGTTTAATTTGTCAGCAAGTTAAGGCTGAACATCAAGTTCTGTCTGGTTTATTATAACCGATTATGATTCTTGAGTGGAAATGGGAAAAGATCATGATGGACTTTGTGTCGGGTTTGACCTTATCTCTGAGCAAGAAAGATGTGATCTGGGTGATAGTTGATAGATTGACGAAATCAAATCATTTCATTCCGGTGAGAACCGATTATTCTTTAGATAAGTTGGCTGAATTGCATATCGATGAGATTGTGAGATTGCATGGAGTACCGTTATCTATAGTGTCTGACAGAGATCCGAGATTTACCTCACGATTTTGGAAGAAATTACAAGATGCTTGAGGCACAAAATTGCATTTCAGTATTGCTTTTCATCCACAAGTAGATGGTCAATCCGAGCGAATCATTCAGATTCTTGAAGACATGCTCAGATGTTGCATACTTTAATTTGAAAGCACGTGGGAAAGGCATTTATAGTTGATTGAGTTTGCGTATAACAACAGTTTTCAATCTAGCATTAAAATGGCACCATATGAGGCTCTTTACAGTCAAAAGTGTCAAACTCCATTGTATTGAACCGAGCTGAGTGAGAAAAAGATTCACGGGGTTGATCTTATAAAAGAGACTGAGCAGAAAGTGAAAGTAATTCATGACAGTTTGAAAGTAGCCTCAGATTGTCAAAAGTCTCATGCAAATTTGAAACGAAAGGATATTGAATTCGAGGTTGGCGATAAAGTGTTTTTGAAAGTATCTCCGTGGAAGAAAATACTTCAATTTGGCAAAAAGGGCAAGTTGAGTCTGAGGTTCATTGGACCGTATGAGATTGTTGAACGAGTTGGACTAATTTCTTATAGATTGAAATTGCCATCTGAATTAGAAAAGATCCATAATGTGTTTCATGTGTCAATGCTTCGACGGTACAGATCAGATTTGTCTCATGTGATTGCTCCTTCTGAGGTTGAGATTCAGTCAGACTTGTCATATAGTGAAGAACCGATCTGAATTTTGGCACGAGAGACCAAAGAGTTGAGAAACAAAAGAATCCCCTTAGTGAAAGTATTGTTACACAAACACGGAATTGAAGAGGCTACGTGGGAGCCTCAGAACGTTATGAGAGAGCAACATCCACAACTATTCACTGGTAATATTTTTAGGGACGAAAATCCTATGGGGGAGAGTTGTAACAACCCAGTTTAGACCCTAGTCGAAATAGTGGTTTGAGTCCACAAATCTGAGGTCAAAATGTTAATTTAATATTATTTTCTGTGTGAATAGTATGTGACATGGTCTGCATGAAAATTCTGTGTGATAATGTGATCGTTTTAGTGTCGAATTAAGATAAATGATTTAATCGCGTAAAGAGTAAAAGCTATGTGCTGATTTATTATTACTTAAGTATTTTTGTCTTATTAATGTGGGGGCCTTAGGAGGCAATTAGCCCAATTTTAATATAGTGGGGTGTTAAATGATAAGATAACCATATGGATAATTTGTTTTATATGTTTAATGAAAGGGCAATTTCGTAAAAGGAAAATTAAGTTAATTATATGAAACAAAAACATGAATTAGTGGAGTTCATGCTCATCTTTGCCGAAAATTGAAAGAAAAAGAGAGAAAATAAGCTTTCTAGGTTGCGGCTAAGACTTTGGCTAAATTAAGGTGAGTTTTGTCTTCGGTTTTTGGTCATTTCTACGTTTTTGTAATCGTTGCTTCTTCTACTATCAAGCCCATATTGTAATTTTGTGAATTGATGATGTTTTTGTGATCAGCCATTGATGAATGTGTGAGCTATGTGCTAGATGATAGTGATATATGAATACTTGGTGTTGGATTAACATGTTTTGTCTTTGAATTTGTGATGAAATTGAGTATTTTGGGCTAAATTATGAAAAGTGTAAATTGAGGGACTAAAATGTAAAATAAATGAAATGTGTGGACTCCTATGAGACTAAGGAGAATTCGGCCTAAGCATAGTGTTTGAGTATTTGATGATTTTGTGAGATAGGGACTAAAGTGTCAAAATGTGAAAATATGAGGGCTATTTTGTAAAATGCCCTAAATATGTGTGTTTGGATTAAAATAAATGAATTGATGATTGAATGGGTTGAATTTAAATGTGTATAGACCAAGAATGGAGAGGTTCGGATCGAGATCGAGGCAAAGATAAAGTGCTCGACTAGTCAACCGTTTCGGTATTTTGACATCCGAGGTAAGTTCAGATATAATACTAGTTGTAAACTATGTCTATGTGATATAAATTGAATGGATGTATATGTATCTATGAGTTTTGAAAATGATATGTACTGAATTAAGATAAACGGGCACTAAGTGTGCGAAGTTGGAAACGAAAAAGAGATGATTAGCACTATGTGTGCGAAAAGATAGAAGCTTTGGCTTATCGAATTGGCACTGTGTGTGCGATACCGATATAAGTTCAGTTTAATGTATTGGCACTAAGTGTGCGGTGATGATTATGTTTCAGTTGTAAAATTGGCACTAAGTGTGTGAATAAATCAAAGGATTAGCCAAGGTTGAACGAGAGGTAATATCGAACAATTGAGTAGCATAAATGGTAAGCAACTATGTGTTGATCAGGGTACGTTTGAACCTATGTGGTTGATGATAGATTCAAGAGTTGAATGAATAGCTAATTGGGCATGTGGTTGAGATTGATAATGTGATTAGATGTGCCTTTATCTATGTGATGGTATTATATTTATACATACTGACATTGTAGTATTAAGTAATATGTATTATATTACGAACTTACTAAGCTTTGGAAAGCTTACTGTGTGATTTGTTCTCTGCCTTGCAGTGTCAGTAAAGCTAGCTCGGATCGGGGATCATCAGCTTCGAAATCACACTATCGGCATTCTGTTTTGGTACTTTTGAAAAGATGTATTTAGTAAGAATATGGCATGTATAGGCTAGTTGATTGAATCAAGTTTGATGTTTTTAAGTAGCCATGAGATGTGGCTAGATATGTGATATGTTTGGCATGAATGAATGTGATATGTGTGATGTATCTTTTGACATGAATTTTGGGTTGAGAAAATGACTATTGAATGGTAACCTTCTGTTGATAAAATGCTAGTAGAAAGTAGTGAAATTGAGAAGGAATGATGTTTGGTATTGAATGTATTATACTTGTGATAAGATAGATTTTGGTATTGAATTTGTTATGGTTGGAATGGAAATTGAATGTATAGATTGGATAGTTATATTGGTAAGTTTTGGTTGCCTTATGTGCATGATATGTTTGGTTGGTGGCTTGTAGGTTTGACCTCGATTAGAGGCACGTTGGCCTTGCAAAAAATGTCCTATAAGGTCACACAGTTGGGGCACACGGGCGTGCCTCAGACCGTGGGTAAATTGGCAAAATGTAGCTTAAACTGCACACGGCCATGGCACGGGCGTGCCTACCGGTCATGCGAGAAATGGCAGTATATGACCTTATAGGACACGGCCTTAGCACATAGGCGTGCTTGTTAGCCGTGTTGATTTTGGCAGTATGTAACCACGGAGAGGTCACACGGGTGTGTCATGTAGCCGTGGGAGAGGCACGACCTACCCCCACGGGCATGTTTCCCCTTTATTTTAGAAAAATTTCAAATTTTCATGAAAATTGTATATGTGTTTCGGTTTAGTCTTGACTCGGTTTATAAGCATGCTTAGAGTCTCGATGACTCATTTAAGGGACACTATGATTGTATATGAATGTGTTTGATGATGATTGACTTTGTGTCGTAAATGTGATGCAAAATGATCCTATTGTTCGGTAATGCCTCTAAACCTTATTCTGGCAACGGTCTCGGGTTAGGGGTGTTACGATAAACATCTTTTTCTAAGTGATTTTCATGAAAGATGTATGAAAAGGGACCAATTTGTAATGTTATAGAAATGGTCATACATGAGTGAAATAGTGGGAATTTAATGTTGCTATAGTGAGAAAGTGATTCGGCTAGGCTTGAAATGCAAGAAAGTTGAATGAAAATCATTTTACGAGCCTAGGGGCAAAAGTGTAGTTATGTGAAAGTTTAAGGGAAAAATCGTAATTTTGCTAAAATATGAGTTATGAGTCAATTTAGTCAATGCATATGTTTAACAAGAGAAATTTATTATTATAGATCAAGAAACACGAAGCCTAGATCGAAATCAAGGCAAGAACAAAGTTGAAGACTAAATCGAGCATCGAGACACATTTTGAGATTCGAGGTAAGTTTGTATGGAATTAGTATTTCATAATGTTCGATATTTGAAATCATTTATTATTATGTTAATGTATGTTATTGTGAATGAAATCGAGTTATAAAGTTTCAATGAGTTAAAGATGGGAACAGGCTAAATTGTAGTTCCGGTTATAGTTCCGGAATAAGTATAATATCTAAGTATGCATATGAGAAAGGAAAGGTCCTGTATAAGACCATATCAGGGATATGGCGTCGGCACCAAAGAATGATCTCGTGTAAGACCATGTCTAGGATAGGCATCGACATCTAAATACGATCTCGTATAAGACCATGTCTGGTACATGGCATCGACATCGAGTTATGAGACGTCGTATAAGACCATATCTAGGATTTGGTGTTGGCATCAAATCTTACGTATGTTATGCTTGGATGATTCATGATGATTCGATTTATTCATAAGCAAAAGAGTCAAGTATGTGAGTTGGCCTAGACCCAAGTTTATTTATGGATGGCCTTGAGTGATGTTCATGATATGAATGATAAAGATGTGAGTTTATGGTTATGTTAGCAAATGTGCTAAACTACATGAATCAGTTATACAGGTATCTTGAGTAAGTAAAAGTTACCAGATCATATTGAAATGAGATGGGTAAGAGTAAGTAAGAATAAGTATGAATAAGTACGAGTAAGTACTTTTATTCATTGGTGCTATGTCGTTATTGTTTCATGATATGAATGGTTATAGTTAAGTAAATTGTTATTCTAGAGTTTCATGCAGACTTACTAAGCTATATGCTTATCCTCTCTCTTCCCTTTTCCTTGTATTTTCGCCAAGTTAGCTCGATGACCATTGGACGTCGGAGCTCAAAATCACACTATCGACATCACTTTGGTATAACAATTTAGACTTATTTTGGGTATGGCATGTATAGGACTCGAGTATTATGTTAAGTTGTAATTGTTAGTCAAAGTGTTGGTTATGTATGATACTAAAGTCATTTTTGTAAATGGTCTTGAGTTAGGCCAATACTTGGCAAATCCTTTGCTCAATGAAGGTAAATTTCATGAAGTGTATGTTCTTGTGTATGTCTCGATTTCTTAGATTTCTAGAGATATTAATTGATCATCTTTTAAATTGAAATGATTTGAAATGGAGTTTGCGTGTGTGTATGATGTAGGGTGGCAAAATGGCTTGGTAGATAGCCTGCTAATTGTCCATATGGGTAGACACATGGGCGTGTGTCTAGACCATGTGGGAGGCAAGGCTAGCACATGGGCGTATGCCTAGGTCGTGTGAGGTCTGCACCTTGCATTTGAAATTTAAGTCGCCACACGACTGAAGCACACGAGTGTGTGTGTGTATAGGCCATGTGGATAAGTTAGAATGACAAGGTTTGGCACACGGTCCAGGGCCACAGGTGTGTCAAGGCCGTGTGAAATTAGTCAGTTTTGACCACGGGTGGAAGACACGGGCATGTTTTAGGGGTACACGGGCGAGTGGCCCCTATTTTGACGAAAGTATTTCCAAGTTCATAAAAGTCCTTGATTAAATCCCGAAACCTCTCGGAGGTAGGTTTAAGGCCACGTAGACTTAGAATGAGCAAGAAATGGGTTTTGAATGAAATGTTATAGCCAGTTACTACAAGTTCAAGTAAGGTTAAGCATGGTAATGCCTCGTATCCGGTCTCGTCATCAGACACAAGTAAGGGGTGTTACAATCATTTGATTTAGTTAGCTTATACCTGCCAATAACAAAATAAGATTTTCATTTATAGTAAAATGACAGGTTGATAGTGTGATGATTTGCTCCAACCAATCTCCAACCTTCTCGAGCTTTGAACACTATAAAACAAGAAAAATAAAACCTAATAAGCATATCATGCTTAGTAAGCTCGTATAACAGAAATTAAACTTACCTATTACATTCACTATAGTAACCATATAATACATGCTTTTCATCAATTTGGCAATTTGCCTACTCACATACATTCAGCCAACACATTAGTTACAATTATACCAATATGCATAGATGAGCTCATCATGCCATATGCATGCTTTAACCGTTGAATCATTGAATCTCCGATGCATGCTTTAACCGTTGAATCATTGAATTTTCGATGGATATTTCAAGTAGTACACTCGAGGTGTACAATTCCATTATCCGTCAATCCATATCTAGTAGTACCTTATAGGTACATTCTCAAGCCACATATTACACAGTAGAATTACCAGTCCAGGCTAAATTCTAGTTGTAACATATACTCAAAGGGCTTTTTTGGATTACCAGTCCAGGCTAAATCCTTTATATGACAAAGAATTCCCTATAAAGTTCATTCTGGATTACCAGTCCAAGCTAAATCCAGTCAGTTAGGATTACCAGTCCATGCTAAATCCTAATTGAAACATATACTCGAGAGCTCATTTTGGATTACCCATCCGAGATAAATCCATTCTGCAACCCATGCAGTTTTATCAGGGAAATCACATTTATCCATCGGAATTCGATATTCATACAAAATTTTACCCTTTATCAATAAATTTCCATCATACACTATTCTATCAATTACAATTTCTATACATTTCATACATACAATTTCATACAACATATACAATGAATTGTAGCATTTAAAACAACACATTTCTATGCTCATTTAAGTTATACAAACTTACATTGATATTTGTTCGTAACTAAAATCTACTAATCTGAAATCTTTTCCTTTCCTCAATCTAGCTCTTTGTTTGGTACTTCCGGATCTATATAAATGAATTTAATCATCAATTCAATCCATTTCATATTCTATTGAACTCAATTTACAATCTAGGTAAAAGTACCATTTTGCCCCTATACTTTTGATTAATTCAATTTCATCCCTAGGCTTGGAATTTGAAATTCATGCAATTTAATCCTTATTCCACGCCTAATCAAAATTCTAATATAACTTTTATAGCACATGTATTCTAAAATTTTCAAAATTTTCCATGAGTTTTACCATTTTTTTCAATTTAGTCCCTAAATCAAGTTTCCATCAAATTCCCTTTGTAAAAGTTGTTTATCTATCAACAACTTTTCATTTTCTACCATAAACTATTAAATTTCAGCATGTTCATCTGTGGAAAATTTTCTATACTTTGCTATCAATTCAAATTAACCCCCCAAATAGAGAAATTAAGCTTTCTTAATCTCAAAAATGTAAAAATTTCTAAAAATGGGACATAGGAACTTACCAAATTATGCTTGGAAAGCTTGTTTTCTCTCTCCTAGGGTTTCCATGGATTTTAGGTTGAAGAAGATTATATAAAATGATGATATTTCATTTTAATTTAATTATCATCTTTATAATTTTTCCATTTCCAATTTAGTCCTTAACCTTTTCTAATTTTTCCATGGATGATTCACCAAAAATATCTACATGTTTTTCATCAATGGTCTAATTACCATTTAAGGGCCTCAAGTTTTGAATTCCATAGCTATTTAATCCTTATAGCTACTAGAATTCAAATTTGACATTTTATGCAATTTAATCCTTTCTAGAATTAAGCACCTAATTGATAAAATTTTCTTATCAAAATTATCATGAAATATTTCTATCACATTTCTAATCATTTCATAATATTAAAATATTTTATCTTTCCGGCTCAGATTTTTGGTTACGAAACCACTATTCTGACTTCACTTAAATTGAACTGTTACACGTAACCTGTCGAGAAAAAGCTACCCGTTAGTGCAATGAAATAACTCGGTATGAATATTATATGTTCAGTGAATACATAGTTCGAACTACAAACCCATGTCGATGACTAGATCTCACTCAGTTGCCAAAGGATATTTTTTGTGGTAGTTGGATCCCACATGTCGTATGCAGTATCGATGATAAGTACGATCCTAAAGGGCTCCGTGACAATCAATCACCGAGAGTATTCTAGGTCCCCTATATGATATGACACAATGTCAAGCTGCGGGCAAATGCGACAACCCAAATAGCTCAAGAAGAAATCCTAATCATCTATCGTTTATTTTGGAGTTATTGCAAATGCTATAGGCAGGATCTTTCAATTAACGCCCTGAGCAACGGCAAGCAACAAACGCTGTTGATACCTTCCATACTACCAGGTGCCGTTAATTTGGACCATAGGCCTACAGTGCTTATTTACCTCTATGCATTGGTCAAAGGTCCAAAATAACCGGTGGAATACTCTTTTCCCAGGAACCAACTCATTATCGTAGTACCCTAGGCGCGTTTCCTAGGGACCAACTGCTTCCCCCATAAGATCGACCCATAACCGAAGTTGAAATCGAACACACTGATCAAATGTAAAGCTCGAGTTTCTAAATTTTGGTTATGTTGATATCCCGACTGGTACTAACCTAGAAGTTTAGATCGATGTCAAAGATCGATGAGTGTTTTCCCATAAATGTTTCGGGAACATCGTTGTCGAAACCATTTTTAAATCGGGTTTTAGAAAAAACGGGGATCGACTTTATAATTTTGGAAATGGAGTCGCCACAGATCTTTTATTCGAGGTGTGATTGGATCACCTTAAGATAGATTATTTTAATAAAC
The DNA here is from genome assembly GCA_025506655.1 of Gossypium rotundifolium. Lineage (NCBI taxonomy): Eukaryota > Viridiplantae > Streptophyta > Magnoliopsida > Malvales > Malvaceae > Gossypium > Gossypium rotundifolium. The sequence goes on along the minus strand of CP106724.1, from coordinate 96,290,411 downwards.
ATTTTTTTGTTAAAATAATAATTTTGGTCTACGAAATCCAGAAAACAGGCTCGAGAGTCGGTTACGCATGAGGAAGGGTTAGCACCATCGATACGCCCAAAATTGGTACCTAATTGATTAATTAATGTCCTGATGTCGAAAATTTGAAAAGATTCTAGATTACGATCCATTTACTTAAGATATATATTTGGACAGAATCATATTAGATTCCAAAACTTCTTATTTCGGAGAAATAAAATGCCATACTCAGTAAGTTAGGGTATAACATCTTATATTCTCGAAGTTGGATTTATACTTCGACATTCAATACTAAAAAATAAGAAGGATATTCCCTTATTTGGGTCAAATGAAAAATGGTAACCCAGTAAGTTAGGGCACTATCTCTCAAAATTTCGAATACGGAATATTGCCTTTGTTCTTTTAAGAATCTTATCTCGAGATAATAAAATATCACACCCAATAAGTTAGGGCGCAATATCTAAAAAAACCCAAGAATAAGTTTTTTTTTAATTCGAAATATTATGTATTTTGATTTAAAAGAGAAAGGATACTCGGTTGCTAGGTTTTAAACGACGAGAATCGGAACTCAGTAAGTTAGAGCACGATTTTCTCGAAACCCCTAAACACGAGCATTGCCTTATTTTAAAAAACTTAAAAAAAAACAATCTTTAAAACTAAAGTAATATTAAACACAACGTTTTTCATGACATGCAATGGAATACCAATATACAAAGTCAATATCACATATTAAAATATGAATCACAAATAATTATTGGCTATTGAAGAAAGCAGGGCAAAATAATATATAAACAATCATAGGAAATAACCTAAATCCAATAATAAATAAGTTTAAAACAAATTATGTAAAAAAATTAAAATAGATAAATAAAATCTAAAATAAAGCATAAAAATAATTTAATATAAAAGATATAAAAAATTTAAAACAATATATACAAGTAATATAAAAAGCATTTGAAATAAATAAAATATAATTTAAAATAAGATCCTTAAATGAACAATTATATATTTATATAAATTCAAAATATATACATATATCTAAGAGAGAACTCATAAAATAATGTGAAACTAATAATATATGCGTAAAAGCGAGATAATTTTAATATAAATTATGTATGTATATATATATGAAATAAAACCATGAAGAAGTATTTAAGTTAAAATTTATACAAATTATTTAAACAAAGAAATAGGAAATTTTGAAATCAAACATTTGTATGATAAATAAATAAAATATACCTAATTGGATTAAAAATAAAACTATCAGGCTATTTTATAAACAAATAAAATCATTTAAATAAGCATAAGGACTGAACTGAAGTGTGCACAAACTACTAGGGACTAAACCCAAAAATATTTCACTGGTTCAAAACGCAGCACTTAGACAGGACTAGATCGAAACAGCGCACAAAAAATAAGGACTAAACCAGCAAATACTTTTATAGTTCAAAACGCAGCGTACATGTTGGACCGAATTGAAATGTCGCACGAATTCGAGTGCAAAATTAAGAAAATAAAAAAAAATCATATGGCTTAATTAAAAGGCGACGCAGAAACAGGGGACTAAAACCGCAAATAGCCCATTCGGACTTTAAAACAAGCAGATCCCTCTAAATCTGGTCAGGTCGGGTTGCAATAATAGCCTAATACGGCGCCGTTTGCTTAATAACCTATAATCCCTTAAAAACAGCATTAAAACTATCAGAAAACTTTTAAAGCGAAACCCTAGTGCCCCTTTAGTTCCCCTTTTTTCTTTCTCTCAGCCGAAAACCCAGAAGGTGCCTCCGTCCGACAACTATTCCACCATGATAATCGGTGACTAGTGACGAAATCCAGCCTATTACCGCTCGGAATCCCCCTTTCGAACTTCGATTTCAATGAAGCGAATAGAGATCCGGCGATGGTGTCAAAAGCTAAGTATTCCAACTTTTATTTCTTTTGCATACAATAGATTCCAAAGGAAAAGAAAATAAATTGAAAGTCTACTTAATAAACTAGGAAATTTTGTAAGAAAATGCAAATCAAAAATCACCTTTTGATTTTTTTTTTTTTTGTATTCTCTATTCGAATAATCGTGTATAGGAAAAGAAGGAAAGAAAAATATGCAGGAATCGATTCAAAGATTTAAAAAACAATAAAAGAGATGAAATTAAACGAGCAACCTTTTGGAATCTATTTTCTATTACTGTATTATCTTTTTGCCTAATAATCCGAAAGAATCCCTCTCTTACAATCGTTTCGCTTTGGTTCATTTATAACCAAATCCGAAAATTCAAGAAAAAATTAAAATACAATCCTTTTTCTTTTTCTTGCTGTGCTATTTTTTTTTGTTGTTCGCAGGTACGGTCGAGGTGTACGGAGGCGTGGACGTGGTGTGTATGGGGGCTATGCGCTGGAGGGTACGGTGCGCGTGGAGGCGACTGAAGCATCGCGCGTGGAGGCATACGCGAGGGAGTCCAAGCGCTGGAGGCTGGGTTGCAGTGTATAGTCTTGCCGGGTAGGGTTTCTGTCTACGTTAAGGTTTGATGGTGATTTTGGGCTTGCATTTGGGCCATTGTATTGGGTCTAGAATTTGGGTTTTTGTGATTAGATGTTTAAAATGGACTGTTTAATGTTATAACATTTGGGCTCAATTTTGTGAATGTTTTTTATTATTTTATTATTTTATTATTTAGTTTTGGTTTTTGTATTTGGTTAATGGGCCGAGAAAATTTTGGGTCTTACAGCTGCCCCTCTTTGCTCATTGTCGTGTAACGAGAATAGAGCAAAGACTTCAAAAAGAGCCAATTTTGTCTGGTCATGCCTCATTTAATGCTTTTCTTCTTCGAGTAGCTCCGTTCCATCCCGCTGCATCTTCAGGGGCCCAAGAACTGACGCTTCGATCCACTCCAAGAAATTAGACTTGTAACTTCAATCTGCTCCACTGCGAACTCAGGGAGATAAGATCTAATGTTTACGATCTGCTCCTGCAACTTCAGGATTGCCAGATCTACTATCTTCGATCTGCTCTACTGTAAACTCAGGGAGACAAGATCTGCCATCTTCGATCTGCTTCCTGTAACTTCAGGAATGCCAAATCTATTATCTTCGATCTGCTCCACTGCAAACTCAGGAAGTCAAGATCTGTTGTCTTTGATCTGCTTCCTGCACCTTCAGAAATGCCAAATCTGTTATCTTTGATCTCAATAAAGACTGATCCTCAATGTAAACTCAGGGAGGACGGATTTGTAGCCTTCGCCTACTCCACTAGAGCTTCGAGGAGCTAGAAGTTTGGGGAGAAGAGATTTGTAACCTCTATCTTCTCTGTTAAAACTTCAAAGGAATACTGACTGATCCTCACTGTAAGCTCAGGGAGGAAGGATTTGTAACCTCCACCTACTCCACTGGAGCTTCAAAAAGCTAGAAATTCAGGGAGAAGAGATTTGTAACCTCCATCTTCTCTACTAAAACTTCGAAAGAATACTGACTGATCCTCATCGTAAACTCAAGGAGGAGGGATTTGTAACCTCGACCTACTCCACTGGAGCTTCGAGGAGCTAGAAATTCAGGGAGAAGAGATTTGTAACCTCTATCTTCTCTGCTAAAACTTCGAAGGAATAATGACTGATCCTCATCGTAAACTCAGGGAGGAGGGATTTGTAACCTCTACCTACTCCACTGGAGCTTCGAGAAGCTAGAGATTCAGGGAAAAGAGATTTGTAACCTCCATCTTCTCTGCTGAAACTTCGAAGGAATACTGACTGATCCTCATCGTAAACTCAGGGAGGAGGGATTTGTGACCTCCACCTACTCCACTGGAGCTTCGAGGAGCTAGAAATTCAGGGAGAAGAGATTTGTAACCTCCATCTTCTCTGTTGAAACTTCAAAGGAATACTGACTGATCCTCATCGTAAATTCAGGGAAGAGGGATTTGTAACCTTCACCTACTCCACTGGAGCTTCGAGGAGCTAGAAATTTAGGGAGAAGAGATTTGTAACCTCCATCTTCTCTGCTGAAACTTCGAGGGAATACTGACTGATCCTTATCGTAAACTTAGGGAGGAGGGATTTGTTACCTCCATCTTCTCCATTGAAACTTCGAGGAGCAAAAAAAAAATTGTTTGGCTTCGACCTGTTCCTGCAACCTCAGGATTACCAGATCTGCTATCTTCGATTCGCTTCGCTAAGAAGGCAAGATATTCAAATTTACTGATGTTGCGACAACGTCTTCTAGGGACTGTCTTGTAAAATCAGTTTTGTGTTTATGCTTATGCAAAATGATTAGGGTGCAATGATCAGAATGAATCTAATGCCCCTAAATAGAAGTGTTTTGCATGAATACAGAATTTCATGAGAATGACCCCTTTTTAAAAGTTTAAGGTGCCATCGTTCATCGTTTATCTGGGCTCTATTGCTGATATGCTACCATCTTGTTCGACTGGTATTTTTGACAGAAAACCCAAGAAAACAATTATACCTTGTTCAACAGATTTTCCCCACTGTAACTTCAGGATTCATCTCCTTGTGACTTAGGGGCATGGGATCTGAATCCTTTCCCATCCTTCCCATTGCTATTCAAAGGTATAGGATCTGCATCAGCTTCCATCTATCTTACTATAACTCGGGGGTATAGGGCCTGTAGCTTGTTCCATCAACTGATCACTCCTCTGGTGACCCAACTAGATGTGCATGCATGATGCTCGCGTGAATGCAGAATATCAATTTCTTTCGAGAATGATTCCCGTTTTGCACTTGGATTAACATTGCCCATTTTTTGTCCAGATTGTATCACTGACTCAATATCTTGTCGTTTGTTCAACCACCATTTTTAACAAAAATCCTTAATTCGAACTCAAATATTTCTGACCCTTAGGCCTGGTGAATTCTAAACAATAATCATGTTTCAGGTTCTTATATTATTTAGAAGCTTCTAGAGTAATATGCGAAACTCATTTTATGAAAATATTATTAGTCCACTAATCGTTATTTCAATGCAAAATGCTTGAAAAAGATCATAACTATGGATAAGAATGAAATTGGTTGGGAGCATAGCTTGCAACAAGCAATTTAATCAAAGTTAGCAAATGTAATTAAGCAGGGGATTTATTAAAGGCGTATCGTGAAAAGAATAAGGTAATCAAAGATAGTAAATTCAAAATAGATAAGATGGAAAACTAGATGCCCCAGATATCGCAGTCTGAGCCTCTCTGTTCCAACTTCTTGAGGATCATTTTAAGCTCAATATGTGTTTAGGGGATCTGAAGTACTTTGTCGATGCCCCAAGACGTAGCGTACTTGTTCATTGTTAATTCAGGAATAGCAAGACTGTTGTATGCCCACCTTTTATCAAAATTTGAGCCGCCCTTTTCGGATTTTCAACTCAAATCCCCTTCGGTCTCAAAGCGCCCTTTGCGAGTTTTCGCATTGGCCTCTCCTTTTCTTTCTTCTTCTTTTTTTGCTGAAAATTTCTTCTTTTTTTTTTGAATCGAATCTGAATTCTCCGGATTGGGTAGGTCCTTGTCATCTATCTCAGACAATATCCATGCTTCCCTAGAACAGGCCTTCTTTGCTGCCTAAGGTCCCTCCCGATTTGGTATCCTCTTTCTTCTAAAGTCCCCTTTGCATGGGAAAGAATCTTCTTCAAAGCCCTATCATGAAATTTTCTAGGACGAATCATTTTTGTTGTGAGCTCGTATCATCTGACCGTGATTGTAACACCCCAAACCCGGTCTATGCGTTAAGACGAGATTTGGTTTGTTACATAGATAGAACTATCTTAAAGATTAAAGTGAATCAGAAATTACAAAATCATTTTTAAAAATAAAGTTTAATTAAAACCAAGAGAACAATTTAAGTTCGATGCATATGAGAAAGCATTAGTTGGAAATATTATTATTATTTAATATTAAATTGTCAAAACCCAAAAGTAATTTTTTTAATAAAAGTTAAAAGTATTTGAAAATTAAGAATAGATAAGGTATCTCATATGTTTGAAAATCCAAAGTAATTTAAGAAAACATTATAGGATAAACATAAGCCCATATTAATAGTCCAAAACATAATTTAAATCCATCCACACATAAAATCCATAAAACATTAATAGAGGTCTTATTACATCATACCTAAAATAGCAATTTAAAGAAAATACTTATTAAAAGTTCAAAGTTTATTTAACCCATGTTTGCAGTATGGCCTCCACAAAGTCATCCTCGGCCCAAGTCCACGTCAATTTCCATTACCTGAGAGGAAAAATTTGAGGGTGTGAGTTACTCAGAACTCAGTGTATAACTTACTTTATCCACTGGGCCAGATCATCAAGTCATAAATATTGGGTTTGAGCCCATTAATAGATTTAGCAAAAAAAATAATGAGATACATGCAAAATGAAATTTCCCACCTAAACCTAATTTTCATCCGCTACACACCACCCGTACCATCCATCACACCTGTGGGGATCAAGTCAACCCACCCCGCCAACACACCAATCGTAGGCATTTAGCCATTTTATATTTGTGGCAGAGCCACCGAACTAGATTGTGACAAAGTCACCGAACTAGAGGCATTGAGCCATTAAAATATTTGTGGCAGAGCCACCGAACTAGAGGCAATGTAACACCCCAAACTCGGTCTATGCGTTAAGACTAGATTTGATTTGTTACATAAATCGAACTATCTTAATAATTACGGTGAATCGGAATTTTCAAAATAAAAATCATTTTTAATTACAAGGTTTAATAAAAACCAAAAGAGTATTTTAAATTTGATGTATATGAAAAAAAAACATTTATTGAAAATATCATTAATATTATATTGATAAAATCCTTAGAGTAAATTTTTTTTATAAGAGTTCAAAATATTTAAGAAAATGATAAAGGAATTTCATATATTTGAAAACCCAAATTATTTTAAGAAAACAAAATAGTTATAAGCCCATATTAATAGTCCAAAACATAATTTAAATCCATCCACACATAAAATCCATAAAATATTTATAGAGGCCTTATTACATCAAACCCATAATAGTAAATTATAGAAAGTCTTTAATAAAAGTTCAAAGTTTCATTAACCCTTATTTGTAGTATGGCCCCCACGAAGTCATCCTCGGCCCAAGTCCACGTCAATTTCCATTACGAGATGAAAATTTTGAGGAGAGAGTTACTTAGAACTCGGTGTATAACTCACTTACTTATTCATTGGGCAGATCATCAAATCATTATTTTGGGCTTGAGCAGTCAATGAGTTTAACAATATAAATAATAATATGTATGCAAAATGAAGTTCCCAACCCCAAACCTAATTTCCATCCACTACTCACCCCCGTACCAACCATCACACCTGTGGGGATCAAGTCAACCCACCCCGCCATCACACCAATCGTAGGCATTAAGTCATTTTATATTTGTGGCAGAGCCACCGAACTAGATTGTGACAAAGTCACCGAACTAGAGGCATTGAGCCATTAATATTTGTGGCAGAGCCACCGAACTAGATTGTGACAAAGTCACCGAACTAGAAGCATTGAGCCATTAATATTTGTGGCAGAGCCACCGAACTAGAGGCAATCAGCCATTTAATTATTTTGTGGCAAAGCCACCGAACTAGATTTTGGCAACAGGCCTTTCTTCTCTTCATTATTAATCCCAACCCATGCAACATGTATGCAAAAATTTGTCTAAGTTTATATGATGATTTTATCAAAAGATTTGAATAACATAAGAGTCAATATTTCTAGTTTTTGTTAAGGCCCAAAATTTCGAAATAGCATTTAGCCCATTTAGCAATCTAGCATCTTAAACCCAATTTACGATCTAGCTAAGAGTTTGGCCCATTTAACAATTTATCAGGCTTTTCGGCCCATTTAATAATTTATCAGGCTATTCGGCCCATTTATCGATCTAGCAAAGGTTTCGGCCCATTTATCGATCTAGCAGAGATTTCGGCCCATTTATCGATCTAGCAGAGATTTCGGCCCATTTAAGTATCTATCCAAGATTTTAGCCCATTTACTAACTAGCAAACTTATCGGCCCATTTTACGATCTAATACATCTTTGGCCCATTTACACATGAGATTTTTAGTATTCATTTTACTACCTACACATCGAGGGTGTTTTCATAATTTTCACATTTTTAACAATTTTTATGAATATTTCACCAAAACACCAAATATTTCGTATTATGCCGATTTGTCGGTTTTTACGATTTTACTCCATACCACGAATGACATCCAACCCGAGAAAAGTGTGAAGTTACACACCTTGATATCGTGAGTACTAAACCTTCCCACTCTTCAACACCTAAACATAATCGATCTATTAGAACACTATCATTTATCAAAATATTTTATTGGGATTCGATCCAAATCCTTACCCTTTGATTTTGAATCACTTCTATTTTCGGTTTCTCCTCATTTATCGATTCGTTGCTCGCTGAGAATCCACTAACGTACAAAGGCTCGTGAGTACGAACTACTTCAAATAATTGATTTCCCTCGGTTGATGGTCTGCAACCCGGTGGAAAATCCTGGATTCCCGAAATAGCCCTTCGTTTAGTAATAGGGGGATTTGCGGAACAACCCCTCTTTCGAAGGCTATGGACTGCCCTTTTCTGCCCTATCTTGAATGTCTTCAATGATAAAAGATCATTAATCCAACCTAATAATATATATCAAAAATAATACTAAAGGTTTTAAGGGTGAGATTTCCTTACCACAAAGATCCTTGCTCCACAATATGAGAATCGACCAAAAACGTTCCCTCAACATCTTAAATCGATTCCAACGTTCTAAGATACACATGAACACTTGAGTTTCGGTCTTCCACTATCGTACTAAAGTATAACAAATGAAAACGTTAATAGAATGAACGATAAATTCGATCTAAGAGATCCTTCTTATCACCATCAAGATTCGGCCAAAACCATTATTAACTAAAATAAACTAAAAAGAACTCTTACCTAATGTCCACGGTTGAGAAGAAATGATTGAGAAGGATGTTTATGAATAGAGAGAGATTCGGCTATGAATAACCAAAGAAAAGAGCAAATGGTTCGGGAATGACACACTAACATTCGGCAATGAGAGAATATTATGGAGAAAGTATGATTGAAAAGAAATTAAAAGATGAGAGAAAGAGATGATGATGATGTTGTTTCGATTTTCAAAGAGAAGAAAAGAGAAAGAAAGAGATAAGTTTAGGAGCAAAGTACATTCGGCAATGGGGAAAAGAAAAGAAAAGAAAAGAATGGCCTTTTTGGTATTGGAGATTTCGGCACTTTGAAAAGGCATACAAAAGAGTACTAAAGTGATAGGCAAAAATGACCAAATGGTTAAAAGATTAAGGCTTACCAAAAGATCAAATTCGGCCAAAGGAGAAAGGTTGAGAAAAGAATTGCAAAACTTTGCACAAGATGTTAGGAATGACCAAAACTAATTCCTAATCCTAGCCAAGCTACTAACATATTCTACCAACCTCTCCCTAGCCACAATGCAGTCAAATTCATTGGTCAAATGACCATGAAATAATTTCAAAACCTTTTCCTTGATACATGCCTTATGTCCCTTATCTTTCCAAAATTTCTTGATTCCCTACCATAAGTTAACAATTACCTTATTCCTTTATTCTACTTATCAAAATGAAAAGTCCAACCTTACCATATATATTGCTTGGCGACACTTGCTATACTTGTGCAAAAATAAAAATAAAAATTATCTAGATGCTAACCAAGGGATTGAACCACTCCCTCATGCCACAACTCATGCGCCAACACCACCTTACCATTTACTCATCTTATGCTACACTTTGACACTTAAATTAACTTAAGTATCAATGTCACTTAATCCACTTCATTAAATTCTCAAAACTAAAATTATTCCATTCTAGAATAATTCTATACTCTTCTTCGGGACTATAATAAACACGAAAAAGAAGTAAGAAAATTTTTCTTCACAATCTAAGCATCAAAACATGCAATAAAAATCGATACTCAATTTTAGGGTGTTACAACTCTACCATCCTTAAAGAAAATTTCGTCCTCGAAATTTACAGTTGAAAGAGGTGAGGTATTGTTCTTAGAATTGCATCCTCAGGCTCCCACGTGGCTTCCTCCGCTCTGTGATTACGCCATAAAACTTTGACCAATGGCACAGTCTTCTTTCTTAGCACCTTAACATCCCGGTCTAAAATTTCCACTGGTTCTTCTTCAAAAGACAAGTCTGCATTTAATTCCACTTCCTCAACCGGTACTATATGAGATGGATCCGATCTATAGCGTCTTAACGTGGAAACATGGAAAACATTACGAATTTGACCCAACTCTGGAGGTAATTCAATTTGATAAGCCACTGGGCCAACACGCTTCATCACACGATATGGCCCGATGAACCTAGGGCTCAGCTTGCCCTTCTTTCCAAATCTAAAAATCTTCTTCCAAGGTGAGACCTTCAAGAAGACTTGCTCTCCCACAGCAAACTCGATATCCTTTTGCTTCAAATCAGCATACGATTTCTGTCTATCCGAAGCTTACTTTAACCGTGCTCGAATAACTTTTACCTTTTCCTCTGTTTCAGAAATCAAATTAGGACCCAACATCTATCGTTCGCCCAATTCAGTCCAACAGGTAGGAGTACGGCACCTACGACCATACAATGCCTCATAGGGTGCCATCTGAATGCTAGACTGATAGCTATTATTATACGTGAATTCTGCCAATGGTAGAAAATCCACCCAACTACCTCTGAAGTCGATCACATATCCCCTTAACATGTCTTCCAATATCTGAATTACTCTCTCCGACTGACCATTAGACTGAGGATGAAAAGCCGTACTGAAATTCAACTTTGTCCCCAAGGCTTCATGCAGAGCTTTCCAAAATCGTGATGTAAATCTAGGATCCCTGTCTGATATAATAGACACTGGTACCCCATGCAACCTCACAATTTCGGATACATACAGCTTAGCCAATTTTTGCAACGAATAACCCGTACGAACTGGAAGAAAATGAGGAGTCTTCGTCAAACGATCAACTATTACCCATACGGAATTTTTATTAGTAGGTGTTAAAGGTAACCCACTAAAAAAATCCATAGTTATTCGCTCCCATTTCCAAAGAGGAATCTTTATCGATTGTAACAATCCTGATGGTAATTGATGCTCCGCCTTCACTTGTCGATGTGTCGACATTTTCCTACAAACTCAGAAATCTCCTGCTTCAACCACGCCACCAATACATTCACGGAGATCTCGATACATCTTATTTCCTCTGGGTGCATAGCATAAGGGCTACTATGCGCCTCCCGTAGAATCATTTGTCTCAATTCAGAGTCTTTAGGCATACAAACCCTTCCACGAAAGCACAGCACTCCATTCATATTTATACCAAAATCCTCTATTTCACCCCTTTCAACTCTTTGAAATAAAAGTTCCAACTTTTTATCTGATGTCTGCTTTTCCTTGATTTGTTCCAGCCACAGAGGCTTCACCTGAAGTTCTGCTAGCAAACTACCATCCTCATACAAACTTAAATGAGCACACATTACTCTTAAATCCGATACCGCCTTACGACTTAATGCGTCAGCTACTACGTTAGCCTTTCTAGGATGATATTCGATTGAGAAATCATAGTCCTTTAATAATTCCACCCATCTTCTTTGTCTTAAATTCAACTCCTTTTGGGTAAGGAGGTACTTAAGACTCTTGTGATATGTGTAGATAATAGACTTCTCACCGTAGAGATAGTGCCTCCAAATCTTTAAAGCAAAAACCACCGCAGCTAACTCTAAATCATGAGTAGGGTAGTTTACTTCGTGCGATCTCAATTGACGAGAAGCATAAGCCACCACCTTTCCATTTTGCATCAACACACTACCTGGACCGTGTGAGACGATCACAATAAGCAGTGAATTCTTTTCCGACCTCATTGAATCAAAGCTGGAGCTTCGTTAGAATCTTTTCAATTTCTCGAAACTTTCTTGTTGCTTATCAGTCCATATAAGCGGTACTCCCTTTCGTAAAAGCTTAGTTAAAAACAATCAACAAAACCCTCAACAAAGCGTCTATAGTAACCACCAAACCCAAGAAACTCGAATCTCACTCATCGACTTTGGTGGTTTCCAATCCAATACCACCTCAATCTTTCGAGGATCCACCCTTATTCCTTCGACTGATACCACATGACCCAAGAAAGTCACCTCCCTTAACCAGAATTCACATTTACTGAATTTGGCATACAGTTGCTTATCACGAAGTAGCTGCAATACAATTCGCAAATGCGAGTCATGCTCTTCTTTACTCCTTAAATATACCAAAATGTCATCTATGAATACTACTACAAACCGGTCTAAAAATGGTTGAAAGACCCGATTCATCATGTCCATAAATGCGGCTGGTGCATTGGTTAATCCAAACGGCATCACCAAAAACTCATAGTGTCCATAACGAGTTCGAAATGCCGTTTTGTGAATATTCGCTTCTTTCACCTTAAGCTGGTGATAACCCAACCTCAAATCAATTTTGGAGAATACTGAAGCTCCCTTCAATTGATCAAACAGGTCATCGATTCTCGGCAAAGGATACCTATTCTTGATCATCAATTTATTCAATTGTCTGTAATCAATGCACATACGCATCGATCCATCCGTCTTCTTGACGACCAAAACTGGTGCTCCCCATGGAGACACACTCAGTCGAATAAATCCCCAATCTAGTAATTCTTGAATTTGAGCTTTAAGCTCTGCCAACTCCTTCGGTGCCATTCTATAAGGAGCAATGGACACTGGAGCCGTTCCGGGCAAAAGCTCAATGCCAAATTCTACTTCCCGATCTGGAGGTATACCAGGAAGTTCATCGGGAAATACATCTGGAAATTCCTTCACCGTTCTCACATCATCCACAGATAGCTCTTTGGCATCCAAAGCACAAATAAAGGCTAGGAATGCTCCATATCCTTTTCGCACCAACTTTTCTGCCTTCAACGCCGATACCACGTTCACCAAGTAGTTCCTTCGTTCACCAATCATTATGACTTCCTTATCATCCGAGGTTCTTATTGTCATCCATTTTTAGCATAATCCAAATGTGCCCGATGTTTGATCAACCAATCCATGCCCAGAATGAGGTCAAACTCGCCGAAAGGCAATTCCATCAAATTCGCCAAGAACACCTCCTCTTGAATTTCTAAGGGTACTCTCTAAACAGTTTATTTACAATTACCGACTGTCCTAAAGGACTAATTACTGTCATCTCACTATCGGTAATTTTAGATTTTAGATTTAGGTTTCCAGATATGGCGCTAGCAACATACGAATAGGTAGAACCAATATCTATTAAGGCAGTAATAGGTACATCGAATATGAAGAACGTACCAGTTATTACATCAGGTGCATTGCCATCCTCACGGCGTCTAACTGCATAGACCAGTCCAGGCTGTCTTGCATCCATGTTACCTCTAGGACCATTGCCTCGACCCGGTGCACCCTGACCACATCCAGCCCCATTACCACCACGACCTCTCGGTGGCTGCTGAGTACCTCTAGCCGGCTGTGCATCATTATTACGAACTTCCTGAGCCGTATCCATATGTCGAGGGTAGTTTCTATACTGGTGATCCATTGAACCGCATTTGTAACAAGCACTCGTTTTCCTCCAGCACTCTCTAGAATGCCTTTTCCCACATTCAGCACAATCTCGACCTCGATTATTAGTTACAGGTGCTCTACCTTGGGCTGATTCATCATTTCGAGGCCTCTTTAGAAACCTTTTTGAAGAACTCGATTGCTGTGTCTCTCTCTTGTTTCTAAATCCTTCTCGATTCTGGCGTTCTGAGTTCTTAGCCTCTTCGGCTATCTTGGCCTTCTCCACAAGCGTGGCAAAAGTTCTAACTTGTTGTGGGGCAATCGAACCCTCAACTCATCATTTAGCCCATCCTCAAAGCGTACACAACATTCGTGATCTGTTGACACTATCGTCCGAGCATATCGACTCAAGCGTGAAACTCGACCTCATACTCGCCACTATCTTACTCCCTTGGACTAGATTCGAAATTCCTTCCTTGAGCGTCTACATAACTCGTTCCAACATATTTCCCTTGAAGGCGGCTTTAAAGAATTCCCAAGTAATCGGTTAAACGGTGCCTTCTCGAGCGATAAGCCACCACCGTCGCCTCGTCTCTTAACAAGGACACAGACTCCTTTCGGTTTACGCTCAAATTGCATTCCATATCATCCATAATCCGCTCCACGACTTGAGCCAATATTTAGCCACATTTGGAGCTACAAAACTCCTCTAAAACTTACGCATTATTTGACTTGAGTCGTTCGAAATTGACCCACGAGTTGTTGGCCCAATTCTAGTTCCAATGACCCTTTCTAGGACTCATGAGATCGCTTGTGTCAAAGCATTATCTTCTTCCATGTGATCGCGTGATCCGTCTCACTCTCAAATGACGCAGTGCATCCATTTTCGGCATATGATTTGGTACTTGATTCAAAGACTCGTCCTCTTCCACGGCCACGTCTACCACGTCCACGATCACGTCCTCTAGTGCTCATGATGACTAATTTGATTTAATCTGATTACAAGTTTTATGAATCAGAAAAATTTGTTTCAGTGTTTATTAATGATGTTTTATGAGATTTGAGAGATAAAGATATTTTTCGCAACACATCCTATAGTCTCAATCTCTACGAACTTTAACATCTAAAACTAGAAGTTCTAGAGTGTTCCTATGATCATATCATCATCATCATAATAATCATTTAACAATGAATACTTACTTACCTTGGTGCCGGATGCTTGTGGTGCCATACGGATCTTTAAAACATAATTGAATGATTTCATACAGAAATTATTTGTGAACCCAACCACAGCCGAGTTTTTGAAACTGGCTCTAATACTATTAAATGTAACACCCCAAACCCGGTCTATGTGTTAAGACTAGATTTGGTTTGTTACATAAATCGAACTATCTTAATAATTACGGTGAATCGGAATTTTTAAAATAAAAATCATTTTTAATTACAAGGTTTAATAAAAACCAAAAGAGTATTTTAAATTTGATGTATATGAAAAAAAACATTTATTGAAAATATCATTAATATTATATTGATAAAATCCTTAGAGTAAATTTTTTTTTTATAAGAGTTCAAAATATTTAAGAAAATGATAAAGGAATTTCATATATTTGAAAACCCAAATTATTTTAAGAAAACAAAATAGTTATAAGCCCATATTAATAGTCCAAAACATAATTTAAATCCATCCATACATAAAATCCATAAAATATTTATAGAGGCCTTATTACATCAAACCCATAATAGTAAATTATAGAAAGTCTTTAATAAAAGTTCAAAGTTAATTCATTAACCCTTGTTTGTAGTATGGCCCCCACGAAGTCATCCTCGGCCCAAGTCCACGTCAATTTCCATTACCTGAGATGAAAATTTTGAGGGAGTGAGTTACTTAGAACTCAGTGTATAACTCACTTACTTATTCATTGGGCGGATCATCAAATCATTATTTTGGGCTTGAGCCCATCAACAGTTTAACAATATAAATAATAATATGTATGCAAAATGAAGTTCCCAACCCCAAACCTAATTTCCATCCACTACTCACCCCGTACCAACCATCACACCTGTGGGGATCAAGTCAACCCACCCGCCATCACACCAATCATAGGCATTAAGCCATTTTATATTTGTGGCGAGCCATAGAACTAGATTGTGACAAAGTCACCGAACTAGAGGCATTGAGCCATTAATATTTGTGGCTAGATTGTGACCAGGCGAACTAGAGAGCAATCAATCAGTTTAATTATTTTGTGGCAAAGCCACGAACTAGATTTTGACAACAGGCCTTTCTTCTCTTCATTATTAATCCCAACCCATGCAACATGTATGCAAAAATTTGTCTAAGTTTATATGATGATTTTATCAAAAGATTTGAATAACATAAGAGTCAATATTTCTAGTTTTTGTTAAGGCCCAAAATTTCGAAATAGCATTTAGCCCATTTGGCAATCTAGCATCTTAAACCTAATTTACGATCTAGCTAAGAGTTTGGCCCATTTAACAATTTATCAGGCTTTTCGGCCCATTTAACAATTTATCAGGCTATTTGGCCCATTTATCGATCTAGTAGAGATTTCGGCCCATTTAACTATCTATCCAAGATTTCAGCCCATTTACTAACTAGCAAACTTATCGGCCCATTTTACGATCTAATACATCTTTGGCCCATTTACACATGAGATTTTTAGTATTCATTTTACTACCTACACATCGAGGGCGTTTTCGTAATTTTCACATTTTTAACAATTTTTATGAATATTTCACCAAAACACCAAATATTTTGTATTATGCCGATTTGTCAATTTTTACGATTTTACTCCATACCATGAATGACATCCAACCCGAGAAAAGTGTGAAGTTACACACCTTGATATCGTGAGTACTAAACCTTCCCCTCTTCAACACCTAAACATAATACGATCTATTAGAACACTATCATTTATCAAAATGTTCTATTGCGATTCGATCCAAATCCTTACCCTTTGATTTTGAATCACTTCTATTTTTGGTTTCTCCTCGTTTATCGATTCGTTGCTCATCGAGAATCCACTAACGCACAAAGGCTCGGAGTACGAACTACTTCAAATAATTGATTTCTCGGTTGATGGTCCGCAACCCGATGGAAAATTTGATTCTCAAAACATTCTTCGCTTAGTAATAGGGGATTTGGAACCGCCTCTTTCAAGGCTATGGATTGCCCTTTTCGCCCGTCTTCAATGACAATGATCATTAATCCAACCTAATAATATATATCGAAAATAATACTAAAGGTTTTAAGGGTGAGATTTCCTTACCACAAAGATCCTTGCTCCACAATATGAGAATCGACCAAAACGTTCCTCAACACCTTAAATCGATTCCAACGTTCTAAGATACACACGAACACTTGAGTTTCGGTCTTCCACTATCGCACTAAAGTATAACAAATGAAAACGTTAATAGAATGAACGATAAATTCGATCTAAGAGATCCTTCTTATCACCATCAAGATTCGGCCAAAACCATTATTAACTAAAATAAACTAAAAAGAACTCTTACCTAATGTCCACGGTTGAGAAGAAATGATTGAGAAGGATGTTTATGAATAGAGAGAGATTCGGCTATGAATAACCAAAGAAAAGTGTAACACCCCAAACCCAGTCAATACACCACGACCGAATCTGGTATGTTACAGGGAGAAATCTTGTTTTGGTGAAGATAGGTTTTTGATAAAACCCTTTGGTAAATTTCATACTTGCAGAAATCTTGGGCATGATTGTTTGAGAACTGATGTTTTGTTTGAAAACTCAGAAATTTTGAAAACTTAATCGGTTATGAAGTTAAAAACACGTTTATTTCATTTAGAAATTCAAGTCGTTCCGATTGTTACTAGAACATTTTGACTTAGTAGAAAATTGAGTTTAAGTTAGAAAAACATTTGAGTCCCCTTTATTCCAAATCTTAGTGTGATACCCGATGGTATAGTTTAAAATATCGCTTTTGTAGTTTTGAAATCGTTGTCTTTCCAAGTTTTAGCAAATCTTAACCCAATTAATTTATTAAGGCATATCAAGGACCTATTTTAAACATAAACGTAGCAAAACATAATTTTAAAAGGCCATTTACAAATCAAAATAAAACCAAATAGTAATAAATAAGCTTAAGTACCAAATTTTATAAAAGTCTGAGCAAATCCTTATTTAAGCATGGCATGAGCACCTCGAGTCCATCCGGCTCCATGTCGCGTCTAAGTGTCACTGAAATGTCAAAGGAGAGAGTGAGTCGCAAGACTCAGTGTATAAATTCCCCTCCCGATAATACAACATGCTAATACACATCATAGCAAAGCAATACAATTAATGCACCCGTTCCTAACCATCCATTACACCTTCTCTACCCCGTGTGGTACCAAACCACTGGTGGTGCCAAACCACTGGTGACCCAAAGTCACGATATCCATAATGTGGTGCCAAACCACTGGTGACCCGAAGTCACGAATAATCCAATGATGGGGCCAACCCATCGTGTGATACCAAATCACTAGCGACAATCCCGTATCTCATAAGTGGGGCCAACCCACGGTGGTGTCAAACCACAGGGACGAGTCGCAATGAGGTGCCAAACCTCTGGTGTCCCAAAGACACAAGTGTGATACCAAATCACTGGTGACCGCAGTCACAAATCCGATGATGGGGCCAACTCATCATATGATACCAAATCACTGGCGTCAATCCCGTATAATCAACCGTGGGGCCAACCCACCGTGGTGCTAAGCCATGGGACGACGCCGAGGTGCCAAACCTCCGTGACCCAAAGTCACAAAATATCATCCGTGGTACCAAACCACCTGGAGGTGCCAAACCTCGGTGTCCCAAAGACACAGTGTCCCAAAGACACGGATATCATACTCCCCTCCTCTCATATTACCCATACATGTCATACTGACTCATGTACAATATGCAAATCATGTAATTCATGCCAACATGTCCAATATTGCATCTTATAGCACATATATCATGGATCATAATATTAGACGTATCAACAATAGAACTCGTAATGCTACGGACTTACCCGAATCCGTGAACATACCCTATCGGATATCATGACAATCATCACTGTTTCACTTGTTACAACACAGGTTATTAACTTATTACTAAGAAATCAGTGTGTTAGCTTACACACCTGAAATAGCGAAGGTTTAATCCTAAGAACCGGTCTAAGTCCCTTGATCACCTCGACAACCCTGATCCTATAATCGGCCAACAATGGATTAATCATCATACCATTCGGTCATAACCATTTAAACAAAAGGGGTTTAACTTCGATCTCTTACCTTCCCTTGATTCGGTTTCCAACCAAGTCCCGAGCCAATAGTGATTCCTCCACTAATCGACTACACCCTAAAAGAGAACAATTAATCCTTTGAAACCTTATACTTAATCAAAACTAAACAAATAAACCATGAGCAATCATCTCACCATCACTTACCAAACGATTATCAGAGAAGGAAGGCTCTCCCTGCTTGATTTCGAACTCCAAAGGCCCTATCCGAAAAACGATTACCAAACCAAACGTTAACTCATTTTAACAGATACCGAAATCGGCCCTTAAACACACTAAAAATCGGCAAAGTACAAGAAAGAGGGAAGAAATGGCCATTCGGCCAAAACCTACCTTCTACTAGACCGATTGAAACGGACGCAGCAAGGTCAACCCCCCTCCACAGTCGACAAAGAAGAACTATAGGGAGAAAAAGATTCGGCAACACCCTAAAAAAATGGAGAAGGAGGTTCGACCCTAAGAGCAATGAAAGGAACGATTGGAAACAAAAGGCTAAAGGGTTTGGAGAAGAAAAGAAGAAGATAAAAGGATGAATAGAGGGGTGCTTTCGGTTTAAAGAAAAAGAGGATGGAGGATGGAGTTTTTGGAGGATGGTGTTTCGGTCAAGAAGGGAGAGAGGGACTAGTTTCGGTTCACAAGTAAT
Organism: Gossypium rotundifolium; assembly: GCA_025506655.1. Taxonomy (NCBI): domain Eukaryota; kingdom Viridiplantae; phylum Streptophyta; class Magnoliopsida; order Malvales; family Malvaceae; genus Gossypium; species Gossypium rotundifolium. The sequence goes on along the minus strand of CP106724.1, from coordinate 96,270,887 downwards.
GGAGAAAAGAAATGGAGTATGCAAGTTCGGCACCAGCTTGGGAGATGGGAAATAATGTATGAAAAGAAAGGTTACAAATTTCGACTTACACAAGATGCAAATAAGAGAAGGGTGGAAACAATCATTCGGCTACCAAAGAGAATCAAAAGAAAACAAAGCAACCTTTTGGCAAGAAGAAACCTTGGACTTTCAGCTTAAGGAGAACAAAAGAAGAATTAAACTTGAAGTTTTTGGCTAGCTTCTGACTAAAAGAAAATCGGCTTACCAAAAAGGATTTTGACCGAAAATGCACATTCGGCACACTCCTACTACACCAAAATCGGTCACTCACTTCCCCCAAAATCTCTCCAAAATCCGGCCAAGCTCCCCCAAACACTCCCAAGCCACCAATTCCAATTACTTTGACCAAGTCCACCTCCACAATTTGCTCTCCACCCACCATTCAAATAGGAAGACTTAGTCCAAGGCAGAGTTTGAACTGCCTACAACTCCTCCCCTCCATGCCGTCAAAATGGAACAAAAATGTGGGATTTTCGCAGCTAGAACACAGGACATCCTCCCTTGCACTTGACGTCACACACAAGGTCTAAGTGGCGCATGCTTTGCCACTTTGCTAGCTCATCACTTGTGCAACAATTCACCAAATAATATACATATATCCCAGCCCCATCAGCTCCTCTCACATAAGGCTAAAAACAAAAATTTTCCTACCCCTCAGGCTTACACCTAGCTTATAACTAAGCCCCAACAACATCAAAATAACAACATAGCACATCATGCACATGCAGCAAAGCCAAAATAAAATAGCCCCTTAACCCGGGATATTACAAAAAGAGAAAATGGTTCGGCAATGACACACTAACATTCGGCCATGAGAGAATATTATGGAGAAAGTATGATTGAAAAGAAATTAAAAGATGAGAGAAAGAGATGATGATGATGTTGTTTCAATTTTCAAAGAGAAGAAAAGAGAAAGAAAGAGATGAGTTTAAGAGCAAAGTACATTCGGCAATGGGGAAAAGAAAAGAAAAGAAAAGAATGGCCTTTTTGGTATTGGAGATTTCGGCACTTTGAAAAGGTATACAAAAGAGTACTAAAGTGATAGGCAAAAATGACCAAATGGTCAAAAGATTAAGGCTTACTAAAAGATCAAATTCGGCCAAAGGAGAAAGGTTGAGAAAAGAATTGCAGAACTTTGCCCAAGATGTTAGGAATGACCAAAAACTAATTCCTAATCTTAGCCAAGCTACTAACATATTCGGCCAACCTCCCCCTAGCCACATGTCGTCCAAATTCATTGGTCAAATGACCATGAAATAATTCCCAAAACCTTTTCCTTGATACATGCCTTATGTCCCTTTATCTTTCCAAAATTTCTTGATTCCCTACCATAAGTTAACAATTACCTTATTCCTTTAGTCTACTTACCAAAAATGAAAAGTCCAACCTTACCATATATATTGCTTAGCCGACACTTGCTATACTTGTGCAAAAATAAAAAATAAAAACTATCTAGATGCTAACCAAAGGATTCGAACCACTCCCCTCATGCCACAACTCATGCGCCAACACCACCTTACCATTTACTCATCTTATGCTACACTTTGACACTTAAATTAACTTAAGTATCAATGTCACTTAATCCACTTCATTAAATTCTCAAAACTAAAAATTATTTCATTCCCGAATAATTCTATACTCTTCTTCAGGACTATAATAAACACGAAAAAGAAGTAAGAAAATTTTCCTTCACAATCTAAGCATCAAAAACATGCAATAAAAATCAATACTCGAATTTTAGGGTGTTACAGGCAATCAGCCATTTAATTATTTTGTGGCAAAGCCACCGAACTAGATTTTGGCAACAGGCCTTTCTTCTCTTCATCATTTACCCCAACCTATGCAACATGTATGCATAATAGTCTATGTACATATGAAAACTTGCAAAAATTCCCAATTTACATGTGATTCAAAATTTCAGGTTTTTATTAAGGCCCATAATACAAAATATCATTTAGCCCATTTAACAATCTTGCAACTTTGGCCCATTTAACGATCTAGTAGGGATTTCGGCCCATTTAACGATCTAGCAGGGATTTAGGACCATTTAACGATCTAGCAGGGATTTCGGCCCATTTTACTATCTAGCATACTTTTTGGCCCATTTTATGATCTAGCAGGAATTTTGGCCCATTTAACGATCTAGCAGGGATTTCGACCCATTTAATGATCTAGCAGGGATTTCGGCCCATTTTACTATCTAGCATACTTTTTGGCCCATTATACACATGAGACATAAAATTTACATTTTATCAATTAACATATTGAGGGCATTTTCATAATTTTCACTATTTTAACCATTTTCATGTAATTCACCAAAAATACCAATTATTTCGTAATGTACCGATTTTGTCATTTTTACGATTTTGCTCAATACTACGGTATGACATCTAACCCAAGATAAGTGTGAAGTTACACACCTTGATATCGTGAGTACTAAACCTTCCCGCTCGTCAACACCTAAACGTAACACGAACCATTAGAACACTTTCATTTATTAAAAATATACTATTGGTAAACGATCTAAATCTTTACCCTTTTGATTTTGAACCACTTCTATTTTTGATTTCTCCTCGATTGTTGATTCGTTGCCTGATGAGAATCCACGAACGTACAAAGGCTCAGGAGTACGAATAACCTCAAACAATTGATTCTCCTCAGTTGAAGGTCGCAACCCGATGGAAAATCTCAATTCGAAAAAATTTCTTCATTTATAATTAGGGGATTAACGGAACCGCCCTCTTCAAGACTATGGATTGCCCTTTTCTGCCCTATCTTGAATGTCTCTAAAGACATAAGATCATTAGTCCGACTATAAATATCGAAATTTGGCTAACGATTTATAAGATTTGAGATTTGGCTTACCACGATTATCTTTGTTCCTCGAAGAAACGATCGAGCGATTATGTCCCTAAAACGAAATCGATTAATAACTAACTATACCAATATAATGAATAAGAATCCTTAAGAGAAAATCTCCTTACCTTGATTCTTGAAATCGATTCCAAAGTTCCAAAAATACTTAAGATCACCTTGAGTTTCTACCCTCCAAAATCTCACTAATGTCCACGATTGGAAAGATAATTGAGTAAGAAGAATTCGGTTATGATTAAAGGAAATCAGTTGTGATCAAAGAAAATGGAAGAAATTTTGGCACAAGAATAAGTTAACATTCGGCCATGGATGAAAGAATTGGAGAAAATTTTAATGAAGAAGAAAAAGAAGAATAGGGAAATAGAAGTAATATAATTCGGTTTCAAGAGAGAAAGAGAAAAAGAAAAGAAAAGGGTACTTAGTTTAGAAGAAAATGCATTCGGCATAGGAGAGGAAAATGAGAAAATGAAAAGAAGAAAAATACTTGCTTGCCTTAGAGCTTTCGGTCACAATGAGAAAGAAACATTTGGGAGAGAAAAATTTCAAAACCAAAATGGTCACAATAGAATGGCTCAAAAAAAAGAATTGTTTACCCAAGTATGTTGGCAATATTTACGCTAGAGAGAATATGGGTGAAGGGAAAAATGTTTTGCTAAGAAATGACCAAATGAAAGTGTTCTCCTAACATCCAAGCTTACCATCCCTCAACCAAAACCGCCATCCCCCTAGCCTCAATGCCGTCCCAATACAATGGTCAAAAGGCCATTAGGAAGTTTCAAAACATCTTCCTACACTTAAGCCTTTTCCCCTCCTTTTCCTTAAGTTGAAGAAACATAATCCCCAATTCAAGCCCTTATCTTTAGCTTTCCAAAACCTTAATCTTCTTACCAAAATAAAACAATCCAACTCATCCTAACCTTATCTCTTTGCCGACACATGCATAGGCTAAAGCAAAATAAAAATTCCTAATTGCATGTTAGGTGATTCAACTCCTTCCTCATGTCCAACTCATGGCGCCATCACCACTATGCCATTAACTCATCTTATGCCTTCTTTTAGTACTTAATTAACTTAAGTCTCAAGGTCACCAAATTTCTTTACTCTAAAATACACTTAACTAATATTTTTATTCTAGCTCCAAGTAAACCCGAACTAACATTTAGCAACATAATGATACTCGAATATTTAGGATGTTACAATTTTACCCCCTCAAAAGAAAATTTCGTCCTCGAAATTTACCTGATTAAAAGAGGTGAGGATATTGTTACCGAATTGCATCCTCAGGCTCCCACGTAGCTTCCTCCGCTCCGTGATTACGCCATAAAACTTTGACCAACGGCACAGTCTTCTTTCTTAGCACTTTAACATCCCGATCTATGATTTCCACTGGTTCTTCTTCAAAAGACAAGTCTGAATTTAATTCCACTTCCTCTATCGGTACTATATGAGATGGATCCGATCTATAGCGTCTCAGCATGGAAACATGGAAAACATTATGAATTTGACCTAACTCCGGAGGTAATTCAATCTGTTAAGCCACTGGACCAACACGCTTCATCATACGATATGGCCCGATGAACCTAGGGCTCAACTTGCCCTTCTTTCCGAATCTGAAAATTTTCTTCCAAGGTGAGACCTTCAGGAAGACCTGCTCTCCCACAGCAAACTCGATATCCTTTCGCTTCAGGTCTGCATATGGCTTATGTCTATCCAAAGCTTCCTATAACCGTGCTCGAATAACTTTTACCTTTTCCTCTGTTTGAGATATCATTTCAGACCCAAAGATCGCCGTTAGCCCAATTCGGTCCAACAAGTAGGAGTACAAAGACCTACGACCATACAATGCCTCATAGGGTGCCATCTGAATGCTAGATCGATAGCTATTGTTATCATAAATTCTACCAATGGTAGAAAATCCTCCCAACTACCTCCAAGTTGATCACACATCCCCTTAACATGTCTTCCAATATCTGGATTACTCTTTCCGACTGACCATCAGATTGAGGATGAAAAGCCGTACTGAAATTCAACTTTGTCCCCAAGGCTTCATGCAGAGCTTTCCAAAATCGTGATGTAAATCTAGGATCCCTGTTTGATATAATAGACACTGGTACCCCATGCAACCTCACGATTTCAGATACAAATAGCTTAGCCAATTTCTATAATGAATAATCCGTACGAACCGGAAGAAAATGAGGAGTCTTCGTCAAACGATCAACTACTACCCATACGGAATTTTTCTTAGTAGGTGTTAAAGGTAACCCACTAACAAAATCCATAGTTATTCGCTCCCATTTCCAAAGAGGAATCTTTACTGGTTGTAACAAACCGACAAAGAATTGATGCTCGCCTTCACTTGTCGACAAGTCAAACATTTTCCTACAAACTCGAAATCTCACGCTTCAACCCCGTCACCAATATCATTCACGGAGATCTCGATACATCTTATTTCCTCCAGGGTGCATAACATAAGGGCTACTATGTGCCTCCCGTAGAATCATTTGCCTCAATTCTGAGTCTTTAGGCATACAAACCCTTCCACGAAAACATAGTACTCCATTCGGGTTTATACCAAAATCCTCTATTTCATCCCTTTCAACCTGCTGGAATAAAAGTCCCAACTTTTTATCTGATGTCTATTTTTCTCTGATTTGTTCTAACCATAGAGGTTTCACTTGAAGTTCTACTAATAAACTACCATCCTCATACAAACTCAAATGAGCAAACATTGCTCTCAAATCAGATACCGCCTTACGACTTAACGCGTCAGCTACCACGTTAGCCTTTCCAGGATGATACTCGATTGAGAAATCATAATCCTTTAATAATTCCACCCATCTCCGTTGTCTCAAATTCAACTCCTTTTGGGTAAGGAGGTACTTAAGACTCTTGTGATCCGTATAAATGATAGACTTCTCACCGTAGAGATAGTGCCTCCAAATCTTTAAAGCAAAGACCACTGCAGCTAACTCCAAATCATGAGTAGGGTAGTTTACTTCGTGCGGTCTCAACTGTCGAGAAGCATAAGCCACCACCTTTCCATTTTGCATCAGCACACAACCCAAACCCGTGTGAGACACATCACAGTAAATAGTAAATTCTTTTTCACCTCGTCGGATCAAACCGGTGCTTCCGTCGTAATCTTCTTCAATTTCTCGAAACTCTCTTGTTGTTTTCGGTCCAAACATACGGTACTCCTTTTCGCAAGCAGTTTAGTTAGGGTTGCAAAGAATCAACGAAAACCCTCAACAAAGCGCCTATAATAACCAAATTTATCCTAAGAAACTCAATTTCACCACCGACTTTGGTGGTTTCCAATCCGAATAGCCTCAATCTTCCGAGGATCCACCTTATTCCTTGGTGATACCACATGACCCAAGAAAGTCACTTCCTTTAGCCAAAATTCACATTTCTTGAATTTGGCATAAAATTGCTTATCCCAAGTAGTTTGCAATACTATACGCAAATGCGTGTCATGCTCCTTATCATTTTTTGAATAAACCAAAATGTCATCTATGAACACCACCACAAACCGGTCTAAATATGGTTGAAAGACTCGGTTCATCATGTCCATAAATACGGCTGGTGCATTGGTTAATCCAAACGACATCACCAAAAACTCATAATGTCCATAACGAGTTTTAAATGCCATCTTATAAATATCTGCTTCTTTCACCTTAAGCTGGTGATAACCCGATCTCAAATCAATTTTGGAGAAAATTGAAGCTCCCTTCAATTGATCAAACAGGTCATCAATTCTCGACAAAGGATACCTATTCTTGATCGTCAATTTATTCAATTGTCTGTAATCAATGCACATACGCATCGATCCATCCTTCTTCTTCACGAACAAAACTGGTGCTCCCCACGGAGACACACTCGGTCATATAAATCCCCGATCCAGCAATTCTTGAATTTAAGCTTTAAGCTCCGCCAACTCCTTCGGTGCCATTCTATAATGAGCAATGGACACTGGAGCCATTCCGCAAAAGCTCAATACCAAATTCTACTTCCCGATCTGGGGGTATACCAGGAAGTTCATCGGGAAATACATCTGGAAATTCTTTTACCGTTCTCACATCATCCACAGATAACTCTTTGGCATCCAAAGCACAAATAAAAGCTAGGAATGCTCCATACCTTTTCCGCACCAACTTTTCTGCCTTCAACGTCGATACCACATTTGCCAAGTAATTCCTTCGTTCACCTATCATTATTACTTTTTATCATCCGTGGTTCTTATTGACATCCACTTTTCAGCACAATCCAAATGCGCCCGATGCTTAACCAACCAATCCATGCCCAGAATGAGATCAAATTCGCCGAAAGGCAATTCCATCAAATTCGCCAAAAATACCTCCTCTTGAATTTCTAAGGGCACGTCTCTAAATAGTTTATTTACAATTATCGACTATCTTAAAGGACTAATTACTGTCATCTCACTATCGATAATTTTAGATTCTAGATTCAGGTTTCCAGATATGGCGCTAGCAACATACGAGTGAGTAGAACTAATATCTATTAAAGCAGTAACAGGTACATCGAAGATCAAGAACGTACCAGTTATTACATCAGGAACATTGTCATCCTCGCGGCGTCTAACTGCATAGACCAATCCTGGCTGTCTTGCATCTGTGTTACCTCTAGGTCCATTGCCTCGACGCGGTGCACCCTGACCATGTCCAGCCCCATTACCACCACGACCTGGTCCACGACCTCTCGGTGGTCTTGAGTACCTCCGGCGGTGTGCATCAAGATTACGAACTTCCTGAGTCGTATCCGTACGTCGAGGGCAATTTCTATATTGGTGATCCATTGAACCGCATTTGTAACAAGTGCTCGTTTTCCTCCAGCACTCTCCAAAATGCCTTTTTCCACATCCAGCACAATCTCGACTTTGATTATTAGCTACCGATGCTCTACCTTGAGCTGGTTCATCATTCGAGGCCTCTTTAGAAACCTTTTTAAAGAACCCAACTGCTTTATATCTCTTTTGTTCCTAAATCTTTCTCGATTCTGACGTTCTGAGTTCTTAGCCTCTTCGGCTATCTTGGCCTTCTCCACAAGTGTGGCAAAAGTTCTAACTTGTTGTGGGGCAATCGAACCCTCAACTCATCATTCACCCATCCTCGAATCGCACACAACGCTCATGATCCGTTGACACTATTGTGCGAGCATAGCGACTTAAGCGTAAAAACTCAGCCTCATACGCTGTCACGTCTTACTCCCTTGAACAAGATTGAAACTCCTTCCTTGAGGCGTCCACATAACTTGTTCCAACATATTTCCGTTGGAAGCGGCTTTAAAGAATTCCCAAGTAATCGGTCGACCTCGGTGCCTTCTCGAACGAGAAGCCACCATTGATCGCCTCGTCTCTTAGCAAGGACACAGCTCCTTTCGGCCGCCGACAAGTGCATTCCATATCATCCATAATCCGCTCCACGACTTGAGCCAATATTCACCACATTCGAGCTACACCAAAAATCCTCTAAAACTTCGCATTATTAGACTTGAGTCGTTTCGAAATCGACCCCCGAGTTATTGGCCCAATTCTAGTTCCAGCGACCCTTTTCAGGACTCGCAGCATTGCTTGCGTCAAAGCATTGTCTTCTTCCATATGATCATGTGATCCCGTCTCACTTTCAAATGACGCAGGTGCATCCATTTCCGGCATATGATTTGGTGCTTCAGTTGCACCTCTAACACCTCCTCCTCTTCCACGGCCACGTCTACCGCGTCCACGACCACGTCCTCTAGTGCTCATGATGACTAATTCGATTTAATCTGATTACAAGTTTTATGAATCAGAAAATTGTTTCAGTGTTTATTAACGGTGTTTTATGAGATTTAAGAGATAAAGTTGTTTTTCGCAACACTTCCTATAGTCTCAATCTCTACGATTTTTAACATCTAAAACTAAAAGTTCTAGAGTGTTCCTATGATCATATCATCATCATAATAATTATTCAGTAACGAATACTTACTTGACTTGGTGCCAGATGCTTGTGGTGCCATACTAATCTTTAAAACATAATTGAAATAATTTCATATAGAAGTTATTTGCTGAACCCAACCATAGCCGAGTTTTGAAATTGGCTCTGATACCATTGAATGTAACACCGCAAACCCGGTCTATGCGTTAAGATGAGATTTGGTTTGTTACATAGATCGAACTATCTTAAAGATTAAGGTGAATCGAAAATTACAAAATCATTTTTAAAAATAAAGTTTAATTAAAACCAAGAGAACAATTTAAGTTCGATGCATATGGGAAAGCATTAGTTGGAAATATTATTATTATTTAATATTAAATTGTCAAAACCCAAAAGTAATTTTTTAATAAAAGTTAAAAGTATTTGAAAATTAAGAATAGATAAGGTATCTCATATGTTTGAAAATCCAAAGTAATTTAAGAAAACATTATAGGATAAACATAAGCCCATATTAATAGTCCAAAACATAATTTAAATCCATCCACACATAAAATCCATAAAACATTAATAGAGGCCTTATTACATCATACCCAAAATAGCAATTTAAAGAAAATACTTATTAAAAGTTCAAAGTTTATTTAACCCATGTTTGCAATATGGCCTCCACGAAGTCATCCTTGGCCCAAGTCCACGTCAATTTCCATTACCTGAGAGGAAAAATTTGAGGGTGTGAGTTATTCAGAACTCAGTGTATAACTTACTTACTCTATCCACTGGGCCAGATCATCAAGTCATAAATATTAGGCTTGAGCCCATTAATAGATTTAGCAAAAAATAATGAGATACATGCAAAATGAAATTTCCCACCCAAACCTAATTTCCATCCGCTACACACCACCCGTACCATCCATCACACCTGTGGGGATCAAGTCAACCCACCCCGCCAACACACCAATCGTAGGCATTTAGCCATTTTATATTTGTGGCAGAGCCACCGAACTAGATTGTGACAAAGTCACCGAACTAGAGGCATTGAGCCATTAAAATATTTGTGGCAGAGCCACCGAACTAGAGGCAATCAGCCATTTAATTATTTTGTGGCAAAGCCACCGAACTAGATTTTGGCAACAGGCCTTTCTTCTCTTCATCATTTATCCCAACCCATGCAACATGTATGCATAATAGTCTATGTACATATGAAAACTTGCAAAAATTCCCCATTTACATGTGATTCAAAATTTCAGGTTTTTATTAAGGCCCATAATACAAAATATCATTTAGCCCATTTAACAATCATGCAACTTTGGCCCATTTAACGATCTAGCAGGGATTTCGGCCCATTTAACGATCTAGCAGGGATTTCGGCCCATTTAACGATCTAGAAGGATTTCGACCCATTTTACTATCTAGCATACTTTTTGGCCCATTTTACGATCTAGCAGGAATTTCGGCCCATTTAACGATCTAGCAGGGATTTCGACCCATTTAACGATCTAGTAGGGATTTCGGCCCATTTTACTATCTAGCATACTTTTTGGCCCATTATACACATGAGACATAAAATTTACATTTTACCAATTAACATATCGAGGGCGTTTTTGTAATTTTCACTATTTTAACCATTTTCATGTAATTCACCAAAAATACCAATTATTTCGTAATGTACCAATTTTATCGTTTTTACGATTTTGCTCAATACTACGGTATGACATCTAACCCAAGATAAGTGTGAAGTTCCACACCTTGATATCGTGAGTACTAAACCTTCCCGCTCGTCAACACCTAAGCATAACACGAACCATTAGAACACTTTCATTTATTAAAAATATACTATTGGTAAACGATCTAAATCTTTACCCTTTTGATTTTGAACCACTTCTATTTTTGGCTTCTCCTCGATTGTTGATTCGTTGCCCGATGAGAATCCATGAACGTACAAAGGCTCGGGAGTACGAATAACCTCAAACAATTGATTTTCCTCGGTTGAAGGTTCGCAACCCGGTGGAAAATCTCAGATTCCCGAAATAGCCCTTCATTTATAATTGGGGGATTAACGGAACCGCCCCTCTTTCAAGACTATGGATCGCCTTTTTCGCTTCTATCTTGAATGTCTCTAAAGACATAAGATCATTAGTCCGACTATAAATATCAAAATTTGGCTAACGATTTATAAGATTTGAGATTTGGCTTACCACGATTATCTTCGTTCCTCGAAGAAACGATCGAACGATTATGTCCCTAAAACGAAATCGATTAATAACTAACTATACCAATATAATGAATAAGAATCCTTAAGAGAAAATCTCCTTACCTTGATTCTTGAAATCGATTCCAAAGTTCCAAAAATACTTAAGATCACCTTGAGTTTCTACCCTCCAAAATCTCACTAATATCCACGATTGGAAAGATAATTGAGTAGGAAGAATTCGGTTATGATTAAAGGAAATCGGTTGTGATCAAAGAAAATGGAAGAAATTTTGGCACAAGAATAAGTTAACATTCGGCCATGGATGAAAGAATTGGAGAAAATTTTAATGAAGAAGAAAATGAAGAATAGGGAAATAGAAGTAATATAATTCGGTTTCAAGAGAGAAAGAGAAAAAGAAAAGAAAAGGGTACTTAGTTTAGAAGAAAATGCATTCGGCATAGGAGAGGAAAATGAGAAAATGAAAAGAAGAAAAATACTTGCTTGCCTTAGAGCTTTCGGTCACAATGAGAAAGAAAGATTTGGGAGAGAAAAATTTCAAAACCAAAGTGGTCACAATAGAATGGCTCAAAAAAAAGAATTGTTTACCCAAGTATGTTGGCAATATTTTGGCTAGAGAGAATATGGGTGAAGGGAAAAAATGTTTTTGCTAAGAAATGACCAAATGAAAGTGTTCTCCTAACATCCAAGCTTACCATCCCCTCAACCAAAACCGGCCATCCCCCCTAGCCTCAATGCCGTCCAAATAAAATGGTCAAAAGGCCATTAGGAAGTTTCCAAAACATCTTCCTACACTTAAGCCTTTTTCCCCTCCTTTTTCCTTAAGTTGAAGAAACATAATCCCCCAATTCAAGCCCTTATCTTTAGCTTTCCAAAACCTTAATCTTCTTACCAAAATAAAAACAATCCAACTCATCCTAACCTTATCTCTTTGCCGACACATGCATAGGCTAAAGCAAAAATAAAAATTCCTAATTGCATGCTAGGTGATTCGAACTCCTTCCCTCATGTCCAACTCATGGCGCCATCACCACTATGCCATTAACTCATCTTATGCCTTCTTTTAGTACTTAATTAACTTAAGTCTCAAGGTCACCAAATTTCTTTACTCTAAAATACACTTCACTAATATTTTTATTCTAGCTCCAAGTAAACCCGAACTAACATTTAGCAACATAATGATACTCGAATATTTGGGATGTTACAATTCTCCCCCTTAAAAGAAAATTTCGTCCTCAAAATTTACCTGATTAAAAGAGGAGAGGATATTGTTGTCGAACTGCATCCTCAGGCTCCCATGTAGCTTCCTCCGCTCCGTGATTACGCCATAAAACTTTGACCAATGGCACAGTCTTCTTTCTTAGCACTTTAACATCCCGGTCTATGATTTCCATCGGTTCTTCTTCAAAAGACAAGTCCGAATTTAATTCCACTTCCTCTACCGGTATTATATGAGATGGATCCGATCTATAGCGCCTCAAAGATGGAAACATGGAAAGCATTATGAATTTGACCCAACTCAGGAGGTAATTCAACTGATAAGCCATGGACCAACACGCTTCATCATACGATATGGCCCGATGAACCTAGGGCTCAACTTGCCCTTCTTTTCGAATCAAAATTTTCTTCCAAGGTGAGACCTTCAGAAGACCGCTCTCCCACAAAAACTCGATATCCTTTCGCTTCAGTCGCAGATATGACTTCGCTCATCCAAGCTTCCTTTAACCGTGCTCGAATAACTTTTACCTTTTCCTCTGTTTGGTATCATTTCAGACCCAAAGATCCGCCGTTCGCCCAATCCGGTCCAACAAGTAGGAGTACGGCACCCACGACCATACAATACCTCATAGGTGCCATCCGAATGCTAGGCGATAGCTATTGTTATACACAAATTCATCGTGGTAGAAAATCCTCCCAACTACCTCCGAAGTCGATCACACATCCCCTTAACATGTCTTCCAATATCTGAATTACTCTTTCCAACTGACCATCAGACTGAGGATGAAAAGCCGTACTGAAATTCAACTTTGTCCCCAAGGCTTCATGTAGAGCTTTCCAAAATCGTAATGTAAATCTAGGATCCCTGTCTGATATAATAGACACTGGTACCCCATGCAACCTCACGATTTCAGATACATATAGCTTAGCCAATTTCTATAATGAATAATCCGTACGAACCGGAAGAAAATGAGTAGTCTTCGTCAAACGATCAACTACTACCCATACGGAATTTTTCTTAGTAGGTGTTAAAGGTAACCCACTAACAAAATCCATAGTTATTCGCTCCCATTTCCAAAGAGGAATCTTTACTGGTTGTAACAAACCTGACAGCAATTGATGCTCCGCCTTCACTTACTGACAAGTTAAACATTTTCCTACAAACTCAGAAATCTCACGCTTCAACCCTGGCCACCAATACTGTTCACGGAGATCTCGATACATCTTATTTCCTCCAGGGTGCATAACATAAGGGCTACTATGTGCCTCTCATAGAATCATTTGCCTCAATTCTGAGTCTTTAGGCATACAAACCCTTCCACGAAAACACAGTACTCCATTCAGGTTTATACCAAAATCCTCTATTTCATCCCTTTCAACTCTTTGGAATAAAAGTCCCAACTTTTATCCGATGTCATTTTCTCGATTTGTTCTAACCACAGAGGTTTCACCTGAAGTTCTGCTAATAAACTACCATCCTCATACAAACTCAAATGAGCAAACATTGCTCTCAAATTAGATACCGTCTTACGACTTAACGCGTCAGCTACCACGTTAGCCTTTCCAGGATGATACTCGATTGAGAAATCATAATCCTTTAATAATTCCACCCATCTCCGTTGTCTCAAATTCAACTCCTTTTGGGTAAACAGGTACTTAAGACTCTTGTGATCCGTATAAATGATAGACTTCTCATCGTAGAGATAGTGCCTCCAAATCTTTAAAGCAAGGACTACTGTAGCTAACTCCAAATCATGAGTAGGGTACTTTACTTGTGCGGTCTCAACTGTCGAGAAGCATAAGCCACCACCTTTCCACTATGCCATTAACTCATCTTATGCCTTCTTTTAGTACTTAATTAACTTAAGTCTCAAGGTTACCAAATTTCTTTACTCTAAAATAAACTTAACTAATATTTTTATTCTAGCTCAAAGTAAACCCGAACTAACATTTAGCAACATAATGATACTCGAATATTTAGGATGTTACAGTGATAGATATCTTTTAACAGTTTCTCTTCAAATTCAACTGATCATATTGAGATTAAACGCGTTCTGCCTCATCCACCTTGCCAATGTTTGATAAGCATAGAGGGTAAATAGCTACTTCTGTATGCCAATCTTTACAAGTCTCGGTCCTTTTTTGATCTTTTGTTTTCCCCTTCTTTTTTTTGTTGCCTTTGCTGCGCTAATGTGGCGCCTAATTTTTGAATTGGCCGCAAACTTTTAACATTGTGTGATTAAATATGATCTTTTCGACACATTTTTTTTTTGTTGGTATTCTTTCTTTCTTTCTTTCTTTCTTTTTGTTTTGATGACTATCAACTTTATAATATTGGCTTATGGAGTGACTTTTACCATCTTAGTAAAGCAATCAACATCCAAGAAAATGAATCGACATTGGCCAGAAGCTTTTGACAAGACTGGCTTGATAACATATAGGAGATCTTATTTCTGCATTGAGCTAGGCTTTGATCTCCATCTCCTTTTTTGGCTCGCGACGTAGGATTTGTTTTTCATCCATTTTTAACAAATTAGAAGATATGAATTTTTGTCATCTTCAAAGTCCTAAGATCCCTTAGACCTATGTTTCATTCAAAAAAGGAGTCCGTAACAGCGTCACCCATGTCATTGATATCTGGGGACCCATTGTGGGTACGAAGGTAAATTCCAAGGAGTAATCGATTCTAAGGATGATTATTTATATGGTATGGCCATGGATAAAGAATGAAAGAATATTCTAAAAAGAATGTACAGTATAAAGTGTAAAAGAAAATATTTAAAGTGTAAAAGAAAATATTTGCTTAAAAGGATGCATTTTATTGAAATAAAAATTCTGGACACAAGCTTATTTCACAAAAAGATTCTTGTTGCTTCTAGGCTTAAAGCAACATGCATGTTTTGAATATTGCTCTAGATTAGCCTTAAAAAATACATGTCTCTTCCACAGTCCTATTGCTCAAAACACTCTCAGGTTCATATTTCTACATTTGGCGTGTCATCTAATTTCACGATACCCATGCCGATAAATTTTTCCACCAATTTCTTGAAAGCAAGGCAATTTTCTATCGAATGCCCTGTGACCCCCGTGTGATACTCACATTGGGCATTTGGGTCATACCATTTTGGATAGGGAGGTTGCATCGGTTTCGGGTAGTGAGGAGCCACTTCATGTGCATCAAATAGGCTTTGATACAACTCCTATATGACATCGAAATTGGTGTAAACTGGAGTTGCTTTGCACCAGATTCTCATCTTGATGAGCCCTGATGACCAACTGTCACAACCCTCGGTTGACCTACAGTGACTAATTTGGGGCGCTTGCTTAAGTTGGTCATTTAATTTTCCCTATTTCTTGGGGCCTTTGAAGTCCACTCTCCCTTTCCCTTCATTTCTATTAGTACCAGTTTGGCTCGATCATCCTCCGGGTTAAAACCTAAACCTATCGGGAGTTTGAATGGGGCCGAAGCATCAGTCTGACATTAGGGTCCAATAATGACGAGTCTCCCATGTGAATGCGTGTCTGATTGAGTCGGGATACTCATCGGAGAATAAATGATGTCTTCATCATCATCCACACTGCTGACCACTGGGCAACTCTTTTTTTCAAGTCTCCTAACTAGTAATTGGGTTACCTGGCGCATCATATTCATCTGATCTCGCATATCCCGTTGAATTTTGGCCAACTGCTCTTGCATAAGTATTTACCTTTGCTCTAATCTCTCCAACCTTTGTTCCATGTCTTCTAGGTTAACTGAAAATATTTCACCTAATTAGGGTCATCTCATGAAATCTAATGCATGTAATGTAATGCTATGTGAATGCATGAAATGAATGTAAAGAGATGTTGATTTTATCTCAATTTCTTTTAGAAAACTTTACTAGAGGACCAAGCTCTTTACATGAAACGGACTACAAATATACGAACATCCGTATTGTCTTCCGTTTCATCAAGAAATTTGTTCTCCATGCCGAGCTCCCTAATTTAGCAATCGAACCCGAATCGACATCTCTCTCTATGATAAAGCAATGCAATGCAATTAAAACAAAATAAAACACATTAGTACAACAGAAATAAACAACACAGAACACCTGTCCGGGTGACCATTAGGGTTTGCCGTGGCTCTATCTAGGGTAGGCTCCTAGGTCTCTCTATATGTGGTTTGGTTCTAAAGAGGCACCTGAACCAATAGATTCGTTGATCCTCACCCATTATAGGCTCATACGGAGCAAGTTTGATTCAGGGGAATACATTTCCCTATGGCTGCACGGAGATGAAAATCTCACGAAGACATAGGTACGGATGTATCCCGGAAGCGATTCACTATCCTGCACGGAGGTGAAAACCTTACGAAGGAGTAGCTTCTCACTCCCACTTAGGGGTGTGACCCAACAGTCATGCAATATGATGCAAAAATGTTTTAAAAGACTTGAACCATAACAATCAAGTGAGATGACACAAGTGAATGCAAATAAAAGGATCGTAATTCTTCAAATCAAATTTTCAATTTTCGACAAAAGGACAAAAATTAATCAATTTATGGCCTGACCGTTAACCAATTCCCAGTGGAGTTGCCAAGCTGTCGAAACCATTTTTAAATCGAGTTTTAGAAAAAACGAGGATTGACTTTATAATTTTGGAAATGGAGTCGCCACTGATCTTTTATTCGAGGTGTGATCGGATCACCTTATGATAGATTATTTTAATAAAACATTTTTTTTTGTTAAAACAATAATTTTGGTCTACAAAATCCAGAAAATAGGCTCGAGAGTCGGTTACGCATGAGGAAGGGTTAGCACCCTCGATACGCCCAAAATTGGTACCTAATTGATTAATTAATGTCCTGATGTCAAAAATTTGAAAAGATTCTAGATTACGATCCATTTACTTAAGATATATATTTGGACAGAATCATATTGGATGCCAAAACTTCTTATTTCGGAGAAATAAAATGCCATACTCAGTAAGTTAGGGTATAACATCTTATATTCTCGAAGTTGGATTTATTCTTCGACATTCAATACTAAAAAAAATAAGAAGGATATTCCCTTATTTGGGTCAAATGAAAAATCGTAACCCAGTAAGTTAGGGCACTATCTCTCAAAATTTCGAATACGGAATATTGCCTTTGTTCTTTTAAGAATCTTATCTCGAGATAATAAAATATCACACCCAGTATGTTAGGGCGCAATATCTAAAAAATCCCAAGAATAAGTTTATTTAATTTAAAATATTATGTATTTTGATTTAAAAAAGAAATGATACTCGGTTGCTAGGTTTTAAATGACGAGAATCGGAACTCAGTAAGTTAGAGCACGATTTTCTCGAAACCCCTAAACACGAGCATTGCCTTATTTAAAAAAAAACTTTAAAATAAAAAACAATCTTTAAAACTAAAGTAATATTAAACACAACGTTTTTCATGACATGCAATGGAATACCAACATACAAAGTCAATATCACATATTAAAATATGAGTCACAAATAATTAATGGCTATTGAAAAAAGCGGGCAAAATAATATATAAACAATCATAGGAAATAAACCTAAATCCAATAATAAATAAGTTTAAAACAAATGATGTAAAAAATTTAAAATAGATAAATAAAATCTAAAATAAAGCACATAAAATAATTTAATATAAAAGATATAAAAAATTAAAAACAATATATACAAGTAATATAAAAAGCATTTGAAATAAATAAAATATAATTTAAAATAAGATCCTTAAATGAACAATTATATATTTATATAAATTCAAAATATATACATATATCTAAGAGAGAACTCATAAAATAATGTGAAACTAATAATATATGCGTAAAACGAGATAATTTTAATATAAATTATGTATGTATATATATATGAAATAATACCATGAAGAAGTATTTAAGTTAAAATTTATACAAATTATTTAAACAAAGAAATAGGAAATTTTGAAATCAAACATTTGTATGATAAATAAATAAAATATACATAATTGGATTAAAAATAAAACTATCAGGCTATTTTATAAACAAATAAAATCATTTAAATAAGCATAAGGACTGAACTGAAGTGCACGCAAACTACTTGGGACTAAACCCTAAAATATTTCACTGGTTCAAAACGCAGCACTTAGACAGGTCTAGATTGAAACAGCGCACAAAAAATAAGGACTAAACCAGTAAATATTTTTATAGTTCAAAACGCAGCGTACACGTTGGACCGAATTGAAATGTCGCACGAATTCGAGTGCAAAATTAAGAAAATAAAAAAAATCATATGGCTTAATTAAAAGGCGATGCAGAAATAGGGGACTAGAACCGCAAATAGCCCATTCAGACTTTAAAACACGCGAATCCCTCTAAATCTGGTCGGGTCGGGTTGCACCAATAGCCTAATACGACACCGTTTGCTTAATAACCTATAATCCCTTCAAAACAGCATTAAAACTATCAGAAAACTTTTAAAGCGAAACCCTAGTGCCCCTTTAGTTCCCCTTTTTTTCTTTCTCTCAGCCGAAAACCTAGAATGTGCCTCCGTCCGACCACTATTCCGCCATGATAATCGGTGACTAATGCCGAAATCCAGCCTATTACCACTCGAAATCCCCTTTTCGAACTTCGATTTCAACGAAGCGAATAGAGATCCGGCGATGGTGTCAAAAGCTAAGTATTCCGACTTTTATTTCTTTTGCATACAATAGATTCCAAAGGAAAAGAAAACAAATTGAAATTCTACTTAATAAACTCAGAAATTTTGTAAGAAAATGCAAATCAGAAATCACCTTTTGATTTTTTTTTTTGTATTCTCTATTCGAATAATCGTGTATAGGAAAAGAAGGAAAGAAAAATATGCAGGAATCGATTCAAAGATAATAATAATAATAATAAAAGAGATGAAATTAAAAGAGCAACCTTTTGGAATCTATTTTCTATTACTGTATTATCTTTTTGCCTAATAATCTGAAAGAATCCCTCTCTTACAATCGTTTCGCTTCGGTTCTTTTATAACCGAATCCGAAAATTCAAGAAAAAATTAAAATACAATCCTTTTTCTTTTTCTTGCTGACCTATTTTTTTTGTTGTTCGCAGGTACGGTCGAGGTGTACGGAGGCGTGGACGTGGCGTGTACGGGGGCTATGCGCTGGAGGGTACGGCGCGCGTGGAGGCGGCTGAAGCATCACGCGTAAAGGCAATCTTGAGGGAGTCCAAGGGCTGGGTTGCGGCGTATAGTCTTGCTGGCTAGGGTTTCTGTCTAGGTTAAGGTTTGGTGGTGATTTTGGGCTTGCATTTGGGCCATTGTATTGGGTCTAGAATTTGGGCTTTTGTGATTAGATCTTTAAAATGGACTATTTAATGTTATAACATTTGGTCTCAGTTTTGTGGGTTTGGGCTATTAATGTTTTTATTATTTTATTATTTAGTTTTGGTTTTTGTATTTGATTAATGGGCCGGGAAAATTTTGGGTCTTACAGCTGCCCCTCTTTGCTCATTGTCCTGTAACGAGAATAGAAAAGACTTCAAAAAGAGCCAATTTTGTCCGGTCATGCCTCATTCAATGCTTTTCTTTGAGTAGCTCCGTTCCATCCCGCTGCATCTTCAGGGGCCTAAGAACTGATGCTTCGATCCACTCCAAGAAATTAGACTTGTAACTTCAATCTACTCCACTGCGAACTCAGGGAGATAAGATCTAATGTTTACGATCTGCTTATGCAACTTCAGGATTACTAGATCTACTATCTTCGATCTGCTCTACTGCAAACTCAGGGAGACAAGATCTACCGTCTTTGATCTGCTTCCTACAACTTTAGGAATGTCAAATCTGTTATCTTCGATCTGCTCCACAGCAAACTCAGGGAGTCAAGATCTACTGTCTTCGATCTGCTTCCTGCAACTTCAAAAATGTCAAATCTGTTATCTTTGATCTCAATAAAGACTGATCCTCAATGCAAACTCAGGGAGGAGGGATTTGTAGCCTCCGCCTACTCCACTGGAGCTTCGAGGAGCTAGAAGTTCGGGAGAAGAGATTTGTAACCTCTATCTTCTCTGCTAAAACTTTAAAGGAATACTGACTGATCCTCACTGTAAGCTCAGGGAGGAGGGATTTGTAACCTCCACCTACCCCACTGGAGCTTCGAGGAGCTAGAAATTCAGGGAGAAGAGATTTGTAACCTCCATCTTCTCTACCGAAACTTCGAAGGAATACTGATTGATCCTCATCGTAAACTCAAGGAGGAGGGATTTGTAACCTCCACCTACTCCACTGGAGCTTCGAGGAGCTAGAAATTCAGGGAGAAGAGATTTGTAACCTCTATCTTCTCTACTGAAACTTCGAAGGAATAATGACTGATCCTCATCATAAACTCAGGGAGGAGGGATTTGTAACCTCTACCTACTCCACTGGAGCTTCAAGGAGGTAGAGATTCAGAGAGAAGAGATTTGTAACCTCTATTTTCTCTGCTGAAACTTCGAAGGAATACTAACTGATCCTTATCGTAAACTCAGGAAAGAGGGATTTGTGACCTCCACCTACTCCACTGGAGCTTCGAGGAGCTAGAAATTCAGGGAGAAGAGATTTGTAACCTCCATCTTCTCTGTTGAAACTTCGAAGGAATACTGACTAGTCCTCACTGTAAACTCAAGGAGGAGGGATTTGTAACCTTCACCTACTCCACTAGAGCTTCGAGGAGCTAGAAATTTAGGGAGAAGAGATTTGTAACCTCCATCTTTTCTGCTAAAACTTCGAGGGAATACTGACTGATCCTCATCATAAACTCAGGGAGGAGGGATTTGTAACCTCCACTTACTCCACTAGAACTTCGAGGAGCAAAAAAAAAATTGTTTGGCTTCGACCTGTTCCTGCAACCTCAGGATTGCCAGATCTGCTATCTTCGATTCGCTTTGCTAAGGAAGGCAAGATATTTGAATTCATCGATGTTGCGACAACATCTTCTAGGGGATCTATCTTATAAAATCAGTTTTTTGTTTATGTTTATGCAAAATGATTAGGATGCAATGATCAGAATGAATCTAATGCCCCTAAATAGATGTGTTTTGCATGAATGTAGAATTTCATGAGAATGACCCCTTTTTAAAATTTTAAGATGCCATCGTTCATTGTTTATCAGGGCTATATTGCTGATGTACAATGCTGCCATCTTGTTCGGCTGGTATTTTTGACAGAAAACCCAAGAAAACAATTATACCTTGCTCAACAGATTTGCCCTACTATAACTTCAGGATTCATCTCCTTGTGACTTAGGGGCATGGGATTTGAATCATTTCCCATCCATCCCATTGCTATTCAAAGGTATAGGATCTGCATCAGCTTCCATCTATCCTACTATAACTCAGGGTATAGGGCCTGTAGCTTGTTCCATCAACTGATCACTCCTCGGGTGACCCAACCAGATGTGTATGCATGATGCTTGCGTGAATGTAGAATATCAATTTCTTTCGAGAATGATTCCCGTTTTACACTTGGATTAACATTGCCCATTTTTCGTCCAGATTGTATCACTGACTCAATATCTTGTCGTTTGTTCAACCACCATTTTTGACAAAAATCTTTAATTCGGACTCAAATATTTTCGACCCTTAGGCCTGGTGAATTCTAAACAATAATCATGTTTCAAGTTCTTATATTATTTAGAAGCTTCTAGAGTAATATGTGAAACTCATTTTATGAAAATATTATTAGTCCGCTAATCGTTATTTCAATGCAAAATGCTTGAAAAAGATCATAACTATGGATAAGAATGAAATTGATTGGGACATAGCTCGCAACAAGTAATTTAATCAAAGTTAGCAAATGCAATTAAGTAGGGGATTTATTAAAGGCGTATCTTGAAAAGATTAAGGTAATCAAAGATAGTAAATTCAAAATGGATAAGATGGAAAACTAGGTGCCCCAGATATCGCAGTCTGAGCCTCACTGTTTCAACTTCTTGAGGACCATTTTAAGCTCAATATGTGTTTAGGGGATCTAAAGTACTTTATCGATGCCCCAAGACGTAGCATACTTCTTCATTGTTAATTCAGGCATAGCAAGACTGCTGTATGCCCTCCTTTGATCAAAATTGGAGTCGCCCTTTTCGGGTTTTCAACTCAAATCCCCTTTGGTCTCAAAGCGCCTTTTGCGGGTTTTCGTCTTGGCCTCTCCTTTTCTTTCTTCTTCTTTTTTTTCCTGAAAATTTCTTCTTCTTTTTTTGAATCGAATCTGAATTCTCCAGATTTGGTAGGTCCTTGTAATCTATCTCAGACAATATCCATGCTTCCCTAGAACAAGCCTTCTCTGCTGCCTAAGGTCCCTCCCGGTTTGGCATCCTCTTTCTTCTAAAGTCCCCTTTACATGGGAAAGAATCTTCTTCAAAGCCCTATCATGAAATTTTCTAGGACGAATCATTTTTGTTGTGAGCTCGTATCATCTGACCGTGATAGATAGCTTTTAAAATTTTCTCCAACTAATCATATTGAGATTAAACGCGTTCTGCCTCACCCAACTTCAGTGATGATAAAACTCTGAAAAAGAAATTTCGACTTTAGTGGGCGAAACCAACGAGGGACGTATTGCCCCGATGACAGTCCTGGCCAATGTTTGATAAACATAGAGGGTAAATAGCAACTTCTGTATGCCAATCTTTACAAGTCTCGGTCCTTTTTTGATATTTTGTTTTCCCTTCTTCTTTTTTTGTTGCCTTTGTTGTGCTGATGTGGCACCTAATTTTTGAATTGACCGTAAACTTTTTACATAGTACGGTTGAATATGATCTTTTCGACACATTTTTTTTGTCGGTATTCTTTCTTTCTTTCTTTCTTTTTTGTTCTGATGACTATCAACTTTATAATATTGGCATATGGAGTGACTTTTACCATCTTAGTAAAGTAACCGACATCCAAGAAAATGAATCGACATTGGCCAGAAGCTTTTGACAAGACTGGCTTGATAACATCCATGACCCACATATAGGAGATCTTATTTCTGCACTGAGCTAGGCTTTGATCTCCATCTCCTTTTTTGGCTCTGACGTAGGATTTGTTTTTCATCCATTTTTAACAAATTAGAAGATATGTTATAATTTCTATCATCTTCAAAGCCCTAAGATCCCTTAGACCCATGTTTCATTCAAAAAGGGAGTCCGTAACAGCGTCGCCCATGTCATTGATATCTGGGGACCCATTGTGGATACGAAGGTAAATTTCAAAGAGTAAATGATTCTAAGGATGATTATTTATATGGTATGTCTATGAATAAAGAATGAAAGAATATTCTAAAAAGAATGTACAGTATAAAGTGTAAAAGAAAATATTTGCTTAAAAGGATGCATTTTATTGAAATAAAAATTCTGGACACAAGCTTATTTCACAAAAAGATTCTTGTTGCTTTTAGGCTTAAAGCAACAAGCATGTTTTGAATATTGCTCTAGATTAGCCTTAAAAAATACATGTCTCTTCCACAGTCCTATTGCTCAAAACACTCTCAGGTTCATATTTTTGCATTTGGCGTGTCATCTAATTTCACGATACCCATGCCGATGAATTTTTCCACCAATTTCTTGAAAGCAAGGCAATTTTCTATCGTATGCCTTGTGACCCTCACGTAATACTCACATTGGGCATTTGGGCCATACCATTTTGGATAGGGAGGCTGCATCGGTTTCGGGTAGTGAGGAGCCACCTCATGTGCATCAAATAGGCTTTGATACAACTCCCTATATGACATCAGAATTGGTGTACACTGGAGTTGCTTTGCACCGGATTCTCATCTTGATGAGCCCTGATGACCAGCTGTCACAGCCCTCGGTTGACCTGTAGTGACTAATTTCGGGTGCTTGCTCAAGCTGTTCACTTCATTTTCCCTATTTCTTGGGGCCTTTGAAGTCCACTTTCCATTTCCCTTTGTTTCTATTAGTACCGGTTTGGCTCGATCATCCTCTGGTTAAAACCTAAACCTATCGGGAGTTTGGACGGGGCCGAAGCATCAGTCTAACATTGGGGTCCAATAATGACGGGTCTCCCATGTGAATGCGTGTCTGATTGAGTCGGGATACTCATCAGGGAATAAACGATGTCTTTATCATCATCCACACTGCTGACCACTGGGCAACTCTTTTTTTTCAAGTCCCCTAACTAGTAATTGGGTTACCTGGTGCATCATATTCATCTGATCTCGCATATCCCATTGAATTTTGGCCAACTGCTCTTGCATCAGTATTTGTCTTTGCTCTAATCTCTCCAACCTTTGTTCCATGTCTTCTAGGTTAACTGAAAATATTTCACCTAATCAGGGTCATCTCATGAAATCTAATGCATGTAATGTAATGCTATGTGAATGCATGAAATGAATGTAAAGAGATGTCGATTCTAACTCAATTTCTTTTATGAAACTTTACTAGAGGACCAAGCTCTTTACATGAAACGGACTACAAATATACGAACATCCGTATTGTCTTCCGTTTCATCAAGAAATTCATTCTCCATGCCGAGCTCTCTAATTTAGCAATCGAACCCGAATTGACATCTCTCTCTATGATAAAGCAATGCAATGCAATCAAAACAAAATAAAACACATTAGTACAACAGAAATAAACAACACAGAACACCCATCCGGGTGACCACTAGGGTTTGCCGTGGCTCTATCTAGGGGAGGCTCCTAGGTCTCTCTATGTGTGGTTTGGTTCTAAAGAGGTACCTAAACTAGTAGATTCGTCGATCCTCACCCATTATAGGCTCATACGGAGCGAGTTCGGTTCAGGGGAATACATTTCCCTATGGCTATACGGGGATGAAAATCTCACGAAGACATAGGTACGGATGTATCCCGGAAGTGATTCACTATCCTGCACAGAGGTGAAAACCTTATGAAGGAGTAGCTTCTCACTCCCACTTAGGATCGTAATTCTTCAAATGTTTTAAAAGACTCGAACCATAACAATCAAGTGAGATGACACAAGCGAATGCAAATAAAAGGATCGTAATTCTTCAAATAAAATTTTCAATTTTCGACAAAAGGACAAAAATTAATCAATTTATGGCCTGACGCTTAACCAATCCCCAGTGGAGTCGCCAAGCTGTCGAAACCATTTTTAAATCGAGTTTTAGAAAAAACGAGGATCGACTTTATAATTTTGGAAATGGAGTCGCCACCGATCTTTTATTCGAGGTGTGATCGGATCACCTTAAGATAGATTATTTTAATAAAATAATTTTTTGTTAAAACAATAAATTTGGTCTACGAAATCCAGAAAATAGGCTCGGGAGTCGGTTACGCACGAGGAAGGGTTAGCACTCTCGATACGCCCAAAATTGGTACCTAATTGATTAATTAACGTCCTGATGTTGAAAATTTGAAAAGATTCTAGATTACGATCCATTTACTTAAGATATATATTTGGACAGAATCATATTGGATGCCAAAACTTCTTATTTCGGAGAAATAAAATGCCATACTCAGTAAGTTAGGGTATAACATCTTATATTCTTGAAGTTGGATTTATCCTTCGACATTCAATACTAAAAAAATAAGAAGGATATTCCCTTATTTGGGTCAAATGAAAAATCGTAACCCAGTAAGTTAGGGCACTATCTCTCAAAATTCCGAATACGAAATATTGCCTTTGTTCTTTTAAGAATCTTATCTCGAGATAATAAAATATCACACCCAGTAAGTTAGGGCGCAATATCTAAAAAATCCCAAGAATAAGTTTATTTAATTTGAAATATTATGTATTTTGATTTAAAAAAGAAATGATACTCGGTTGCTAGGTTTTAAACGACGAGAATCGGAACTCAATAAGTTAGAGCACGATTTTCTCGAAACCCCTAAACACGAGCATTGCCTTATTTTAAAAAACTTTAAAAAAACAATCTTTAAAACTAAAGTAATATTAAACACAACGTTTTTCATGACATGCAATGGAATACCAATATACAAAGTCAATATCACATATTAAAATATAAGTCACAAATAATTAATGGCTATTAAAGAAAAGAAAGGGCAAAATAATATATAAACAATCATAGGAAATAAACCTAAATCTAATAATAAATAAGTTTAAAACAAATGATGTAAAAAATTTAAAATAGATAAATAAAATCTAAAATAAAGCACATAAAATAATTTAATATAAAAGATATAAAAAAAGTTAAAAACAATATATACAAGTAATATAAAAAGCATTTGAAATAAATAAAATATAATTTAAAATAAGATCCTTAAATGAACAATTATATATTTATATAAATTCAAAATGTATACATATATCTAAGAGAGAACTCATAAAATAATGTGAAACTAATAATATATGCGTAAAACAAGATAATTTTAATATAAATTATGTATGTATATATATGAAATAATACCATGAAGAAGTATTTAAGTTAAAATTTATACAAATTATTTAAACAAAGAAATAGGAAATTTTGAAATCAAACATTTGTATGATAAATAAATAAAATATACCTAATTGGATTAAAAATAAAACTATCAGGCTATTTTATAAACAAATAAAATCATTTAAATAAGCATAAGGACTGAACTGAAGTGTGCCCAAACTACTAGGGACTAAACCTGAAAATATTTCACTGGTTCAAAACGCAAAGACTTAGACAGACTAGATTGAAAAACAAGACACAAAAACAAGGACTAAACCAGAAAATATTTTTATAGTTCAAAACGCAGCGTACACGTTGGATCGAATTGAAATGTCGCGCGAATTCGAGTGCAAAATTAAGAAAATAAAAAAATCATATGGCTTAATTAAAAGGCGACGCAGAAACAGGGGACTAGAACTGCAAATAGCCTATTCGGACTTTAAAACACGCGGATCCCTCTAAATCTGGTCGGGTCGGGTTGCACCAATAGCCTAATACGGCGCCGTTTGCTTAATAACCTATAATCCCTTAAAAACAGCATTAAAACTATCAGAAAACTTTTAAAGCGAAACCTTAGTGCCCCTTTAGTTCCCCTTTTTTCTTTCTCTCAGCCGAAAACCCAGAAGGTGCCTCCGTCCGACCACTATTCCGCCTTGATAATCGGCGACTAGTGACCAAATCCGGCCTATTACCACTCGAAATCCCCCTTTTGAACTTCGATTTCAACGAAGCGAATAGAGATCCGGTGATGGTGTCAAAAGCTAAGTATTCCGACTTTTATTTCTTTTGCATACAATAGATTCCAAAGGAAAAGAAAACAAATTGAAAGTCTACTTAATAAACTCGGAAATTTTGTAAGAAAATGCAAATCGGAAATCACCTTTTGATTTTTTTTTTTTTGTATTCTCTATTCGAATAATCGTGTATAGGAAAAGAAGGAAAGAAAAATATGCAGGAATCGATTCAAATATAAAAAAAACCAATAATAGAGATGAAATTAAAAGAGCAACCTTTTGGAATCTATTTTCTATTACTGTATTATCTTTTTGCCTAATAATCCGAAAGAATCCCTCTCTTACAATCTTTTTGCTTCGGTTCTTTTATAACCGAATCCGAAAATTCAAGAAAAAATTAAAATACAATCCTTTTTCTTTTTCATGTTGCGCTATTTTTTGTTATTGTTAGCAGGTATGGCCGAGGTGTACGGAGGCGTGGACGTGGCGTGTACGGGGGCTGTGCGCTGGAGGGTATGGCGCCCGTGGAGGTGGCTGAAGCGTCACTCGTGGAGGCACACGCGAGGGAGTCCAAGCGCTGGAGGCTGGGTTGCGGTGTATAGTCTTGCTGGCTAGGGTTTCTGTCTAGGTTAAGGTTTGGTGGTGATTTTGGGCTTGCATTTGGGCCATTGTATTGGGTCTAGAATTTGGGCTTTTGTGATTAGATCTTTAAAATGGACTGTTTAATGTTATAACATTTAGGCTCGGTTATGTGGGTTTGGGCTATTAATGTTTTATTATTTTATTATTTTATTATTTTATTATTTAGTTTTGGTTTTTTTATTTGGTTAATGGGCCGGGCAAATTTTGGGTCTTACAGGAACATCGTAGTAGCTGCTTGTAATAGGCCAGAAAACTCACCACACAACCGTGTATTAGGACTTTCTACTTCAACTTCAGTACCCGTATTCATTGCGAAGGTAGTCGAAGATGGACCAGATCTAACAACATGAGCGAACTCCATGTATAACTCAATAACAATATTTCAACTTACGATGTGCGATGATATAATCATCACGAGATGTGTCTCACTAATTACATCGAATAGCTCATACTTATACGAGTTAACAGAAGCAAGAAATCTGCATTATAACCTCCTAATTTTTCCCTAGGTTGATCTGCCGACTTTCCTCCTGATTCTGGTACATAGCTCACACATTTGAATGGTACTATTGAACGCAGATTCCACGAACTTTGCTCTTATAAACACCACCCCAACCTTTGTATTATAGATTTGATTGTCATAGTATATAACGGATTTCACTCGCCGACTAATTTCAATATCAATCACGAATTGGATGAACAAACGTAAATAATAATAATAATAATAAGTAGAGAGTTGTCCAAAGGAGTGCATACAACTCTCACAGCACAAGGCTCTTTTGTTTAATATTAACTTGATACGTGTCTATATTATGAAAATTTCACCCAATTTATGAGAGAATTATATACGGAGAAAGAGAATACATCCTTTGGATTTCGTTTATGAATGCACACATTCGTTGCATATTGTATAGAGCAAATAATTTTCATAACGCATTCATAACTTATATAATTTCATCGTGCATATGCTCTTGAGAGATTCTGCGTTGCATAACGTGCTCTTCAGGCATCTGAAAAGGTACTTTCACTGCTAGAAGAAAGGAAATTTGTTAAAGGAAGCTCGCCCAGCAGGAGGAGCTTTCCTGCCTAGACAAGCTTCCTCTAATAAATTACCTATTCCCCGGCGTGAAAAGCCTATCGTTTTGTATAATTCAGACACTTTAAACACGTTTAGAATATGTTAATCACTCCTTCAGTGTGCTTTCAAGGTTTTTCTTTACAAACAGACCCTTCCTTACGCTATAAAAGGGCTCTCACACACCAAGCTTCATCATCCTTTAGTCATATAATTTCTCTCAAATCCTCTCAATTATCCACTATAAACTATTTCCCAGTCTTAAAAATTTTGGTCGCCTAAAATATTTGGTTTACATTCGAGGTATTCTTGAGTCGTCGGTGATGCGATATTGCTCTAAGCCACATTCATTTCATATATCATGCTGAGATGGGATAATTGCCTCCGAAGCCTATCCTAGGGAAGTCAGTTATGGGGTGATTTTGTTTTCTACGGTCAAGGGTGGAAGTCGACGTGGAGGTCTTAATCGACAGCCATTATGCAGTAATAGATCGGGGTATAACGGAAGAGCTAGATGATGGTCATTACGAGGCCATGAGCTCAATCTTTTCGAATACCCAAAAATGATGTCCTATAAATACCATACAGAATTTTGATGACATATTCATACAGAAAAACTCTAGGGCTTCCCACTATAATCAATGTAATTTTTTTTCTCCATTTTTAGGCAACTGGTACCTTTAACCATCTTTTTTTTTCGAAGGTCGGCACCGCCGTAGACACAAGAGGACTCTTAGGCAAGGAGCGTCTGTTACGATGTAGTAAAGGTGATGCTCCTTTCGGGGCAACGACAGTTGTCGTTATTACACAAACCATTAATAACTACGACCGTTGCCACGTTGACACGAGTTTGACCTCTATTGTGTCAGAACATCCGCTTTCCACCTTAAAGCCCTCTTGTGTCCACATTGGTGTCAACCTTCTGACAAGAATGAAAGGTTAAAGATACCGACTGCTTGGAAATAGAGAAAAAGATTACGTTGATTACACCGGAAGTTCCCAGAGTTTTTTCGTATGATTATGGCATCAATCTTATGTATGGTATATGTAGGGCATTGTTTATGGGTATCCAAAAAGCTTGAACTCCTGACCGCGTAACGATTGTCACCTAGCCCCCTGATTATACTCGAACTCGTAACCGTAGGATAGCTGCCGACTAGGATCTCTACCTAGACTTCAACCCCTGATTGTATCAAGCACTATTACCTTGAAACCTTATTTCCCCACAATGGGTTTCTAAGGCGATGGTTCTATCCCACCATGACATATGAAATATATGTGTGCAGAGGCTTGTTATCACATCCTCGACCCCTCAAAATTACCTAAGAACTTATGCTGCCTCAGTCGAAAATCCTAAATACTTTCAAAATACCCTAAAAACCCTTAAAACCTACAAAAAATAAAAAGCCCTAACATTGGAGAGAGAAAGTAAAAGCGCGTCCAACTAGACGAGTTTTCTTGCCATTTATGCAGAAAATAAATAAAATTTATTTATATATAATTTATGATTTAGATTTATGACGAAGATGTATTCAAGGACTAAATTGATAAAAATTTTAGAATTAAAATTAAATTGATATGATGTGTAAGAATTGAGGATTAAATGTATTATTATAATAATTAAAAAAACATTAGTGATAAACTCAAAGTTTCCGTAATTTGGTGATTAAAACAAAAGCATGGAATTGGCTAAGAATTGGCTAAGTACAATTTACACTTTAAAATTAAAATAACAAAGAGACGTTTTTCTTTATGAAAAATAAATTAAAAAGGAAAAAAGGCGGAAGAAAAGGGTAGAAGGAAAGAAAGGGAGCGTAAAAAGTAGAAATTTCAGTACGAACAGACGTTGCACAATCCCACATCCGTGCCCTTTGACTCTCTCGTTGTTCCGTCGTGAGCATCGGCCGATCCTCTCTGACCGCTGCCGGATTTTCCGACGCCGTTCGAATCTCTCTCTTTCTCTCTTCTTCACCTCCTTGACTGCCTATTGTTGAATCTGTAAGTTCCTTTTTAATTAATTGATTATATTGTTATTGTGGCTTTAGTTTTTGTTGTTTTATGGATGATATCTTTCGGCACTTGAAAAGCTTGATATCAGTTCACTGTGTGGAATATGAAACGCAGCCGGTTTTGAACCCTAATTGAAGCTTCTTCTTTTTTTCTTTTGTTTTTCAGATTTCGTTAAACTTTTGAGCTTTTTTTTTTTTTTTTGGCACAGCTAGTAAATGTTTGAACCGATGATTCTTTGCTTCTTTTAATCTTTTTAATTATGAAAGTCGAACAAATTTATGCTCACTAGTAGTTGAAGACTTTAATAATGTAAATATTCGCGTCTTAAATGTTTCAATTTACATTATTTCTATTCTAAATTTGGATTTAGTCAGGTATATGGATGATTAATTGAGGAAGGTGGTCTCAACTAGCTGATTTTTTCGGTATTATTGTTTTTCCCCAGCTGAACTGTGTTATTTGCTAGTAGTTATTTTTCAATTTACTCTTCAATTTATTTATTGTTGTTGATATCTAAAAGCATAAGACTCTCAAGCCCCTAGTAATTAATTGCATATTCATTTTTAATACTAATATTTCCGGTGCGTGCGCGTGTGTATTTATTTTAAATTTTAGCTTTGGTCTTGTTCTAATGAGGGAAATAAAATAAACTTGTAAAAATAATTCTTTTAAGGAAAATGAAACATGTGGTTAGCTTGAAGTAGTTGTATTTTGAGTTTGTTTAGTTGGTTGCAGTTGTTTTATCTTTTCAAATTATGAATTCCAAAGTTTGTGCTGTTGTCTTTTCCTTAAAAGTATATATTTTACAGGAAATACTTGCTGTTTATCCCCCATGCAGCACTTCACCTTGTGTTTAGCGTTGCTTGAATCAGTGGTGTGAATTTGCAATACTGTTCTTTTTTGAGGTATATTAGTGATCATGGGGTCAGCTTGTTGTGTAGCTGCAAGGGAAAGGACCCTTCCAAAGAGAACTGGAGTTGAGACTTTGCATGGAAATGCGACATGTTCGCCATCATGGAGCTTCCGATGGGATAGTCAAAGGTGCGTAGCTGATGAAATTGAAGAGCCTTCTTATCAGGTGTCTAATAGAGCTAGCAGAAATGTTAGCATGGGGAGAAAAGGGACATTAGGTTCTGGTAGGCATAATATTTCTGCTCGTAGAAATGCACTTGAGATTGAGAACTATGAAATAACCACATGTCAAAAATTCCCTATCCGTGAAGATATGGGAAGGAATATGATGACCCCCTCTTCAGGTAAATTTATTTGTTAATAAGTAGGTAGCTTATCGAGATGCCTTTTTCCTATAAGCATCTTTACTATACATAAGATTTCCGGAAACTTTTGCTTAGAACTTTTGTTCTATGTTCGTTGTCTTGAAATTATGTGGTTTGTATAATTTTGTCTATTAACTTGATGTGAAAGGCTCTAATGGTCTTCAATTCCCAGCTACTGCACCTTTAGTATGCAGGATTGCATGGTATTCACTAGTTGACTTCATTATCATAACTCATAAGAATGAACTTAAAATATTATGTTTATTTATTTACTAGTTATATGCATTCTGTTATTGCCTACTACTCTATGTTCTCTCATTGCAGTTTTCAGTAATATGGCTTGGTGTCAGTTCCCCCCTTTCTATTATCTTTTCGTATTTTGTTTGAAATTGTTTTATGTTGATGCTGCAGACATATCTAGGGCAAGCAATTATTCCATTGAGGTAAGTTTGGATAGTTGAATAAGCTTTTTATGCTTGTGTGTGTTGTCTTTTTATCTTTTGGATGCTCTAGCCTATTCTACCCCCTTTTATGGTCTTTAACATGCCCATCTGATTATCCTGTAGGTGAAGAATTTGGCAGAATCGCCGGATATTGTGGATTCATCTGCACCAAAGCTTTCATTTTGTATGCCTTCACCACTCTCACCACCAATTACAAAAACTTTGTCTGGCCATATTCCTTCCAACTCAACCCCATCTAGATGGGCTCGCCATTCACCTGAGCACCGGCTACTGAGGCAGGTCTCTGATAGTCGAATTCTGGGACTGAAATCACCAAATAATTATTCAATGTCTGAAGGAAGGTCATCTTTTGCGCTCTCCACATGTAGCAATGACTTGACAGCTGGGTCTTATGGTGGCTCTTCTGATGGCTGGTCTATGCGCACTTTTTCAGAGCTTGTGGCCTCTTCTCAAAGAGAAAGGTGGTCTTTTGATAGTGAACGCTTTGGTTCTGGTGATGGCAAGATAAGTGGATGTAGCAGCAGGTTCTCGTATTCTCCATCCATAGGTATGCGAACTTGTGGGGCTTGCTCAAAGCTTTTGGCTGAGAGATCTTCATGGAGCTGCAATGAAATTTCAGTGGTAGCCGTACTTGTATGTGGACATGTTTATCATACTGAATGCTTGGAAACTATGACGCCAGAGGCTGACAGATATGACCCAGCCTGCCCAATATGTATGGTTGGAGAAAAGCAGGTCTCAAAGATATCCAGAAAAGCTTTGAAAGCTGAAGTGGAGTTGATGGCCAAACATCTTAAGTTATTCAAGAGTAGAGTTAAAGATAGTTTTGCAGATGGTGATTGTAATGATTTTAACCATCAACAAAATGCCAAGCGAGAAGGAAAAGCTCCAAAATTAGAACCCAGTTCAAGCCGGAGAAGCTCCTTGGCAAAGCCTTTCTTGAAGCGCCACTTCTCAATTGGGTCTAAGTGGGGCAGATCAGTTTCAGAAAATGAGTCTGCCAGAAAGAAAGGGTTTTGGGCAAGACATAGGAAAGATTGAGTTCCCTCCTCTACTGCCCTGAGGTGAGAGGCTTGTCCGTTCCATCATAAAAGCTTATCACTGTAGCATATATTGTCCTTCTTTCCCTTAATCCAAGGGTTGTGGACCATTCTCCACGAGTCAGGCTTCCAAGTCTCAACTCTCAAATGCAATCAAATCTCAGCTTCTTGAGTTAGAGATTCGCCACCCTGTTTTTAATACTATCAACAAGATAGCCATAGAAAATTTCCTACACTGATGACTGACCCATCTTATAACTTGTGCTCTTTTGGTGTTTTCCGTTATTTTGGTTGCCGATAAGCTAGTGGTAGGTAGGGCATGAGTCTTGAGGGCTACCAACTTTGAATTAGAGCAAGAGTAGAAAATGCGTAGTTTGGAATTCTCTAGGTAATATGATCGTCTAATGGTAGGGGGATTTTCAAAGTCCAAGGTAATGAAGTTATTTTCTTTTTCTCTGGACATATTATCAAGTGAATTTTCTGTTTTATTAGGTTTCATTGAAAGATGCAACTGAATGTTATATATAATATCTTCTGGATGACTGATCTGAAAGGGAACCTACAGTTTCAGCCATTGACCGAAGCACTGAATTGATTGGGAAAATGACTAGCAAGTATTCTACTGTCCTTTGACGCTCAATTCTATTGATAATATATTAATGAATATGCTAACGTTGGGTATTGCAAATTTTCTTTTAACTTGAAGATTCTCTTCTTTGTTCTGACTGCGGTCTCCCTTCCAGTTTTATAACAATTGAATCATAATAACTGTCCATTCAAAAGACTATTACAGAAGTTATTTATGATAATAATTATGAAATAAATCAATTACATAATTTGTTTAACTTTTATCTAATTTTATTTTAAAATTAAGAAATTTAACCTTATCGACAAGGTTGCTTGAATGGGGACTGGCGGGACTTGGAATTGGTTGGGGCATTGAGCAGGCTTATTCGAGAATTGGTAAAGATTGATTGAATTGAGTGGTTGAATTAGGTTTCAAATTTTTATCTAATGATTTATTTATCGAACTGGATGGATTAGTAAATTGATAGTTTGACCAGTTCAATTATAAAAACCTTATTAAATAAATATGAGCACAAAATGCAAAAAACTAGGATCTATCAAAATAATTCGTGCTTTAAATTATACTTGAACGAAGGGACCTGATTTGAAAAGGATAATCAAAATTTGAAAATGATTTAAAAAAAAAAATTCAAATTAAGACGATCAAAATTGAACTGATCTAAAACCAATCTAATCTGCACATTGAGGACTATTAACCGACCTCTAATCTGCAAAGCTGTACTATATACAGTATAATATTTGTTTATCAAAATAAGGTTACGTTACAAATTAGATCGAGGTAGCTACGAGAGACTTACATGCTACCTAGTTTACGACTATGAAATGAAAGAAAGTAAACAGAAAAGTGATGAACTAAATGTGCAAATTGAGTTTAACTACATCGATAATCGTTGATTGAATTGAATCTCAAGTTAATTAGCATTATTACTCTTACAAGACCCAAAAAATTGTAAATTTTAAAGATTAAAAGAAATATAAATAAAAAGTAAGCATTATATAAAAAAATTATACCGAAAATCTATCCAGATCTATTGGATTTTGAAAAAGAATATATATGAAAATTTCACTGGATAAAATAAATAAAATTCATGTACTTTCGAACTAATTAGACTCGGTTTTAACTAGATAAACAAATCTTATAAAACATAATCAAGCTTGAACTTGGCCCTCCATAGGCTGAAATAAAGCCAAAAGTCGTTCCATAATTCAATTTTCTAGAACATGCAAGGCTCCATACATAGAAGTGCCTGGAGCATATCAAGCTGTAATTATGGCAACATTGTTGTGCAACCCTTTGTCATGAAAGCTGTAATATTTAAAGATACATCATCCCGAATTTCTTAAATAAAGGCCAACATTTAGCTTGAGCAAATTAGAAGACATCTAAAATATAATGCACTGCCCAGTACTCCATGGCTTCCAAAAACGGAAAAGAAGTAATCTCCCTACTCTTTACCAAAATCAGTACTGTAGTGTGCACTAGATTCCAGTTTCTTGGCTTCGTTCAATTTTCTTACTGCCTGAAATTTTTCACCACATAGAGTGTGTGTGAGGTAAGCATATATTATCATCAGTTGTCCAGCTTTGTTTTCTCAATTGTTATGCCAAAATATGGTAAAAAATAGGAAGCTATAATGCACATAAGCCAAACAAAAGAAGGCGGTATTTCAAGTTCTAAGCTTCTACCTTCATGAAATCTTCATGGATTACATAATCACGTTCTGCACGAATCGCTGACATTCCAGCCTCCGTGCAAACATTTCGTAGATCAGCACCATTAAAACCCTAAACCAATGGTTGATTAAAAATATATTAGTAACGAGGATTACAGGCATGAAAAAGAAACAAGCGAACTTTGACTAACCTCAGCGAGTTTAACAACAGCCTCATAGTCAATTTCACCATGCTTGGCAATGCCAGCAGCATGGATCTTGAGGATTTCCATTCTCGATTGTTCATTTGGCAATGGAATTTCTATTTTTCTATCTAGCCGCCCAGGACGAAGAAGTGCAGGATCAAGTACATCAGGCCGGTTGGTAGCCATGATCATTTTAACCTAAGCACCAGCAAAACAATTTGAAGTTGATAATATTTTCTCAAGAGTGACCTCTGTACAGAGTCAATGAATGACAAACTGAGAGAAATTTGAGTTCCAGACCATGGTAATCAGTTCAAAGAGTTGGAATAT
This sequence comes from Gossypium rotundifolium, assembly GCA_025506655.1. NCBI lineage: Eukaryota > Viridiplantae > Streptophyta > Magnoliopsida > Malvales > Malvaceae > Gossypium > Gossypium rotundifolium. Next base: position 96,234,221 of record CP106724.1, on the reverse strand, counting down.
TTGCTTCAAACAATTTCGAACTATGTTCATAATAAAACAATGTACCTTTCCAAGCTGATCAAATCCATCAAGCTGATTAAGTAACTCCATCAGCGTTCTCTGTATTTCACGGTCAGCGCTTGTTCCTTCACTAAAACGGCGTCCACCGATGGCATCAATCTCATCCATAAAGATGATGCAAGGCTGAATAAAAAGAAACAAACATATGCATGATATTAACAGAAACAAAAGAGAAGCAATAAAAAGATTTCAAAACTCCCAAGGCCCTCACTTGGTGATCACGAGCATATCCAAACATTTCTCTTATCAGCCTCGCACTTTCTCCAATGTATTTGTCAATTATTGCACTTGAAACGACCTGAATTCAGATGATAAGGTAATGCATTCATTCAAGGACAAGATAACATGTCACATATAAAACCACGAAGGCAAGTTACATGATATAAAAAAATACTGACCTTTAAAAAGTTAGCATCAATATTGCTTGCTATTGCTCTCGCTAACAATGTCTTGCCAGTACCAGGAGGTCCATAAAGGAGGACACCCTGCAATGAAGATGAGAAATTTCAAACGATTCCCAAACAACCATCACTTGATGACAGTGTGCATCACCCATCAATATATACAAAAGTACACTCTTTGAATCTCCAGAATTGAGAGACAAGGGAGATGGGAAAAAAGAATCACCTTGGGAGGTTTAATCCCAACTCTAAGGAAAAGCTCGGGGTTCATTAGAGGGAGCTCAATTGATTCCCTAAGTTCTCGAATTTGATCAGATAAACCACCAACAGCGGAATAGCTAATGTTACCGGGATCTTCATGTAGCATGTTGTAAACAACTGGATCAACCTGTTATCCAAAAATGTAAAACAGCTGAACTTACTTTGATATCATAAAAACAGCTGAACTAAACAGGAAGCTAATATAACTTACTTCACGTGGAAGAGCCCGCATGATTGTAAGTGTTGTCATGTCAAGGACCACTCTAGTTCCAGAAGTCAGTTTCTCCTTGTCAACTTTGCTGCGGCAACCAACCACATAGCGAGGGCCACTGCTTGCTTTAACAATCACTGAAAGATCATATAAACATCCAACATATAGCAATTTATCAATTCTAAAGAAAAATGAATCAACAAACACTAAGAAATTCAAATGCAACTACTAAGATGCCAAACAATGAAATTTTACTAAAAAGAACACATCAATGAAGTTTGTAAGTTTGATATCCAAATGTTAAAGATGCTTAGCCACTTGGACAAACGTCTACACTAAAAGAATAAGGCAACGGTGGAAAAGGACTAATTACGGCGTTCATTGTCAAGAGGCCTGAGAACTTCTCCAATGATCTGTCCAACACTCTGAAGAGACTTCAAATCGTCTTCTGTTTTGTTAAACTCCTTCTTAGCAGCTCTCAGGTTCTCCCTACCTAAACATCCAACAGAATAGCTGTGTCAAAAACCATTCCATGTATGATATATATTAGTCGGAAAAACAAAAATCCGGACTTCAAACAACTAATTCACTATGCAATAGCCAAATCTACAACCATTATTTTTCCTTCCGTTTCTTGGTCTTTTATTTTCTAAGAAAGCAAGAATTTAATTTTATCATTAAATTAAATCATCAGTCCAAGTCGAAGGCATTGAACAGCATAATTTTAGTTGAAAACAAAATAATTATGTACCACTGCAATCAAAGCTTACAGCTTTTCTCACCAATTTTTACCTACTTAAGGTATCTCTAAAAAGAACAGGGAAAAAGGGAACTCTCAATAAAGCTTACTTTCAAGGCAGCAAAAACGAAAAAGCAGATGGAATTGAAGAATAACGAAAATGGAAAAGCAAAAACCTAAATCACAAATCGGGGGAAACAACGAAAAAATAATAATTCGGATGTAAAATGAAAGGCAGATCGAGGGAAAGAGAAAAATTGGGGGGGGGGCATATTAGTGTTAGATTATGAGATGAGATGGAAGGAGACCTGCACGAACCCTGGACTCGTACTCCTTGTGTTGAAGGAGTTTCTTTCGGTACTCCGCAATAGCATTACGGCGCCGTACAGCGTCTTCTCCATCGCTCATGGTCACAAATCCCAGATCAGAGATCGAAATAAGAATGCCTTTTTTTTTTTTTTTGCTTCTCTGAGGTTTCTTGAGTGAGGGGTTGTTTGTATTTTAAAGCCGCCTTCTGCTACAAACAAATTCCTTTTTGTATGACGCTCTTTAAAATAGTTTACGTTTTTTCCCCACAAATAGTTTATTCATTTAATCGGGTTTTTTAATTAAAACTAGTTTCATGCGTATACCATATTTACACATTTAATTTTTAATTAGTTCTAAAATAATGTATTTTGAATTATTATAATTAATTTTAGTTCTATCCTTAAATATAATTAAAATATATTAAATTTTTAAAATTTTAAATATAATAAAAAATTAAATTTAAAAATTAATATTTTGTAGATCAATAAATTTTTCAATAACATTAAAAAATCAAATCATAATTAAAACATTTGTAAAATATAATTTTTACTTCATGTAATTATTAATAAATGTAATTAAAATATATTAATTATTTTGATAATTTAAATATAATATTAATAAAAATTCCTATTATAAATAAAATAATTGATATATTATAAAATAATTTTTAAAACTTTTTATGTCAACTTTTACTTTAATTATAAGTATTTTAACTCAACTTTTAAGTAATAATTTTTTAGCTCAATTTATCAAACCGAAAATGCCAAGAGGGTTGAATTGACTTTTAAAAAATTTTGTGTATGCTAAGAGAAAGAATAAAAAATTAACACAAGAATTTAGAATGATTCAACCCTAATTGTCTACCCCACTACCTTAGCTTTCCAAAACTAAGTATTTTTCCAAATTCACTAATTTGTTCAACTTTTGAGGACAAGATTTAATCTTACACTCTATTAAGATCTCTACCCAAATCTTAAAATATAACTCCTTTCAAAGAGATACAAATAAACAAATAAAGAAATAATCCTTACAAGATTGATGTGTTTGCAAATTAAGCTCAATTACAATGAAAAATACTTGAGCAAAAGAATACAAATAAGGCTCAAAAGTGTTGGAAAAGAAAATATGAAAATATATGGCACGAAGGTTGTTTTGATTGACCTTTAAGCTTGAATATTCTTTTTTGTTATTGTAGGATCTTTAGAAGTATATATATATATATATATATATATATCCTTCAATTCATTTCCAACCGTTGTGATTGTTGAAAAAATAAATAGAGTCGTTAGGGATTAAAATACCAGATCATTAAATTCACTTGCAACAAAAAGTATCGATACCAGAGGCATTTAATGCATGATTGAATCATGAAGACAAGTCCAGCGGATTGTCATAATTTGCATATGCCCATTGCCATGAGACTTGCATACATACATGAGTCTTTAAACCTTAGACTCCATAGAGTCTCATATTTAAGGAAAACCCTTGTAGGGTCATCACATACTTGTGCGCATAAATCTTCTTACAGTCCAACTGAACCTTCGCAAAGCCAAATAACATGTGGCACAAAGTGCACAACATGATATCTCCTTATTCATTCATCTATCATTACATCCTTCCATACACCGCATATCAATTATTTTCATCAAAATAACACATATCAAGAATTCAACAATATATCGTAATCACTAGTAATTTACCCAAAAACTACTTATTAATACAACAACTTATGCTTACAACAGGAGTACGCATTTGCACACTAACTTAGGATGCATCAACATTACCGCAAAAATCTCATCAAAACCATAAACATGCAATGTAACTAGCAGAGAATTTATGTAACAGTCCGGTTTAGACCCTAGTTGGAACAGTGGCTTCGAGACCACAAATTCGAGGTCGGAGAAATAATTTAAAATTATTTTTGATGTTCATAATGTGTGATTGAGCATGTGGGAAAGTTTCGTGTGAAAATTTTAACGACTGTATGTCAAACTATGAGAAAGGACTTAATCGCATAAAGTGTAAAATGTTGTGTGCTGATTGTTAAGTGCTTAATTGTTGTTGTCTTTATAATGTGGAGGCCTTAAGAGGCAATTAACCCACTATTAAGGTTAGTGGATGGTAATGGACAAAATAACCATAATGAATAAATGTTTTAATGTTATAACATTAAGGGTAAATTGGTAAAATGTTTATAAAAGTAATAATAAAAAATCAAAAACATGAAATTAGATGAGTGTTCATCTTTTACCCACCGAAATTAGAAAAGAGAGGAGGGTTAGGGAGCTTTGAAGGTTTCAGCAAACTTAAGCTCAAATTGGTATGTGAATTCAACTTGGTTTTTGATAATTTTTACGTTTTTGTGATCGTTGCTTTGTGCTCTAGATAACCCATGCTTTAATTTTAGAGATTGATGGTGATTTTGAGATATTTCATTGATGAATGCTTGAGCTACGTGTCAGTTGATATTGAAATATGGAAGATATGTGAAGGATGAACATGTTTTGTCTTTGAATTTTTGGTAAAATTGAGTATTTTGCGCTAAATTGAGAAAAGTGCAAATTAAAGGACTAAAATGTGAAATAATGAAATTTTTGGGCTTGTATGAACACAAGGGAAGTTTGGCTAAGCTTGTGTGAGTAGAAATTTGGTGTATTCTATGATTTTTTGAATTAGGGACTAAAGTGTCGAAATGTAAAAAATGAGGGCTATTTTACAAAATACCCTAAATATGTGTGTGTGGACTAAATTGAATGAATTGGTAATTGAATGAGTGAATTTGAATGTGTATAGACTAAGAAAAGAGAGGTTCGGATCGAGATCGAGGCAAAGATAAAGTGCTCGATTAATCAACCGTTTCGGTATATCGACGTCCGAGGTAAGTTCGAATATAATACTTGCTAATTAACTACTATCTATGTGATGAGAATTGAATGAATGTATATTAATGGAATAGAATATGTTATGTACAAGTTCGAGTATTGAGGCACTAAGTGTACGAAATTGAGTTGATACTGAATTGATTAGCATTGTGTGTTGGAAACGATAGAAGCTACTGCTTTAATGGTTAGCACAGTGTGTGCGGAAAGATAGAAGCTTCAGCTTATCGAATAGGCATTGTGTGTGCGATACCGGTATAAGTTTGGCACTAAGTGTGCGGTGATGATTATGTTTTGGTTATGAAATTGGCACTAAATGTGCGAATAAATCAAAGGAATAGCAAAGGTTGAACGGGAGGTAATATCGAGAAATTGAGTAGCATGAATGGTGAGTAACTATGTGTTGATCAAGGTAAGTTTGAACCTATGTGGTTGATGATAGCATTAAGAGTTGAATGAATAGATACTTGAGCATATGGTTGAGATTGATGATGAGCCTAATTGTGCAATTTATCTATGTGATGGTTTAATTATGTATTGATATGGTATTATTGAGTAATATGTATTATATTACGACCTTACAAAGCTTTTGAAAGCTTACTGTGTGATTTGTTTTTATGTTTTACAGTGTTAGTAAGGCTAGCTCAGATCCGAGGATCGTCAGCATATCTATCACACTATTGGCAATCTATTTTAGGTACTTTTGAAAAGATGTATATAGTTGAAATATGGCATGTATAGGCTAGAAGTTATGGCATGTTTTGAAAGGCTTAAACCTTGCCATGTGTTTTAGCTTAGAAGCTGAATGATGTTGAATTTATGAATGAGCTATGAATATGGTATATTTCATGATTATTTGGTTGATGAGAATGATGGATTAAATGTGAATTGTGGTAAGAATTACATGATACTCAAATTGAATACTTTAGGTTGTGATATTGGTATTTGGATAGACTTATTTGTGTTGATTTTGAGTAATGAATTAGATGATGTTTTGATGATTATTTGGTGTATATGATGGTATGATTTGGCTACCAATTAAAGTTTAAATACATGAGATTTGTGCTTGTAAGGATGACCCTTGTGTGGGTGACAAATTGGCCTTGCAAATGGCCTATTTTGCATGCACGGCCAAGGGACACGATCGTGTGTCTCTGCCATGTGGCTCAAGAGCCACTTTGAAGTGTTCTTGGGCAGGTTACACGGCCGTTGCACACAGGTGTGCTTGGTGGCCTGTGACCAAGTCAGTAGCTAGCTTAACTACACACGGCTATGGCACATGGGCGAGCTTAGTGGCCGTGGAAACAAGTCAGTATATATATTATGTTTTGGCACGGTCTGGACACATGGGCGTGTCTGGTAGTTGTGAGAGGCACATCGCACGGGCATGTGACTTCTACAGTGTTGAAATATGTTTAAATTTCTAAAATTTTCGTAAGTGTTTGGTTTAGTCCCGACCTCTTTCTAACATGTGTTTAAGGTCCCGTAGACCTCAATAAGGGACTATTTGATTATGTTGTGATATGTTTTAATGATGATTGACTTTGTGTCGTGAAATAGATATGAAATGTTCTGATTGTTCGATAATACCTCTTAACCCTATTCCGGCGACGGTTTCGAGTTAGGGGTGTTACAATTTAGAAATCACCATACACCAAAATTTGAGCTCACAACAATATGCACCTTATCTTATAATATACATCAACAATTTTGGTAACTTTACCACGACAAGATATCACATCCTTGTAAGCATAACACACAACCAAAACAACACAGTAAAAAGGTATGTAAGAAAAACACTGAATATTTGAGTTCAGGAACTATAACACCCCTTACTCGTATCCGACGTCGGGATAGGGTACGAGGCATTACCGAACTTATTCACAAGAAAACATTCAAAACCCAGACAGGAATTTCCATTCAAATTTAAAACTTTTCAAAAACCTTCATATCGTCCCTAAAACGAACCTATGAGGCCCAAAACATACTTCGGAAGTGGTTCAGGACTAAACCAAGAACTTTGGAAACTTTGAAAAACTTAGAAAATTTTTCATGAAAAAGGGGTCACACGCCTGTGTGGGTTTGGGACATGCCCGTGTGACCCTAGGACATGCCGGAGTTTCAGGCTATGTTCAAATTAGGGAGCTTTCTGTTTATGACATCACCAACAAATTGAGGTCACACGGTCAAGTCACATGCCCGTGTGCTTAGGCCGTGTGATCGATTAAATTTTCATAATTTTTCATAAAATAGGCGCAGACTTCACACGGCCAGGGCACATGCCCTTGTTCGAGGTCGTGCCGTCCACATAATTGAGGCACACGCCCGTGTCTCTGCCCATGTGCTTAGTATTGAGCATTTTGTTTTACAACAATTAAAGAGCAGGGGACACACGGATGAAACACATGCTAATGGGGCAGCCCATGTGTCGCACACGGCCTAAATGCACGCCCGTGTGGACAAATATAAGGCTATTACCAAGCCTTTTTTCCACTCTTCCATGCACCAACCTACATAACAAAAACATAGCACCAATCCAAGCATATACTTTCAACCTAATCAGCCATACTCAAGGCATCCACATATCATTTACATGCTATCATTTATCACATACAGACATCACATACTTAGCATCTCAAACCATTTAATTTCCCACATTCATGAAAACATCATCATATGTATATATACTTAACCAATATTAACCAATATCAAATGGCCATTTACAAAATGAATTATCAACTATTGAAGCCAACACATATGGCCAAATCAATTATGACACATAACAAAAAGACCAAGTCCCTGTACATGCCATAACTCAAAATATTGTAATCATAAGTACCCAAAATGATAATTTGATAGTGTGAATGGATCTCCAACAATCTCCGATCCCCGAGCTGGGTTGGTGACACTATAAGACAAAAAAAAGAAACGGAGTATGCTTTAAAGCTTAGTAAGTTCCTATGCAAATAATAGGCATTATAACACACATTTAACACATAATTAACATGATATAAATTAACATAAATGCCATTATAAATATCATCGTCAAACTTAATCAATCACGAACTTACCGAGGGTTCATCATATATCGAGCTCATTAAGTATGATTCTTATGTACATACCTGTACCCAAGTGTAACATACCAAAATCTTTCACAACTTTAACATTTCTGTTGAACTACCCGTTGAACCACTTGGAATACTAAAGGATACTCGGGACATCTCGCATTCACAGTACCATACCAAGGCCATATCCCAGACATGATCTTACATGGGATCTCATATCGATGCCAATAGCCTAGCTATGGTCTTACACGAAGTCTCATATTGATGCCATATCCTAGATATGGTCTTACACGAAATCTCAATAACCCTAATGTCATGACATTTGTATCATAACTATTCTTAAGGTTCAACCGGAATTTTCTCGCTTGTCGAACTTTATCGATTACATTAAAGGAGTTGATAATAATTCATACAATAATAAAGCAATTGAAGTATAAAAAATAGTGCATTATTTACATACGAACTTACGTCGGTACAAAAATAGTAGGAATGAGACCTAATCGTCAAATACTTTGTTTTTCCCCCGATCTAGGTTCGAACATCATTTCTCTTTATCTATAATAGAAAATTTAACTCATTTGTTATTCACATTATTCAATTCAATCCAAAAATCACATTATGGCAAAATTACATTTTTCCTTAAATTTTAACATATTTATATTTTTGCCCCTAGGCTCGAAAAATGAAATCCATTCAAATTCTTATATTTCCAAGCCTAGCCGATCCTCATTTATACTTATAGCAGTCCATATTTTTTATTTAATCACACTTTTACACACATTTTATAATCTTTTTACAAATAGGTCCTTTTGACATTTTCATCAAAAACTACCTAGCAAAAGTTGTTTATCACATATCAACATGCATAATCTACCATTAGACATCAAAATACACAAATATCCAACATGGTTCAAACCCTAGACCTTGATCTTTTCTTAAATTAATGGTAGAAAAAGGTAGATCGAGTGATAACGACTTCAAAAACATAAAGAGCATTAAAAACGGGGCTAGGATGTACTTACAATCAAGATTGAAAGATGAAAAAACCCTAGCTATGGTGCTCTCTCAAGTTTTGGACAAGGTTGAAGAAAGATGAGAAAATTTTGGCTTTAATTTCCCTATTTATTCTTTTATTTACCAAATGACCAAAATGCCCTTCACTTAAAACTTTGAAATTTTATCTCACCATCTCCATTTTTGTCCACTAACTTAACAAATAGTCTAATTACATCTAAGGACCTTCAATTTAAAATTTTATAGAAATTAGATGCCTCTAGCATGTAGAACTCAACTTTTGCACTTTTTACAATTTAGTCCTTTTTACTAAATTAAGTGCCCAAATGTCAAAATTTTCGAACAAAATTTTTGTGAAATCATTTCGTAAAACTGTAGACCATAGAAATGTAATAAAATAAATAAATTTTTCTATGTTGGATTTGTGGTCCCGAAACCACTGTTCCGATTAGCCCTAAAATCGAGCTATTATAACTCTCTCCTCTTAAGGATTTTCGTCCCCGAAAATCTTACCAGAGAATAAGTTTGGATACTATTTTCGAATTCCTCAGGTTCCCACGTAGCCTCTTAGACTCTGTGTCATTGCCATAAAACTTTCACTAGGGTTATACTCTTATTTCTCAACTGTTTAACTTCCCGAGCCAAAATCTTGATCGGTTCTTCACCATAACTCATATCGGGTCGAATCTCGACCTCTTTCGGGGAAATCACATGTGAAGGGTCTGATCTATAACAGCGTAACATAGACACGTGAAACACGTTGTGGATCCTTTCCAACTCTGCCGGTAAAGCTAACCGATATGCCATTGGCCCTATTCTTTCAATAACTTCATACAGCCCAATGAAACGTGGACTCAACTTGCCTTTACGGCCAAATCTTAGAACTTCTTCCACGGAGATACTTTCAGAAAGACTTTGTCACCGACTTAAAATTCGATCTCTTTTCTTTTTAAGTCTGCATACTACTTTTGTCGATCTGAAGTGACTTTCAAGCAATCTCGAATTACCTTTACTTTTTCTTCAGTTTCCCTAACCAAGTTGACCCCGTGAATCTGTTTCTCACTATGCTCGGTCTAATACAAAGTGTTCGGCACTTGCGGTCATACAATGCCTCATAAGGTGCCATCTTTATACTCAACTAAAAACTGTTGTTATAAGTAAATTCGACTAAAGGAGATATTTCTCCCAACTACCTTCGAATTCTAAAACACAACATCGGAACATATCTTCGAGAATCTATATTACCTTTTCGAACTGACCGTCGGTTTGCTGATGAAAAGCGATACTAAAGTTCAACTTCTTACCCAAAGCTTCTTGCAACTTTTTCCAAAATCTCGACGTAAACCTCAGATCTCTATCCGAAATAATCGAAGTAGGCACTCTGTGCAATCTTACAATCTCAAAATGTACAACTCAGCTAGCTTATCAAGCGAACAATCGGTACGTACTGGAATAAAATAAGTCGATTTCGTCAATCTATCGACAACAACCCAGACGTCATCTTTCTTTTTCAGGGTCAAAGGCAAACCCGTTACGAAATCCATCGTAAGTCTGTCCCATTTCCATTCAGGTACCATCACTGGTTGAAGTAAACCCAAAGGTACTTGGTGTTTGGCTTTCACTTGTTGACAAATCAAACATTTCGAAACAAACTCTAAAATATCTCATTTTACACCTGGCCATCAGTACAATGCCTTCAAATCATTATATATTTTCGTACTACCCGGATGCACAGACAAGCAACCATTATGTGCCTCACGGAGAATTTTCAGAATAAGTTCATCATTTTTCGGTACATATATTCTACCTCGAAACATCAAACAACCATCGGATCCGGTATCACTGTCGCATTTCTGAGCTTCACAAATTCGTTGAAGAAATAACGGTCTAGCTCTCAACTCAGCTAGGATCGAACCATTATCAAACCAAGTCAACCTCGTGTTTATTACTCTCAAAGCAAACAAGGATTTCCTACTCAGGGCATCTGCAACTACATTCGCCTTACCTGAGTGATAATCAATCATCAACTCATAGTCTTTCAGTAACTCAAGCCATATTCGTTGCTGCAAATTTAAATCTTTCTGAGACATCAAATACTTCAAACTCTTGTGATCAGTAAAAACATGGCATTTCTCACCGAACAAATGACATCTCTAAATTTTTATAGCAAACACAATAGCGGTTAATTCCAAATCATGCGTCGGGTAATTCTTTTCATGTGGCATCAATTGTCTCGAGGCATAAGCTATCACCTTGCCCTCTTACATCAACACACACCCCAATCCATTCAGTCACACGTCGCTATAAATCACAAACTCCTTTCCCGATTCAGATTGTACTAAAACCGGTGCCTCAGTCAATAAAGCCTTTAACTTTTCAAAACTTTGCTGACATTTTTCGGACCATACAAATTTGACATCTTTTTGCAACAACTTGGTCATAGGAGTAGCAATCATCGAAAACACTTTGACAAATTGACAGTAGTAACTGGCTAAGCCCAAAAAGCTTTTAACTTCAGATACATTCCTTGGCGGTTTCCAATCAACAATTGCCGAAATCTTACTTGGATCAACCCAAATACCATCACCTGAGACAATATGACTTAAAAATCTGACTTCTTGGAGCCAAAAATCACTTTTACTGAACTTAGCATACAACTTCTTATCTCTTAAAGTCTGCAAAACAGTTCTCAAGTGTTCGACATGCTCGGACTCATTACGAGAATAAATCAGCATGTCATCAATAAAAATAACTACAAACTTGTCCAAGTACGATCTAAAGATTCAATTCATTAGGTCCATAAAACCTGCAAGAGCATTCGTTAACCCAAAAGGCATAACAAGGAATTCATAGTGTCCGTACCTTGTTCTGAAGTGGTTTTCAGCACATCCGCCTCTTTTACTCTTAACTGGCAGTAACCAGATCTCAAATCTATCTTCGAGATCACTGTCGCTCCTTTCAGTTGGTCAAATAAATCATCAATCCTCGGTAAAGGATACTTGTTCTTAATGGTTACCTTATTGAGCTGTCGATAATCTATACAAAGTCTCATAGACCCGTCTTTTTTCTTTACAAATAATACCAAAGAACCCTAAGGAGAATAACTCGGTATTGCAAAACCCTTATCTGTCAACCCTTTCAACTGAGCTTTCAATTTTTTCAATTCAGTCGGAGCCATTCTATATGGAGCAATAGATATCGGCAAGGTCCCTAGGAATATATCAATACCAAACTCAATTTCTCTAACTGGAGGTAACCCAAATAACTCCTTCGGAAACACATCCGAATATTTACAAACTATCTGCATCGATTCAACTTTCAATTTAGATTCTTTTGTATTCAACACATAAGAAGGTAAGCTTCACAGCCTTTTCTTACATATCTTTGGGCAGTTATCGAAGAAATCATAACAGGTAACTCACCCGACTCATCTGAATCAATCTGAAGAATTTCACCATTTTCACATTTCAGCTCAATAATCTTTCTTTTACAATTCACTACGACATCATGCAATGTCAACCAATCCATGCCCAAAATAACACCGAATTCATCAAATGGCAACAACATTAAATCCACCAGAAAACAGTGACCTCGAATCATTAATGGACAATTCTTGCAAACTCTATCAACTAGTACATGTTTGCTTAAGGGGTTTGACACTCTAATCACAAACTCAGTAAATTCAACAGGCAAGTTCTTACTAGTTACCCATTTCACACAAACATAAGAATGAGTCGATCCAGGATCAATTAATGCAACTACATTAGTATTATAGAGAGAAAAAGTACCAGTGATAACATCGGGAGATGGCGCTTCTTCTCGAGCACGAATGGCATAGGCTCTAGCAGGTGCTCGAGCTTCGGATCTCACAGTTGTATCTTTCATCACACCTTTACTACTGCTCTATTTCTGGTATTTCTCGGTGGCCTACCTCTATTAGCAGTATTACTCGGCCTCACACTCTGAAATTTTTCCTTCTCAACCATTTCAAGACAATCTCGGATAAAGTGCTCTTGAGAGCCACACTTGAAACAAGCCCGTTCATTCATCATACACTCACCGGGATGTCTTCTTCAACATTGTTGACATTCAGGTCTGTTAGACTTTACATTGCCCACACTCACCATTGAGGTGGCTTGAGATTTAAAACTTGAATGTTGCTTATCGCGATCTTTGCATGGATACCCCGTTGAAAAATTCGAATGGATTTCTTTAGACTTCTTGGACTGAGATGGAAACAATTTACTCATCTATCTTTTCTTTGAATCTCTAGCTTCGAGATCAGCTTTTCTCTTCTCTTTGTTTAAATCTTCTGCCTTACAAGCCTGTTCAACCAATACCACAAATTCTTTCAGCTCTAAAATCCCAACTAACACACGAATATCCTAATTCAACACCATCCTTAAATCTCTTGCACATGATAGCCTCGGTGGAAACACACTCCCGAGTATATTTACTAAGTCTGACGAATTCTCGCTCATACTCAGTCACTGTCATACGACCTTGTTTCAACTCAACCGTTGACTAATATATTTCTTTCGAAACTCTTCTTGAAAGAATTCCCATGTAACATTTTCTCTCGGTACCATCGATACAAGTGTATTCCACCAGTGGTATACAAAATCTCTCAAAAGCAAGATAGCACACTTTAAACACTCATTCGGTGTGCAGGACAACTCATTGAATACCCTGATGGAGTTTTCAAGCCAAAACTCGGCTCTCTCGGGATCATCATCCACATTCGCTCTAAAATCTTTAGCCTCATGCTTTCGGATCTTATCAACCGGGGGCTTATTTATTCTTACAAAGTCCATACCTTATAGGGTTACAAAGACCGGTCGAGGAATAAGTGAGGGTGGAGGAGGTTGGGTATTCGGATTTGTTCGAACAAATTTCGTATACCACTCATTCATCATATGGAGAAAGGCTTTCCTGCCTCCTTCTTCTTGACTAACCGTAAGAGGTCTACTATCAGACGGTGCTGCCCCTTGAGTGGGAGCCGGCGCATTACTTTCGACTTCATCAGCCTTAGCTCGATTGGGATCCATTACTATATGAAAACACAATTTAAAGTTGTCAGGAGTCATCACACTATCACAGTTCATTTATGGCATGTATAGCTAGACTCTTACACACGCTACGTTAGTCTGAGAATAGACTAAACCATAGCTCTGATACCACTAAATGTAACACCTCTTACTCGTATCTGACGTCGGGATAAGGTACGAGGCATTACCGAACTTATTCACAAGTAAACAGTCAAAACCAAGACAAGAATTCTACTCAAATTTAAAACTTTTCAAAAACCTTCATATTGTCCCTAAAACGAACCTACGAGGCCCAAAACATGCATCAAAAGTTGTTTGAGACTACACTGAGAACTTTGGAAACTTTTGGAAAACTTACAAAAATTTTCATAAAAAAGAGGTAACACGTTTGTGTGGGTTCGGGACAAGCCCGTGTGACCCTAAGACACGCCCATGCTTCAGGCCGTGTTCAAATTAATAAGCTTTTTATTTATGACATCATCATCAAATTGAGGTTACACGGTCAAGTCACACGCCCGTGTGCTTAGGCCGTGTGATCGATTAAATTTTCATAATTTTTCATAAAATAGGTGTAGACTTCACATGGCCAGGGCACACGCCAATGTTTGAGGCTGTGCCGTCCACACAGCTGAGAAATACACCCATGTCTCTACCCGTGTGCTCATTACTGAGTATTCTATTTTGCAACAATAAAGGTGCAGGGGACACACGGCTGAAACACATGCCCGTGGGGCAGACCGTGTGTCACACACGGCCTAAACACACACCCGTGTGTCTATCCGTGTGGAAAAATATAAGGCTATTTACAAGCCTTTTTGCCACCCTTCCATGCACCAACCTACACAACAAAACATAGCACCAATCCAAGCATATACTTTCAACCCAATCAGCCATACTCAAGGCATCCACATATCATTTACATGCTATCATTTATCACAAACAAACATTACATACTTAGCATCTCAAACCATGCAATTTCCCGCATTCATGAAAACATCATCATATGTATATATACTTAACCAATATTAACCAATATCAAATGGCCATTTACAAAATGAATTATCAACTATTGAAGCTAGCACATATAGCCAAATCAATTATGACACATAACAAAAAGACCAAGTCCCTATACATGTCATAACTCAAAATATTGTAATCATAAGTACCCAAAATGATAATTTGATAGTATGAATGGGTCTCCGACAATATCCGATCCCCGAGCTGGCTTGGTGACACCATAAGACAAAGAAAAAGAAAAAAGGAGTAAGCTTTAAAGCTTAGTAAGTTCATATGCAAATATTAGGCACTATAACACATATTTAACACATAATTAACATGTTATGAATTAACATAAATGTCATTATAAATCTCATAGTCAAACTTACTCAATCACGAATTTACCGTGGGTTCATCACATATCGAGCTCATTAAATATGAGTCTTATGTACATATCTGTACCCAAGTGGTACATACCAAAGTCTTTCACAACTTTAACATTTCTGTTGAACTACCCGTTGAACCACTTGGAATACTAAAGGATACTTGGGACATCTCGCATTCACAGTACCATACCAATGCCATATCCCAGATATGGTCTTACATGGAATCTCATATCGATGCCAATAGCCAAGCTATGGTCTTACACGAAGTCTCATATCGATGCCATATCCTAGATATGGTCTTACACGAAATCTCAATAACCCTAATGTCATGACATTTGTATCCTAACTATTCTTAAGGTTCAATCGGGATTTTCTCGCTTGTCAAAATTTTTCGATTACATTCAAGGAGTTGATCATAATTCATACAATAATAAAAAAATTAAAGCATAAATAATAGTGCATTGTTTATATACGAACTTACCTCGGTACAAAAATAGTAGGAATGAGACCTAATTGTCAAATACTTTGTTTTTTCCTCGATCTAGGTCCGAACCTCGTTTCTCTTTATCTACAATAGAAAATTTAACTCATTTATTATTAAAATTATTCAATTCAGTCCAAAAATCACATTATGGTAAAATTACATTTTTCCCATAAACTTTGACATATTTATATTTTTGCCCCTAGGCTTGAAAAATAAAATCCATTCAATTTCTTCGATTCCCAAGCCTAGCCGATCCTCTTTTATACTTATAGCAGTCCATATTTTTCATTTAATTACAATTTTACACACATTTTATAATCTTTTTACAAATAGGTCCTTTTGACATTTTTATCAAAAATCACCTAGCAAAAGTTGTTTATCACATCAAATATGCATAATATACCATTAGACATCAAAATACACAAATATTCAACATGGATCAAACCCTAGACCTTGATCTTTTCTTAAATTAATGGTGGGAATATGTAGATTGAGTGATAACGACTTCAAAAACATAAAGAGCATTAAAAATGGGGCTAGGATGTACTTACAATCAAGCTTGAAAGATGAAAAAACCCTAGCTATGGTGCTCTCCCAAGTTTCGGCCAAGGTTGAAGAAAGATGAGCAAATTTTGGCCTTAATTTCCCTTTTTATTCTTTTATTTACCAAATGACCAAAATGCCCTTCACTTAAAACTTTGAAATTTTATCTCACCATGTCCATTTTTGTCCACTAACTTAAAAAATGATCTAATTATCATCTAAGGACCTTCAATTTAAAATTTCATAGAAATTAGACACCTCTAGCATGTAGAACTCAACTTTTGCACTTTTTACAATTTAGTCCTTTTTGCTAAATTGAGTGCCCAAACGTCAAAATTTTCGAGCCAAATTTTTGCGAAATCATTTCGTAAAACTGTAGATCATAGAAATGTAATAAAATAAATAAATTTTTCTATGTCGAATTTGTGGTCCTGAACCACTGTTTCGACTAGCCCCAAAATTGGGCTATTATAGGAACTCACCGACATAATACCTCAAGGACGCATCACCTACTAGCTTTCCTTTCCCCTTGTTTTCTAGTACCTCTCCATCTTCATTGGCTAAATAGTAACAACATATGGGATCGACTATGAGACATTTACAAGTATGATAATCGAGCTCTAACGACATGCATAGTAAATTCTCTACTTAACATGCTTCCTTTCCTTACAACCAACATTTAACCGGATATCCAAAGTTTATTTCTTTCATTCAAAATAAAAAATATACGGAAGAGTGTAGGAATGTTACCAGTTCACAAATTTTGCATTTGATCAAGCTAAATTGCTATTTTTCACCCTCATGCAGCTCAATCCCTTCATTCCTCTATCCCTAGTCCCAAAATATCCAGAAAGAAAATGATAGTTGAGAAAAAGTTGGAAGAAGGAAAAAAAGAAAAAAAATATTTGTTCTCCATTTTCCTTCTCCCCTTATATAGCCACTCTCATATTGATCGTTCAACACTTTCCATACAAGCACTAACCCGATTTAATATGAAATATTAGAAACAAGCCATTATTCCCCAACAGGTCTCTTAGAAAATTTGACAATCATCACTAATGCCCAATTTAGCCTCCAAGTTTTACAATTTGGTACAAATAGGATGTCATAGGATCAAATTGAAATATATAAAATATCTCAGGATCTCTAGTCCAATATGACCAAGTCTTGATTAAAAAACTGGGTGTGACAAATTCTTCAAATCTACCCATATCAAACCAAGAGTTGTTTCTTGATTTTCTTGAAACCAAGATTCGAAATCTTGATTGTCGTAAGTTGGAAGTCATCTCCTTTGAAGCTTTTGAAGTCCATTTAACACAAATTTTTGCAAGAACAAGTTCATTGTTGCTCGAATCTACTTGGATCTTGAACGATTGATTGGACCTTATGGTAAATTGAGTTTACCATTTGGTTGGGCTTAGAGTTGGGCCTTGACGCTGCATCTAACATTTTTGGAAGGTCTATGTGCATTCTTTTGCTGATCTTTTTAATTTTTGAAAGATCTTTTTCAACTGCTTTTGGGTTTTTTTCCAAGATAATTTGTTGCGCTGTAAAAACACTCGAGAGGAGTTGGAAATGAGATGCACAATGAAAGTGGTGATCTAGTTGCTGAAATGTAGATAGTGGCGTTGATCTCAATGATGGAGAAAGATTTTGGGAAAATTGTACACATCCAATGGCCAAACATGACTAATAGAGATACAGTTCTGATTGTTGCAAAGCTAAAGGTGACTACTATTGTAACTCTTACGTTGATTCAAGCGACTGTCTCCACTAGTTAGATGAATAGCAAAGGAGAGCTTTGTGCTTAAGATGTTTTGGCAAGGCCAGGTTGCACCCAACTAATGAAGTAGGCTTGTGAGGTATTAAAAGAGAAATATTGCAAGAAAGGGTTAAGGACTTCAGTTTGGTGGTTCGAAAATTGTAATTCATTGTGAGGGTGAGATAAATATGGTTGAGGAAACTAGTTGGCTAGGTTACTTGAAGGGAGAACCCATGACTTTTTTCTCAGATTTGCCAATTGTCGGTGTCCACTTGTGGCAAGTTGTACGGAGTGGGCTGGACTATTGCTTCAAAAGGGCTGCAAGGT
Source organism: Gossypium rotundifolium (assembly GCA_025506655.1). Classification (NCBI taxonomy): domain Eukaryota; kingdom Viridiplantae; phylum Streptophyta; class Magnoliopsida; order Malvales; family Malvaceae; genus Gossypium; species Gossypium rotundifolium. Next base: position 96,215,736 of record CP106724.1, on the reverse strand, counting down.
AGAAAATAGTTAAAAAAAAAACTCTTTAAGGTAAGAGTCATATTGGTTCGGTTTGATTGGATTCAAGAACTGTTCATCAAAATTTAATTTGATTTGATTCTCGTGTTTTTCATTTTAAAAATTGACATTGAACTTTTAGACTTATTTTGACAAAATAAGATTTGTTTTGACAAAATAAGCTTTGCTTCATAGATTTTGAATATTATTTGACAATAATTTTAAAGAAATAAAATAATCAATAAACTTTTATGTGGTATTTTTGTGAAACATATTTTATATACAGAACATTTAAGTTATTTTCACGATTTTAAATATAAAATATTTGTTTTATATCATAAAATATTAAAATTAATTATAAATTAAATAAAAAATAAAATTCTTTTCGATCCCAGGTAAACAAGGTTTTTTTAACTTACATTTCATAAACCGTCTAAACTCATATATGTCACACAAATATGAAAAATTCAAAAATCCTCTAAACACATGGAAAAACTTAGAAAAACCTAAACATACCCGTGCGGATACGGATACATGTCGTTATCCACTATTCACACCCAAGTTCAAGTACCATTGCTGACCAGAAGCCAAGTAAAGAGATGAAGTGCAATTGTCTGACCTATAAATCACTAGTATCATTGACATGCATTATTAATTTTGGTATCCACTAATCGACTAACAACCATGATCAAAGAGAAGTACAAAGAATTTGGTAAAATGGACCCACACATCAAAACTTCCTTAGAAATCACGACCAAAACAACTAGGGCAAGTTGTTCAACATCCGAGGAAAGATGAAAATTGTAAGAGTGTATGACATCTGAAGTTGTTGATGCTGATAATGTTCAACCAGGACAAGTTGCTCACAGCAAACCTGATCATATCCCTGATGTAGAAATGTACAAGTCATTGCAAGAGAGCAATGTCTCAACATATTGCTACAGGAGATACTGCCTCACCTAGTGGGGTAAATTACAGGTTGACCAGAGGATTAACGTGGATAGCAATAATCCTTATCCAGAGTAAGTAATCCCTTCCAGTCAGCATGCTCATGGCACCCTTATTGCTGGTGATTACCATGTATGATTTTACCGAATTCAGTGATATTTTGGGTTAGTGGTCAAGTGAACTTGCATTTGGTTTAAGGCATCATGAAAATAATATCTTTCCCCTGTCTGGAGATACCAATATGAGAGGTAACGACAAAGTGGCTGCTTCTTTGGGGCCACCAAAGACAGTGGAGTATCATTGCATGGAACCAGGAAACCAACGAGGCAAGCATGGAATTCCCCATTTATTACATGATCTTGTAGTCTAAAGAATGTCCCTCAAGGCTTATGGTGGTTCACTTGATATGATAACAAATCAAAACAAAAAAAGCAAGCCTTGAGATGTTACATTGGGAAGTTTGTTTGAATAATTGAGAAAGACAAAGCATTGTCATGATAGAATACTAAGATACGAATCATGATTATATGACAGCCATTTGTAACATATAAATAGATTGGTGTAGTAGGAATATACAAGCAATTTCGAGTTTGATGTTCATACTAGGAAATACAAGCACATAATGAAAGTATCGAACAAGACATACAAGAACATAACTTTAGTATCTGAGAGACAGATATGTATAAGATCTATAAGTTAAATTCTAGTTTCAGAAACAACTTACAGAATTCAAAGAGTAATTGAAGTTGATTCATGCTTTCAACATATGTAAGGTTATTTTCTGATGCAATTCATCTTTCCTTGCCCCCACAACTTTGTCAACTATTTTGCCTTGTTTCATAAAGATAAAAGTAGGCAATGCCTCCACGGCAAAATCTTGAGTCACGGTCTGCAAAATACATGAGCGTGTCGTGAAGCTAATATAAATCAAAAGCTATATTATAAACTATAATTAGCAAAGGCTTTTAAGAGATCTTACCTTCAAGTCATCCGCATCCACCTTCAAGAATATGACATCGGGCAGCTTCTTAGCAAGTTCTACAACGACGGGTGTAATGAAACGGCATGGCCCGCACCATGAAGCTGTGAAACTTACCACCGCCTAACCAGGGAAATCTTTTTTTAAGAACAAGTAGGTAAAAAGGGAATCCCAATGACTGTAACCTTTTAATGCAAGCAATAACTACGCTAAAGAAACAAGACCGTGCAAAGAACACTATATAAATCGCAGTAATGAACTCCTACCAAGTAATAGTAAATTTGACATCTGATTTCAAGCCCATCAATGATTGAATCACGTAAACAATCAATTTCACTATTGAGCCCAAATTTTTTTCGCTTAATTCAGTGCATTACCTCTGGGAATCCCGGGGGAGGGAGGGAATCAAATTCAAACAAACAAAAGGTAAAAGCGAACCAAGTGAAGAAAACTCAGTTTCTCAAAATTTTGGGAAATTGAGAGAAAAAAAAGTAAAATTCTACCAGTTTCATGGAGGCGTTTGCTGTATGGAGCTGCTCGTTCCATGAAGCAAAAGTCTGGCAGTTGATTAATTGTCCCTCTTCCGCCATTGCTTTCCCTCCGACTCCTTACTCTCTCAAAAGTCAGGCTTAAAAAGCCCAAATTATGATGCTTTACAGTGCTTGACTTGTGCGTAAATGTCTTTGGCCATGCCTGCCTACTGCAGGTGATTATTATACACACCACGGATTGGTCGGGGGAAAACTCTATCCTTTTTATTATAACCCACATCAATTAATATATATATATATATATACATATATATGTATATATGGAGGTACCTTGTTATTTTGTACTTCATAGTTAATTTTTTTCATTCACTTTATTCCTACTAAAATTTGAAAATAGTAAGCCAATGTTTACTTTACTGAAGTTATTAATATATGTTAAAATAACAAGGATGACGAATAGCATAATAAGAAATGATATTATCATATTTTTACATGTGGTATAAAAATTTTATTTTTTGTCACGTGTTAAAATGTAATCTTATCACATGAAATCATATTATTGATTATTAATGTCACGTTAATATATTTAATAATGTTAGGTATATAAAAGAAGTATCAAGTTGAATTATGATTTTAAGTTTAGGCATCTATTATGTAAAAATAAAAAGAAAAGTTTTATGTAACAAGTAGGTTTAGATACATCATAATATATGATGTCTTTAAAAATAAATTTTTTAATAAAATTAATATTTATTATTTTAAATATTTTTTACAATTTAAAAACAAATAATTTAGTTATATTATTAAGTATCTCAATTTAGATTTTTATATTAGTAAAAATGTTAGACTAAATTTAAAGTTAAACCTCTAATAAAAAATATGTCAAATTTTGAAGACTTAACTTATAAATTGATATTTAAATTATGGTTTTATTTTCATTTTGACACTTAAATAAATTTTTTGTGCATATGATACCTATAATTAAAATTACCATCTGGTAAAAAAAAAAAGTATTATTTTCTTTTTATAAATACTAAAACTTTATTACACGCATATGCATGTGGAAATCATGTATTAAAGTACATATACGTGTTTAAAATAACATATAATAATTAATAAAATGTATAATTTAAAACTAATTAATAATAGCACATGAAGTATATACGATATTAAAATAAAAAATTAGATTAAATTGTAAATAAAATAAATTTAAACATATTGAATATATCATATTAAGATTACAAAATGAATACAATTATTTATCATGGTGTTTTTATCATGGTGTTGTCATCGATCCTAAGTTAGTGTCAAGTTAATTTGTGATACTATCTTAATCAACAATATTATTAATATATACAATTGATGGGGCTAATAAAGTGTGCATAATAAAATTAAAATGCATTAAAATAGTAAAATAAAACATTGGTTAAGTGATAAATTTAAAATTTTGCTAACCCAATTGACATGAGTTAAAATCCCATCGTAGACATTTTTAATTTTCAAAAAATATAATTTATTTTAGATGTGAAGGGACATTAAAGTAATCTATATAACTGCGTCAGGAACCAATTGATAGGTGACACTAACTCAATAAAGGGATTTTATAAATAGTATATATATATATATATATATATTTCTTTTTTACTTTATAATTTTTTGGGTTATTCTTCTAAGGTTTTCAAAACTAGATTGATAGTTGAATCGGTCATACCACTAATTTTTGGTTTGATTAGTTCGTGTTATTAAAAATTATAAAAATAAAAATACTTTAAATACAGAAAACCAGTTCAACTGATTTTTTTTAGTTTGGTTAAACTAAGGGTGGGTTTGGATAGGCGATTGAGTGCAGTGCGGTGCGTTTAGCTTATTTTTTGTCTCACGCTACAATATCGCTATAGTATCTAATCTTACCGCCACCGCTATTTTTACATAAATCGCAGGTAAACGCATCGCCTATCAAAACCCGCCCTAATTTGCATCAATTTGCGGATCAATCGATTCAATCTATATCTCAAAATTGATATCTCTATTGGTTCTCCATCCAAATGGCTAGTCCGATCTGGTTTTGAAAACATTAATTTTTATTGATGAAATAACTTTTTTAAATTCTTCAGGTCTAGCAAGCGGACAGTAAAGTTTGAAAAGAGAATTAATCACCAACATCTCAATTTTGGGAAGACAAAATTCGAGCATTACTGACATTATCAAATATTATAAAAGAAAAATAATGTAAAAGAAAAAAAAGTGAAAGTAATGAAAGAATATTTTTTAAAGTTTATATTATATGGCAGTCTAGATTTTATATATATATATATATATATATTAATAAGTAACATAAAAATAATTTTAGTACCAATTATAATAAAAAATATACCACGTTAGAAAAATATAATTTTACGATTTAAATATATTTAAAACAATTGTTAAAAATTCATGTTATCTCAATTCTTTTTATATAATACATACTAAATGATGTTTTTAATAATAGAAAGGTTAATTCACGGTTTAGTTGTATTGATGTGATCCTCCTCTGTGTTGGGTTGGACTTCTACGTAAATGAAGATAAGAGAGACTTGCAGATCATATAAAAAACTGAAAAAGGCTGTGACTCTGAAACTTGAACTAATAATAAGATAGTTAATAGGTTTTAGGATTATCCCATACATTTTATAAATGGAATTTTTTATTTGTTAATTGGGTTGCCATCATTCGCTTTTAGATAAAAATATAAGAGTTGTTTGTAGTAGAAGTTAAATTATATTTTATTTTATTGAAAAATAAGTAAATTAATATTTATATGTTAGATAAAAAGTAAATTTATTATTTGTAAAATTTTAATTATTTTATTTGTTATGAAAATTTTAATTATGAGGCACACCAACTTTAAAGATTTTATAAATGATTGATTTATTTTTTAATTTAATATAGAGATTCATTTTTCAGAAATTTTTTTTAACTCTTAAAATAGATGCAGTATAGAATTTTTACTTCCGCCTTTATATTTTACTGCCATTTCTTTTATTTCCTGTTAAATGTAACAGCAGCACAAAAAGTCTGTGGCATGGTAACCCAAAGAGGGCCAAGTTTGCAGTTTAACCTGCTGTACTTCAGCTAAATCTAGGGCCCTGCAATATTGGACTTAAGAGATGAGTTGTTGGGTTCCTATAGTTGGATTTTCATTTGAAATATGGTCTCCATGCCTGGCTGCTCTTCCATACATACATAATGATAATATTGGACTATACAACTTTTTATAGCCTTGAAAGGGCAGTGCCTCCAACTTACTTGTGATGCAAGATTTGGTTTTACTCTACTTGTGAATGCGTTACCTACTTTACACACATGGAATAGAGTGGAGACAATCGAGTTGGCACCCTGAGTCCTTTCAACTCGGAAACATTCAGTGTACGAAGTTATAGCAGAATGGACCCCATTTGAGTATCACACTTTCACTTTGACCTCCCGAATCACATTCAGTGTACCAAGTCAGATGTCCCCTTATTATAACCCTCCCATCGTTTCTCCTTTGTTTTTAGTTATTTTTAGGGTTGGGGTTCGAGTTTTATTTTATATAATTTATATATGATTTTTAAAAAAAAAAATATTTTCATTCATTAATTAATAAGTTTAATTAATTTAAATGAATTTAAAAATTAATTAATCAGTCTGTGTTTATGGTGATTGATTTTAATTAACTTCAGAAAGAATTGTTCTTATCTCCAACCGATCACGCCGTTCCCTATTGTTAAATTCACCATTATCCATTTCCATCTTTTCTCTCCTCCAGAATTTCCTAAATCGAACTACTTTTTCCATTTCTTTTTTTTTTTTTCAGTGTTTGCCACATGAGCTTGGGTACAGACAAGAGCCTAGGCCAAGTGTGTCTATGAGAAATGGCAGTGAGCTTTGCTGTCGACACGAGCTAACAGGGTTTCCATGCCAAACCCATCTTAAGACACGTTTCGGGCAAGCTTAATCACCCCCATTGGAGCTCTTATCTCCCCTTTTCTATCATATAAATAACATTAACCCCAATGTGCTTATCAGTTATCAATCACTTTCTTTCTTCACCTTTTCCTTACTCCCCCAGGTTCCCTGTTGGAACAATGTCAACATCAATGACGGGTGGTGGCTTTGGAGAAAGAAAACAAGCAAGGAAGCCAGCACAAGCAAGCTCGAGAAAAGGGTGCATGAGAGGAAAAGGTGGTCCAGAAAACGCTCTCTGCACTTACAAAGGTGTGAGGCAGAGAACTTGGGGTAAATGGGTTGCTGAAATTCGTGAACCGAATCGTGGTGCTCGTCTTTGGCTTGGAACTTTCGACACTTCTCATGAAGCAGCAATGGCTTACGATGCTGCCGCACGTAAACTCTATGGCTCGGATGCCAAGCTCAATTTGCCTGAATTATGTGCCAACAACCCTCAGTCTCAACCTTCTTCAGCAGCTAATCCTCAGATGGCTCCGATGGTGAATTACCAACCCCAAAACGTGAGCAATTCAGGGATGAGTATGATCAGTTCATCATCAAATAACCCAACTATTAGGGTCAATGACATGACACCAATACCAGAATACAACAATGACTCCTCAGTAATGCCTTCTTTCTCCAACGAGAACATTGATCTTCAAGGGAACGAGGATGCAAAGTTTGGACAGATTACTGAAGATGGAATTGAGGGGTTCTGGGAAAATATGAACGCCAACTTGCCTCTTTTAGACGACTCCATTTGGGCTGAAACTGCTATGTCTTTGGAATTTCCAATGATGGGTGATCCAGGCAGTTTCGCTAGTAACCTTATGGAAGCAACTGGTTGGGACGCTTTGCAATCCCCATGGTGCAAGTAAATTTTAAAGCTAAACTAAGCTAAGCTTAACTAGATGCTGTTAAGATAAATGATACGTTAAAGTTATAAGAATACTGTGCATAACTGTGTATATTATATAGAATATATGAGTTTCCTACTGTCTACACCCTATATCCTTGAAATCTACATAGGGTGTTTTCTGTGGTTTATAACGTGGGTCGGAGTTTTTAACTATTCTTATTTTTATTTTATTTATGTTTCTCTAAGTATCAATCACGAGCTGTTTCCAGGCCTAGCCAGCCAGCTTCTATGTTCAAGTGAAAGGTTCTGTGAAAAGAACAAATATGTGTACATGTGCGACATATGTTTTGTCGTAAGAATAGATTCGAAAACAGAAAATATTACGTTGTCCACCAATGGTACGTAGTGTAAGTTTTTCGAAGCCATTGCTTGGTTTCTGTCAGGAATAAGTGGGAAACTTATCAATCAATTCAACAGTTGATTTTTATGATTAGCAATCATAATCTTTTCAGACTCTAATGAATTTTTACAACGTTATGAAAAGAACAAAAACAAAATGAATCCATGTTTAGTTTGGATTTGCTCACTTCATTGAGTTATTCTTGTCTTTCCTTGTCAGCATCAGCAGTTTTTTGGCCTCTTTTTTTTCTTGGTACATACGACAACACACATTTGTTGGGGTTTCAATTAAGTCCTATCAATAAGATGTCTTTATCGATGAAATTAGTGATTTTTTTCTTTATTTGTTTTCTTACCATTTTATAGTTAAATGTTAACATATTTTCATAGTATAGTTAATGTAAACATACACATTTTCATAATATAATTAATGAATAATCTAAACACGATTTCTCATTATATAATTAAGCTAAAAATCTTATAGCAGTTGATTCAACTTAATTTTAATCAGTATAATTAAAGGTTTTATTTATTATCATGCCATATATTATAAAATAAGAAAAAAAAGAAAGGAAATTAAAGGATTAAAACTAAGTTCACATGCATATATGGATATGTATGTATACTATTTCATATATAGATATGTGTATAATCAAAAATAATTAGTTGTAATATAATAAAATGTTTGGTTAAATTTGATATCACAATGTAAAATGACGTACACAAAATACAAGAAAAAAAGAAGCTAAATTTATTTTCTTAAAGAAAATATTATTACAAACTCTTAGGCTTAATTCTAGAATTAGATTTTATTTTATTTGGTTTTATTTCCTTATTTAGATTATGTAAACTTGTATAAAAACAAGCTAACCGATGGAATACAAGTAACGTTCATAAGTGTATTTTCTTTCTTATTTTCATATATATATATATATATATATATTATTTTCTTCATTTTCTATAAAATATATAAACATAATTATGTCATTTAAACCTTTTACATAAAAAGAAGAAGAAGAAGTAAATTTATCCAATACTCTTAAACATTTTGAAGGCCGCGAATTCAGTTTGACAATATTTAATATTTTACAAACTAATAAAACAATAATAATTAGAATATGAAATATTACAAATGCATTATTATGTCTAAAATATGAAAGTAAAAGCCAATTTCGTTCGTACTCACCAATCATGTGCAACTTGATTAGAAATAATCTGATAGATAATGTAACATATATGGTAATCATGTGCAACTTGATTGAAGTAACGCTTTAGTTGTGTTAGTGTAGGAAACCGAATTACGAAGGAATGGGACAAATGGAAAGACTCCAGTGGAAGAAGGATCAATTGGAAGGACTGAGATGGGCAAGACCAACAGCTAAAGTCGATGGCGAAGTTTAAGAAATCGCCAAATAAGTTCGGTAGCACAACATAAATTTTAACCATCGAACTTAATTAGTTTTTACATATTGTATATTATTTTGTTTTTGATTCATCAGAAGTAGGAATTAGATGTGTATTTTATGCCAAAATTAGAAGGAACCAGGGTTCCGATGACAACAGAGAAGCTAGATGTTATTAAGGTGCATGTACGGGACAATCGGTGGCCGTCTACAAGACCCGAAAAGGCCAAATCAAAGCTGTGTCATGCCACATCCTACCTATGGCACGAAACAACCTCGAATTCAATGTAAACAGGGGAACAACTAGCATTGTGTTGCACCATACCTTCTTTGTGGTGCGACACGTAAGCCAATTTTGAAAACTTTTCGATCTTCGTTCGACGCGATCTTCAAATATCTCCCAAGTTTGCACAACAAATTCAACCCTGAAATGTCTCTATATGATTCTTTATCAACAACCAATCCCCTCCAAGCACCAACCTCAAATATTCTCCCGAATATAGCCATCTTCACCTATTGAGCTTAAATTAATTATTTGTGAAATAACACTAAATGGCAGCAAGACGAAGCATATATGGAAACTCCGAACCATTCAAACCACACATGGACATAAGACAGGGAAGAAGTAGCGTATCACCAACCACAGAAGTAGACATTGGAATAAATGATTGTACGAATACAACAACACTAGAATATCAAGTTGCGTGCAATAAAGAACGTGGGAAGTTAGCAACCCGAGCAGCTGAGAAATATAGAATAGCCACCCCTTAGAGAAAATCGCTCCAAGACCATCAAGCCCACAAATTAATGGCACGCTATCAATAACAAAGAAGAGCAAGCTACATTAAGGGAAGACGACATTCGAGCACATCTTGAATATACGGTGCAGGTTATTTCCTACATCAAGCTGATTGCGGAAGGCTATGCTAAAAGGTATGGCATAAAACTACTCCGTGGACGACACCATACCTACCACTATTCAATGACACAACCGCGATTGGGAATGTGACAAACCAATTGAGAGATCAACATCGAGTACTAGGCATACTACAATGCAAGGCAACACTACTAGAGATAATAATTAGAGGGAAGCAATAATAAGGAAGTAAAATAATCGTGTGTCGACTCCGAATGAAACCAATAAAAGCGATCACAACAAGAAGAAGAGGAGACTTTGGAAGCTAGTGGAGGAGTTGGAATATTAGTCCGTTTGATTTTGAACATTTTTATATATTTGGATTTTTGTACTATATTTTTATATGGGATGATTTTTATTTTTTTTTCTATAGTTTTTAAGTAGCTAGGATTTAGTATTCTCTATATATTTGTGTGTTGGTTTTTCTTTGTAGGAACGTCACAATTTTTTACAGCACTACCATTGCGAGCCAACACCAAAAGAAGAAGTAGTCCCACCAATTGAGTTGCACATATCACGCCAATCGGGTAACCTCTTTATTTTATATTTTTAATTGCACAGTAGGGACAATGTGTCAAATAAAGTGTGGAGGTGACTTAGGAAAATTTTTAAAAATTTTCTTTTCAGTTATTTATTTTCTTTTGTAGTTTTTGTTTTTTATTGCATGTTTGTGCTTGAGCTTGAAGAAATACAAGTGATTAGTTAGAAGCATATACATAGGATGTTTGTTTAAATTTTAAATTTAGTCTAAAATTAAAAAATTAGGTTGTTTATATGTAGACTACTTAGTTCAGTTTATTAGATTGTAAATAGGCATAAGAGATTAAATATACCAAGTGATAAAGGTAGATGAGAAAAGGTAATTATGTTTGTAGAAGTGTAGGATGCTCGAATTAAAAAGAAAATACTTGGTAAAATCCATGGTTATTGAAACAACGTAGTATGACTGGTATAACCTTTATAAAAAGTGCCCGACAAAAATCTTGATCGTATTGGCACAAATAAAAAATCAAAATGGATTATCGGGGAAATATTACTACATTAGAGTACATAGCATGGATAAAAATAAACCGAGTAGGAAAAAATATTTGAGCTTACTATACTCTGCAAAAATAAATACTATATTAGTATACACATTTAGATGGAACTCTATATTTAATTTTCTTTAACTTGTGCACTTAGTGAACTAATCTATTTAGGTGTAAATAACTTTGAATTATTTAACTTTCTTGTTAGAGTTATATATTTAAGCAAATCTTCCTAGTGTCGATGTTGTAACAGCCCGATTTAGACCTTAATTGGAATGGTGGTTTCGGGACCACGAATCCGAGTCAGAAAAATTTTTAAAAATTATTTTCTATGTTTATTACGTGTGAATTTATATGTGTTAAATTTTCGTATTTTAATTTTTTTCATTTGAGTGACGAATTAGTAAAATGGACTTAATCGTGTAAATTGGAAATTTGATAGTTTAATGTGTAAGGGCTAAATTGATGTTGTCTTTTTAAATGGAAGCATTAAAGTAACAATTTACCCATTTCAACATATAGTGGGTGGCAATGGACTAAAATATCCATTAGCTTTATGTTTATAAATATATTATAATAAGGTTAAATTAGTAAAACATATAATAAGCTATATTATAATAAAACATAAGTTAAAAGTGATTGTCATCTTTATTTGTCATGACCGAATAGCAAAAACAAACGAAAGAAATAAAAATCTTTATACATTCGGCACTTTGGAAGCTAAATTAAGGTATGATTTTATTTCGGTTTTTGATAATTTTTACGTTTTTGAGATCGTTGCTAAGTTATCTACAAGACCCATGCTTGAATTTTTGATTTTGGTGAATATTTTGAATTATGCCATTGTTGAAAGCTTGTGATTTTTGTTGTTTGATGATAAAATATGAAATATATGTTTTAGATTAACATGTTTTGTATTGGAGTTTTTGATGATTTTGAGTAATTAAGACTAAATTGCAAAAACAATAATTTGAAGGACTAAAATGTAAAATAAATGAAATATGTGGATTTGTTTGAGAGTGGGTAAAATTTGGCTCAACATGGGTATGCTGAAATTTTGTGTATTTTATGTTTTGTGCAATAGGACTAAATTGTAAAAAGTATAAATGTTAGGAGTAAAATGGTAATTTGCCTATTTATGTGTTCTTAGACTAAATTGAATGAAATTATATTGAATTAGTTTATTTTGAATACATTTAGATCAAGAACTAAAGAAATCGGATTTGGATCGGAGGAAAACTAAAATCGTCGATTAATCGTCTCCGTTAGATTCTGGTTGTCCGAGGTAAGTTTATAAGCAAAAAGGCGTACTAAATTTTATAAAATGTGAAGTATACATGTAGAAATAAATATATGAATTTTTATTTGACTTAGCCAGATGTATAAATATTTATGAGATTTGGGAACAAGTTCGATTCAATTGAGATAGGATGTTTGAAAAGCTTCGTATGAACCTTAAGGATTAGTTAAGATTTTCGATATATGAATTATGTGTAAGATGACTTTGTATTAGTGGTATCGGGCTTTATGCCTAGCATGCTTTGTGCCGGTGTATAATATCGGGCTTTATGCCTAGCAGGCTTTGTGTTGGTGTATAATATCAGGCTTTATGCTTAACAGGCTTTATGCTGGTGAATTATATCAGGCTTATTGCCTAGCAGGCTCTGTGCCGGTGTATTATATTATGCTTTATGCCTAGCAAATTTTACGTGAGCAACGGTAAAAGTAATCAAATGTGTTAAATGAGTTAAAGTGAACAGGTATGTGACAATTTATTATCTTTTCAGAAATAAGGTAAGTTGATTATTTGATATGTGATACAAGTTATAAATGACGTTAATGGTAGTGAATATGTATATGAAAATCTATATGTGGATTAATGCATAAATATGTGATATTAATTGAAACACCCCAAACCCGGCCCACGAGCCATTACCGGATCTGGTATGTTCCTTGAGTGAAACATGTTAAAACAGATTGTTACTTTGGAAAGATTTGGGTGGTTTTTGAAGAAAATTTGTTTTGTAACATCCTGAAAAGGGTCTATGCATTTTCGGTTTAATTGTACGAAATGTCAAGTCTCAGGCACTATGAATAAATTTTTGATATTTTTGGAAACCTGAACATTTTTGGAAACCTGAACATTTTTGAAACTGAACATTTTGGAAATGATTCAAAATGGAAAGTAAACATTCTGAAACTTGGAAATGTAAGAAAATGGCAAGTTCTGAGCCGATCGAAAATTTTAGGAAACTTAGAAATGATGCAGAATGTCAAATTTTAAAGTTCAAAATAGGAAATAAGGGCAAGAGGGCCTTAAAAGAAAAAGTTGGAGAATTTTGACACACAAACAAGCTTGGAAAAGTGGCTCAAGATGCCACTTAGGGCCTATGGAAATGGCGTCACATGCAGGGAAATAGGCTGAGTTCGAGTCACTTGAAAAGCAAATAAATAAGTTTTATTTTTGCTTCCAAAAGGCCGAGGTGGATGGCACTGGTTTCTAGAAAAGGAGGTGTTTTATTTGCATAAATATGTGAATAATAAGTGATAAATAAAGGATTTTCTTTAATTGGATTATTTGAGGAGATAATTGATGGATTAAAGGCTTTTATTTTAAATAAAAGAGATAATATTATCACAAGGAAGATTGGTGGCCAAGACAAGGACTCTTGGCCTAGCAATTTCGGTTAAAGGAGGAGAATTTAGGCTATTCTCTCATCTTTTCTAGGCTTTGCCGAAAATTCCATAGCAAAACTCCCTCGCGAATTTTCTTTTCATCTTTTCTTCTTCTCTTTTCTTCATCGTCAAGCCAAAACCTTTTCTTTTGATCTCGATTAAAACCCATAGCGAATCTCTGTGACTCTAGGCAAGGAAGCAATCGATTAAAGGCATTAAAGGTAAGGTTAAGCATTATTCAAATCCTTTTCTTTTCTATTTTGCCGAAAGAGAAGGGTCTAATCCTATTCTTGTTCATGGTAGAATCTGCAAGGATCTCTCGGGATCTTTTACAACCGTCGAATACAAGGGGAATCTTTCGGAAATCGAGGATCTAAGGTAAGATGTATGAATATTCGGTTAAGGGTGATGATTCATGTTTTCAAAGTTAGATTTAATCTAACATGAAGTTATAGGGATTTCGACAGCATATAAAGGAATCCTCTTGATTTGGAATTTGTATGGTAAGTGATATTCGCCAAGGCTTAGTTTTGATATTTGGAATTATTTTCATTATTTCAAAAGCCAAAACTCACATGGTTACATGATTTAGTGTTAGCGATTTCAAGGAAAAGGGATACTAGCAATTTTGGAACTTGATCAATCAAATCGGCAAGCAAGGTAAGTATTAGTAATACCATTCCTATTAGGATTTGGTTTTAAAAGCGAAAAGGTTATTAATGTGTTTTATATGATGGGCGAATACATGAATTAATGATCTTAAGTTAGATCAGATTTTCGAGATCTCAAGGAACCTATTAAGCGGATCGGTGTACGCACACTAACTTCGATATATCATATGGCAATTATTTTAATATATGAATATGCATAAGAATATGAATGTGGCTAAGTACCACAGATGTGGTAAGAGTACCTAGGTACGTTTCCTACTTCTGATAGGATTACGAATATGATATATTTTGAACATATGAATAGTAACATGAATGAGAATTAAGTATGTTATGCATGATATAAAATTTATGGGGCATTCGGGATCTATGTGAAAGGGGAAGAAGGTGTTGACTTCGGTCTCACTAACGGAATATGGTGACTACGGTCACAAAATTTGAATATGGTAACTCTGGTTACATTATCTAAATTTGGTAACTTTGGTTACATTATTTGAATATGGTGTCTAATGACACAAATTATATGGGCGATGAGCACGTCATTGCGCATGGATCGCCCGATGGTGTGTAGCGGATGGAGGTTGACTTAGTAGTCCCACGGTGTGTTGGCGGTGCACGGGTGGTGTGTAGCGGATGGTCAAATAGGCTTGGGCTTGGGTTGCATCATCATTTTTTATATGAATATGAACATGTATGCTTGATCTATTAAATGTTAGTATTGTGTACACATTGAGTCATTGACTCACCCCATTGTGGGACCTTTTTTAGGTGATGAACAAGTGATGACCGGACGGTAGACCTTGAGGTGGCCATGCTTCATTTGAAGATTTTATTTAATTTGGACTTTATTTCTTTTAGTACCTTTAATTTTATTTTTGGGTTTTACTTGATGTAATAAGGCCATAAGGCCCGATGGATTTTTCTTATTTTGCTTTACCCTTAACTATTACGCTATGAACTATTTAAGACTAAAGTTTAAGATATATTTTTTTAATAAACCTTAAAGATTATTTTGTCACCTTAATAAAATTTGATTTTAAAATAGATTAAATGTGTTCCCAATCCGAGCCCAATCCACAACAATATTTTTCAAAAATTATACAAATTTTGTCTAAGTAACAAAGAACTTGAAAACCGTTAACTTAAGGAACAAACCAGATCCGATTCGGGCTCGTGGGTAGGGTGTGGGGTGTTTTAGCTTGGTATCAGAGCCCAATTTTAAACTCTCGTCCTGTGGGCTAAGGCCCAAAACGTTTTCAAATCGAGGCAAGTACGTTTTTCTTTAAGCAAGTTTTCTGGCATGGCACCTAAGTCTCGACCCATGATCCTCCGGTAAGTACCCTAACTCTATGTGTGATTCGTGAAATTATGAAGCTGTATAAGGGTAGAAAAGGCATGGAGCGTAGAATAGAATGATAGGAACTTGAATCCTAGGACTAGTCTACTCAAACACAAACACATAAGACTTAATGCACTAAACAAACCTATGGCTAAGTCACCGAGCTAGGTGTGGTAACCCCAGACGCATGTCTAGGATTGGATCCGGAAGAGCACAGTATTTAAGCAGTCCTAGTGACTCACCTCCTCTTGCAGAATCCTACAGTGCGTAGCAGTTCACCCTAACTCGGAGGGCTCGGTGGTGTGGCAACCTCTCATGCGCATGCCTAGGAATGATTTGGTGGGAGCTTGGTATTTAAGCGATTCACGTAACTCACCTCCTCTCCACACGAATCCCGCCTGGTGCGTAGCTTTGGTTCACCACGACCAAGAGGGCTCGGTCATAGGCTAAACATAATGACTAAAACTCGAAAGGAACTAGCCATGTTTAAAAAAAAAGAAGAGAGAACAAAACAACCAACCCTAGTTTTTCAAACTTTTAAAACTTTCTTTTAAATCGAGAAAATTATTTTTACAACATTTTCGAAAAACTCTGATTTGCAAAAATTACAAAATGCCCTTGGTGGTAAAATTACCAAAATGCCCTTGGTTTATAAAATGTTCAACTACTCAATGACTTTACCAAAATTTCATTATTTTATAAACATTCAAAACCCTAATTTGTAAAATATCAAAATACCTTAATTTTAAAAATTACAAAATTGCCCCTAACTTACAAAATTACCAAAATGACCTTGATTTCTAAAATTTTGCAACATCCCCATTTTGAAGGAACAATTTTGAAAAGAACCCTCAAAGTTTTACAACTTTTGAAATACCCTAATTTATTAAATTTACAAATTTACTCGATTTGTGAAAATTACGAAATACCCCTGATTTCAAAATTTTCCAAATTACCCGAGACTTTGAAATTTTCAAAATAATTTTGACAAAACACCAAGGAACGCTTTTTTGAAAAATTACAAAATGCCCCTGAGGACAAAATTACGAAAATACCCTTGGGTAGTGGAAAACAACAACAACAAAAACTACAATGTTTCTCTGAATGAACGAAAGTTCATACTTGTCTGATGGATGAATGAATGAATGGAAAAGACTATGTGTTTGTATGAATACGAAAGAACCACTATTAAATCCCTTTTCATAAAACTCCTTCGCTGGTAAATAAGTGGAACAATGACTAATCCATAAAATTCCTTAATCAGATCTCGACGCTAGGAAATGAGCTCTAGAGGACGTGGTCGCCGTGGACGAGGTAGAGGAAGGATGACTGTGTCAGAACCCGTCAGATCGGGTCAGGGGTCTGATAATGAAATACCACCACCACCATCCCCAGTTGTTAATATTGAGCGATGAAGCTCGGGACGGGGAAGATCTTTGTGTCGCAGTTGTCTTTGCGAGTTTTGGAATTGGTGGTGGTGCAGGAGGAAATGGGGAAATCGAAATCAGACCGAACGACTCCCGAGCTAATGGAGCGAAAATGTTTCGAGGAGTATCTAGTGTGGCACCCAAGATAGCCGAAATCTTGGTTGAAGCAATCGAGCGCATCATGGATGAGTTGGACTTGACCGGAGGAGAAATTGAAAGGGACGGTGGCATTGTTACGCGATGAAGCGTATCGATGGTGGTTAAGCTGTCGGGATGGTACCACGGTGAAAATTTGACACGGGAGTATGTTAGAGGCATTTCGGAAGAAGTATGTGGGAACCGGTATCTGAGATGAACAAAGGAAAGCTTTTCTAGGGTTGGTATAAGGGAGTAAGTCTATCGCGAGAATATGAAGCGGAATTTCGAGGTTGAGCCGCTATGCTCGAGGGTAGTGGCAATCGAGCATGAACGCCGTGTCCGTTTGAGGACTGGTGAGGGACGATCTGAGATCGCTGATAGCACCGCATCGTGAGCGGAATTCCACGCTTTGGTGGAAAAGGCCAAGGTGGCCGAGGGATTAAGGACTCTACCAAGTAGGTGTGGATAGGAATAAGGCCAAAGAGGATTTGGGCCATCTAGAAAGGGTCATAAGAGGCCTAGGGTTGACGGCCACGAAATCAACATTTGGTACGGGGTGGCGATGTCGCCTTGTGAGCATTGTGGAAAGAAGCACTTGGGAGAGTGTTGGAGAAAGACGGAGGATGTTTCAAGTGTGGGTCCAAGGACCATATGCTTAAGGATTATCCCAAGCAACGGATGAGAGCCGACCGCAGATTCGAATGCTAGCGACCGGTAGAGGAGGACAAAGCAACCTCAACGGGTCGTGGTTCGTAACCGAGGTAGTGGTCTTGGCAGAGGCCGTGGAACATGAAGTGAGGTACTAATGTTAATGCGAAGCAAGACAACCGAGTTTGGTTTATGCGATTATTTGAAGGGAAGATGGAGACGCACGGATGTTATAACCCAGACGTTCTTTATTCATGACAAGCCCTATTTTGCTCTTATTGATGTGGGCTCGACCTATTCCTATGTTGCATGTAGTGTAGTGGAAACACTAGGCCTAGACTCTGAACTTTCTGATAGACAGATGACTATAGTAAGCCTATTAGGCCAAACTGTTGTGGTAGACAAGATCTTTCGAAATGTGCCCTTAGAAATTCAGGGAGTGAACTTTCGAGCAGATTTAATGGAGTTACCCTTCGGAGAATTTGAACTTATACTCTGAATGGATTGGCTAGTAAAACACCGAGCCGTGTTGGATTGTGCGGCTAAACAGATAGAACTAAGAACCCCGGAGGATAAAGTGGTAGCCCTGATTGGAGAAAGGAGGAACTACTTATCTAACGTGGTTTCGGCACTGAAGGCCGAGAAGATGATTAATAAGGGGTGTAAGGCATTCTTAGCCTTCATTAGTACGATAGGTGGGAAGGAAGAAGGTATTAATGGAGTTAGGACGGTGAGGGACTTCGTGGATGTATTTTCATAGGAATTACCAAGAATACCCCAAGATAGGGAGGTGGAATTTGGGATAGATTTACTACCGGGAACAGCTCCTGTATCAACCGCTCCATACCGAATGGCGCCAAAGGAGTTAGTGGAGCTCAAGGCTCAAATCCAAGAACTGTTGGATCGTGGGTTCATCCGACCCAGTGTGTCTCCGTGGGGAGCACCGGTCCTATTTGTGAAGAAGAAGGACGGAACTATGCGTATGTGCATAGATTATCGTCAGTTGAATAAGCTGACCATTAAGAACAAGTATCCTTTGCCAAGGATCGATGACTGCTCGATCACCGGAGGGAGCCGCATGTTTTCAAAGATCGACTTAAGGTCGGGATACCATCAATTGAAGGTGAAGGAGGCCGATATCCATAAGACCGCTTTTAGGACAAGATACGTCCATTTTGAGTTTGTGGTGATGCCGTTTGGGTTGTGAACGCTCGGTAGCGTTCATGGACATGATGAATCGGGTTTTCCAACCCTACTTGGATAGGTTTGTCGTTGTGTTCATCGACGATATTTTGGTGTACTCGAAGTCTCAAGAGGAGCATGATAAGCATCTCCGAGTTGTGTTGGAAGTGTTAA
Source organism: Gossypium rotundifolium (assembly GCA_025506655.1). Taxonomy (NCBI): domain Eukaryota; kingdom Viridiplantae; phylum Streptophyta; class Magnoliopsida; order Malvales; family Malvaceae; genus Gossypium; species Gossypium rotundifolium. Next base: position 96,196,498 of record CP106724.1, on the reverse strand, counting down.
GGAGAAGAAGCTTTATGCCAAATTCAGCAAGTGCGAATTTTGGCTTAAGGAGGTGGCATTCCTAGGACATGTGGTATCCAGAAGGAATAAGAGTGGATCCTAGGAAGATCAAGCGTTGTTGGATTGGAAACCACCTAGGTCCGTGGTGAGATCCAAGTTTCTTAGGCTTGGCGAGGCTATTACAAAAGGTTTGTGGAAGGATTTCGTCAATAGCCGCGCCTTTAACAAAGTTGCTAAGGAAGGAAGTACCTTCGAATGGACTAATAAGCAGGAGAGCTTTGAAAAGCTTAAAAGGGTGTTGACTAAGCTCCAAGATTAATTCACCGAGGCGGGAAAAGATTTTGTGGTGTCTTGTGATGCTTCAGTATACGGGGTTAGGTTGTGTACTAATGCAAGAGGGTAAAGTGGTCGCTTATGCGTCTCGGCGATTAAGGCCGCATGAGGTTAACTACCCAACCCATGATTTAGAGCTAGCAGATGGTTTTCGCCCTTAAGGTTTGGAGGCACTAACTTTATGGAGAAAGGTCGGTTATCTACACGACCACAAGAGCCTTAAGTATTTATTGACTCAGAAGGAGTTGAACTTGAGGCAATGAAGGTGGGTGGAATTGCTGAAGGATTACGATTGTTCGATAGAATATCATCCGGGCAAGGCGAATGTGGTAGTCGATGCCCTGAGTAGGAAGGTGGTGTCGGATCTACGGGCTTTGTTCGCTCATTTAAGTCTATATGATGACGGAAGCCTGTTGGCAGAGTTACAAGTCAAGCCCACATAGCTGAAGGAGGTGAAAGAGGGACAGTTGGCTAATAATGACTTAAGTACTAAGTTACAGCAAATATCGCAAGGAGGATTAAAGGACTATGGCGTCAATGATGAAGGAGTATTGTGCTACAAGGAAAAGGTCTGTATGCCGAGGGATAAGGAGTTGAGATAGAGGATTCTTCGGGAGGCGCATAGTAGCCCTTATGCTATGCATCCCGGAGGCACTAAGTTATACAGGGATTTAAGGGAACAGTTTTGGTGGTCCGATCCAAACGAGAAGTAATCGAATTTGTGGGAAATGTTTGACGTGTTAGCAAGTTAAGGCTGAACACCAAGTCCCATCAGGATTGCTTCAACTAATAGAAGTTCCCCAATGGAAGTGGGAGAGAATTACCATGGACTTCGTTAGTGGGCTTCCCCTTACGCCTACCAAGAAGAACTCGGTATGGGTGATAGTGGACCGTTTGACCAAATCCGCGCACTTTATCCCAGTAAGAGTTGATTATTCCCTTCAGAAGTTGGCCAAGTTATATGTGGCGGAGATTGTGAGGTTGCATGGAGTACCAAAGTCGATCATCTCTGATAGAGACCCAAGGTTTACATCTCGATTTTGGAAGGCACTTCATCAAGCTTTAGGCACTAAGTTAGACTTCACTACGTCTTTTCATCCACAATCGACAGCAAATGAACAGGTTATACAAGTGTTGGAGGATATGTTGAGAGGTCGTGTAATGGATTTAGGAAGTTGGGAAAATTACTTGCCTTTAGTGAGTTCGCCTACAACAATAGCTATCAAGCTAGCATTCGGATGGCACCATCTGAAGCATTGTATGGAAGGAAGTGTAGAACACCTACTTGTTGGACCGAGTTAGGAGAACGCCAGTTTTGGGTCCGTAATTAGTGGCGTAAACCAAGAGAAGGTTGAGTTAATTTGGGCACGGTTGAAGGAAGCCTCGATAGGCGTAAGTCGTACATATGACCTTAAGTGGAAGGAAATAGAGTTTGAAGTGGGAGACCAAGTATTCCTGAAAGTCTCGCCTTGGAAGAAGGTAATGAGTTTCGGTCGAAAAGGGAAGTTAAGCCCAAGGTTTATAGGGCCTTATCGAGTACTGAAGCGAGTAGGGCCGGTGGCATACCAATTGGAGTTGCCACCAGAGTTGCAGCAGATGCACGACGTATTTCATGTATCCATGCTACGTCACTACCGATCGGATCCATCGCATGTGGTATCTGTTGAAGAAGTGGAGCTAAGGCCAGACTTATCCTATGAGGAAGAACCGATTCAGATTTTGGAACGAGATGTGAAAGTACTACGAAGGAAGACAGTGCCTCTAGTCAAAGTGTTATGGCGCAATCATGGATCGGAAGAAGCTTCGTGGGAGTCAGAAGAGACCATGCGACAAAGAATACCTCAACTATTTTAGTTAGGAAATTTTTGGGACGAAATTTTGTTTAAGGGGTAGAACTGTAACATCCTGAAAAGGGTCTATGCATTTTCAGTTTAATTGTATGAAATGTCAAGTCTCAGGCACTATGAATAAATTTTTGATATTTTTGGAAACCTGAACATTTTTGGAAACCTGAACATTTTTGGAAATGATTCAAAAATGGAAAGTAAACATTTCTGGAAACTTGGAAATGTAAGAAAATGGCAAGTTTACAAAGCCGATCGAAAATTTTAGGAAACTTAGAAATGATGCAGGAATGTCAAATTTTAAAGTTCAAAATAGGAAATAAGGGCAAGAGGGCCTTAAAAGAAAAAGTTGGAGAATTTTGACACACAAACAGGCTTGGAAAAATGGCCTGAAGAAGTCACTTAGGGCCTATGGAAATGGCGTCACATGCAGGGGAAATAGGCCTGAGTTTGAGTCACTTGAAAAGCAAATAAATAAGTTTTATTTTTGCTTCCGAAAATTTGAGGTGGATGGAATGGTTTCTAGAAAAGGAGGTGTTTTATTTGCATAAATATGTGAATAATAAGTGATAAATAAAGGATTTTCTTTAATTGGATTATTTGAGGAGATAATTGATGGAATAAAGGCTTTTATTTTAAATAAAAGAGATAATATTATCACAAGGAAGATTGGTGGCCAAGTCAAGGACTCTTGGCCTAGCAATTTCAGTTAAAGGAGGAGAATTTAGGCTATTCTCTCATCTTTTCTAGGCTTTGCCGAAAATTCCATAGCAAAACTCCCTCTGCCGAATTTTCTTTTCATCTTTTCTTCTTCTCTTTTCTTCATCTGTCAAGCCAAAACCTTTTCTTTTGATCTCTGATTAAAACTCCATAGCCGAATCTCTGTGACTCTAGGCAAGGAAGCAATCAATTAAAGACATTAAAGGTAAGGTTAAGCATTATTCAAATCCTTTTCTTTTCTATTTTTCCGAAAGAGAAGGGTCTAATCCCTATTCTTGTTCATGGCCAAATCTACAAGGATCTCTCAGGATCTTTTTACAACTGTCGAATACAAGGGGGAATCTTTCGGGAAATCTGAGGATCTAAGGTAAGATGTATGAATATTTGGTTAAGGGTGATGATTCATGTTTTCAAAGTTAGATTTAATCTAACATGAAGTTATAGGGATTTCGACAGGCATATAAAGGAATCCTCTTCAGATTTGGAATTTGTATGGTAAGTGATATTCGGCCAAGGCTTATTTTTGATATTTGGAATTATTTTTCATTATTTCAAAAGCCGAAAACTCACATGGTTACATGATTTAGTGTTAGCCGATTTCAAGGAAAAGGGATACTAGCAATTTTTGGAACTTGATCAATCAAATCGGCAAGCAAGGTAAGTATTAGTAATACCATTCCTATTAGGATTTGGTTTTAAAAGCGAAAAGGTTATTAATGTGTTTTATATGATGGCCCGAATATAGGAATTAACAGATCTAAAGTTAGATCAAGATTTTCGAGATCTCAAGGAACCTATTAAGCGGATCAGGTGTGTACGCACACTAACTTTCGATATATCATATGGCAATTATTTTAATATATGAATATGCATAAGAATATGAATGTGGCTAAGTACCACAGATGTGGTAAGAGTACCCAGGTACGTTTCCTACTTTTGATAGGATTACGAATATGATATATTTTGAACATATGAATAGTAACATGAATGAGAATTAAGTATGTTATGCATGATATAAAATTTATGGGGCATTCGGGATCTATGTGAAAGGGGAAGAAGGTGTTGACTTGGTCTCACCAGCGGAATATGGTGACTACGGTCACAAAATTTGAATATGGTAACTCGGTTACATTATCTGAATCTGGTAACCGGTTACATTATTTGAATATGGTGTCTAATGACACAAATTATATGGGCGATGAGCACGTCATTGCGATGATCGCCGATGGTGTGTAGCGGATGAAGGGTTGACTTAGTAGTCCCACGGTGTGACCGCGAGTCTGGTGGTGTGTAGCGGATGGTCAAATAGGCTTGGGCTTGGGTTGCATCATCATTTTATATGAATATGAACATGTATGCTTGATCTGTTGAATGTTAGTATTGTGTACACATTGAGTCTCATTGACTCACCCCATTGTGGGACTTTTTTCGGTGATGAGCAAGGATCTAACGGGACGGTAGACCTTGAGGTGGCCATGCTTCATTTGAATATTTTATTTAATTTGGACTTTATTTCTTTTTAGTACCTTTAATTTTATTTTTGGGTTTTACTTGATGTAACAAAGCCATAAGGCCCAGTGGAGTTTTCTTATTTTGCTTTACCCTTAACTATTATGTTGCGAACTATTTAAGACTAAAGTTTAAGATATATTTTTTTTAATAAACCTTAAAGATTATTTTGTCACATTAATAAAAATTTGATTTTCAAATAGATTAAATGGGTTCCCAATCTGAGCCCAATCCACAACAACATTTTTCCAAAAATTATACAAATTTTGTCTAAGTAACAAAGAACTTGAAAATCGGTTAACTTAAGGAACAAACTAGATCCGGTTCAGGCTCGTAAGCAGGGTGTGGGGTGTTTCATGTTTTGTGTTGGGTTTAAATTGAAAAGTCCAGGTTTTAATAAAACTTTATTATTAGTTTTGAAACTAGGAGTTAACAAAAAGTCGAGTTGTTTTAGAGTTACTTTTAAATTGAAGACCATTTGTGGTTAGGTTCCAAAACTTTTAAGAATTTATTTTTAGAAAAAATAATTTAATCTTGACTTTTTAAAAAAATAATCGTATCGTAACAGAAAATAAAAACATGCATAGCAGTTTAAATCTAATGGCCTTATTACATCAAACAAAACCGGAAATAAATCCAAAATACTTAAAAATAAAGAGTCCAAAATTTAAATAAATTCTGAGCTGAGCATGGCCACCACTAGGCTCCTGCCGACCCGGTCCGTCACTGAGCGTCACCTGAAAAATATCCCACAACGGGGTGAGTCAAACAGACTCAGTGTATAACAACCAACGCTAAGTCCCAACGATTCAGGCATATCGGATCATACATATACATATAACAATTAGAAATATAATGATGCATTCCCGAACCCAAAGTTAGATACCATCCGCTACACATCACCCGTACCAACCATCACACCGTGGGGACTACTAAGTCGACCCTCCATCCGCTACACATCATCGAAGGCAGTCACTGCAGACGGCTTGCACATCGCCCTTATAATTTCGTGGCATAGCCACCAGATAATATTTTGTGACATAAGTCACCACATTCAGATTTCGTGACATAAGTCACCACATTCAGATATTGTGGTATAAAACCACCAAATCACTTCCCCTTTCATAATCACCCATGTGCCCCATGTCATACAAATTATGCACAGATTATGCCACATTCTTTATTTCACATTCTTACCAATATTCACACATGTGTCATAACAGGTATTCGCAACATTGTTAACATAGTTTTAGAGAATAACGTACCTGAATATGCCGTACCATTGAATGGTACCTTAAGCCATATCTTTCACATTCTTATTAACACATATATTAAATTAAATCAGTAAATCTATTAAGATTAGGTGTGGGTTACACACGGTTCATAACGCTTTCACGAAATCACGAAAACCCGATCTAATGCTTTAGATCCTTAGTTCCTATATTCGCCAACCTTAAGTACTTGGTAAAAAGCCATTCGGCTAAATAATCAAATCCAGAAAGATTAACGAATCAAATCTTACCTTGTTCACGATTTGATTACTAATCAAATCTCGAAATTCGTGATATTTCTTCCTTGCAATCGGCCAACACTAGTTCCTTTGGACTTGGTTAGTTTCGACTTTTGAACAAATAAGAAACAGATCTAATTCGCTAAATTTGGCCTTGGCCGAATATACATGTACACTTACCTTGCGATATTAAATCCGAAAGTAGTCTCTTGGCTAAGAAGATGTCAAAATCCTACATGGTACATGTTAGATCCAATTCTAACATTCAAATAAATGGCCTTCGGCCTAATCTTATACCTTGCTTACGTTAGATCCTTAACATCCCGAAGACCTCCTCCCTTGTAGTCGACAGTAGCTGAATCCCGAAACCCTCCTTCAGAGTTTCGGCCAAAGTACAATAATAGGATTAGATTCAAACTTTCGGCTAAAAAAGAAAGGATTGAAAATCGAATAACAACTAACCTTACCCTCAATACTGTAGTCAACGGCACCCTTGTTTAGATCCACAGAGATATTCGGCTATAGACTAGATGTTGCCTACTAAGTTTCGGCTTTTGGAAAATTGTGGAAGAAGAAGAGAATAGAGTGCAAAGAGATTTGGAAATAGGGTGATTTGGGTTGAAGATGTTACGGCAAAGGTGAAATAGATAGAAGAAGATTTCAGCTTTTGGAAGTGAGTATCAAAAACAAAGAAGAAGAGCAAAAGAACACAAGTTGGATTCTTTGGAAATTTTTGGCACAAATGAGAAAAGTGAGAAGAGAAGAAATTTGACACACTTACTAGAAAGAAAAGAACCCAAAAATGCTCTTAACCCCTAATAAAGTTTCGGCTACACCTCCTTTACCCACCTAGCCGAATTTTTGACACCAAAGACTCCCTTGGCCGGCCAACTCCTCCCTCTCTATCCAATCCCCTATTTTCTCTCTTCTTTACTTATTCAAAAATAATTAAAACAAATCCATAATTATCTCTTACCTTAGCCGAAATTTTAAAAGGATTAGATCACATCTTAAACTCATCCATCTAGTCTCCCCATGCCGTTCCCTCTGTGTCTCCTTGCTGCAAAATAAAACTTTTATTTGCTTCCCTTGTGACTCGAACCTAGGCCCTTGCACCCTGCTTGTGGCGTCAACTCTAAGGCCCTAAGTGGCGCCTTCATGCCACTTAAACAAGCCCATTTTTGTGTCATCTTTCCCCTACTCATTTTCTTAAGGCCTATCAGGCTTACCTCCATCTTTGAAATTTAAAATCAAATAATTCTTAAGGCATTCACCTACACACTAAGGTTCACAAAAAATTCATAAAACACATTCCACATACACACAGACATGCTTCCACATATATAAGCAAAATGGACAAGCCTAATTCCCGGATATTACAGTTTTACCCCCTTAAAATAATTTCGACCTTGAAATTACATGGCTAGAATAGGTGGGGGTATTGCTGTCACATTGCTTCTTCCGGCTCCCAAGAAGCTTCTTCCGATCCATGGTTACGCCACAACACTTTGACCAAAGGAACTGATTTCCTTCGCAACACTTTCACATCCTGTTCCAAGATCTAAATCGGCTCCTCCTCATAGGACAAATCTGGCCTTAGCTTCTCCTCTTCAACCGGAACTACATGAGATGGATCCGATCAGTAATGACGTAGCATAGAAACATGGAATACATCGTGCATCTGCTGCAATTCCGAAGGCAACTCCAACTGGTAGGCCATGGTCCAACTCGCTTTAATATCCGATAAGGTCCTATAAACCTTGGGCTTAACTTCCCTTTGTGACCAAATCTCATCACCTTCTTCCAAGGCGAAACTTTGAGAAACACTTGATCTCCCATAGCAAATTCTATGTCCTTCCATTTGAGATCGCCATACGACTTCTGCCTGTTGGATGCCTCCTTTAACCGTGTCCAAATTATCTTAACCTTTTCCTCCGATTCTGCCACAATTTTCGGACCCAAAATCTGACGTTCTCCCAATTCCGTCCAACATGTAGGAGTGCGACACTTCCGTCCATACAGTGCTTCATACGGTGCCATTTGAATACTTGCCTGATAGCTGTTATTGTATGCAAATTCCGCTAAAGGTAAATACTCTTCCAAACTTCCTCTGAAGTCTATCACACATCCCCTCAACATATCCTCCAACACTTGAATCACTCGCTCAGACTGCCCGTCCGACTGTGGATGAAATGTTGTACTGAAGTCTAATTTGGTACCGAAAGCCTGATGTAGTGCTTTCTAAAACTGAGACGTAAACCTTGGATCCCTATCTGAAATGATTAACACCGACACTCCATGCAACCTCACAATTTTTGCCACATATAACTTTGCTAACCTTTGGAGAGAATAGTTAACCCGCACTGGAATGAAATGCGCAGACTTTGTCAATCGGTCCACTATCACCCATACCGAGTCCTTCTTAGTAGGCGTAAGGGGAAGCCTACTAACGAAGTCCATGGTGATTCTCTCCCCCTTCCACTGTGGAATCTTTATTGGTTGAAGCAATCCAGACGGAACTTGGTGTTCAACCTTCACTTGCTGACACGTTAAGCACTTGCCTACAAATTCAGTAACTTCCCGTTTAAGACCAGACCACCAAAACTGTTCCCTTAAATCTCTGTACAGCTTACTACCTCTAGGATGCATAGCATAGGGGCTACCATGCGATTCCTGAAGAATCCTCTACCTTAACTCCTCATTCTTCGGCATACAGATCTTCCCCTTGAAACACAATACTCCCTCGTCGTTAATGCCATAATCTTTCAACTCCCCATTCTGCACTTGCCGTAGCTTAGCACTTAAATCGTCATCAGCCAACTATCCCTCTTTCACTTTATTCAGCCATGTCGGTTTCACTTGCAATTCTGTTAATAAACTTCCATCATCATAAAGGCTCAAATGTGTGAACATTGCCCTCAGATCCGACACTACCTTCCGACTTAGGGCGTCTGCCATAATATTTGCCTTGCCCGGGTGATACTCTATAGAGCAATCGTAGTCCTTCAATAATTCCACCCACCTTCGCTGTCTCAGGTTCAACTTTTTCTGAGTCAGTAGATACTTAAGGCTCTTGTAGTCAGTATAAATCACTGACTTTTCTCCATAAAGATAGTACCTCCACACCTTAAGAGCAAAGACCACTGCCGCCAATTTCAAATCATGCGTCGGGTAGTTAACCTCATGTGGCCTTAATTGTCGAGACGCATAAGCGACTACTTTCCCATCTTGTATCAGAACACATCCCAATCCTGTATGGGACATGTCGCAATACACCACAAAGTCCTTCCCTGCCTCAGGTTGAATCAAAACTGGAGCTTCAGTCAAAACCCTCTTAAGTTTTTCAAAGCTCTCTTGTTGCTTATCTAACCATACGAAAGGTACTTCCTTTCTCAACAACTTCATCAGAGGTGCGGCTATTGACGATAACCCTTCTACAAACCTTTTGTAATAGCCTGCTAAACCCAAGAAACTCTAAACTTCCGCCACAGACTTAGGTGGTTTCCAATCCAACACCGCCTCAATCTTCCTAGGATCCACCCTTATTCCTTCTGCAGACACCACGTGCCCTAAGAATACGACTTCCTTAAGCCAAAATTCACACTTGCTGAACTTGGCATAGAGCTTCTTCTCCCTCAACACTTGCAACACAACCCAGAGATGCTCATCATGTTCTTCCTCTGACATGGAGTACACTAGGATATCGTCTATGAACACAACAACGAATCGGTCCAGATAGGGTTGGAAAACCCGGTTCATCATGTCCATGAACGTGACTGGGGCATTGGTCAATCCGAATGGCATTACTACGAACTCATAATGCCCATATCTTGTCTGGAAAGCCGTCTTATGGATATCCACTTCCTTCACCTTGAGTTGATGATATCCAGACCGTAAATCTATCTTCGAGAATACAGCTGCTCCCTTAAGCTAGTCGAACAAGTCGTCTATCCTTGGTAAAGGGTACTTGTTCTTGATGGTCAGCTTATTCAACTGGCGACAATCTATGCACATGCGCATAGTTCCATCCTTCTTCTTCACAAACAAGATCGGTGCTCCCCATGGAGACATACTGGGTCGGATAAACCCACGGTCTAGCAACTCTTGGATCTGAGCCTTGAGCTCAACCAACTCCTTTGGTGCCATTACATGCGGGGCAATTGACACGGGGGCATGCATTTAGCGCAAGTCAATTTCAAACTCCACTTCCCTATCCGGGGGTATTCCAGGTAACTCCTCTGGAAAGATATCCACAAATTCTCTTACGGTTCTAACTCCACTAACTCCCCCTTCTTTTGCATCCAACGCACTAACGAAGGCCAAAAATGCCTTGCACTCTTTTCGAACCATCGTATCAGCCTTTAATGCCGAAACTACGTTAGACAAGTAGTTTCTTCTTTCTCCTATCATAATTACCGTCTTGTCCTTCGGGGTCTTTAATTCCATTCGCTTAGCTGTGCAATCCAATACAGCCCGATGTTCCACTAGCCAGTCCATACCAAGGATGAGATCAAATTCTCCGAAGGGTAATTCCATTAAGTCGGCAGGAAATATCGCTCCCTGAAGCTCCAAAGGTACATTCCGAAACATCTTATTCACCACTACAGTTTGACCTAATGGGCTTACTACAGTCATCTCCCTATTAGATAGTTCAGAGGCTAGGCCTAGTGTTTCAACTACTCTACATGCAACATAAGAGTGGGTAGAGCCAACATCAATCAAAGCAAAGTAAGGCTTGCCAAATATAAGGAATGTACCGTTATGACGTCCGGTGCATCTCTGTCCTCCTCTGACGAACTGTATACACTAAACCCGATTGTCTTGTCTCTGTATTATTAACACCTCTGTCCGGTGTTCCTCGTCCCCTTCCAGCACCGTTACCTCTGCCAGCCAAACCACGACCTCGCGGTGGTTGCTGTCTTCCTCTTCTAGCCTAATTAGGACCTGACTTACTGGTCGGCCCCCTTCTGTTCTTATAGGACAGTCCTTAATCTTGTGGTTCTTGGACCCACACTTGAAACATCCTCCCGTCTTCTTCCAACACTTTCCTAGATGCATCTTCCCATATTGGCCGCAAGTCGATATTTCCCTCTCCGTGACAACTTGCGACCTCGTGGCCCATCACTTTTAGGCCTCTTTTGCACATTCCCAGATAACCCTGATGATCCAAAACCTCTCTTTTGCTTATTTTGGTCCGTATTCTGACTCACCAAATCCTTAATCCCTTCGGCTACCTTAGCCTTCTCCACCAATACGACAAATTCTCGCTCCTGCTGTGGAGCTATCAACAACCTCAGGTCATCCCTTAGTCCGTCCTCAAATCGGACACACAGTTCATGCTCCGTCGACACAAAACCTCGAGCATATCGGCTCAACCTCAGAAATTCTGCCTCGTATTCTGCTACGGTCTTATTCCCTTGAACTAGCCTCAAAAATGCCTTCCTCTACGCATCCACATAACTAGTTCCAATGTACTTTTCTGATATGTCGACTTAAAGTATTCCCATGTAAGATCATTAGCGGCAGCACCATTCCAAACTGTGAGCCACCATTGATATGACTCATCGCGGAGTAGCGACACTACCCCTTTCAGTTTCTCCTCGGCAGTTAGGTCCAAGTCGTCCATAATCTGCTCCGTCGCCTCTAACCAATACTCAGCTGTATTGGGTGCCACACCAGATACTCCACGAAAAAACTCAGCTCCATTGGCTCAAAGTCGCTCAGGTACTGACTTTCGAGCTCCCATGCCTCCTCCTGCTCCAGCCACCCTTTCCAAAACTCGCAGCATCGCCAGTGATACTGCATCATCCCCTGTCTGATCCTAATATTCCACATCAGTGGCTGGTGGTGGTGGCATTTCATTTTCGAACCCTTGTCTGGACCTAACGGGCTCTGACACGGTCATTCGGCCTCTACCACGGCCACGCACATTACGACCACGTCTCCTTGAATTCATGCTTCTAAATCACGTTTATCTAATTAAAGAATTTTATGAATTAGTTTTGTTCCACTGATTTATCACGAACAGTCTTATGTTTAATAGTTCTAAGGAGTAGTTCTTTCGAATTCACACACATACAGTCTCAATTCATTCATTCAATCACATTCATGAACTTGCGTTCATTACAAAAAATGTTGTAGTTGTCATTGTTTATTGTTTTCCACTACCTAGGGGTATTACCGTAATTTTATCCTATAGGGGTATCTCGATAATTTTCCAAATTAAGGTATTTGAAAATTTCATAAGGTAGAGATTTTGGCATTTCCACAAAATTGAAATACTTGGTAAGAAAATTCCAAGGGTAAAATGGTAATTTTATAAATTGAGGGTATTTTTGTAATTTTTCAAACTATGGGCATTTTGGTAATTTTTTTTGCAAAATATGGTTCCTGGTGACTTTTCAAAACAAGGGTATTTTAGAAATTTTAATTTTGAGGATACTTTGGTAATTTTCCCAAATCAGGGTATCTTAATATTTTGCAAAAATAGGGTTTTTGGACATTTATAAGGTAATAAAATCTTGATAAAAACTATGGGTAGTATGGAAATTTTATGAACCAAGGGCATTTTAGTATTTTTTTTACAACCAGGGTTATTTGGTGATTTTAAAACTAGGGTTTTTATAAAAATATGGCTAGTCCCTTTCGAGTTTTAGTTATTGGATTTAGCCCATAAATAAGTCCTCTTGGCTAGGGTGAACCGTCACTACGCACCAGATAGGATTTGAGTGGAGAGGAGGTGAGTCACTAGGACTGCTTAAATACCAAGCTCCCACCGAAACCAATCCTAGACATGCGCACAATGGTTGCCACACCCTAACTTGGCGACTTAGACACAGGTTTGTTTAATTAGGCTTTAAAGGTTTATGCAATTCTGTGTTGGACTAAGCTAATCCTAGGGTTTAATAACTTAATATACTAATCTACGTTCCCTTTGTACCCATATACAAATCATATAATAAATCACACAATAGTTAGGGGTACTTACCTGGTGGACTTCAGGTCGGAGACTTAGGGGCCATGCCGGAAAACCTGCTTATTTCACAAGACTTTCACAAAATTTATTTGGGCCAAATTTTGAAAATATTGTGGGCTTTAAACCCAAGGTCGAGAGTTTAAAACTAGTCTCTGATACCAAGCTGAAACACCCCAAACCTGGCCCACGAGCCATGACCGGATCTGGTATGTTCCTTGAGTGAAACATTTTAAAACAAATTGTTACTTTGGAAAGATTTGGGTGGTTTTTGAAGAAAATTTGTTTTGTGTTGGGTTCGAATTAAAAAGTCCAGGTTTTAATAAAACTTTATTATTAGTTTTGAAACTAGGAGTTAACAAAAAGTCGAGTTATTTTAGAGTTACTTTTAAATTGAAGACCATTTGTGGTTAGGTTCCAAAACTTTTAAGAATTTATTTTTAGAAAAAATAATTTAATCTTGACTTTTTTAAAAAAATAATCGTATCGTAACAGAAATTAAAAACATGCATAGCAGTTTAAATCTAATGGCCTTATTACATCAAACAAAACCCGAAATAAATCCAAAATACTTAAAAATAAAGAGTCCAAAATTTAAATAAATTCTGAGCTGAGCATGGCCACCGCTAAGCTCCTACCGACCCGGTCCGTCACTGAGCGTCACCTGAAAAATATCCCACAACGGGGTGAGTCAAACAGACTCAGTGTATAACAACCAACGCTAAGTCCCAACGATTCAGGCATATCGGATCATACATATACATATAACAATTAGAAATATAATGATGCATTCCCAAACCCAAACCTAGATACCATCCGCTACACATCACCCGTACCAACCATCATACCGTGGGGACTACTAAGTCGACCTTCCATCCGCTACACATCATCGAAGGCAGTCGCTGCAGACGACTTGCACATCGCCCTTATAATTTCATGGCATAGCCACCAGATAATATTTTGTGACATAAGTCACCACATTCAGATTTCGTGACATAAGTCACCACATTCAGATATTGTGGTATAAAACCACCAAATCACTTCCCCTTTCATAATCACCCATGTGCCCCATGTCATGCAAATCATGCACAGATTATGCCAGATTCTTTATTTCACATTCTTACCAATATTCACACATGTGTCATAACAGGTATTCGCAACATTGTTAACATAGTTTTAGAGAATAACGTACCTAAATATGCCGTACCATTGAATGGTACCTTAAGCCATATCTTTCACATTCTTATTAACACATATATTAAATTAAATCTATAAATCTATTAAGATTCAGTGTGGGTTACACACCTGGTTCACTTAACGCTTTCACTAAAATCTCGAAAACCCGATCTAATGCTTTAGATCCTTAGTTCCTATATTCGCCAACCTTAAGTACTTGGTAAAAAGCCATTCACTAAATAATCAAATCTCGAAGGATTAACGAATCAACTCTTACCTTCTTGCCGATTTGATTACTAATCAAATCCGAAATTTCGTGATATTTCTTCCTTGCAATCGGCCAACACTAGTTCTTTGGACTTGGTTAGTTTGACTTTTGAACAAATAAAAAGCAGATCTAATTCGCTAAATTTGGCCTTGGTGAATATACATGTACACTTACCTTGCGATATTAAACCCAAAGTAGTCTCTTGGCTAAGAAGATGTCGAAATCCTCTGAGGTACATGTTAGATCCAATTCTAACATTCAAATAAATGGCCTTCGGCCTAATCTTATACCTTGCTTACATTAGATCCTTAACATCCTGAAGACCTTCTCCCTTGTAGTCGACAGTAGCTGAATCCCGAAACCCTCCTTCAGAGTTTCGGCCAAAGTACAATAATAGGATTAGATTCAAACTTTCGGCTAAAAGAGAAAGGATTGAAAATTGAATAACAACTAACCTTACCCTCAATACTGTAGTCGACGGCATCCTTGTTTAGATCCACAGAGATATTCGGCTATAGATTAGATGTTGCCTACTAAGTTTCGGCTTTTGGAAAATTGTGGAAAAAGAAGAGAATAGAGTGCAAAGAGATTCGGTAATAGGGTGATTTGGGTTGAAGATGTTGCGGCAAAGGTGAAATAGATAGAAGAAGATTTTGGCTTTTGGAAGTGAGTAGCAAAAACAAAAGAAGAAGAGCAAAAGAACACAAGTTGGATTCTTTGGAAATTTTTCGGCACAAATGAGAAAAGTGAGAAGAGAAGAAATTTTGGCACACTTACTAGAGAAAGAAAAGAACCCAAAAATGCTCTTAACCCCTCATGAAGTTTCGGCTACACCTCCTTTACCCACCTAGCTGAATTTTTGGCACCAAAGACTCCCTTGGCCGGCCAACTCCTCCTCTCTCTATCCAATCCCCTATTTTCTCTCTTCTTTACTTATTCAAAAATAATTAAAACAAATCCATAATTATCTCCTACCTTAGCCGAAATTTTAAAAGGATTAGATCACATCTTAAACTCATCCATCTAGTCCCCCCATGCCGTCCCCCTCTGTGTCTCCTTGCTACAAAATAAAACTTTTATTTGCTTCCCTTGTGACTCGAACCTAGGCCCTTGCACCCTGCTTGTGGCGTCACACTCTAAGGCCCTAAGTGGCGCCTTCATGCCATTTAAACAAGCCCATTTTTGTGTCATCTTTCCCCTACTCATTTTCTTAAGGCCTATCAGGCTTACCTCCCTCTTTGAAATTTAAAATCAAATAATTCTTAAGGCATTCACCTACACACTAAGGTTCACAAAAAATTCATAAAACACATTCCACATACACACAGACATGCTTCCACATATATAAGCAAAATGCACAAGCCCTAATTCCCGGATATTACATTAATGTTTGATTTTTGAGCTTATATTCGGCCTAATGTTACATGAGGAATAAATTGAAATGTGAAATTCATATTGATATTAAAGGATTTATGTGCATTCGATTAGTAGGTATTTGAAATGTGAACCTTGAACGTGTTTATAGGAAATATATATATATATATATATATATATAGCAAAATAAGGTCTATGGGATATTAAACATGTTAATGAATCAATGTGTGTTTGGAAATGTTATAATTTATGTGTAGATAAATGTTTGGTAATTAAATTTCATAACTATGGCTTGGTTATACCTTAATAAATTATCAATGCCATTGAGATAATATTTGAATTAAAAATTAAGCTATGAATGAAGTGAATGAAACCATATGTTTAAGTATACGATTGGTCATATTCGGTTTAATGATATAAATATATGTATGATATGGAAATGTGAATTTCTTACTCACAAAGTTTATATGTGCATTTGTGCATTTGTCTATATGGTAATTGAATGTGAAATTATGACTAAGGAAATGTGAATTGTATAAATGTATTATGATAGTATGTATTCGGTCAAATGAAATTTCTATTGATATTGAGTATGAAAGATGATTTTGGATAAAGAACGGATGCGTGTTTGGACAAAACTTAATTCATGTTTAGTTATATGTGGATATTTGAATTTACAAGTATGGTTTGGTTATGTATTATTAAATTATTATTGTTATTGAGTTAATATTTTCTTATGACTTACTAAGTTATGATAACTTACTCTGTGTGTGTATTTTTACTTCTATTTATAGATTTTGGAGACTAGTTGCAGGCTCGGGGATCGTCAGCAAAGTTTATCATACTATCGACTGCTTTTGGTACTTTTAAAAGTTGAATTAGAAATTTATGGCATGTATAAGCTATACTAATTTTTGAATATGGTTGAAGTTGTATATATATATGTATAAGCCATGCGAAAATGGCTTGTCCATCATATTAATCTTGGAATTCATATTTTGGCTTGATGATTATGTTTGGTTGTGATTTTGGTTGATTTGGTTTTGGTATATATAAGGATGGTTATGTTTGATATTTTAATCATGAATTTATTGATTCGAATATGTTTTGTATTTGGTTTTATTGAGAAATGAGATTTTGTGCATATATGGCTAATACTTTGGTTTTATAATGATAGGTATAAAATTTGATTCATAGTGTACTTTTATTGAATAGCCGAATATAAAATGACTTAATATGGTCTTGTGGTTTGGAAAAAGTATAATTCCTATATGTATTTTAAAGCATATGAATTTAACTTGTTTATATTAAGCAATTGTATTTGGGTTTTGACCATTTGAATAGTAAATTTGGATGCTTTGTTGTGTGTTTTCAAATTATGTTAGTTTATTAATAATTATTGCTACATAAGAGATATATGTTTAAGACATGATGTTTATATATAATGGATGTGTTAGCTTATTAAAATTCTTTCATTAAATAAAGAAATGGATAAGAATTATGTTGGTAAATAAATCACGATTTGGTATTTATATATATATTTACATATAAGTATATGAAGTGATGGGTTGATTTATATATAATTGTATGTGCTTACTTGAATATGTATTTGTTGAATTGGTCATGAATATGAAGTTTGTTATATTGCAAATACGTAGATGTATTATTTTTAATGTGATATAAAAATTTTGGATAATGTTTGGAATTAGTTCTATGTAAGAATATACGCTTGTAAAGGGATTTAGTAAGTTAAAAAGTGGACATTGAAATATGCATTACTATATTCGCTCGGGTTTTGTAAAGTTACTAAATGAATAGTATTTTAAGTTATAAGGAATTAAGTTTGTTATTTTTAAATGGTGCCAAATGGAACTTGCCAAAAAAAATGAGATGTGTTTGAATATCTTTATTTATTATATCTTATATATGTGTTTATAGATTGTAGTAATATATTATATTTATGGTATAAACAAATGCAATGTGATAAAATGATATGTTCGGTGCTTATTGCTTATGAATTATAAATCTGATTATGCATTTAGAAAGTACCGCCATATGATTTGCAAAGAGATTAATTTAGTTTTATTTATATTAATAATTATCTGTTTTAAGAGTTTCAATAAAATTTTGCATATGATTATATATTCGGAAGTTATGTTTCGTTTGGTAATACGTCATAACCCCTTTCCGGTGATGGATATGGGTTAGGGGTGTTACAGATGCTCCGATCTAATTGTTTGTATCAAACTAGCTGAAGTACATTTTCTCCCTTTGCATATTTATTTCCTATTTTCAGTTTTAGTTTATTTTTTGTTTTTATTTTTTATTTTAGGTAGTTTGCTTGAGGACAAGTAAAGAATTAAGTGCGCGGGTATTTGACCTACTGTCAAAAAGATGGCATAAGATGAGTTAATGGCATAGTGGTGATGGCGCCATAAGTTGGACATGAGGGAAGGAGCTCGAATCACCTAGCATGCAATTAGGAATTTTTATTTTTGCTTTAGTCTATGCATGTGTTGGCAAGGAGATAAGGATAGGATGAGTTGTATTGTTTTTATTTTGGTAAGAAGATTAAGGTTTTGGAAAGCTAAGGATAAGGGCTTGAAATGGGGGATTGTGTTTCATCAACTTAAGGAAAAAGGAGGGGAAAAAGGCTTAAGTGTAGGAAGATGTTTTGGAAACTTCCTAATGGCCTTTTGACCATTTTATTTGGATGACATTGAGGTTAAGGGGATGGCGGTTTTGTGTTTGCATTTGTAAGCTTGGACATTGGGAGAACAAATCTTTTGGTCAATTGTTACTTGTTCATCAAATTTTTCTCTCAAAGTTTGCTCTCTCCCTTAGCTGATTTTACCAAACCCCTTGAGGAAACTATAGCAATTTTCTTTACCATTCTTTCTTCTTGATCATTTGATCATTTTCTTTGCCAATCATTCTTCCTAGTGCCGAAACCATCAACACACCAAAAAGGCCACTCTTTTTCTTTCTTCTTCACAAAATTGATTACACAATCCTTCTAAAAACCCAATTCTTTTTCTTCTCTTTTCTTTCTCCTTTCTTTTTCTTTCCTTCTCCCTTTCTCACTTGAAATCGAATCATAGTATCTCCATTGTTCCATTCTTTTACTTTTCTCTCAATTAAAAATCTCCACAATAATCTCTCTCATGGCCGAATGTTAACTTGTACTTGTGCCAAAATTTCTTTCATTTTCTTGATCAAAACCGAATTCTTCTCACACAATTTCTTCCAATCGTGAGCATTAGTGAGATTTTGGAGCGTAGAAACTCAAGGTGTTCTTGAGTATTTTTGGAACTTTGGAATTGATTTCAAGAATTAAGGTAAGGAGATTTTCTTTTAAGGATTCTTATTTATTATATTAGTATAGTTAGTTATTAATCGATTTCGTCTTAGGGACACAATCGCTCGATCGATTCTCGTGGAACGAAGACAAATTGTGGTAAGCCAAATCTAAAATCTTATAAACGTTAGTCATATTTCGATATTAATAAATCGGACTAATAATCTTATGTCTTTAGAGACATTCAAGATAGGGCAGAAAAGGGCAGTCCATAGCTTTCGAAAGAGGGGCGGTTCCGTAAATCCCCCTAATTATAAACGAAGGGCTGTTTCGAGAATCCGGGATTTTCCACCGGGTTGTGGACCTTCAACCGAGGAGAATCAATTGTTTGAGGTTATTCGTACTCCCGAGCCTTTGTACGTTCGTGGATTCTCATCGGGCAACGAACCAACAAACGAGGAGAAACCAAAAATAGAAGTGGTTCAAAATCAAAGGGGTAAGGATTTAGATCGTATACCAATAGTGTATTTTTGATAAATGATAGTGTTCTAATGGTTTGTATTATGTTTAGGTGTTGACGAGCGGGAAGGTTTAGTACTCACGATATCAAGGTGTGTAACTTCACACTTATCTCGGGTTGGATGTCATACCGTAGTATTGAGCAAAATAGTAAAAACGACAAAATCAGTACAATACGAAATAATTGGTATTTTGGTGAAATTTCATGAAAATGGTTAAAAATGTGAAAATTACGAAAATGCCCTCGATGAGTAGATGGTAAATGTATATTAAATGTCTCATGTGTAAATGGGCCAAAGATGTGTTAGATCGTAAAATAGGCCAATAAGTTTGCTAGTTAGTAAAATGGGCCGATAAATATGCTAGTTAGTAAAATGGGCCGAAATCTTTGATAGATAGTTAAATGGGCCGAAATCCCTGATAAATAGTAAATGGGCCGAAATCTCTGCTAGATCGATAAATGGGCCGAAATCTCTACTAGATCGATAAATGGGCCGAAATCTCTGCTAGATCGTTAAATGGGTCAAAAACCCTGACAAATTGTTAAACGGGCCGAACTCTTTGCTAGATCGTTAATTGGGCTTAAGATGCTAAATTGCTAAATAGGCTAAATGTTATTTTGAAATTTTTGGGCCTTAATAAAAACTTGAAATATTGACTCATATGTAAATTGGGCCTTTTTGATAAAATCATCATATGTACATAGACTATTTTGCATACATGTTGTATGGGTTGGGATTAACGATGAAGAGAAGAAAGGCCTGTTGCCAAAATCTAGTTCGGTGGCTCTGCCACAAAATAATTAAATGGCTTATTGCCTCTAGTTCGATGGCTCTGCCACAAATATTTTAATGGCTCAATGCCTCTAGTTCAGTGACTTTGTCACAATCTAGTTCGGTGGCTCTGCCACAAATATAAAATGGCTTTATGCCTACGATTGGTGTGTTTGGCGGGGTGGGTTGACTTGATCCCCACAGGTGTGACGGTTGGTATGGGTGGTGTGTAGCAGATGGAAATTAGGTTTGGGTGGGAAATTTTATTATTTGCATGCATCTCATTATTTATATTGTTAAACCTGTTGATGGGCTCAAGCCCAAAATAATGACTTGATGATCTGGCCCAGTGGATAAAGTAAGTAAGTTATACACTGAGTTCTGAGTAACTCACTCCCTAAAATTTTTCATCTCGTAATGGAAATTGACGTGGACTTGGGCCGAGGATGACTACGTGGAGGCCATATCGCAAACATGAGTTTAATAAACTTTGAACTATTAATAAGTACTTTCTTTAATTTGCTATTTTGGGCATGATGTAATAAGGCCTCTATTAATATTTTATGGATTTACATGTGTGGATGGATATAACTTATGTTTTAGATATTTAATATGGGCTTATATTTATCTTAATAAGTTTTCTTAAAATACTTTGGTTTTTTCAAACATATGAAATTCCTTTATCTATTTTTAAATTTTAAATATTTTGAACTCTTATAAAAATTTCTTTAAGGTTTTGATAATTAAATATTAAATGATGAGATTTTCAACTTATGTTTCTCAAACACATTAAACTTAAAATTAATTCTCTTGGTTTTTATTAAACTCTATTTTCAAATAGGGTTTTGATATACCGTTTCACCTAAATTATTGAGATAGTTCGATCTATGTAACAAACCAAATCTCATCTTAACGCATAGGCCGGGTTTGAGGTGTTACATTAACACATTTTGTAGGTGTATGATCCAATAGGCCGACACGGGCCTTAGGTTGTGCTAATTGGTTTAATTGAGTACGTAGGATGAAGATATAATGGCCCAATTGACGTGGAAACAAGGGTTAAGTGATGTACAAGCTTCCCAGGACGTTAAGGCACAAAGTGACAACCAAGGTAGAGTTTGGTGTTATATTGCACCACACAAAGGGTGTGGCGCCTACGTTGATGTACTGCCCAAGTTTATCTGGTTATTTTCATTCGCACAATCAAACTTATTCAAAGACCTAGGACATGCCAAAGACACATCAGGGGTTTGATGTAACTAAGTCATCCTAGACTCCTTCGAAAACCCTAGTAGTTTAGGAGTAGATTTAGATTATTTTCTTTTTGGTTTTTCTTAACTCTTTTGTTTCTCCCCTTGAAATCAGTTTTGATTCAAGATTTTATTTATTTAATTCAAGTACTTCAGTTTATATTTTCTTTTACATTCAATTTAATTCCTTATTCCAATCAAAAGATTTGCTACTCCATTCCCTATTCGAGATCAAATCCACGATTATTCAAATCTCTTTTCTCTTTTGAATCAATTGTGTTCTTCACATGATTTATTCAATCGAAGTTGTGATTATGAATAACATGAGTGGCTAAATCCCTAATAGAGGATTAACGAGTGGATGGAGATGTGATTAACGAATGACTTAGGGTTTCTCAAGAAGAATTAATTGGTATGAATTACGTGTGCTTCAACCACTAGGCTTGACAACCTTAGGAAGTTATCATAGGCTAGACGAGGTTAGGAGATAAGTCAAACCGAGTAAATTATAATTTATCCTGGTTGAGAAAGTGAGGTAGAGAGAAAAATGAGTATTAACTAATCGTAATTAGAGGCCAAGAGGTAATAATTAGTTAATCGATAGCTAATCCACCTTAAAACCTAATCCGAAGTTAGTTATAAATCGTGAAGCGAGTTAATCTTCCTGATTTTTTTTATTGATTTATTTCATTTGTTTAGTTTTCTTTGTTTATTTTTTTCATTATTTATTTCTTTTTATTCCCATCATATATTTTATGGTTCATCGTAATATAGGAATTAATTATTACTACTTAGACTTGTTATTGTAAAAGTGTTTTCATTATTTATTCCATCCTCCATTGGGTACAATCGTTAAAATACTCCCAAATTATTTCGTTGTACAAACTATATGACAATTTGACTCATGCACTTGCGGACACTGCCTATAACAGCCTGATTTTGGGTCTAGTCAGAACAGTGGTTTTGGGACCACAAATTTGACAAATAAAAATTTATTTTTAATATATTTTTATGGTCTAATGTTTTATGGAATGATTTCGTGAAAATTTCGTTCAAAAATTTTGACGTTTGGGGACTCAATTTAGTTAAAAGGACTAAATTGCAAAAAGTGAAAAATTTGAATTCTATATGTTAAAGGTGTCCAATTTCTATGAGATTTTAAAATGGAGGTCCTTAAATGGTAATTAGACCATTGGTTAAGTTGGTGGACAAAAATGGACATGGTTTGGTAAGTTTCTAAAGTTTTTCATTAAGGGCATTTTAGTAATTTGGTAATTAAATGAATTAGAAAGCCAAATTGAAAGCCAATTTTTGTCCATCTTCTTCATCATGGCCAAAATTCACAAGGAGGAAGCCATAGCTAGGGTTTGGCCACTTCTAAGCTTGATTGTAAGTCCGTTCTAGCCCCATTTTTAATGATTTTTATGTTTTTGAAATCCTTGTAACATGATCTATCTATTTCTACCACTAATTTGAAGAGATGTCAAAGTCTAAAATTTTAACCATATTGAACATGATATGTATTTTGATGTTTAATTGTAGAAAATGCATGTTTGTTTATTGTTAAATGACTTTTGCTAAGTGATTTTCAATAAAAATGTCAATAAGGACTTATTTGTAAAAGTCTATAAAATGAGTAGAAAAGTGTGATTAAATGAGAAATGTGGGCTGATATGAGTATGAAAATGGTTCGGCTAGGCTTGGGTTTTTAATAAATTGAATGAAATTCGTTTTACGAGCCTAGGGACTAAAATGTAAAAATGTCAAACTTTGGGGAAAAATGTTAAATTTTGCCATAATGTGATTTTGGGCTGATTTGAGTAGTATAATGATTAACTGAGTTAAATGTGATATCATAGATCGAGAAAAATGAGGTTCGAAGTTAGAACGGGAAAAAATAAGTATATGACGATTTAGTCCTTTTTGCTGTTTTTATGCCGAGGTAAGTTCTTATGTTTAAAAAGTGTTAAATTATATGTGTATAAATGCTTGATATAATTATGGTAAATGCTACATTATTGAAATGAATTGTGAATGCTATTGAGTATGATACTACGAAAAGATCGACGGAGATTCAATACATCGAAAGTCCCGGTTGAACATTAGGAATAGATAGGATACAAATGTCATGACATTAAGGTTACTGAGATTATGTGTAAGACCATATCTTGGATATGGCATCAATATGAGACTTAGTGTAAAACCATATTTGGGATATGGCATCGATATGAGACTTCGTGTAAGATCATAGCTAGGCTATTGGCATCTATACAAGATTACATGTAAGACCATATCTGGGATATGGCATTGGTACGGTACTATATGTACGAGATTACCGAGTATCTTTTAGTATTCCAAATGGTTCAACGGGAAATTCAATGAGTATGTCAAAGAAGAGAAAGAGTATGTAAGTAATTACGAATTGATACAGGTATGTACGTAAAGTTTTTAAGCATGGACTTCATAAAATTGTGAGTTCATGATTTCCACGAGAACGATTTTGTGAAAACCTTGTGATTTTTAGTCTATACTTGTGATGTATCAAAATTCATGATAAATTCGGTTGACAATTATGTGATTGGCTTTCGGGCCAAATTGAGTTATGATATAGCATGTTTTATTCATGCAAATTGTGATTTATCGGATATGAGAAAATGGGAAGATAAGAACTTAGGCAATTGAAAGATGTTAAAGTATATGCTTGAAATGTAAATACTCATAATTAATGTGTATGTTTACTATGATGTTTGAAATGATTTGTTATTTGCTGTAATATAATACAAAGGAGAGATTATGGTTGTTAGGCTAATGCCAAGATATGTTAAATTGTGCTTATAAGTTGATAGAGTAAATATTATGATTAAATAAGAATTATAACTGTGAGATTTATAGTAATTTGTATTATCTTGTGTTTAAATTTTTGGACTTGATAAAAGATTTGTAAGAGTTGCTTATTATTTTCGTATGGACTTACTAAGCTATATATATACAGTTTACCCCATTCCTTTTCCAATGTCTTATAGGGTTATTAAGCTAGCTCGGGTTGGAGATCGCCGGAGATCCTATCACACTATCAGGCTATCATTTTAGGTATAAATGAATTCAAGCATTTTAAGTCTATGGCATGTATAGGGACTAAGTCAATTTGTTATATGTGTCATGATTAAATTAGCCATATGTGTTAACTTGTAATTGTTAATGTTTCATCTTATATATAGCCATGAATGATGGCTTATGTTGATCATAAGTTTATTCATATGTTAATGCCCTCTTGTAATAGCCCGACTTAGGGCCTAGTCAGAATAGTGGTGCGAAACCACAAATCCGAAATAGAAACATGAGTTTTATGATTTCTATGAGGCTTATGAGGTGATTGCATGATTGTGTGAAAAATTTCATGAAGAAATTTTATTAATTAGTGATTAAATTGTCCATTTGGACTAAATTGCAAAGAGTAGAAAATATGAGATTCTAGAAGATTCAAGTATGAAATAGAATTATAAAAATTACTAGAGGTCTTTATTTAGCAATTAGACCAATATATTTGATGATGGACAAAAATGGACATGGGAAGGAAAAATCTCAAGAAAGGACCATTAAGGGCATTTTTGTCATTTGGTAAATAAAAGAATTAAAAGGGAAAAACAAGCCAAAATCTTGTCCATCTTCTTCCTCTAGTGCCAAAATTTGCAAGGAGCCATAGCTAGGGTTTCATCAACTTTCAAGCTTGATAGTAAGTGATCCTAGCCCCGTTTTTAATGTTCCTCGTATTTTTGAGACCCTTGTAGCTCAGTTTAGCTATTTCTAGCTATATTTTGAGCTAGGGTTTATGTTAAAAAATTTACCCATGTATGACATGCATGTATTTTGATGTTTTATGGAAGAATATGAAAGGTTGATGTAGGATAAACATCTTTTTCTAAGTGATTTTCATGAAAAATGCATAAAAGGACTAAAATTGTAAAAGTTGTAAAAATGGTCAAATATGTGTGAAATAGCAGAAACTGAAAGTTGCTGTAGTTGAGAATATGATTCGGCTAGGCTTGAAATGCAAGAAAGTTAAATGAAAATCACTTTACAAGCCTAAGGAAAAAGTGTAATTATGTAAAAGTTTGGGGGTAAAATTGTAAATTTGCCAAAATATGAATTATGAGTCGATTTAGTCAATGCGTGTATTTAATAAGTGAAATTATTATTATAGATCAAGAAACACAAAGCCCAGACCAAAATCGACGCAAGAGCAAAATCGAGGATTGAATTGAGTATCGATACACATTTTGAGAATCGAGGTAAGTTTGTATGAATTTAAAGTTTCATAAAGTTTCGATATTTGAAACTACTTAATATTATGACAATGTGTGATATAGCTATGAAAATCGAGTGACATAGCCTCGATGAAGAAATGGTGAAAATAAGCTAAGTGAAATCCCGGATAAAGATTCGAAATAATGAGGAAACTCATGTTATAGCATTGATTAAAGAAGGTCCTGTGTAAGACTATGTATGGGATATGGCCTCGGCACCAAAGGAAGATCTCGTATAAGACCATGTCTGGGGCATGGCATCGACATCTATGTATGATCTCATATAAGACCATGTCTAGGACATGGCATCGACATCAAGCTATAAGATCCCCTTTAAGACCATATTTGGGATATGGCATTGGAATCGGCATCAAAGGGTGATCCCATGTAAGACCATATCTGGGATATGGCATTTGCATCAAGATTTATGCATGATGAGTTTGAATATCTTACAATAATTTGAGTAATTCAACGGGCAAAAGAGTAAGCATGAAAAAGTGACTAAAAGCAAAGTAAGTAAAGTTGATGATGAGATAAGTTGTATAAGAATGATAAAGAATTCCATTCAAGTTAAGGAAGATAGAGATTCAAGTTATTGTCTATGATAGTTTAAGTGCTAAACTATGTAATGAGTGATACAGGTACTATGAGTAAATACAAGTTAAGGTAATCCTAATGTGATGGGTAAATATGAGTAAGAGTAAGTATGAGTTAGTAAGTTTAAGCTTTTGAGACTTATGTTGCTATTGTTTCAATAGATGGATAAATTTAATCTGAGCAATTATGATGTTTAGAATTTCATGCAAACTTACTAAGCTATACGCTTACCACTCTCTTTTCCCTTTTTCCTTGTAGTTTTGTCAAGTTAGCTTGGGGATCATAGTATATCGGAGCTTGGATCACACTATTAGCTGTTCTTTTGTTATAGTAAAGTTAATTCATTTTGAGTATGGCATGTATAAGAACTTAATCATTTTGTGTCATGTCATATTTGAAGGCCAAAGGGTTGGCTATTAATATTCTACACTCATTTTGTAAGTGGCCATGGTGAATTAGCCAATATTGTCAAGTTTATGTTATAAAGTTGATGAGTTTAATGAAATAAATGTTTATGCAAGTAATTGAGTAAAATACAGGTGGAATGAATGATAATTTAAGGATTTTTAGTAATTAAATATTGTTATGATATGTGCTACTTGTAATGAAATGAATGAGTTTATGTTTTAGGGTGGCAAAAAGGCTTGGAAAATAGCCTCTAAGTGTCCACACGGGTAAACACACGGGCGTGTGTCTAGGCCGTGTGTGACACATGGTCAACCCACATGGGTGTGTTGATAGGCCGTGTGTCCCATGCATTTTAATTGAGAGAATTTGAATCGTCACACGGGCCAGTACATGAGCGTGTGTCTAGACCGTGTGCTTCTTAAGGGGTTGTTGATGTCATAAACAAGATACCCCTAGTTTTCACACACTACTGAGGACACGGGCGTGTCTAGGCAGTGTAAGGACACGGGCCATTGACACGGGCATGTGTCCGGCCTTGTGGAAACCCCTGTAGGTTTGAAATAAAAATAAATTCTACACGGGCTAAAGACATGGGCGTGTGAGACCAAACGGCCTGCCCACACTAGCGTATCCCAAGTCACACGGGTGTGTGACCCCTATTTAGGTAAAAATTTTCAAAGAGTGTAAAATTTTCTGGTTGAACTCGAAACCTTCCGGATGTATGTTTAAGGCCTCGTAGGCCCATGATATGTATGTATTGAATAAGAAAGAAAAGTTTTAAGTTGGAACGAAATTTTATCGCCCGATATTACATGTTCAAGCAAGGTTAAGCATGGTAATGCCTCGTATCTGGTCCCAGCATCCGACACGAGTAAGGGGTATTACACCTCTTGTGAATGTGAAGTTAATATGTTTTTAACGGGCTAAGTATGATGTTTAAAGCATGATGAATGATGGTATGAGAATGACATGTTATTGTCTTGTTTGTGGTTGTTTGATTGAATTTATATGCTTGAATTTGTGCCATGTGATATTGTGTAGATGTGTGCAAGTGAGGGTGGCAAAATGGCTTGATAAATAGCCTTGTTTTTGTCCACATGGGTAGACACATGGGCATGTGTATAGGCCGTGTGTAACACACGATCTGCCCCACGGGCATGTTATCCGGCCGTGTATCCCCTGCACCTTAATTGTTGCAAAATAGAATGTCCAGAATTGAGCACACTGGCAGAGACACTGGCGTGTGTCTCAGCCATGTGTGCTACACGGCCTAGGACACAGGCGTGTGGCACAAGTCAGAGAGCACCCCTAAATCAAACACGATCTAAAGTACGGGCGTGTCCCATGGTCACACGGGCGTGTCCCATGGTCACACGGGCGTGTCCTTTGGCCACACGGGCGTGTGAGCCCTACATCTAGCAAAAATTTTCTAAGTTTTGTAAAAATTTCTAAAGTTCTCGGTTTAGTCTCGAACCACTTCCAATAAATGTTTTGGGCCTCGTAGGCTCGTGTAAGGGAATGATTGGATATGGATGGTTTTAAATTAGACGCAAATTTTATGACTCAGAATTGTGTGATTTCTTGTGATGTAAGTCTGGTAATGCCTCGTACCCTGTTCTGGCATCGAATACAGGTAGGGGGTGTTACACCGTCGCTCTTATCTCTCATATTTCTTGTGTTATATTTAACTATAAAAGATAACACATTTGTAGGTGGTCAAGTCGTTGGCGTCGTTGCCAGGGAGGTTTCAACAATAAATTTTGAAAATAAAATTTTTACAATTAATAAGATAAGTAGGAACGTTAGGACCTATAGATACAATTTTTAATTTTTGTTTAGTTATTTTTTATTTCTTTTTAGGTCGTGTATGAACCGAAGCTCCAGCACTCCAATTGAACCTTACCCAAATCTAGAACAAATACTTAGACGTAACCGTCCAACCATGAACACCAATCCACCAGCAGTTATAAATTTACCTCGAGAAAATCCATTGTTTGAAGAGCCACGAGAACAACAAAGGAATAATCAGGAAGAAGTCCCAATAGCTCTGTAATGCCCTCCACCCGACCCAATGAACCGGATCCAAGTATTTGGTGTTACGCCTTATAAATGATGTAACTTAAACTTTTTGTTTATGTTTAAGTTATATCTATGAATATGACTAAGTCTCTAGTGGACGTACATTGTATAGATTATATATACAATTCATGATAATAAAATTTCATCGATTTCTATTTTATCTCTGGGCCTACTATATACATATTGGAAAGATACTTAATAAACTTATGCTCAGACTTAAGCATGCCACTTAAGTTCCTTTGTATGCATAACTGTAAACTCAAAATTATATAGGGTTTTTAAAATATATTTTTACTACTTTTTACTAAAAAATATGTTCATCTTGAGTAATTGTTATTAAAATAAGTGAATTTTACTTACTTAATAATATTGGGCATGAATTTATAAAGTATGTGAAATTGTGCTTAATTACATGATTTTCGTACATATTTATATTATTTGAGGTTAATTTATTAATATGTGATTTTTCACTATGCAGGAGGACCATTGAAGATATCATTAATGTGAATGAAACATGGACATGGACATGCACAAATCAATTCATGTGGATGGCAAGACCATGCAACTTAGGTCATGAGGTTGATAATTTGACCTGGTAAAAGATGTACTAAAAGATGGACATGTCTGTGTAACAGCCCAATTTCAGTGGTGTCAAAAATAATAGTTTCGAGACCACAATTTCGATGATTGAATTATTATTTTAATATTTATTTATTGTCTACGAGATTATCTTAGGGCCGTGTTAAATTTTCATTAAGAAATTTTGAAGTTTAAATGGTTAATTAAGTAAAAGAGACTAAATTGAAAAAGGTGTAAAAGTGGGTTTCTATTAGCTAAAAGGGCTAAATGGCTATGGAAAGGAAATTTAATGGGCTTAGATGATAATTATACCATATATGTTGACGGTGGAAAAAAATGGACATGATTTAGTTGTTTTTAAAGTTAAATTAGTAAGGGTAAAATAGTAATTAATTAAATAAAATTTACACTAATATAACACAAAATGGTATCATCTTCATTCATGGTTTTATCCACCAAAAACAAAAAAAGAAAAACACCATTTTAGGGCTTGAAGGTTTGGCCAACACTTTGTTCTTGCATGGTATGATTTTGTGTCCCATTTTTAATGATTTTTATGTTTTTGAGTTCGCTTTAGCTTAATCTAGCTAGCTCGAGGGTTAATTGCAAAATTGTTAAAGGTTAAGGGACTTTCCATGGTTGAATTTGAATATATTTTGAAGTTAGTTGATAGATTTTTAATCTTAGTTGTTAAACAAACTTGTTTTGTTAAGTGATTTTTGATGAAACTTGAAATAGGGATTAAATTGTTAAAAATGTAAATCCATGGGTTTTATTGTGAATTGTTGGTAAATATGGGTTTTTTTCAAGGTCCCTTGTAGCATTGGTTAATATGGATTTATGTTAAAATGAATTATATTCAAGTAATGAGCTTAAGGACTAAATTGTGAAAATTTAAAGTATTAGGGGTAATTTCATAAATTTACATAAATATGAACTATGGATTAAATTTGTAACATCCTTAAAATGGGGTCTCTGCATTTTGCATGTGTTTGCATGTGACGGTATGTCTGCTGTGCTAGTTTTGCATGTTTTGGGGTCCAAGCATGACCTCGGGTTAGGCCTGAGTCATGGCCAAAATTTTTGTCTTGGCGCCTAGGAAGAGGGAGGTAAGAAAGTTAGGGGTTAAAATAAATTATAGAAGGATTTAGACACAAGGAATTGCCTTGGTGAAGTGGCAAGGAGGCGCCACTTAAGGCCTTAAGTAGTGACGCCACATGCAGATAAGGGAGCTCAGGTTCGAGCAGCAGAAATCCCTTTCTGCTTATTCTTTTTCAGGTAGGACTCTGTTGGAGGGATATGGATTAGGCTAACTTTAAGTGATAGGTGTAGGACTCATTCAAACTTGTTTGAATGAGTGGATGAGAGGAATTCAAGGAAGGATGAGGGGGACGGCTATGAGTGGGAGTCTTGAAGTGTTGGTCGAAAGTTGGACTGTGGGGAGGAGGAGTGCAATTGGTTGGGTTAGCAAAAGGGTGTGCCGAATGTTCTTAGTGAATTTGGGGAGCATTTCGGCTAGTTGAGAGAGAGGTTCCTTTCTTTTGTGTTCTGGGTCAAGCCGAAACCTTATTTGCATCTTTTCTTTCTCTCAAACCCCTTGTGCCGAAAATTCTTTCATTCTCCTTTGACGAATCCTCCTCATTCCCATCCCCTTTTTCTTCTTCATCTCTAACATCTTCAAAGCCGAAACTTTGTTGAGTTTTCTTCTTCTTCTCTTTTCTCTAGTGATTGGACGAATACTCTGTTCATAAATCCCTCTCTTCTTGCGTTTTTCTTCAGTATTCTAAGTGCCGAAACCCATCTCTTCCTTGGTTCTTAAAATCGAACCTCAAACCTTGGTATGGTGCTAGGGCTGAATCTTGGCAAAAGCTGGAGAGATCTCTTGCATTTTCTCCTCCTTGACCGAATCTATCTTCTTCTTTTTGAGGCAAGCCGAATCCTATGGTAAGTGATTTCCCCTCTATCTTCCCCTCTATTAAAGATCCGTATACTAAACTCCATCCCTGTTTATGTTGATAGCCGAAACCTCTAAGATCACTAGGGTGTGCCGATATTTTGGTGATTGGTGTCCGAATCTGTCGACTAAGGTAAGGATGTGTCAAACTCTTTTGGTTTTGAGATTCCTGTTATGGCCAAATGGCCTTTAGATTTCTAATGATGTGTTTAAGACCGATTGTAGGAGGGGGAAAGTGGTCGAATACAGTGGATTTTAAGATCTGGTTGCCGATTAAGGGCTTGACCGATTGTAAGGGAGATCCTTCGTGTAGTTTCGGGATTTGGTTGGAAACCAAATCAGCATCAAGGTGAGTGTGCCTTTGTGTGACGCATCTTCGGGATTATGGTGTTTAGCCGAATGGCTTTAAACTTAAAAACTGTGTGTTGGCCGATTGTAGGGTAGAGTGAAGGCTAACGTTTTGGGACTTCATTTAGATCTACAAATAGTCAGGTGTGTAACGCTTGCACACTTTGTTGGTTTGGCATGTTTATTGTGTTTCTGTTATAGCCATTAAAATCAGTAGTTATGCCTTGTGGGCATGAGCACGGACTCCGGGTAAGTCCCCTGATTATAAATCTCGATATATGCTATCATGTCACTGTTAAGTGTATGCCATGTGTTATTTGCATCATTATATGTTATTATGCCATGATTGATATGGACATGATGGTGGGATTGTTGAGAGGAGGGGAAGAGATATTTGGACTGTCACCAGTGGTTTTGACCACACGATGTTGATTACGGGATTGTCATCAGTGGTTTTGACCACACGATGGGTTGGCCCCATCACTTGATTTATGACTTTGGTCATCAGTGGTTTTGACCACACCGTTATATATTTGTAAGTACGGTCACCAGTGGTTTTGACCACCAGTGGTTTTGACCACACGGGGTAGATAAAGGAGATTGGATGGTTAGGTTATGGGGTTGCATGATTTGCATGTTTTACTGATGATTTGTGTAAGTGCTTGCACTATCGGGTTGGGGATTTATACACTAAGTCTTGGTGACTCACCCCTTCCCTTATAATTTGCAGATGAGGTGTAGATTGCGGATATGGAGCCGGAAAGGACTCGAGGCGGCCATGCATGCTCGTTTGGGTTTTGATTTCTTTTAGTTACTATTTCAATTTTATCTATTTACCTAAAGTTGGTTTTGGTTTGTAATAAGGCCGCTAAGTATTAGTTTAGGTTTTTTTTTTTTTTTTTAAATTTCCTGCATATGTTTAATAACCTGATTTGCTTAAATAACTAAAATTAAAATGGGATTTACAAAACTATACTCTGTATCGGGTTTTTACAACGTTACCATCGGGTGACATTATTCACAAAGTAATGACAAAATTAATGAAGTTGATTTCAAACTTAAATTTTCAACATCACTTTATATAAGGTTTTTTTTCTAAACTTTAAGATCGATAAACGGGTTTTCAGTAAAAAAATAATAAACCAAGAAACTTGTTTATTCAAACTATTTCACCCCGTAGCATGCCAGATTCAGTTGTGGTGTGTTGACCGGGTTTGGGGTGTTAAAATTTTGGTATCAGAGCCAAGTTCAAAAGCTCGACTGTGGGCCCGAGGCCCAAAATGTTTTAAAGTAGGGTTTTGAAAAGTTTTTTGGAAAAGATACATGGGTTGAATAAAGATGGCACCGAGTCTCGGCACCAATCCGCCAGATAAGTATCCCTAGCATTGCGTGAATTATATGTGGGGAAATGGGTATTTCGGGATCGTAGATTAGTAGAATAGGAGTTATTGAACCCTAGGAATAGCTTACTCCAACACAAATTACATAAGACTTAAAGATCCACTAAACAAACCTGTGAGTACGTCGCTAAGTTAAGGGTGTGGCAACCATTGTGCGCATGTCTAGGAATGGATTCGGGAGGGGGGAGCTTGGTATTTAAGCAGTCCTAGTGACTCACCTCCTCTTCACTTGAATCCTACCTAATGCGTAGTGACGGTTCGCGCTAACTAAGACAACTTATTCACAGGCTAAATTCAATAACTAAAACCCGAAAGGGACTGGCCACCTTGATTTGAAAATGACCAAAATACCCTTGATTTGAAAATGACCAAAATACCCCTGATTTGAAAAATGACCAGATTACCCATGACTTGTAAAATTACCAAAATACCCTCAGTATGGAAATTATCGAAGTACCCCCGAATTGAAAATTTTCAAAATACCCTTATTTTCTAGAATCACCTGAAACCATATTTTGGGAAAATTACGAAAATAGCCTCGATTTATGGAATTTCTAAACTATCTACGATTTGTAAAGGTTTTCGAATTAACCCTGATTTATTACTAAAATACCCCAATAGGTTAAATTACGAAAATACCCCGGGTAGTGAAATGACGAGAATACCCCTACATGTGGAGTATGGGTGGAGGTTGTTGATGAGTAAATGTGATTCACTGTATTAGGGTAGGAAATTGAAATGAAAACTTTGTGACGATTGAAAGAACCACTATCAAATTTCTTTACATAAAACTTATTCGTGGGTAATCAGTGGAACAGAAGCTAATTCATAAAAATTTCTTTAAGCAGATAAATCGTGATTATAGACATGAGTACTAGGGGACGTGGTCGTAATGTGCGAGGACGCGATAGAGGCAAAATGACCGTATCGAAACCCGTTAGGTCTGGTCAAGGGTCCGAGAATGAGATACCACCACCACCAGCTGCTGGTGTAGTGTATCAAGATCAAACGGGGAAGATCTGAGTGTCATGACGATCTTTGCTAGTCTTTGGAGAGAGTGGCTGGAGCAGGTGGAGGTACGGGATTCTTCAACTAGATAGCACTAAAACAACTGGCTATGTAAGGAAGGAAACCTATGTCGTAAATAGAATAAAATTCAGCCTATACAACTGCATGGGAGCACTTATGACTAAAAAGAAATGCATGACTCGGCCTATAGCTTGACTTTAGGCTAAGCCTTTCTCTAGAATCCTGGGAACCTTAGAACCTTGGGAGAGATTCCCTACTGCCTTAGGAAATCAAACAGCTATCTGAGCGACTCCGAACCAATGGAGCTGAGGTATTCTGAGGTGTATCTGGTGTGGCACCCAATACGGCTGAGTATTGGTTAGAGGCGATAGAACGAATCATGGACGATTTGGATTTGACGGCTGAGGAGAAACTAAAGGGAGTAGTGTCGCTTCTCCGAGATGAGTCATACCAGTGGTGGCTCACGGTTCGTGATGGTGCTGCAGCGGATGATCTCACTTGGGATTATTTCAAGGCAGCTTATCAGAAGAAGTATGTTGGGACCAGTTATATTGATGCACAGAGGAAGGCATTTCTGAGGCTGGTTCAGGGGAGTAAGTCCGTATCGGAGTGCGAGGCAGAATTCTTAAGGTTGAGCCGATATGCTCGGGGTATTATAGCTACGGAGCATGAGCAATGTATCAGATTCGAGGATAGATTATAGGATGATCTGATGTTGCTGATTGCTCCACAGTAGGAGAGAGAGTTTGCGATCTTCATGGAAATGGCCAAAGTTGCGGAGGAAGTGAAACAGTGAGTTAGACGAAATCAGGACAAAGGTTGGAATAAGAGGAATTTCGGATCATCCGGGTCTACCAAAAATCAGCAGAAATGGGGTAGATATAGTGGGACGAATCAAGTCGCTAGGCTCATCTCATCGATACTCGATGGCGCCACGATGTGCTCGATGTGGAAAGTCCCACACGGGAGAATGTTGGACTGGAAATAGGGGATGCTTTGAGTGTGGATCGATGGCGCACCGAGTGAGGGATTGTCCACTGAGGTCAGCTAGGTTGCGCCGGGGATCGTAATCGCACTCGAGAATAGGAGGGATGGTCGGCTGACCACGGAGGGGCCGTGGTCTTTGCTAGGGAGGTAATGGCTCTGGCAGAGGCCGGGGAGCACCGGGTAGAGGTGCAGGTGGAACAGAGGCGAGACAGCCTGGATTAGTCTACGCAGCAAGGCGTCGAGAGGAGGGTGATGCACCGAACGTCATAACTGGTATGTTCTTAATCTTTGGACTATCTTATAATGTTTTGATAGATGTGGGTTCAACGCACTCATATGTAGCCAGTAGCATAGTGGAAACTATGAACTTGAACTCTGAGATTACTTCTAGGAAGATGACTGTGATAAGCCCTCTAGGTCACTCTATAGAAGTAAGTAAACTATATAGGGATGTACCCCTAGAACTTTAAGGGGTCGTGTTTTTGGCTGATTTGATGGAACTGTCGTTTGGGGAGTTCGATCTGATTCTCAGGATGGATTGACTGGTAAAGTACCAGGCCAGTTTGGATTGTACGGCCAAGCGCATGGTATTGAGGACGATGGAAGGTAGGGAGGTGGTGATGATAGGTAATAGAAGGGATTACTTATCTAATGTGGTCTCTGCACTGAAGGTGGAGAAAATGGTAAGAAAGGGTTATGAGGCATTCATGGTGCATGTTTGTGCTTTGAGAGCCAAGGATGCAGCTGTGGAAAGTGTCTGAACTGTAGGGGAATTTGTGGATGTGTTCCCAAAAGAACTTCCAGGTCTGCCTCCGGATAGGGAAGTTGAATTCAGTATAGACCTGTTACCCAGAACTGCGCCAGTGTCTATAGCCCCGTATCGAATGGCGCCAAAGGAATTGGTGGAGTTGAAGGACCAAATCCAAGAGTTGTTGGACCGAGGTTTCATTCGACCAAGTATATCTCCGTGGGGAGAACCTGTGCTCTTTGTTAAGAAAAAAGATGGCACAATGCGGATGTGTATAAATTATGTCTAGCTGAACAAGTTGACGAATCGGTGCCCAGGATTGACGACTTGTTTGATCAACTTAAGGGTGCATCGATTATCTTGAAGATAGATCTCAGGTCGGGGTACCATCAATTCAAAGTGAAGGAGGCTGATGTTCATAAGACGGCATTTCGTACTCGGTATGGGCATTACGAGTTTTTGTGATGCCGTTTGGGTTAACCAATGCACCGGCAGCATTCATGGACTTGATGAATCGGGTGTTTCAACAGTACTTGGACTAGTTTGTCCTAGTATTTATAGATGACATATTGGTGTACTCAAGGACTGAGGAGGACCATGATACGCACCTGCGGGTGGTTTTGCAAATTCTAAGAGAAAAACAGCTATTTGCCAAATTCAGTAGGTGCAAATTCTAGCTTAAGGAAGTGACTTTCTTAGGTCACGTAGTGTCCACTGAAGGGATTAGAGTTGACCCTCGCAAGATTGAGGCGACATTGGATTGGAAACCGCCTAGGTCAGTTGTAGAAATTTGGAGTTTTCTAGGTCTGGCGGGGTATTACCGGAGATTTGTGGAAGGATTTTCTCTGATCGCGGTGCCATTGACCAAGTTATTAAGGAAAGGAGTTTCATTTGAGTGGTTAGAGAAACAACAGGAAAGTTTCGACAAGTTGAGGAAGATTCTGATAGAAGCTCTTGGTTGCATGACCGAGGCGTAAAAGGTATTCACGGTCTACTGTGATGCATCACATACTGGCTTGGGATGTGTGCTGATGTAGAAAGGGAAAGTGGTAGCGTATGCGTCTCGACAACTGAGACCGCATGAGGTTAACTATCTGACACATGATTTGGAGTTGGCTGCAGTGGTGTTCGCCCTGAAAATATGGAGACACTATTTATACGGAGAGAAGTCGATAGTCTACACGGATCATAAGAGTCTGAAGTATCTGTTGACGTGAAGGATTTAAATTTGAGACAACGAAGGTGGATTGTGTTGTTGAAGGACTACGACTGCTCGATTGAGTACCATCCGGGTAAGGCTAATGTAGTAGCTGATGCGTTGAGCCATAAAGTGGTCGCAGACCTGCGAGCGATGTTTGCTCACCTTAGTCTGTGTGACGATGGGAGTTTGTTGGTGGAATTGCAAGTAAAGCAGACTTGGGTAGAGCAGATTAAAGAGAAACAGTTAGTGGATGAGGGCCTGAATGCTCGGAGGTTGCAAGTTCAGAGTAATGGGTTAGAAGGTTACAACTTGACTCACGATGGAGTGTTGTGTTTTCAAGGGAGAGCTTGTATGCCGAAGGACGTCGAGTTGAGGCAAAGGATTCTTCAGGATGAACATAGCAGCCCATATGCTATGCATCCTGGAGGTAGCAAGATGTACCAGGATTTGCGAAAGCAGTTCTGGTGGCCGGGCTGAAGTGAAAAGTGACTGAGTTTGTGGGTAAGTGTCTGATGTGTCAGCAGGTCAAAGCTGAACATCAGCTACAGTCTAGTTTACTTCAGCCCGTGAAGATTCCTCAGTGGAAGTGGGAAAGGATTACCATGGACTTTGTCAGTGGGCTACCCCTTACGCCTAGCAAAAAGGACTCAGTCTG
The DNA here is from genome assembly GCA_025506655.1 of Gossypium rotundifolium. Lineage (NCBI taxonomy): Eukaryota > Viridiplantae > Streptophyta > Magnoliopsida > Malvales > Malvaceae > Gossypium > Gossypium rotundifolium. Next base: position 96,158,662 of record CP106724.1, on the reverse strand, counting down.
GGTGATTGTGGACCGTTTGACTAAATCAGCTCATTTCATACCAGCGAGGGTTGATTATCCGCTTCAGAAGTTACCTAAGTTGTATGTGGCTGAGATAGTAAGGTTGCATGGTGTGCTAGTGTAAATTATCTCGGATAGGGATCTGAGGTTCACGTTGAGGTTCTAGAGAGCTTTGCACCAGGCTTTGGGAACAAGGTTGGATTTTAGCACAGCTTTTCACCCGCAATCTGATGGACAGTCTGAAAGAGTAATTCAGATTTTAGAGGACATGCTAAGGGGCTGTGTTCTGGATTTCAGTGGTAGTTGGGAGAAGTACCTACCATTAGCAGAGTTCGCTTATAACAATAGTTATCAAGCGAGTCTCCAGATGGCACCATATGAGGCACTATATGGATGGAAATGTCGTACTCCTACCTGTTAGATAGAGTTGGGTGAACGGTAGATATTAGGTCCGGAGTTGGTGGCAGAAACTGAGGATAAGGTTAAAGAAGCGTCAGACAGGCAGAAGTCCTACGCCGATGTTAAGTGCATGGATATAGAGTATGCAGTGGGTGATAAGGTTTTTCTGAAGGTATCGCCATGGAAAAAAGTGCTGAGATTTGGGTAGAAAGGGAAGCTAAGCCCTAGGTTTATCGGGCCGTACACGGTGTTGAGGCGAGTAGGACCGGTAGCTTATCAGCTCGAGTTGCCAGCAGAGTTAAATCAGATTCACGACGTCTTTCATGTTTCGATGCTTAGGTGCTATCGATCAGATTCGTCACATGTTGTGCCAATTGCAGAGATTGAGGTGAGCTTAGACTTGTCTTTCGAAGAGGAACCGGTATAGATTTTGGATCGGGATGTCAAGGTCTTGCGTAGGAAGTCAGTTCCTTTGGTGAAAGTGCTATGGCAGAACCATGGTACTGGGGAGGCCACGTGGGAACCAGAGGATGTGATGCGACATCAATACCCTCAACTCTTCTGACCAGGTAATTTCGAGGTCAAAATTATTTTTAAGGGGGTAGAACTGTAACATCCTTAAAATGGGGTCTCTGTATTTTGCATGTGTTTGCATGTGACGGTATGTCTGTTGTGCTAGTTTTGCATGTTTTGGGGTCCAGGCATGACCTCGGGTTAGGCCTGAGTCATGGGCAAAATTTTTGTTTTGGTGCCTAGGAAGAGGGAGCTAAGAAAGTTAGGGGTTAAAAGAAATTATGGAAGGATTTAGACACAAGGAATTGCCTTGGTGAAGTGGCAAGGGGGCGCCACTTAAGGCCTTAAGCAGTGACGCCACATGCAGAGATGGGAGCTCAGGTTCGAGTAGTAGAAATCCCTTTCTGCTTATTCTTTTTCACGCTAGGAGCAAGGAAGAGATGTGCTCAGGTAGGACTCTGTTGGAGGGATATGGATTAGGCTAACTTTAAGTGATAGGTGTAGGACTCATTCAAACTTGTTTGAATGAGTGGATGAGAGGAATTCAAGGAAGGATGAGGGGGACGGCTATGAGTGGGAGTCTTGAAGTGTTGGCCGAAAGTTGGACTGTGGGGAGGAGGAGTGCAATCGATTGGGTTAACAAAAGGGTGTGCTGAATGTTCTTAGTGAATTTGGGGAGCATTTCGGCTAGTTGAGAGAGAGGTTCCTTCCTTTTTTGTTCTGGGTCAAGCCGAAACCTCATTTGCATCTTTTCTTTCTCTCAAACCTCTTGTGCCAAAAATTCTTTCATTCTCCTTTGACGAATCCTCCTCATTCCCATTCCCTTTTTCTTCTTTATCTCTAACATCTTCAAAGCCGAAACTTTGTTGAGTTTTCTTCTTCTTCTCTTTTCTCTAGTGATTGGACGAATACTCTGCTCATAAATCCCTCTCTTCTTGTGTTTTTCTTCAGTATTCTAAGTGCCAAAACCCATCTCTTCCTTGGTTCTTAAAATCGAACCTCAAACCTTGGTGTGGTGCTAGGGTCGAATCTTGGCAAAAGCCGGAGAGATCTCTTGCGTTTTCTCTTCCTTGACCGAATCTATCTTCTTCTTTTTGAGGCAAGCCGAATCCCTTGGTAAGTGATTTCCCCTCTATCCTCCCCTCTATTAAAGATCTGTATACCAAACTCCATCCCTGTTTATGTTGATAGCCAAAACCTCTAAGATCACTAGGGTGTGCCGATATTTTGGTGATTGGTGGCCGAATCTGTCGACTAAGGTAAGGATGTGTCAAACTCTTTTGGTTTCGAGATTCCTGTTATGGCCGAATGGCCTTTATATTTCTAATGATGTGTTTAAGACTGATTGTAGGAGGGGGAAAGTGGCCGAATACAGTGGATTTTAAGATCTGGTTGCCGATTAAGGGCTTGACCGATTGTAAGGGAGATCCTTCATGTAGTTTCGGGATTTGGTTGGAAACCAAATCGGCCTCAAGGTGAGTGTGCCTTTGTGTGACGCATCTTCAGGATTATGGTGTTTAGCCGAATGGCTTTAAACTTAAAAACTGTGTGTTGGCCGATTGTAGGGTAGTTTTGGGACTTTGTTCAGATCTACAAATAGTCAGGTGTGTAACGCTTACACACTTTGTTGGTTTGACATGTTTATTGTGTTTCTGTTATAGCCATTAAAATCAGTAGTTATGCCTTGTGGGCATGAGCATGGACTTTGGGTAAGTCCCCTGATTATAAATCTCGGTATATGCTATCATGTCACTGTTAAATGTATGCCATGTGTTATTTGCATCATTATATGTTATTATGCCATGATTGATATAGACATGATGGTGGGATTGTTGAGAGGAGGGAAGAGATATTTGGTGTCACGGTGGTTTTGACCACACGATGGGTTCGCCCGTCTTGATGTTATATTTTGTGACTAAGTCCAGTGGTTTTGACCACGGTGGTTTTGACCACATATAAATATTGTGACTTGTCCCGGTGGTTTGGTGCCACGATGGGTTGGCCCACATGTTGATTACGGATTGTCATCGGTGGTTTTGACCACACGATGGGTTGGCCCCATCACTTGATTTGTGACTTGGTCATCGATGGTTTTGACCAAACGGTATATATTTGTGAGTATGGTCACGATGGTTTTGACCACCGGTGGTTTTGACCACGGGGTAGATAAAGGAGATTGGATGGTTAGGTTATGGGGTTGCATGATTTGCATGTTTTACTGATGATTTGTGTAAGTGCTTGCACTATTGGGTTGGGGATTTATACACTGAGTCTTGGTGACTCACCCCTTCCCTTATATTTTGTAGATAAGGCGTAGATTGCGAATATAGAGCCGGGAAGGACTCGAGGCGGCCATGCATGCTCGTTTGGGTTTTGATTTCTTTTAGTTACTATTTCAATTTTATCTATTTACCTAAAGTTGGTTTTGGTTTGTAATAAGGCCGCTAAGTATTAGTTTGGGTTTTTTTTTTTTTTTTAAATTTCCTGCATATGTTTAATAACCTGATTTGCTTAAATAACTGAAATTAAAATGGGATTTAAATTAAAATGGGATTTACAAAAATATACTCTGTATCGGGTTTTTACAACGTTACCATCGGGTGACATTATTCACAAAGTAATGACAAAATAATGAAGTTTATTTCAGACTTAAATTTTCAACATCACTTTATATAAGGTTTTTTTTCTAAACTTTAAGATTGATAAAAGGGTTTTCAGTAAAAAAAAAAATAATAAACCGAGAAACTTGTGTATTCAAACTACTTCACCCTGTAGCATGCCAGATTCGGTTGTGGTGTGTTGACCGGGTTTGGGGTGTTACAAAATTGAATAATTGAAGTACTTAATTGAATGAAATTATCTATTTAGATCAAGGTAAACAACAACTAGACTTAAATCGACGAAATACTAAAGCTTCGAATTAGTTTTCAACTCTACTTCTAGACTATAGTTATCGAGGTAAGTTCATATGAATTTTATGCTTATGAAACATTACTTTGGTTGATTAATCATTAATTTTATGATATTTATCATTGATTCGGTAATAAAACAATATTCGAATACTTGACAGATAGCGATTCTCGGTTGAACCTTAAGAATTCTTAGGACACGAATGACATGTCATTAGGGATTTCATGTTTCGGGTGCTGGTCTTGAATGTCCTACCGATGGCTGAGGTCCTGCAGTTATTGCAGATTCTCCATAGCTTGTGTGAGCATCGTCATGTAGCTAACATTCTGACCCACAACTTGTGTGAGCAGGCCCATTTTACATCTCTTGTGAGCACTATTGAAAAGGAAAGGTTGTAGTTATATGGAAAGGCACATTATGTTTGAGCATTCCCGAGTATCCGATGTAATTCTAGATGGTTCAACAGGTAAGTTGTAACGCCCCAAACCCGGCCCAAAACACTACGACCGAATTCGGAATGCTACTAAAAAAAACTTTAGGTTGAAAAACGATTTGAAGTTCGAAGTTAATTGAAAATGTGTTTTTTTTTTAAATTCTTAAGTAAATCCGAGTAAAATCTTAAATAAGTTTTTAAGTGATAAGAGCGTCACAATTTGAAACTTTGTTTGCAACTACGAATCCATGTCTAGTCTAATGTAACCCACAATGAAAACCCAAAATAGTTGAATGGCCTTATTACATCAAAATATCCCAAATAAACTAAAATTAAAAGTAAAGTCTTTAAATATAGAAACTGCGTCTGCATGGCCATCTCGAATCCCATCCAACCCGGTCCAACATCACGAATCACCTGCATTGTTTGGTAAAAATTGGGTGAGTCAACAGACTCAATGTGTAATTAGTCCCTGATTTCCACATATGGGCTTGGCCCAAAACCACACCAATCCACAAATCAGATAATAATGCAAAATGCACCCAACCCAGCCTAGGGTCCATCCTCTACACACCCCCATATCCAACCACCACACACCAGGGGATTACTAAATCGACCCTCCAACCTCTACACACCAATTCGGTAAGTTATGCCATCCACCAAGTGGTCGAGCCACTGGTCCACGTGACCAAATCACAAAATAATCCACAACGTGATCGTAGTCAACGTCAATCCATGTGAGGCCCGTAGCCATCACTAAACAACGTACATAAATGTACACCCTGTCCTTCTTTCAAATATACAAATCCCGCCCCATGATTATGCAACATACGATAGTGATATAATGAAATAATGCATGAACATGTTATTCAACATACTGACACATATATACAAAGAAGAACCACAATTTTATCGGCATTTAACACTGACCTGATTATCGACATACCCATTAAGGGTAACCATCTCATTATTGCCACTGCACTAATCATCACATTTATAACACACACAATATTTGAGACATACTCGGGAAATTGCGTAATAACTACATACCTGATAACCGGAAGGCTCTTTTGCTTTACTTCCCACTTGCCGAATTGCCACTAAAAGATCATAGTCAGAATCGGCCAACCTTGATAGACAATATGGCCTTTGGCCGAATATCTAGACCCCTCCTTACCTTGTTCGTCTAGATCCCGAAACTATCACTTGCCTATGGAGTCTATCGAATCCCTATACACTCAAGTCAGATTCGGTTTCAACACAAAAATACCTATGGAAAAACCCTTGACCGAATATTAACCCCTTACCTTATGCAATCGAACCCACGAGATCCTTAACGCTTCCTTCCTTTGGCTACACAAAAAAAAAAAAACACAAGATTAAGGGCCTCCTAAGGTTCGGCCATCCCTAAAACCAAAGCCAGCCATTCAGTTTCGACCACCAATGAAGATGAGATAAAAACCCGATTGCTAAGAGAAGGGTACTTACCACCAACGCTTGCTTGAAGAGACTAAAAGAAAGTAGTCGACGTCACTACCCTTGTAGGTTCGGCCACTTTCGGCTATTAACAAGAAGTATTTCGGCTTTAGAAAACGACGAGAAAAAGAATGGTTTCGGAAGATGATGATCTGAATGGACAAAGAGAAGAAAAAGAAGACCTTACCACTTTTTAAAAGCATTTGGAGCAGATCTCGGCCAATGGTACTTTCGACTTTGAAGAGAATAAGAGAAGAAAAGAAGTGGTGGAGAGATTCAATAGAGGTTCGGCTAACACAAGAAATATTTTGGCTTTTGAAAGTGAATCGTAAAAGGGAAGAAAAGAAAAAGAATAGGTACTCACAATTTCGGCTTTTGTCAATTGAAGAGGAAACAAGTTGAATGAGATGAGAGAAACAAATTTTCAATACAAAGAAAATTAAGGAAGAAAATAAATATCAAAAGATGATCACACCCCTTGTATGACCAAATTATGCACCCCCCTTAGAGTCCCATATTCGGCCAAATCTTCTCTCACTCCCTTATCCCTTGATCCCCCTCATCTTAGCCGAATCCTCAAGCTCTCCAACCCCATCTATACCTCATCCTTCCTAGAGTCCACATGTCGTCCAACTCTCCCTCCTCCTTGACGCAAAAAGCATCTCAAAACGCTTCCTCGCAGCTCGAATCTAGGTCCTCCTTGCTCCTAGTGGTGTCACCTCCCTTGTGACTTAAGTGGTGCCTCCTTGCCACTTTACCAAGGCACTTTTTGTGTCATAAGTCCTACACTAATGTTCTTAAGGCTTAGCTCCCTTGTTTCCCCCTAACTCAGGTTATGACAAAAGTTTTCCTATAGCCTCTATCCAAACCCAAGGTGTCTCGAAACCCCCAAACACTTCCAAACGTCATACAGAGTACATAAACACATAGATACACATTAAAATTTGTACAACCCCCAAACCTTGGATATTACAGTTCTACCCCCCTTAAAAATAATTTTGGCCTCGAAATTACCTGATCAAAATAAGTGTGGGTATTGCTGCCGCATTGCTTCCTCTGGCTCCTACGAAGCTTCCTCCGATCCATGGTTATGCCATAACACCTTAACTAAAGGAATTAATTTCCTATGCAAGACTTTCACATCCCGCCCAAAATCAATTGGTTCTTCCTCGTAGGACAAGTCCGTCTCAACTCCACTTCTTCAACTGGAATCATGAGATGGATCCGATTGTAATGACGTAGCATCGAGACATGGAATACATCGTGCAACCGCTTTAACTCAAGGCAACTCAGCTTGATATGCCTTTGGTCCAACCCGCTTCAAAACCCGATAAGGCCCTATAAACCGGGACTCATTTTTCCTTGCGACCAAATCTCATTACCTTCTTCCACGGCGACACCTTTAAAACACATAGTCACATTCTGCAAACTCTATCTCTTTCCGCTTAAGATCTGTATATGACTTTTGCCTGTCAGAAGCCTCCTTCAACCGTGCCCGAATTACCTTAATCTTTTCTTCTGACTCCGCCACCATCTCTGGTCCCAAAACATGATGTTCCCCTAGTTCCTTCCAACAAGTAGGTGTCTGACACCTCCGCCCATACAAGGCTTCATACGGTGCCATTTGAATGCTAGCTTGGTAGCTGTTGTTGTATGCAAACTCCGCTAAAGGCAAGAATTCCTCCCAGCTTCCTCTGAAATCTATCACACATCCCCTTAACATATCCTCTAATACTTGGATTACTCACTCCGACTGGCCATCCGACTGTGGATGAAATGCCGTACTGAAGTCTAATCTAATGCCCAATGGCCGATGTAGTGCCTTCCAAAATCGAGACGTAAACCTCGGGTCCCTATCCGAGATAATCGACTCGGGCACTCCATGCAGTCTCACAATTTTCGCCACATACAGCTTCGCCAACTTCTGCAAAGAATAATCAACCCGCATTGGGATGAAATGTGCAGACTTTGTCAACCAATCTACTACTATCCATACCGAGTCTTTCTTAGTAGGCGTAAGGGGAAGCCCACTAACGAAGTCCATGGTGATTCTCTCCCACTTCCACTGTGGAATCTTTATCGGCTGAAGTAACCCCGAGGGTACCTGGTGTTCAGCCTTAACTTGCTAACACGTCAAGCACTTCCCTACAAACTCTGTGACTTTCCGCTTAAGGCCAGGCCACCAAAACTGATCCCGTAGATCTCTGTATAACTTGCTTCCTCCAGGATGCATAGCATAAGGGCTACCATGTGATTCCTGAAGAATCCTCTGCCTAAGCTCTTTATCCTTGACATCTGAGACCTTGCCCTTGAAACACAACACTCCGTCACTGTTCACACCATAACTTTCCAATCCCCATCCTGTAGTTGTCGTAGCTTAGCACTTAGATCATCGTCTACCAACTGTCTTTCTTTCACCTGACTCAACCATGTCAGCTTTACTTGTAACTCTGCTAGACTGAGATGTGCAAACATCGCCCGCAGATCCGATACTACTTTCTGACTTAGGGCATCCGCCACCACATTCGCCTTGCCCGGGTGATACTCTATAGAACAATCATAATCTTTCAACAGCTCCACCCACCTTCGCTGTCTCAGATTCAGCTCCTTCTGGGTCAACAGATACTTAAGACTCTTGTGGTCCATATAGATCACCGACTTCTCTCCATATAGATAGTGCCTCCACACCTTTAGCGCAAAAACCACAGCAGCCAACTCTAGGTCATGCGTCGGGTAATTAACCTCATGAGGCCTTAACTGCCGAGACGCATAGGCAAAAACCTTCCCTTCTTGCATAAGGACATATCCCAATCCTGTATGGGAAGCATCATAATACACCACAAAGTCCTTTCCTGCCTCAGGCTGAATTAAAATCGAAGCTTCAGTCAAAACCTTCTTTAATCTCTCAAAACTTCCCTGCTGCTTGTCCGTCCACACGAAAGGTACCTCCTTTCTTAACAATTTCGTCAATGGTGCTGCTATAGACGAGAACCCTTCTATAAATCTCCTATAGTAGCCTGCCAATCCCAAGAAACTGCGAACCTCTGCCACCGACTTAGGTGGTTTCCAATCTAACACCGCCTCAATCTTCCTGGGATCTACCCTTATCCCTTCCACAGACACCACATGACTCAAAAAAGCAACCTCCTCAGCCAGAATTCACACTTGCTGAATTTGGCATACAACTTCTTTTCCCTTAACACTTGCACCACTCGGAGATGCTCATCGTGCTCCTCCTCAGACTTGGAATACACCAAGATGTCATCTATGAACACCACGACAAATCGATCCATGTAGGGTTGGAAAACTTGATTCATCATATCCATGAATGCAGCTGGGGCATTCGTTAACCCGAACGACATCACTAGGAATTCATAATGCCCATATCGAGTCCAAAAAGCTGTTTTATGGATATTCGCTTCCTTCACCTTGAGTTGGTGGTATCCCGACCTTAGATCTATTTTCAAAAATACCGCAGCCCCATTAAGCTGATCGAACATGTCATCTATCCTTGGCAATGGATACTTGTTCTTGATGGTCAGCTTATTCAGCTACCGGTAATCTACGCACATCCGCATAGACCCGTCCTTCTTCTTTACAAATAAGATCGGTGCTCCCTATGGAGACACACTGGGTCGGATAAACCCACGATCAAGCAACTCTTGGATCTGGGCCTTGAGCTCAACCAACTCCTTTGGTGCCATTCTGTACGGAGCGATAGATACTGGCGCTGTACCTGGCAACAAATCAATCCCAAATTCCACCTCACGATCTAGAGGCAATGCTGACGGTTCCTCCGGAAAAACATCCCCAAACTCTTTCACTATCCTGACCTCTCCTACCGCTGCTCCCTCAACCTCTAAGGCACTAACAAGCATCGAAAAAGCCACACAGCCTTTCCTCACCATCTTCTCTGCCTTAAGAGCGGACACTACATTCGACAAGTAATTTCTCCGTTCCCCTATCACTAAAATTTCTTTGTCATCGGGAGTTTTCAACGACATGAGCTTATCAGCACAGTCCAGGTTCGCATGATACCTCGTTAGCCAATCCATGCTTAATATTAGGTCAAACTCCCCGAATGGTAGTTCCATTAAGTCAGCTGGGAACACTACCCCCTGGACTTCTAAAGGCACGTCTCTAAAGAGTTTATCTACCACTACAGATTGCCCTAAAAGACTGAGTACAGTCATTTTCCTAGAGATAGTTTCAGAGTTCACTTCCAAAGTTCCAGATACCACACTAGCAATGTACGAATGAGTTGACCCAACATCAATTAAAGCCATAAAGGGTAATCCATAAATAAGGAACGTACCTGTGATAACATCTGGTGTATCTCCCTCTTCATGACGTTTGCCGGCATACACCAACCCAGCTATCTACTTTGAACCCCCATTACCTCGCTCGGTGCTCCATGACCTCAATCGGAACCATTCCCTCCATGGTTCGAACCACGACCCTAAATCGTCACGACCACCTCTACCCACTACACATATCCACGGCTCTCGTATCGAGCCCTTTCCATCTCCTGAGTACAGTTCCTAACCAAATGAGCCTTGGACCCACACCGAAAACATTTCTTATTCTGTCCCCAACACTCTCCTGCATGAACTCTCCCGTATTTAGCACATGAACGACTCTGATTCCCGGCAACTGGTATCGGTGCACGAACAGAATTATCAACCCTTGGTCTTTTCTAGTAACCCCTAGATGATGCTGACGGCCCAAAACTCCTCTTGTTTTGGTTTCTATCTCTATCCCTATTCTATCTCTCAGTCCTCTTGACCTCCTCAGCTATTCGAGCTTTCTCTACTAAAACAGCAAAGTTCCTTTCTCTCTGCGGGGCAATCAGCACTCGCAGCTCATCCCTCAGTCCATCTTTGAATCGGACACACCTTTCATAATTAGTAGCCACGATGCCCCGAGCATACCTGTTCAATCACAGAAATTCTGCCTCGTACTCAGCTACCGATTTACCACCTTGCACCAAATTGAGAAACGCCTTCCTCTGTGCGTCTACATAACTAGCTCCTACGTATTTTCCCTCAAACTTGATCTTAAAATAACCCCAGTTCACTCGGTCCGCAGGGGTACCTTCCTTGACTGTGAGCCACCATTGGTAAGCCTCGTCTCGGAGCAACGAGACAATACCTTTTAGCTTCTCCTCAGCAGTGAAATCTAAATCGTCCATGTTCCTTTCAACTGCCTCTAACCAGTATTCCGCCACATTCGGAGCTACTCCCGATACTCCTCTAAAAACCTCAGCTCTATTCGCTCTAAGTCTCTCAAATACTGACTTTCGAGCCCCATTTCCTGTACTCTTTCCAGCCACTCGCTTTAAAACTCGCAGCATAGCCTGCGATATTGCGTCCTCTCCTCCTGTCTGCTCTTGAAATTTCGCCCCTACAGCTAGTGGCGGTGTTTCATTTTTAGAACCCTGACCAGACCCAACTAGTTTCGACACAGTCATTCTGCCTCTACCACGCCCTCGCACATTGCGTCCACGTCCCCTAGAGCTCATGTCTATGTTCGTGATTTAGCCTGCTTAAGAATTTTATGAATCAGTTTTTGTTCTACTGATTTATCGCGAACAGTCTTATGTTTAATGGTTCTAGAAAGTGGTTCTTTCGAATTCATACATACACACAGTCTCAAGTCTATTCATTCAATCATCACCATTCATGAACTTGCGTTCATCACAAAAAAGTGTTGTGGTTTCATTGTTGTTGTTCTCCACTACCCAAGGGCATTTTCGTAATTTGTCTTATAGGGGTATTTTGGTAATTTTCCAAATCAGGGTATTTGAAAATTTTGCAAAATAGAGATTTTTAATATTTTTGCAAAATAAGAGTACTTGGTAAGAAGATTCAAGGGTAATGTGATAATTTTATATACCGAGGGTATTTTTGTAATTTTATAAACTAGGGGTATTTCGGTAATTTTGCAAAATATGGTTCCAGGTGGTTTTTCGAAATAAGGGTATTTTGGAAATTTTTAATTCGGGGGGTATCTTGGCAACTTTCCTTACTGAGGGTATTTTGGTAATTCGAATAGGTCAGGGGTAATTTGGTCAATTTGCAAATTAGGGGTATTTTGGTCATTTTGAACCAAGGGTTCTTTGGAAATTTTGAAACCAAGGTTTGATTTAAGGATTATTCAAAACAAGGTGACTGGTCCTTTTCGGGTTTTAATTATGGATTTTAGCCCGCGGTTAAGTCCTCTTGGTTAGGGTGAACTGTCACTACGCACCAGGTAGGATTCGAGCGGAGAGGAGGTGAGTCACTAGGACTGCTTAAATACCAAGTTCCCCCTGAATCCAATCCTAAACATGCGCACAACAGTTGCCACACCCTTAACTCGACGACTCATTCATAGGTTTGTTTGGTTAGGCTTTAAATTTTATGTGATTCGGTGTTGAGGTAAGCTAATTCTAGGGTTCAATAACTCCTAATCTACTAATCTACGTCCCTATAATTCCCACATACCAATCACACAAGGGTTAGGGGTACTTACCTGGTAGACCTCGGGCCGGACGATTTGAGTGCCATGCTCCACAAAACCCTTTTTCCTGAAAATTTTCTTTGACCTACTAAAACACAAAATGAAAGCGTTTATGGGCCTCAAAAATCCATAGGCCGAGTGTAGAAACTAGGCTCTGATACCAATTTGTAACGCCCCAAACCCGGTCCAAAACACTACGGCTGAATTCGGAATGCTACTAAAAAAAACTTTAGGTTAAAAAACGATTTGAAGTTCGGAGTTAATTGGAAACGTGTTTTTTAAATTCTTAAGTAAATCCGAGTAAAACCTTAAATAAGTTTTTAAGTGATAAGAGCGTCACAATTTGAAACTTTGTTTGCAACTACGAATCCATGTCTAGTCTAATGTAACCCACAATGAAAACCCAAAATAGTTGAATGGCCTTATTACATCAAAATATCCCAAATAAACTGAAATTAAAAGTAAAGTCTTTAAATATAGAAACTGCGTCTGCATGGCCATCTCGAATCCCATCCAACCCGGTCCAACATCACGAATCACCTGTATTGTTTGGTAAAAATTGGGTGAGTCAATAGACTCAGTGTGTAATTAGTCCACAGATTTCCATATATAGGCTTGGCCCAAAACCACACCAATCCACAAATTAGATAATAATGCAAAATGCACCCAGCCCAGCCTAGGGTCCATCCTCTACACACCCCCGTATCCAACCACCACACACCAGGGGATTACTAAATTGACCCTCCAACCTCTACACACCAATCCGATAAGTTATGCCATCCACCAAGTGGTCGAGCCACTGGTCCACGTGATCAAATCACAAAATAATCCACAACGTGACCGTAGTCAACGTCAATCCATATGAGGCTCGTAGCCATCACTAAACCACGTACATAAATGTACACCCTGTCCTTATTTCAAATATACGAATCCTACCCCATGATTATACAACATACGATAGTGATATAATGAAATAATGCATGAACATGTTATTCCAACATCTGACACATATATCAAAGAAGAACCACAATTTTATCGGCATTTAACACCGACACGATTATCGACATACCCATTAAGGGTAACCATCTCATTATTGCCACTGCACTAATCATCACATTTATAACACACACAATATTTGATACATACTCGGGAAATTGCGTAATAACTACACACCTGATAACTCGAAGGCTCTTTTGCTTTACTCCCCACTTGCCGAATTGCCACTAAAAGATCATAGTCAGAATCGGCCAACCTTGATAGACAATATGGTCTTTGGCCGAATATCTAGACCCCTCCTTACCTTGTTCATCTAGATCCCAAAACTATCACTTGCCTATGGAGTCTGTCGAATCCCTATACACTCAAGTCAGATTCGATTTCAACACAAAAATACCTATGGAAAAACCCTTGACCGAATATTAACCCCTTACCTTATGCAATCGAACCCATGAGATCCTTAAAGCTTCCTTCCTTTGGCTACACAAAAAAAAAACACAAGATTAAGGGCCTCCTAAGGTTCGGCCATCCCTAAAACCAAAGCCAACCATTCGGTTTCGGCCACCAACGAAGATGAGATAAAAACCCGATTGCTAAGAGAAGGGTACTTACCACCAACACTTGCTTGAAGAGACTAAAAGAAAGTAGTCAACGTCACTACCCTTGTAGGTTCGGCCACTTTCGGCTATTAACAATAAGTATTTCAGCTTTAGAAAAATGACAGAAAAAGAATGGTTTCGGGAAGATGATGATACGAATGGACAAAGAGAAGAAAAAGAAGACCATTACCTCTTTTTAAAAATGACTGGAGCAGATCTCGGCCAATGGTACTTTCGGCTTTGAAGAGAACAAGAGAAGGAAAGAAGTGGTGGAGAGATTCAATAGAGCTTCGGCTAACACAAGAAATATTTTAGCTTTTGAAAGTAAATCGCAAAAGGGAAGAAAAGAAACAGAATAGGTACTTACAATTTTGGCTTTTGTCAATTGAAGAGGAAACAAGTTGAATGAGATGAGAGAAACAAATTTTCGGCACAAAGAAAATTAAGGAAGAAAATAAAAATCAAAAGATGATCACACCCCTTGTATGACCGAATTATGCACCCCCCTTAGAGTCCCATATTCGGCCAACTCTTCTCTCACTCCCTTATCCCTTGATCCCCCTCATCTTAGCCAAATCCTCAAGCTCTCCAACCCCATCTATACCTCATCCTTCCTAGAGTCCACATGCCGTCCAACTCTCCCTCCTCCTTGACGCAAAAAGCATCTCAAAACACTATCCTCGCAGCTTGAACCTAGGTCCTCCTTGCTCCTAGTGGCGTCACCTCCCTTGTGACTTAAGCGGCGCCTCCTTGCCACTTTACCAAGGCACTTCTTGTGTCATAAGTCCTACACTAATGTTCTTAAGGCTTAGCTCCCTTGTTTCCCCCTAACTCAGGTTAAGACAAAAGTTTTCCTATGGCCTCTATCCAAACCCAAGGTTTCCCGAAACCCCCAAACACTTCCAAACGTCATACAGAGTACATAAACATATAGATGCACATTAAAATTTGCACAACCCCCAAACCTTGGATATTACATAAGTAAAGGAAATGGCATGGTAAGCATACAATTGAAATGGTTCATGATATTATGAAAAGGTTGATGAGTTAAATAATGTGTATATGAAATGTACTTACTATATGATCGAACTCATATGTATCATGGATGAACCTACTAACTTTTGAGTTTGATGGTGCTTGTATAGGCTTTTACGAAGCTTAAGGTATTGGTAATGACATTATGCTTATTTTGTAGTTATGCTAAAGAAATGGTAAGTTATGTTTGAGTTTATACGAGCTTACTAAGCACTTGTTGCTTACTTAGTTACTTTCCTCTATTTTATAGATTAGTGAAAGCTCAATCGGTTGGAAGTTTGTCCGAGATCTATCACACTATCCAGCAACCATTTTGGTAGTTTTTGAGTATTTTTCCAATGTTATATATGGCATGTATAGAACATTTTGTAATGAGATTTCTTGAATGTGTAATGGATGTTTTGGTATGCATATGCCTTGAAGTTTATGTTTGGTTTGATGAACTTTAATGCCTTACCAAGTTATATCATTTTGGCCACTTTTAAGTACTTGTATATAAGATCCTTTTGGTATGTTTGTGATGGCATGTAAATGGTCATATGTGATATCATTTGGTAGATAAAAAAACTAGGTTCTATGCTTGAAATGTGGCTATGTTGTTTTAATTTGATCAATGATGTTTTGATACAAATGTGGTGCCTTTGAATGGCATATTGGTTAGACGAAATAGGATGTTTGAAATGATATGTTTATAAGTGTTTGAATGATGTTTAAATATATTGAATGTGTATACAAATGGGATGGTTGGATAGGTGTGTTTAGGCCTTGAAATGACATGTTTTTAGGTTCAAAATATGGATCACACAACCTAGGATATGGACTGTCACACGATCGTGTATCATTTGTAAATTCCTAGTGTATTAGGTCAGTGAGTTACACGGTCTAGCACATGGCCTGTGACACGACCGTGTGTCACAAGTCAGAGAGTTACATGGTCTGGCACATGACCTGCGATATAGTCGTGTGACCTAACTCAGTGAGTTACACGAGTGAAGACACAGGCTGGGACATGGCTGTGTGTCCCATAGTTTGATTATTACATGTCCTGAGCTATGTCACACGACCTTGTGACCCCTATTTTTAAAATTTTTAACTTTTTCCAAAATCTTCTATTTTGTTTTAAATTAGTCTCGAATTTATTCTAAGCTATTTTTAGGGCCTCGAAGGCTCGATTTAGGGACCAAATGCATATGGTTGAATGGTTTTTAATATGATTAATTTATTTAATCTTATGATGTTAAATGTTATTTTGATTGTTCAGTAATGATTCGTAACCCTAATCAGACGATGAAAATGGGTTAGGGGTGTTACAGTTTGATTAATTATTCGACAAGGAAATCGTCTAACAAGGGGAAATTAAAGCCCACTTTCAACACAAGTAGATGACTGCCTAAAAACAAGCTTTGGGGTATCTAATTGAAGGTCCTTACAGTTGGAAAATAATTAGTAATCAGCCTAACAAATTTGCTATTGAAATCGTCTACCCTATGGCTATTAATAGCCTTGGTTTGAATTCAAAATTAGTAGACTAAGTTATCCCCTTTTCCATGAATTGTGGTCGACAATATGTGAGAGAAAAGGAAGGACTTTAAATTCTATTTTTAGCAAACTCTACCCCTTACCTTTACCTATAAATACCATACAAATCCCACTTCTCAAATGATCCCTTATCCTTCAACATTCATATCTCATTCATTCTGTCATTCATCATTCTCTTTCATTTCCCTTTTCCTTTCCTTTGCATAGCCACCATCTCCCTTTCCATCCTTTAGCTAACATAAACTTTTTCAGAAGCAATCTTTGGTCGACCACCTTGAAACCCTTAGCAAAGAAGCAACGAGTAGAACGGAGGAGCGCATTACTCAGAATAGATCTGAAAGGCTACTAAACTGAATAGAATTTACTCTTTCCTCTTGTTTTTGTTTTAATTATGTTTGCTTTGAGTTTATTGTTTTTGACATCAACGATGATATTTTAAATCCTATTTGCTAGGATGATTATGTTAATTCAAAAAGATTTATTTTATTCATGTTTAATATGTTTGGGCCTCATTCGATCATGTTTTCAGTTAATATCATGATGCATTTAATTCATACGTGATTGGGTGCATTCAAATTAGCTGAGAGATCCTAACTAGATGACGACTAGTAGACGCATAATTGAAAAGTGCAATTAATTTAGATCATTAAACCCGACTAAGTTGAGGTTCATAATGTATTTAGTTAGCTCTATTATCTTGCATAGTTTTTAGGTTTATGTGATTAAACTGTTGCAAAGTAAATGTCCTTCTGACCTCGCATAAATACTAAGAAACCCTTAGTTTAATATGATCAGTGAAATGCATATTTCACTAAGTAAAAGATTTGAGAGGATTTAATTTGGTTTTCAAACTCATGAAAGATCGAGTTGCCATGGAAGTATTTTCGAACATTGTTAAGCATGGTAAAGTAATTTAATTGATTAATATAATTATCCTAGCCTATTTTATGTTGTTTACTTTTGTTGCTAAAGTAATTCATTCATACATTTAGATAATTTGCATTTAGATAAAATTATATAGGGATCATCTTACATTTGTATAAGTTAATTTAATCATCCACCATTCAAATTATTGTGTTTTATACCAAATTGTGAATTTATAATTTTACAAATAATCTATTAACATACTATAACACCCCAAACCCGGCCTAGAAGTTAGGCCCAAATCTGGCGTGTCACATGGAAGTGTTTTTTTTCCTTTTCAAAACCATCTTTGCGATTGTTAAAATCTTGTTTGAGAATTACAGCCTCTTTGTTAAAACCCAAAACACTTAAGCAATTTTTTTATCTACTTGAAAACGTAATTATCTTTAAAAACCATTTTGGTTGCGAAAACATATTTGAAATAACAATTTACGAAAATATGACATTTGAAAATCGAGTTGCAGAAGCATTATGAAAACAATGCGGAAACGTAGACAAACTACAAGTATTTTTGAGAGGTTGGTTGATGAGTCGAAAATCGAAGTAGTGGACTTTAAAATCAAGACTTTTGAAAATAACGTTGAAATTTTGAAAGAGAATCTGAGTTAAATTATTTGTAAAAGTTTGCTATAAAATCCATTTATTAATCAATTTTGAAAACCATTATTTATATTTTTAGAAAATTCCTTTTTAAACAATTTAAGAAGAATAATAAAAACATCCCAAACATAAAGCAAAATAAAAATAGTCTAGAAGCCTTATTACAACTTTAAAACCCGAAACAATAAAAGTAATCAAATAAAACTGGAAAGGTAGTTTACTAATATTCGAAAATGTTATTTTCGAAACATGGCCTCCACCGAGTCATCCATGGCTCCAAGTCCTTGTCACTGAGCATTACCTACAAGGGTTAAGAGAAGGGGGGTGAGTTACAAGAACTCAATGTATAATCCACTTACCATTGTTGACTGGGCCAAAATCCCATTAAGCAATTAATTGGGCCAAAGCCCGCTTACAATAATATAAATGTATCATATATAATATGCATATGATATGCAATTCCCAAACCAAATCCTAGTTTTTCATCCGCTACACACCACCCGTACCAACCAACACACCTGTGGGTGATCTTTAGTCAACCCACCCCGCCAACACACCAAACGTAGGCATTAAGCCATTTATATCAAATTTGTGGACAAGCCACCAGATTAACAGAATTTACATGCCATTGCCATTTTTCAGATTTGTGGCAGAGCCACTAGATTTATGTAGCATAGCTACCAGAACTTCTCTTCATCATTATCCCATCCTATGCAAATCATGTATATAATGCATAACAAATCACAATAATTTATTCTGATATTTATTACAAAAGTACGACTCATTATAACAAATTATCAATTAGGCCTATATAGCAAAATATCAGATTGGCCCATTTAGCAAAATATCAGATTGGCCCATTTATCAAAATAACAGATTGGCCCATTTATCAAAATAACAGATTGGCCCATTTATCAAAATATCAGATTGGCCCATTTATCAAAATAACAGATTGGCCCATTAACACTTTTGCAAATCGGCCCATTAGGGGCATTTCCATATTTCAGCCCTTTAGAGGCATTTTCGTAATTCAACAATTTACCCACTAAGGGTAATTCGGTAATTTCGTAATCCAGACTTAACTACTAATTTGGGCATAATAATTTAAACTGTCCATCTGCGTCGTACTAACTAAATTGACTATAACTTGGGTTAGGAATCTAGAAATCTAAATCCGTAAATTTTCCTTGAAACTAAACTTATATATCTTCTTACTAAAATTTTTCCAGAATTTTTTTCTTAACCATTTAGTACAGTTTATTCCTTAAAATTTCCCTTGTTTCACTGTCCAATGATTCTGATCTCTCTTACCCAAAATTCAAATATCTCACTGTACAGTTTTCATATGTTGTTCCCACTTATTTCTATTGAAAATAGGCTCACTAAGGAATCTTTACATATAAACTATAACTCTTAATTCACTTTGTATAATTTTATACGATTTTTCCAAGACAGATCAGGGGACCACAAAATCATTTAGAACAAGTCTCACTAAAATTAACATATCTCAGAATATAAAATTCCTTTTCCTTCTCCGTTTCTTCCTTATCAAAATAGACATAGTAAGCTTTTATTCAATATCTCATTAACTTTCTAATTCCATTTCTTCTATTTTTCGTGATTTTTCAAAAACACATCATTGCTTCTAACTGAAACTATTTTATTACAAAATACGTTTACCACTACGATCATCCGCACGCCCGAGTGATCATGGATGCCGGTTTCCAGTTTTCTTCGGTATTTTGACCGATTCATAGAATATTTCATACAAACTTTCTAAGAAGTGTGAGATTACACACCATTTCAGATATGTATACAAAAGGTACGGGATTACACACCTGATTTTGATTTCCTAACGAACCGCTCGTCGTTGACCTAGAACAGTACCAACCAAAAGTTAGCCTCGGATTTCCAAAAGATTTCGTATCACTTACACTTGAATCACTTACCATATTCGAAGGTAGAATATATCGAGTGATTTGTCCCTAAAACATGTAGTCAATTATTTCACATTATTACTCCGTTAGCAACCAATCGAATATTGAATAATATCAATAATCCAAAAGAACTCCTTACCTTATTAATATTGGATCCGATTTCTAGCGATTATACGATGACTTCGAAAAAATCTAAGTTTCAAGCTTCCACTATATCTCTACAAAGAAGAAAAATGATTTCGAATGAGGGAAAGTAAGGTGATGGTCTAGGTCAAAATGACCATCCAAAACCAAAGAAAATAAAATATTGAGAAGAATACTTACCGATTGATCAAGAAACGAATGTTAATATGGATGAGAAGAAGAAATAGAGAAAAGATGAAAGTTCAGTTATGAAGGAAATTGTATGTTGATATTCGGGTATCAAGGAAGATGGACAAAAGATGAATATGAAACCAATCCAAAGAGAAGAAAAATGCACTATTGTGCTAGAAGATTTCGGCAAAGAGAATAGAAAATTGGGAGAAGATGACACTAAAGTTGCAAATGTGATTTTTGGCCAAAACAATACCAAGACCCTACCAAATGCCAAAGTAAAATTTCAGCTACCTATCTACCCCCAGAACCGTCCACATGCATAGTCATAAGGGTCAAAATTTTGCTAACCATACTTTCCATAGCATTCTCCATGAAATAAGCCACTTGTTCCCCTTACTTGCTTTTTCCTTTTGATTCCTTTCCCCAACCTCAACCTTTCCTTAATTCTTTAGCCACCATACAAAAAATAAAGAGGTCAAACTTGCCATAAATACCTCTTGGCCGACACTTAAGGAAAGAGTGCAAAAATATTAGTCAAAAATTGCATACAAAGGGATTTGAACCTCTTTCAGACTGACCATCAGTTTGCGGATGGAATGCAGTACTGAAATTTAATTTCGTACCCATGGCCTCTTGCAACTTTTTCCAAAATCTCAAAGTAAACCTCGGATCACTATCCGATATAATAGACATAGGTACACCACGCAATCTTACTATCTCTGCCATATACAACTCAGCTAACTTATCCAGTGAATAATCAACACGTACTGGGATAAAGTGAGCCGACTTTGTTAATCTGTCCACAACAACCCACACAGCATCCTTCTTTCTCGGAGTCATCGGCAACCCCATCACAAAGTCCATGGTAACCCGATCCCAATTCCATTCGGGAACCATCACTGGTTGAAGCAATCCCAAAGGCACTTGATGTTCAACTTTCACTTGTTGACAAATCAAACACTTTGCCACAAACTCTGCAATATCTCTTTTCATCCTCGGCCACCAATAAAACTTCCTCAAGTCGTTGTACATTTTCGTACTACCCGGGTGCATTGAAAAATAACTACTATGTGCCTTAAGCAAAATATTTCTGATCAACTCCTCATCTCTAGGTACACAAATTCTGTCACGGTATAATAAACAATCATTCGAGCCCACTCGAAAATCAAAGTCACTTTCTAATTCGCACTTAGCTCTCTTGGCTTGCATCTCACTGTCATTCCTCTGAGCCTCACATATCTGTTGAACAAATAGTGGCTTAGCTCTCAACTCTACCAAAATAGCACTATCATCAGACAATGCTAAACTCGTGCCCATAACTTTTAGAGCACACAAGGATTTCTTACTCAGGGCACCCGCAACCACATTTGCTTTTCCCGGGTGGTAGTCAATGACTAACTCATAGTCTTTCAACAACTCCAGCCACTGCCTCTGTCTCAGATTCAGATCCTTCTGATCCATCAAATATCTTAAACTCTTATGATCCGTAAAGATTCGACATTTCTCACCATACAAATAATGTCGCCAAATGTTTAACGCAAAAACAATCGCAGCCAACTCCAAATCATGGGTCGGATAATTCTTCTCGTGCAGCTTTAGCTGCCTTGAGGCGTAAGCGACTACCTTACCCTCTTGCATCAACACGCAACCGAGACCATTAAACAACACATCATTGTAAACCACGAACTCCTTCCTCGATTCTAGTTGAACCAAAATTGGTGCCTCAATCAACATTGTTTTTAGTCTTTTTAAACTTTGTTGACATGTCTCAGTCCATTCAAACTTGACATCTTTATGCAATAGTTTCATCATTGGGGTAGCAATAACAGAGAACCCCTTCACGAAACGTCTGTAATATCCTGCTAATCCCAAGAAGCTTCTAACTCTGACACATTCTTCAGCTGTTTCCAATCCACAATAGCCGAAATCTTACTTGGGTTAACTCTGACACCATCACCCGACACAACGTGTCCCAAAAATCCGATCTCTCTGAGCCAGAACTTACTCTTGCTGAACTTAGCATACAACTGCTTATCTCTTACAGTTTGCAAGACAATTCTCAATTGCTCCTCATGATCATTCTCATCCTGAGAATAGATCAATATATTGTCAATAAAAACAACTACAAACTTATCCACATATGGTCTGAAAACACGATTCATCAGATCCATAAAAATTGCAGGTGCATTTGTCAAACCGAACGGCATAACCAAAAACTCATAATGGCCATACCTCGTTCGAAATGCAGTCTTCAATACAT
Organism: Gossypium rotundifolium; assembly: GCA_025506655.1. Classification (NCBI taxonomy): domain Eukaryota; kingdom Viridiplantae; phylum Streptophyta; class Magnoliopsida; order Malvales; family Malvaceae; genus Gossypium; species Gossypium rotundifolium. The sequence continues at coordinate 96,136,222 of CP106724.1, read as the reverse complement.
CTTGCTCTTTCAATCTGAGCTGATAATAACCCAACCTCAGGTCTACCTTGGAGAATACTGTAGCTCCTTTCAATTGATCAAAAAGATCATCAATCCTTGGTAAATGATATCAATTCTTCACCGTCACCTTGTTGAGTTGTCTATAGTCTATACACAGCCTCATAGACCCATCTTTCTTATTCAAAAATAATACTGGAGCACCCCACGGTGAGTAACTCGGTCTTACGAAACCCTTATCTATCAACTCTTGCAACTGTATCTTCAGTTCTTTCAACTCTACAGCTGCCATTCTATATGGAGCAACAGAAATTGATGCCATTCCTGGAATCAATTCAATCCCAAACTCGACCTCTCTCACTGGAGGTAATCTGGGTAATTCTTTCGGGAATACATCCGGATACTCGCATACCACTGGCACTGTTTCAAACTTTACCCCACTCTCTCGAGTATTCATCACAAAGGCGAGATAGGACTCACAACCTTTTCTCAAACATTTCTCCATCACTAAGGAAGAAATCATCACAGGTAAACTGTCTGTTCCACCTAATTGAACCCAAACCACATCTCCACTCTCACATTTCAATTCAATGTACTTACTACCACAGTTCACTAAAACATTATCGGTAGTTAACTAGTCCATACCTAGGATTAAATCAAACTCATCAAACGGTAACAACATCAGATCTACCAAAAAACAATGATTCTCAAACATCAAAGGACAATTTTTACACACCTTGTCCACTAACACATGCTTACCTAACGGGTTTGACACCTTAACCACAATATCTGTAGACTCAACGGTCATACTCAAATTAGATGCTAATCTCATGAAAATATAAGAATGAGTAGACCCGAGATTTATTAAAACAATAACAAGGATGTCAAAGAGAGAAAAAGTACCCATTATCACGTCTGGGGAGGATGCCTCTTCGCGAGTGCGAATAGCATACGTCTTTGCAGGTGCCCAACCCTCTGGTCTCACAGTAGAATCTTTGGATGTACCTCTACCACTAGCACTTCATCTTGGGTTCCTCGGTGGTCTACCCCTTGTAGACACGTCACTAGGTCTCATTTCTTGCTTCTCTTCCTTATCATCCCTTTCGGGGCAGTTTCGAATAAAATGGTCGGGGGAACCAAACTTATAACATTTTTGACTATTTCCCAACACTTTTCGGTGTGATAACTACCACAACTTGGACATTCCGGTTTACCTTTCGCATTGCCTACACTTTCCATCAAGGTAGCTTGGACTCTCAAACCCGAACGAATATTGTCTAATCTCGATGCGAATATCCCACTGAGGCTGTCGTCCGAGGATTCACTTTCTTGGACCTTTTTGACTGGGCTTGATATGACTTTCCCATCGACCTTTTTCTAATATCTCGGGCTTCACTCACAGCCTTTTTCTTTTCTTTACTCAACTCTTCGGCCTTACTTTCCCTTTCCACTAGCACACAAACTCTTTCAACTCCAAAATACCCACTAGGAATTTGATGTCCTCATTCAGTTCATCCTCGAACCTCTTACACAAGATGGTCTCTGTCGACACACATTCCTGACCGTATTTGCTAAGCCTAACAAACTCACGCTCATACTCTGCTACTGACATTCTTCCTTGCTTCAACTCGAGGAATTCTTTCCTCTTTCGATCTGTAAATCGTTGGCTTATATACTTCTTTCGAAACTCTTCCAGAAAGAAGTCCCACGTCACCCACTCTTTCGGGACCACTAACGTTAGCGTTTTCCACTAGTGGTATACCGAATCTCTCAACAAGGATACGACACACTTCAAGCTCTCTTTGGTGTACATGAGAGTTCATCAAACACTCTCATCGAGTTCTCTAACCAGAACTTCGCCCTCTCAAGGTCATCATCTACCTTAGCTCTAAACTCCTCGGCCCCATGCTTTCTAATCTTATCCACCGGGGGTTTAGATATCCTTACTACATCCATACCTTGGGGAGCCACAGGAATTGGCTGAGGTATAGGAGGAGGTGGAGGAGGTTGAGCATTAGGGTTCGCTCGAACAAAGTCCAAGTACCAATCACCCATCATCTGGAGAAAGGCCTCTCTTGCCTCTTCCCCTTGACCCCTAGCCTCGGGTCCACTTTGCACAGGCACGGTCCCTTGCGTAGGAGCCGGTGCATTACTGGCTGCTTCATCAGCCGTAGATTGAGCGAGATCCATATTCTATATAAAACAAGGTTTAAAATCATCAAAAGCCACCATACTATCATTGTACACTTTATGGCATGTATAGCTAGACTCTTACACCTGCTATGGTAGTCCTAGAACCGACTAAACCATAGCTTTGATACCACTAAATGTAACACCCCTTACCTGGGTTCTACGTCGGAACCGGTCTTAAGGCGTTACCTTAATAAAATCCTCACGTTCGCCACTCAGGCTCATCGACTTCACTCAAAAGTCATCTCAACAACCTCATTCTCAATTTACGAGGCCTCATTCATATATACGAGGGCTCTCGAGACTATTCTAAAACTTTATCGAATATTAAAAATTTTATCTTTTGTACAGGGCTAACACGCCCGTATAAAAAGAGACACGCCTGTGTGTAGTCACACACGCCCATGCCTTCAACCCGTGGTGAACACTGACTTCACCCACACGGCCTCAAAGCTTAGTCACACGCCCGTGTGACTAGCCCGTGGTCTATCCTAACTTAAAAGATTAACTTGTAGGGGACACACGGCCAGAGAACACACCCATGTGCTGATCGGTGTCACACATGGCCTAGACACATGCCCATATATCTATTCACATGTACAAGAACAAAGCTATTTGCTAAGCTCTTCTCACCCCTATGGCATTCACAACATGCACTCATACAAAACATCCAAAATCAACTTCAATTTAAAAGAAATCTCACATAGAAAACTACATCTTTTCATATAATACGATAGCCAACAACTATGGCATTATACAAAATTCACTATCCATCTAAAGGCCAACACATATTAGCCATATACAACAAAAATTCACTAACTTCTCTAGCCCCTATACATGCCATATACAAAACATTGAATCTCATACACCAGAGTGTGTTGATATGTGGGTTATCTTCTAATGATCCTCGTATCTCGGTTCACCACTTTTATTCTATAAACAAAGGAAAAGAAAAGGGAGTAAGCTTTGAGCATAGTAAGTTTATACATAAACAATTAAGCATTATAGTATAAGCTAAACAATAATTAGCATTATACTAACACATAAGGTACAACTATGCTTACTCTTTCTATTCCTTACCACATTTCCAACACATTATGAATCACATACTCATAACCATTGGAATGCACCCCTACATTCAATATCACATTTACACAATATACAACATATCTTTATTTCTCGATAACACATCCACACAGATATACTAATCACTACTACCACCACACAACTAATCCATACAACTAATTCACACAGCTAATCCACAAAGCTAATCCACACAGCTAATCCGCACAGCTAATGTCTCGGTGGTTCCGCACCTAGCCTACCACAATCAATTAATAAGGTAGTATTGCACTTAGCCTACCACAAAGGTAATCATAGTGGTCTTGCACTTAGCCCACTAAACGATATACCTAATGATAGCATCGCACATAGCCAGCTCATCATTAATATGCATTAGGATGGCATCGCACTTAGCCCACCATCTAGCATTATCAATACAAATTCACATGTTTACTTACTCTATCATTCATTCACAAATTCTAACACATTCATCCCACATAGGTTCTCAATCATTCTCATTCATTCTCAATCATGCTACACAGTAGCTAGCATTAACAAATTTGTAAGTATAAATGCATTGTTTATGCATAGACTTACCCTGATACTCAAAAGTATAGAAACGTGCAATTTAGTCCACCACCTTGCTTTTGCCTCGGTTTCGATCTGGCCTTTGTCTTTCTTGATCTATAATAAATAAATCAGCTTATTCAATACACACTTTGACTAAATTGACTCACATCTCATACTTTAGTAAAATTACTATTTTACCCCTAAACTTTCTCATATTTACACTTTAGCCCCAAGGCTTGTAAAGTGATTTTTATTCAACTTTCTAGCCTTTCATGCTTAGCTGAATCACTTATTCAACTATGGCATTCATCCATTCTCACTAAATCACACATATATGACCAAACTCAAGATTTTTACAAACTAGTCCCTACATGCATTTTCATGGAAAATCACTTAGCAAAAGATGCTTCTACTACATCAAGCTTTCATATTCTTCCATAAAACATCAAAATACATGCAAGTCATACATAAGAACACTTTTGAACATCCATTTTAGCTCACCAAATAGCTAAAAATATCTTACTCATGCTACTAGAACTTCAAAAATACGAAGAATATCAAAAACCGGGCTTTGGAGCACTTACTACCAAGCTTGAAAAATTTGAAGAACCCTAACAATGGCAATTGAAATTTTCGACAGCTTGGGAAAGAAGATGAATGAATTTTTATCATATTTTCACCTATTTAATCATTTAAATAACCAAATAAACAAAATGCCCTTTTTGATAAACTTCCTATTTTAACTCATCTTTGCCCAATTTTGTCCAAAAACTAAAATTGGGAAAATTTTTCATTAAAGACCTCTAATTAATATTCTAAAGCTATTTCACACAAATCACTTCTAGAATCTCACATTTTGTAACTTTTGCAATTTAGTCCTTTTAGACAATTCAACCACCATTTCACAAAAATACTTCATGAAACTTTCACACTAGCATGCACACATAGTATAAAACTAATAAAAACTCATTCATAACCCTTAGATTTGTGGTCTCACACCACTATTCTGACTAGACCCTAAATCGAGATGTTACATAGACAAAGAAGACGTGAGAGATCTACCCAAAGACAAGCCTAGATGGAACTTGGAAATAAAAATGATGGACAAGGTAATGGAGTCGAAGAAGTGCACAATCCAATCTTTATTGCTGATGATAGGGATTGTGCCATAAGACAATAAGGTTGTGCCACTCTTCAATGAGTTAAATCTGGAAATTAGAAGACCAGATATCAAGGCACCCAAATTCAAATTAAAACCAGTGATGTTTCAAATGCTTTAAACGATGGGCTAGTTTAGTGGTATGCCCACGAAAGATCCACACTTACACCTTCGATTATTCATGGAGGTGAGTGATTCATTTAAAATAGATGGTGTGACTGAAGATGCATTAAGGTTGAAGTTGTTTCAATACTCGTTGCGAGATCGAGCATGAGCATGGCTAAATTCATTGCCACCAAGTTCAATATCTATATGGCAAGAATTAGCAAAAAGATTTTTGGTAAAGTATATTCCACCGAGCCAGAATGCAAAGTTGCGAAATGAGATAACTACTTTTAACAATTGAATGATGAGTCTTTATATGCAGGATGAGAAAGATTCAAAGAATTGTTTCGTAAGTGTCCTTATCATGGGATTCCTTATTGTATTCAGTTGGAGACATGTTAGAACGGTCTCAACGTGCACACAAGATTAATGGTAGATGGTTCTGTGAAAGGTGCGATTTTGTCTAAGTCTTATAATAAGGCTTAAGAGATCATCGAAAGGATCGCAAGCAATAATTACCAATGGCTAACAAATCGAGTAGTTTTTAGAAAACGAGTTGCTGGAGTGCATGAAGTGGACGCAATGACTTCACTTTCGGCTCAGGTATCTTTTATTTTCTCTATGTTAAACAGTTTACCATTAATGGTTTAAATAATTTTACAGCTCAATCACCAAGTCAGTATGATGTTATTTCTTACGTATAATGTAGGGATGGTCATTCTTTTGAGAATTTCCCTTCAAATCCCAAATTAGTTTTTTATGTAAGGAACCAGTATCAAAATAGAAATGGACAAGGACCATAGTCCAATTTCTACAATCCTTCATGGCGAAAAGATCCGAATTTTCCTGGAGTAACCAATGAAATAGATTGAACAACAATCAGATGCAACATAAACCCAACCAAACCCAATAGTTTAACCAATAAGCCCTAAAACCACCTCAAGCTGAGTCATCAAATAGTTTGGAGGACTTGTTGAAAGCATACATGGTGAAAAATGACGTCTTGATCGAAAGTCAAGCAGAAACAATCCAAAGTCAAGTAGCAACGCTAAAAAATCTAGAGAATTAGATAGGTTAGTTAGCTACTGAGTTTCATAGTAGATCACAATGAGCCTTGCCAAGCGATACAGAAAATCGAGAAATTTGGATAAGGAACATTGCAAGGTAGTCGAGTTACGAAGTGGTAAGATTTTGGAACCTAAGCATGTAACAACCTATTTTTAGTGAAATCAAAATAGTGGTTTTGAGACCACAAATCTGACGAGTAAATTATTATTATTATTTATTATATTAATGTTTGTGGAGTGTTAAGAAGGTTGTAACAGCCTATTTTTGGTCAAATCAGAATAGTAGTTTTGGGATTACAAATCTGAAGTCAAAATATTTACTTTATTATTTTTTAAAGTTTACAGCATGATAGAATTATTGTGTGAAAGTTTCGTAAAGAAATTTTACTGTTTGAATACTTAATTCGGTAAAAAGGACTAAATCTCATAAAGCGTAAAACTTGTGTTCTATTAGCTAAAAGTGCCAAATAGCTATGGAACATTAAAGTAAAGGTCCTTAAGTGGTAAATAAGCCATTTATGGGTTAGTGGATGATGATAGCATGGCAATTGGTGTAATCCATAATATTTTTAAAAGTTAAATAGGTAATTTGGTTAATATAGGTTAATTAAAATAAAACAAAATAAAATTATCATCATCTTTCACCATTTTCAACCGAAACTTAAAAGAGAAAGAAGTCATTTTGTCTTCAACATTCGGTAATCTTAATATCTTCAATTAAGGTAGATTTTTGCTTGATTTTTAATGATTTCTATATTTTTGAGATCGTTGCTTCGTATTCTAGCTAGTCCGTACCTTAGATTTTGAAATTGTTAAAGATTTAACGTGTTTCCATTGTTGAATGTTTGAGTAAATTGATGTTGATGATATATTATGAAGGTTTATTGATAGATTTACTAGTTTTGTAAAGTGATTTTTGACAAAAATGTCAAAAAGGGATTAATTTGTGAAATTGTAAAATTATGTGGGTAAAAGTAAATAAATAATATATATGGGTTGCTAGGAACTCCATTAAAATTTGGCTAGCATAGTTAGGAACTCCATTAAAATGAATATTGAATGAGTTAATTTTTGATATTATTAAGATAAAAAAAAGATCAGAACTAGATTGGGGGAAAGGAAAAGTTGACGATTAGCCGATAGTTGTTAATTGAGTGATACGAGGTAAGTTCGTATAATTAGAATCAAACTTTTAAATACTTGTAAATATTTGAAATGGATGTATGTAATTGAGTAAATGATCTACTTGAAATTCAAATGCCTTATTGATATATTATGATGGTTACCGGATCCCTATTTGAACCGTAAGAATTCGTAGGATACAAGTGACATGTCACTAGGGTTACCGTTTCGGTCGAGCTCCTGCATTTTTTGTGGACTCACCATAGCTCGTATGAGCTTACCGATATATCAGCTCGTAAGAGTTTACTATTTTAGCTCAATAAAGCTTACTGTTCATCAGCTCAGGAGGTGCTTACTGATCATAGCTCGAAAGAGCGGAAATGATAATGAATTGACGGATTACTAATTTATATGTTATGTATATCACCTGAGTATCTCTCGATATTCTAATAGGTTCAATGGGCATAAATTCTGTTATTGGTTATGTGAAAAAGATATGTGTTATATGGATGAGTTACTGTTACTGTTATCGAATGAATTACCATTTATATGATTGAGAATGAAATGTCAAAAATGATGTACATGATATATGTGAATTCGATATGATACAATGTTTGAGTATTAAATTGAGATAATGGATGATTACATGCACTTATATGACTAACTTGTTGATGAATGCTTGTGTATAGGCATTTGGCAAGTGATTTTGGTGTATTTTATTTAATTGTTTGATTATGTATAGATGGTAAGTTTAATTTTGAATTATACGGGCTTACTAAGCTTTAAAGCTTACTCTATTTCTTTTCCATGTTTTATAGAGGTTCGATAGCTCGCTCGATCCGGATAAAGTCGGAGGTATACATCATACTATCCAGTTGCTGTTGGTACTTTTGAACTCTTGGATATTTGTAAGTAGGGCATGTATAGGCAAGTCATTAAAATGATAGTTATTGTAACACCCTTAACCCGTAACCATCACCGAGTTAGGGTTAAGAGCGTTACCAGACAGATCGGAACCATTTACAGAAAATTCATACAACATTTCATCAATCACAATCACAATCACAAATTCTTTGCCCGATTCTGGTTGTATTAACACTGGAGCTTCTGCTAACAGAGTTTTCAGTTGATCAAAACTTTTCTGACATTTTTCAGACCATTCAAATCTAACATCTTTCTGAAGTAATCTAGTCAACGGAGTAGCTATCACTGAAAATCCTTTCACAAACCGGCGATGATAACTAGCTAAACCTAGAAAACTATAGACTTCAGACACATTTCTCAGAGGTTTCCAATCCAAAATAGCAGAAATCTTTGTCGGATCAACACGAATCCCAGAAACTGACACAATATGTCCCAGAAAACTAACCTCATGCAACCAAAATTCACATTTGCTGAATTTTGTATACAATTACTTTTCTCTCGAAGTTTGCAATACAATTCTCAGGTGTTCAGCATGCTTATTTTCATCATGTGAATAAATCAATATGTCATCTATGAATACTACAAAAAATTTATCTAGGTACGGTCTGAAAATTCTGTTCATCAGATCCATAACAACAGTCGGAGCATTGGTTAGTCCAAATGGCATAACTAAAAACTCATAATGCCTGTACCTCATTCTGAAAGCAGTCTTCGAAATATCTAAATCTTTAACTCCCAATTGCTAGTATCCCGATCTCAGATCAATCTTGGAAAATACAGTAGCCCCTTTTCACTGATCAAATAAGTCATCAATTCTAGGTAACGAATATTTATTCTTTATGGTCACCTTATTCAACTGATAGTAGTCTATACACATTCTCATCGTGCCATCTTTCTTTTTCACAAACAGAATAGGAGCACCCTAAGCAAAAAACTCGGTCTAGCAAACCCTCTATCGGTTAATTCTTGCAACTGTTACTTTAACTCTCTCAACTCTATTGGTGCCATTTTATACGGAGCTATTGAAGTAGGTGTCGTATTAGGCATCAATTCAATTCCAAACTCAACTTCACGAATCGGAGGTAAACCTGGTAACTCTTCAGGAAACACATCAGAAAACTCACATACAATAGGTACTGACTCAATTTTCCTTTCAGACATTTTCGAATCAATTATATAAGCAAAATATGCCTCATATCCCTTTTTAACATAACTCTGAGCTTTCAATACCGATATCTCAGTAGGCAATCTACTCAAATCATTAGACTCAACTCGCACAATCGAACATCTCAAATTGATAGTCTTCTTTTTGCAGTTCACAACAACATCATGCAAAGACAACCAGTCCATACCCAAAATAATATCAAACTCATCAAGTGGAAGAAGCATTAGATCAGTAGAGAAACATTTATCTCTAAACATTAACGGATAGTTCTTGAATACTTTATCAACCAAAACACTTTTACCTAAGGGGTTCGATACTTTTATAGCAAACTCAGTAGACTCTACAAGCAAAGTCTTACTGAATACTAAATTCATGCATATATAAGAATGCATAGAACCAGGGTCTATCAATGCAATCACAAAAGTATCATAAAGAGTAAAAGTACCCGTTATAACATCAGGTGCTGAAGCTTCCTCACGAGCTCAGATACAATAGGCTCTGGCAGGCGCTCTAGCTTCAGATCTTGCAATAGTATCTCTCGTAGTCCTCTGACTGCCACCAATATTTCTTACATTCTTTGGAGGTCTACCTCCCATAGGTGCATTATCAAGTCTCGTATTCTGAACAATCTCTAGCCCGACAGACTCAGGACAATCACGAATGAAATGATCAAGCGATCCACATCTGAAGCAAGCTTTGTCGTTTAATCTACAACTTCCCGAATGCCTTTTTCCACAATGTTTACATTCAGGTCTCTCGGATCGAACATTACCAACACTGGCCACTAAATTTGCTGGGTTTCCGGAACTAACTTGCGATCTAGATCGATTCCTGTTCAAGTGTCCCATATTATATTTTTAATGACTTTGATCATCTCTGAATCTCTTCGGAACAGACTGAAATGATTTGCTCGTAAATCTCTTTCTCGTGTCTCTAGCTTCAGACTCAACTTTTCTTTTATCTTTCCCGAGTGCTTTAGCTTTGCATGCTCGGTCAACGAGAACAACAAACTCTTTTATTTCTAAAATCCCAACTAGTAAACGAATGTCTTCATTAAGACCATCTTCAAATATTTTACACATTATAGCTTCAGATGATATGCGAGCATACTGACTTAATCTCACGAACTCTCGTTCATACTCAGAAACAGTAATTCTGCCCTGTTTTAGTTCCAAAAATTTCTTCCATTTCTGATCGATGAATCTTTCACTGATATATTTCTTCCGAAACTCGATCTGAAAGAAGTCTCATGTAACTCGCTCTTTCGAAACAATGGAAATCAGAGTTTTCCACCATTGATAAGCCACATCTCAAAGTAATGATACTACACATTTTATGCAGTCTTTCAGAGTCAAAGACATTTCGTCAAATACTCGAATAGTATTTTCTAATCAGAATTCGGCCTTTTCAGCATCATCATCATTAGTAGCCCAGGATTCTTCAGCCCCATACTTACGAATCTTATCAACAGGAGGCTTATTCCATGAGTTCAGATTTACTGTTGGAGGTATATCAGATGTTTGAGGGGGATTAACCAGGGGCGAGGGTTGCAAAACAGTTGGGTTATTCCTCATGAATTGAGTGAACCACTCACTCATCATCTTGAAGAAAGCTTGTTTAGCTTCTCCCTCTTGACCGCTCGTAGTCGGTCTCGAATAAGAAGGCACTGTCCCTTGCGCGGGAGTAGGCACATTACTTTCCACGTCATTAGCTATAGCTCTTTTGTGATCCATTGTTATACAGAAATCACATTTTATACGTTAGGATTCATCACACTATCACAATTCAGACATATGGCATGTATAGCTAGACTCTGACACGCTACGTTAGTCCGAGAATCAACTAAACTATAGCTTTGATACCAACCAAATGTAACACCCTTAACCCGTAACCATCACTAAATTAGGGTTAAGAGCATTACCGAACAGATCAGAACCATTTTCAGAAAATTGATACAACATTTCATCAATCACAATCATAATGTCCCTTAAATGAGTCATTTAAACCCTAAGCATGCTTATAAATCGAGTCGGGACTAAAACAAAGCATATACAAAAGTTCTCGAAAACTTAAAAACTTTTCTAAAATACAGGGGATACACGCCCGTGGGAGCCAACCTTGTGCCCTCCACGGCTACTAGACACATCCGTGTGTCCTCCCTGTGGCCAAACCTAATTCCTCAGCACGGCCACCGAGCACGCCCGTGTACCTTGGCACTGGTCAATCCTGCCAAAGCAACACGGTTACCAAGCACCCCCGTGTGCTAAGGCCGTGCACTACTAAGCCATATACTAACTTTCTCACACGCTTCTAGGCATGCCTGTGTGCCATGGCCGTGTACCCTTAAGCAAGCTACTGACTTTACCCCACGGTCACTAGGCACGCCCGTGTGCCATGACCGTGTGACATTATAGGTCCTTTGCAAGACCAAAATGCCACCCAATTGGGTCATACCTACAGGCAATATTTACCAAATAATATCATGCATATATGGAAACAAAAAACATACCAAATTGACCAATCAATCTATACATTCAATACCAATTTCATTCATGCCAAATTACAAAACTAAAACTCATAACATCACAAGTATAATTCATCCAAAACTTACTCAAAAACTTGACCATTTCTTGTGCTCCAAACCATACCGAAAATATGCATATTATAACTCATTCATTCAAGCATTTTATCAATTCAAAACTAGCCAAAACCATGGCTAAGTCCACTTCATAAACATATATACATATCTAGCCTATACATGCCATATCTAGTTATATACATTTTTCAAAGAGTACCAAAAAGAGTTTAGTAGTGTGATGACAATCCTTGATGGTCTCGAGCCTTCAGTAGCTTTGACGACCTATAAAACAGAGAAACAGACACGCAGAGTAAGCTTTCCAAAAGCTTAGTAAGTCAATATACAAACTTAGCATAAAATGCATTTTGAGTGATAAACCATAAAAGTAACATATTTTAACCCCATATTTAGTATAATTTTTGATGATTTAGCCCTTGATTTATGTAAAAAAGTGCTTTTAATCCTTTCTTTTCATGTTTATACTCGGGAAAGCACCCAAGGGCAAAAAGAACGAGAAACGGGCTTAAAACGGGCCAATTTGGGCCAAAGAGGAAATTGACACGGCCTGAACTTCAAGCTACACGGTCGTGCCACGTCAAATTACTTCACACGGCCGTGCCACAATTTACACGGCCGTGCCCCAATCGACAGAATCGAGACACGGCCTGAAGATGATATACACGGGCGTGTGCCATAGTCGTGCCCTTGCTGCGGGAAAGAGAAATTTCACTCGGATTTGGATGCTTGGAGGCAAAGAAACACATTCCTAAGTCTACTTAAACATCCTAGGAGGAATTCTACTTGAATTTGGATAATTGGGAGCCAAGTAAAGCATCTCAAAGCCTATATAAACACCCAAGGTAGCAACTAAAGGGAGTTCAGAGGTTTAAACAAGGAAGTTTTAAGCGAGTCTTACGCGAGCTTTTATTCAGGGAATTACTCGAAGATAGCTAGTTGATCCATCTCAAAAAGCCGAAGTTCTACTCAAGACAGAGGATCTCCTCTTCAATTCCTTCAGGGGGTTTTAGGGATTTCTCATGTTTTGTTTTATCTTTTCTCTTAAGATGTTTTCTTATTTTGTTATGAACTAAACCCTTCAGATACCTAAAGGGGATGAAACCTATGATGGATTCTGTTATTTGATTTCTAAATTATATGATAAGTACTTAGTTTGTTCTTAATTATGTTGCTTAATTTAATCCGATGTGCTTAGGTGGAGGATGAATAGACCCTGCCTAAGAGTAAATCTAACATAATTGAGCCGAGTTGATCGCACGCCTAGAGATAGGGTGACGAGATTTTGCCAGATTAGGGAGAAACCTAATATGGGAGTCCATTGATCGATTTACTGCTTCCTTAGGGGGTTATTATAAGAGAATGAGAGTTTCACGGATTAACCTAAGGTTAGACGTTATTCGCCTCGAGAGAGGGTTTAATATAGGTTAGGGAGTCTCACGGATCAAGCTAAGTAAAGAAGTCATATGAATTAAAAGTTAGATAACAAGTGAAGTCTAGGTGGATTCTTCCTGAGGGTATCATCGTAATCAATGGAGTATCTTCGAGTTATTTCCCAATTTGTTCATTTTATCTTTGTCTTTAGCTTAGTAGTCGTTAAACTAGATAAAATAAACCAATCACTCCATATTTTAGGCTAAATAATAGAAAGAAAGTGAGTAGTAGTACTTTTAGTTCCTTTGGGATCGATAAAATAATCTTGCCTAAACTATACTATTGTTCAATAGGTGCACTTGCCTCAATCATTGTCATAGTTAGTCTACAGGTTCGATCATTCATTATAAATATAAAAACTCGACTGTTTGACACGATCAAGTAAATATATTGGCATATTTCAATCACTTAGCAAATAATCACATATATACCTTGATTCATACTTGTGGCCACATTTGCCATATTCATCAATTCAAGATTCACATTCTCACATTTAAACATACATTTCTTCAACTTCAAGTCATATACGTACTTACCTTTTTATACACACTTAATGTACATTCAACATACTTGAAACGGATATTCGTTCACTAATTTGATCATAGCTCGGATTTACAATTCGTATCACAAAGTTGCCCATTGAACCTTCAGGAACCTAGTAGGATGCTCAGAAAGATCGGAATAGTCGTACAATGCCAACGTCCCGGATGAGGTCTTACATGCACTCGGATATCGATGCCACCGTCCCAGACAAGGTATTATACGAATCAATATGATGCCGATGTCCCAGACATGGCCTTACACGTAAAGCTCATATCGATGCCAACGTCCAGACGTGGTCTTACCCGTAAAGCTCATATCGATGCCAACGTCCCAGATGTGGTCTTACACGAAATCTCAAATCAACACCAATGTCCCTGACGTGGTCTTACATGATAAAATAGAACAGATATCTATGTAATGACATAGCTAATGCTATCTATTCCTAGGTTCGTATGGGACTTCTCGGACATTGTCACTATATCGAACTTATCTCGGAATTCATATGCATAACCTCTCAACATTATTCATTATCAACATTATTCATATGAGCAACCATAATTTCATACAAGTACGTTTATTTGCACAGTGACTTACCTCGGATTCGATTTATCGGAATGGACACGGCTACTCGGTTACTTTCGCTTTCCCGCGATCTAAGTTCATTTTCCTCTGTTCTTAATCTAAACATATTCAGAATTAATCCTTTTATTCACTAATTCATTAAATTCAATCCAAGGACACACATTTAGGGCTATTTGCAAATTACCCCCATACTTGCACAATTTATCAATTTAGTCCATTTTTATCAAAACATCAAATATACAAAATTTGTTCAACACATGCTTAGCCGAATTTCTCTAGGGACCATACAAGTCCATATTTTCCATCAATTTTTCAATTTAGTCCCCCAAATTGCTATTTTCTCAATTTAGCCCTTTTTAGCTAAATTCATCTAAAATTCAAGAACAAAACATATTCATCTAGCTCCAAACTTTCATTTAACACCATAAATTATCACAAAGCTCAACATAACATCAATGGCATTTCTCAAGAACAACATCAATTCATCAAATTGAGACACGAATTTTGTAGCTCTCAAAGCAACGATTGCCAAAACGTAGAAATTATTAAAAACCAAAATCAAACATCCCTTGAACTAAGCCCTCAAATGGCCAAAAATAACAAAGCCTTTCTTCCCTACTTTGTTTGTGTTTTCGGTGGAAAGATGATAACCATAGCAAATTTTATGCTTTTGTTTTTATTAATATATGATTTAATAATTCATTTCCAATTTCAACCTTATAACATAAAAACTTTAAAACATATTATACAAGGTCATTATTGACCATTTTCATTCCACTATCTCAAGTATTGGCGTAATTGACACATAAAACCTTCATACTTACAAAGACATGACAATTAAGCATCTTTTCATAAAACATACAAATTTGCATTTCAATGCAATTCAATCCTTCACTCGAATTAAACACACAGACAGACAAACAAGTTCATGAAAATTTACCACATACTTAGTCACATATCAACGGAAAAGGATATAATATTAAAATATTATACAGACTCAAATTTGTGGTCTCAAAACCATTGTTTCGACTAGGGTATAAACCAGACGGTTACAATTCTCCCCCCTTAGGGATTTTCATCCCCAAAAATCTTACCGTTAAACAGAGCCGGATATTGTTGTCTCATTGAGTCCTCAGGCTCCCACGTAGCCTATTTTATTCCGTGTCGATTCCACAGTACTTTAACTAGTGGAATTTTCTTATTTCTCAACTCTTTCACTTCACCAGCTAAGATACAGATCGGTTTCTCTTCGTATGTCATATCAGATCAAATTTTAATTTTAGATGAAGCAATAACATGTGACGGATCAGATTGATATCAACGGAGCATCGAAACATGAAATACATTATGAATCTTTTCTAGCTCAGTGGGCAACTTTAATCTATAAGCAACAGGCCCAACACGCTCAATGATCTCATATGGTCCGATGAATCTCGGACTTACTTTGCCTTTACGTCCGAATTGAAGCACTTTCTTCCACGGAGACACTTTCAAAAATACTTTGTCGCCGATCTCAAATTCTATTTCTTTTCGTTTCAAGTCTGCATAAGACATTTGATGACCAGATGCTGCTTTCAAACAATCTAGGATCAATTTCACTTTCTGTTTTGAATCTTTTATCAAATCAACCCCATGGAGCTTATTTTCACTGAGCTCGGTCCAATACAAAGGTGTACGACATTTACATTTGTGCAAATCTTCATAAGGTGCCATTTTGATGCTTGTTTGAAAACTATTATTATACGCACATTTGATCAATGGCAGATACTGTTCCCACGAACCATTAAACTCAAGAATACAGCACCGTAACATATCCTCTAAAATCTAAATGATCCACTCAGATTGACCATCTGTCTGCGGATGAAAAGCTGTAATGAATTGCAATTTCGTGCCAAAGCTTCCTGAAACTTCATCCAAAATTGCGATGTGAATCTCAGATCTTTATCTGACACAATGGATAGTCGCACCCAGTGCAACCTCACAATCTCAGAAATGTAAAGCTTGGCTAATCTCTCAAGTGTGTAGCCAGATCTTACTAGAATAAAATGGGCAGTTTTCGTTAATCTATCAACCACGACCCATATCGCATCTTTCTTTCTCAGAGTTAAAGGCAAACCAGAAACAAAATCCATCATCACTCTATCCCATTTCCATTCAGGAATCAAAATTGGTTGTAACAAACCTGATGGAACTTGATGTTCAGCTTTCACTTGCTGATAAACTAAACCTTTCGAAATGAAGTCAGAAATGTGCCGTTTTATACCAGACCACCAGTAGTGTCGTTTCAAATCATAATACATTTTAGTACTTCCAGGATGAACAGATAGACTACTATTGTGTGCTTCACTCAGAATCAGATAAATCAACTTCAGATTTCTCGGAACACAGATATGATCCCGGAATCTCAAACAATCATCAACAATTTGAAATTCAGATTCAGAATTCAATTCACACTGAGCTCGTTTCGCTAGTAATTAATTATCAGATTTCTGAGCATCACATATCTGTTGTATAAACAATTGTTTTGCTTTTAATTCAGTTACCACAAAACTGTCATCAGTCAAATCTAGCAGGGCATTCAGAGCATGTAGTGCAAACAATGATTTTCGACTCAGTGGATCAGCAACAACATTTGCTTTACTCGAATGATAATCTATCACAATCTCATAATCTTTCGACAACTCAAGCCATCTTCTCTGACGCAGGTTCAAATCATTCTGAGTCATCAGATATTTCAAACTTTTATGATCTGAAAACACAAGACATTTCTCACCATACAGATAATGACGCCATATCTTAAGTGCAAACACAATCGCAATTAACTCCAGTTCGTGCGTCGGATAGTTCTTTTCATGAGGCTTCAATTGTCTTGAGGCATAAGCTACAACTTTGCCTTTTGCATCAAAACGCATCCCAGACCGTTCAACGAAGCATCACTGTATATCACAAATTCTTTGCCTGATTCTGGTTGTATTAACACTAGAGCTTCTGTTAACAAAGTTTTCATTGATCAAAAATTTTCTGACATTTATCAGACCATTCAAATCTAACATCTTTCTGAAGTAATATAGTCAACGGAGTAGCTATCACTAAAAATCCTTTCACAAATCGGCGATAACAACCAACTAAACCCAGAAAACTACAGACTTTAGACACATTTCTCGGAGGTTTCCAATCCAGAATAGCAGAAATCTTTCTCGGATCAACACGAATCCCAGAAGCTGACACAATATGTCCCAGAAAGCTAACCTCATGCAACCAAAATGCACATTTGCTGAATTTCGCATACAATTGCTTTTCTCTCAAAGTTTGCAATACAATTCTCAGGTGTTCAGCATGCTCATTTTCATCATGTGAATAAATCAATATGTCATCTATGAATACTACAACAAATTGATCTAGGTACGGTCTGAAAATTCTGTTCATCAGATCCATAAAAATAGCAGGAGCATTGGTTAGTCCAAATGGTGTAACTAAAAACTCATAATGCATGTACCTCGTTCTGAAAGCAGTCTCTGGAATATTTGAATCTTGAACTCTCAATTGATAGTATCCCGATCTCAGATCAATCTTGGAAAATACAATAGCCCCTTTTAACTGATCAAATAAGTCATCAATTCTGGGTAACGGATATTTATTCTTTATGGTTACCTTATTCAACTGACGATAATGTATACACATTCTCATAATGCCATCTTTCTTTTTCACAAACAAAACAGGAGCACCCCAAGACGAAAAACTCGGTCTAGGAAACCCTCTATCGATCAATTTTTGCAACTGTGACTTTAACTCTTTCAACTCTATTGGTGCCATTTTATACGGAGCTATCGAAATAGGTGTTGTACCGGGCATCAATTCAATTCCAAACTCAACTTCACGAATCGGAGGTAAACCCAGTAACTCTTCAAGAAACACATCAGAAAACTCACATACAATAGGTACTGACTCAATTTTCCTTTCAGACATTTTCAAATCAATTACATAAGTAAAATATGCCTCATATCCCTTTTTCACATAACTCCGAGCTTTCAATACCGATATCTCAGCAGGCAATCCATTCAAATCATTAGACTCAACCCGAACAATTTCATTATTCAAACATCTCAAATCGATAGTCTTCCTTTTGCAGTTTACAACAGCATCATGCAAAGACAACCAGTCCATACCCAAAATAATATCGAACTCATCAAATGGCAGAAGCATCAGATCAGTAGAGAAACAGACATCTCTAAACATTAACAGACAGTTCTTGAATACTTTATAAACCAAAACACTTTTACCTAAGGGGTTTGATACTTTTATAGCAAACTCAGTGGTCTCTACAGGAAAAGTCTTATTGAATACTAAATTCATGCATATATAAGAATGCGTAGAACCAGGGTCTATCAATGCAATCACAGAAGTATCATAAAGAGTAAAAGTACCTGTTATAACATCAGGTGATGAAGCTTCCTCACGAGCTTGGATACAATAGGCTCTGGCAGGCGCTCTAGCTTCAGATATTGGAACAGTATCTCTCGTAGTCCTCTGACTGCCACCAACTTTTCTTACAATCTTTAGAGGTCTACCTCTCATAGGTGCATTATCAGGTCTCGTATTCTGATCAATCTCTGGCCCGATAGACTTAGGACAATCACGAATGAAATGATCAAGCGATCCACATCTGAAGCAAGCTTTGTCGTTTAATCTACAGCTTCCCGGATGCCTTTTTCCACAATGTTTACATTCAGGTCTCTCGAATCGAACATTGCCAACACTGGCTACTGAAGTTGCTGGGTTTCTGGAACTCACTTGCGATCTAGCTCGATTCTTGTTGAAATGTCCCATATTATCTCTTGAACGACTTTGATCATCTCTGAATCTCTTCGGAACAGACTGAAATGATTTCCTCTTAAATCTCTTTCTCGTGTCTCTAGCTTCAGACTCAACTTTTCTTTTATCTTTCCCGAGTGCTTCAGCTTTGCATGCTCGGTCAACGAGTACAACAAACCCTTTTATTTCTAAAATCCCAACTAGTAAATGAATGTCTTTATTAAGACATCTTCAAATATTTTACACATTATAGCTTCAGATGATATACATTCTCGAGCATACTAACTTAATCTCACGAACTCTCGATCATACTCAGAAACAGTCATTCGGCCCTATTTTAGTTCCAGATATTCCTTCCGTTTCTGATCGATGAATCTTTCACTGATATATTTCTTTCAGAACTCGATTTGAAAGAAGTCCCATGTAACTTGCTCTTTTGGAACAATGGAAATCAGAGTTTTCCACCATTGATATGCCACATCTCAAAGTAATGATACTACACATTTTATGCACTCTTCCGGAGTCAAAGACATTTCATCAAATACTCGGATAGTATTTTCTAACTAGAATTTGGCCTTTTCGGCATCATCATCATTAGTAGCCCAAAATTCTTCAGCCCCATACTTATGAATCTTGTTGACCGGAAGCTTATTCCACGAATTTAGATTTGCAGTTGGAGGTATATCAGATGTCTGAGAGGGATTAACCGGGGGCGGGGGTTGCAAAATAGTCGGGTTATTACTCATGAATTTAGTGAACCACTCACTCATCATCTAGAAGAAAGCTTGTTTAGCTTCTCCCTCTTGACAGCTCGTAGTCGGTCTAGAATAAGAAGGCACTGTCCCTTGCGCAGGAGCAGGCGTATTACTTTCTACTTCGTCAGCTACGTCTCTTTCGTGATCCATTGCTATACAGAAATCAAATTTTATATGTCAGGATTCATCACGCTATCACAATTCAG
Source organism: Gossypium rotundifolium (assembly GCA_025506655.1). Classification (NCBI taxonomy): domain Eukaryota; kingdom Viridiplantae; phylum Streptophyta; class Magnoliopsida; order Malvales; family Malvaceae; genus Gossypium; species Gossypium rotundifolium. The sequence continues at coordinate 96,115,936 of CP106724.1, read as the reverse complement.
ACATAGAGCATGTATAGTTAGACTCTGACACGCTACGTTAGTCTGAGAATCGACTAAACCATAGCTCTGATACTAACTAAATGTAACACCCCTAACCTATAACCGTCACCGGATTAGGGTTAAGAGCGTTACCAGATAGATCGAAACAATTTATAAAAAATTCATAAAACATTTCATCAATCACAATCATAATGTCCCTTAAATGAGTCATCGAGGCCCTAAGCACACTTATAAACCGAGTCGGGACTAAAACAAAGCATATAAAAAAGTTCTCAAAAAATTAAAAAATTTTCTAAAATACAGGGGATACACGCCCGTGGGAGCCAACCGTGTGCCCTCCACGGCTGCTAGACACACCCGTGTGTCTTCCCCGTGGTCAAACTTGATTCCTCAGCATGACTACCGAGCACGCCCGTGTACCCTGGCCCTGGTTAATCCTGCCAAAGCAACACGGTTACCAAGCACCCCCGTGTGCTAAGGCCGTGCACTACTAAGCCATATACTGACTTTCTCACATGGCTTCTAGACATGCCCGTGTGCCATGGCCGTGTGCCCTTAAGCAAGCTACTGACTTTACCCCACGGTCACTAGGCACGCCCGTGTGCCATGGCCGTGTGACATCATAGGTCATTTACAAGACCAAAAGGCCACCCAATTGGGTCATTTCTACAATCAACATTTAACAAATAATATCATGCATATATGGCAACCATAAACATACCAAATTGACCAATCAATCTATACATTCAATACCAATTTCATTCATGCCAAATTACAAAACTAAAACTCATATCATCACAAGTATAATTCATCCAAAGCTTACTCAAAAACTTGACCATTTCTTGTGCTCCAAACCATACCAAAAATATGCATCATATAACTCATTCATTCATATCAATTCAAAACTAGCCAAAACCATGGCTAAGTTCACTTCATCAGCATATACACATATCTAGCCTATACATGCCATATCTAGCTATATATATTTTTCAAAGAGTACCAAAAAGAGTTTAGTAGTGTGATGACGATCCTTGGCGGTCCCGAGCCTTAAGTAGCTTTGACGACCTATAAAACAGAGAAAACAGACACACAGAGTAAGCTTTCCAAAAGCTTAGTAAGTCAATATACAAACAAACTTAGCATAAAATGCATTTTGAGCAAGTAAATACATTGGAACATTCCAATCACTTAGCAAATCATCACATATATACCTTGATTCATACTTGTGGCCACATTTGCCACATTCATCAATTTAAGATTCACATTCTCACATTTAAACATACATTTCTTCAACTTCAAGTCATATAGGTACTTACCTTTTTATACACACTTAAAGTACATTCAACGTACCTGAAACGGATATTCATTCACTAATTTGATCATAGCTCGGATTTACAATTCGTATCACAAAGTTTCCTGTTGAACCTTTAGGAGCCTAGTAGGATGCTCAGAAAGATCGGAATAGTCGTACAATGCCAACGTCCCAGACATGGTCTTACACGTATAGCTCATATCGATGCCAACATCCCAGATGTGGTCTTACTCGTAAAGCTCGAATCGATGCAAATGTCCCAGACGTGGTCTTACACGAAATCTCAAATCAACACCAATGTCCCTGACATGGTCTTACGTGATAAAACAGAACAGATACCTATGTCATGACATAGCTAATCCTATCTATTCCTAGGTTCGTACGGGACTTCTCGGACATTGTCACTATATCGAACCTATCATGAAATTCATATGCATAACCTCTCATAAGCATTCAGTATTAAAATTAGTCATATGAGCAACCACAATTTCATACAAGTACATTTATTTGCATAGTGACTTACCTCGGATTCAATTTATCGGAATGGACATAGCTACTCGGTTACTTTCGCTTTCCCGCGATCTAAGTCCGTTTTCCTCTGTTCTTGATCTAAACATATTCAGAATTAATCCTTTTATTCACTAATTCATTAAATTCAATCCAAGGACACACATTTAGGGCTATTTGCAAATTACCCCTCATACTTGCATAATTTATCAATTTAGTCCATTTTTCTCAAAACATCAAATATAAAAAATTTGTTCACACGCATGCATAGCTGAATTTCTCTAGGGACCATACAAGTCCATATTTTCCATCAATTTTGCAATTTAGTCCCTCAAATTGCTATTTTCTCAATTTAGCCCTTTTAGCTAAATTCATCAAAAATTCAAGAACAAAACATATTCATCTAGCTCCAAACTTTCATTTAACACCATAAATTATCACAAAGCTCAACATAACATCAATGGCATTTCTCAAGAACAACATCAATTCATCAAATTGAGACATGGGTTTTGTAGCTCTCAAAGCAACGATTGCAAAAACGTAGAAATTATCAAAAACCAAAATCAAACATACCTTGAATTAAACCCTCAAATGGTCAAATATAACAAAGCCTTTCTTCCCTACTTTGTTTGTGTTTTCGGTGGAAAGATGATAACCATAGCAAATTTTATGCTTTTGTTTTTATTAATATATGATTTAATAATTCATTTCCAATTTCAACCTTATAACATAAAAACTTTAAAACATATTATACAAGGTCATTATGGACCATTTTCGTTCCATTATCTCAAGCATTGGCATAATTGCCACATAAAACCTTCATACTTACAAAGACATGACAATTAAGCATCTTTTCATAAAACATACAAATTTGCATTTCAATGCAATTCAATCCTTCGCTCGAATTAAACACACAGACAGACAAATTAGTTCACAAAAATTTACCACATACTTAGTCACATATCAAAGGAAAAGAATATAATGTTAAAATATTATACGGACTCGAATTTGTGGTCCTGAAACCACTGTTTCGACTAGGGTATAAACCGGACTGTTACAATTCTCCCCCTTAGGGATTTTCGTCCCTAAAAATTTTACCGTTAAACAGAGTCGGATATTATTGTCTCATTGAGTCCTTAGGCTCCCACGTAGCCTCTTCTATTCCGTGTCGATTCCATAGTACTTTAACTAGCAAAATTTTCTTGTTTCTAAACTCTTTCACTTCACGAGCTAAGATACGGATCGGTTTCTCTTCGTATGTCATATCAGATCGAATTTCAATTTCAGATGGAGTAATAAAATGTGACGATCAGATCGATATCCACGGAGCATCGAAACATGAAATACATTATGAATCTTTTCTAGCTCAATGGGCAACTTTAATCTATAAGCAACAGGCCCAACACGTTCAATGATCTCATACGGTCCGATGAATCTCGGACTCAATTTGCCTTTACGTCCGAATCAAAACACTTTCTTCCACAGAGACACTTTCAGAAATACTTTGTCGCTGATCTCAAATTCTATATCTTTTCATTTCAAGTCCGCATAAGACTTCTGATGATCAGATGCTGCTTTCAAACAATCTCGGATCAATTTCACTTTCTGTTTTGAATCTTTTATCAAATCAACCCCGTGGAGCTTATTTTCACTAAGCTCGGTCCAATACAAAGGTATACAACATTTACCTCCGTACAAAGCTTCATAAGGTGCCATTTTGATGCTTGTCTGAAAATTATTATTATACGCAAATTCGATCAATGGAAGATACTATTCCCACGAACCATTAAACTTAAGAATACAACATCGTAACATATCCTCTAAAATTTGAATGATCCGCTCAAATTGACCATCTGTCTGCGGATGAAAAGCTGTAATGAATTGCAATTTCGTGCCAAAGCTTCCTGCAACTTCATCCAAAATCGCAATGTGAATCTTGGATCTCTATCTGACAAAATGGATAGTGGCAGCCCATGCAACCTCACAATCTCAGAAATGTAAAGCTCGGCTAATTTCTCAAGTGAGTAGCCAGATCTTACCGGAATAAAATGGGTAGTTTTCGTTAATCTATCAACCACGACCCATATTGTATCTTTCTTTCTTGGAGTTAAAGGCAAACAAGAAACAAAATCCGTCATCACTCTATCCCATTTCCATTCAGGAATCAAAATCGGTTGTAACAAACCTGATGGAACTTGATGTTCAGCTTTCACTTGCTGAAAAACTAAACATTTCGAAACGAAGTCAGAAATGTCCCATTTCATACCAGACCACCAGTAGTGTCGTTTCAAATCATGACACATTTTACCACTCCCCGGATGAACAAATAGACTACTATTGTGTGCTTTACTCAGAATCAGTTGAATCAACTCTGAATTTCTTGGAACACGATATGATCCCGGAATCTCAAACAATCATCAACAATTTGAAATTCAGATTCAGAATTCAATTCACACTGAGATTGTTTTGCTAGTAATTCATTATCAGATTACTGAGCATCACATATCTGCTGTATAAACAATGGTTTCGCTTTTAATTTAGTTACCACAAAACTATCATCAGTCAAATTTAATTGGGCATTTAGAGCATGTAGTGCAAACAATGATTTTCGACTCAGTGCATTAGCAACAACATTTGCTTTACCCAGATGATAATCTATCACAAGCTCATAATCTTTCAACAACTCAAGCCATCTTCTCTGACGCAGGTTCAAATCTTTTTGAGTCATCAGATATTTCAAACTTTTATTATCTAAAAACACATGACATTTCTCACCATACAGATAATGACGCCATATCTTAAGTGCAAACACAATCGCAACTAACTCAAGGTCGTGCGTCGGATAGTTCTTTTCATGAGGCTTCAATTGTCTTGAGGCATAAGCTACAACTTTGCCTTCTTGCATCAAAATGCATCCTAGACCGTTTAACGAAGCATCACTGTAAATTACAAATTCTCTACCCGATTCTGGTTGTATTAACACTGGACTTCTATTAACAGAGTTTTCAGTTGATCAAAACTTTTCTGACATTTATCAGACCATTCAAATCTAACATCTTTCTAAAGTAATCTAGTCAACGGAGTAGCTATCACTAAAAATCCTTTCATAAATCGGCGATAATAACTAACTAAACCCAAAAAACTACGGACTTCAGACACATTTCTCGGAGGTTTCCAATCCAGAATAGCAGAAATCTTGCTCGGATCAACACGAATCCCAGAAGCTGACACAATATGTCCTAGAAAACTAACCTCATGCAACCAAAACTCACATTTACTGAATTTCGCATACAATTGCTTTTCTCTCAAAGTTTGCAACACAATTCTCAGGTGTTCAGCATGCTCATTTTCATCGTGTGAATAAATCAATATGTCATCTATGAATACTACAACAAATTGATCTAGGTACGGTCTGAAAATTCTGTTCATCATATCTATAAAAATAGCAGGAGCATTGGTTAGTCCAAATGGCATAACTAAAAACTCATAATGCCTGTACCTCGTTCTAAAAGCAGTCTTCGAAATATCTAAATCTTTAACTCTCAATTGATAGTATCCCGATCTCAGATCAATCTTGGAAAATACAGTAGCCCCTTTTAACTGATCAAATAAGTCATCAATTCTGGGTAACGGATATTTATTCTTTATGGTCACCTTATTCAACTGACGGTAATCTATACACATTCTCATCGTGTCATCTTTCTTTTTCACAAACAGAACAGGAGCACCTCAAGGCGAAAAACTCGGTCTAGCAAACCCTCTATCGATCAATTCTTGCAAATGTGACTTTAACCCTTTCAACTCTATTGGTGCCATTCTATACGGAGCTATCGAAATAGGTGTCGTATTAGGCATCAATTCAATTCCAAACTTAACTTCACGAATCAGAGGTAAACCCGGTAACTCTTTAGGAAACACATCAGAAAACTCAGATACAATAGGTACTGACTCAATTTTCCTTTCAGATATTTTTGAATCAATTACATAAGCAAAATATGCCTTATATCCCTTTTTCACATAACTCTGACCTTTCAATATCGATATCACAGTAGGAAATTCATTCAAATCATTAGACTCAACCCGCATAATTTTATTATTCAAACATCTCAAATTGATAGTCTTCCTTTTGCAATTCACAACAGCATCATGCAAAGACAACCAGTCCATACCCAAAATAATATCGAAGTCATCAACTGGCAGAAGCATCAGATCAGCAGAGTAACATATATCTCTAAACATTAACGGACAGTTCTTGAATACTTTATCAACCAAAACACTTTTACCTAAGGGGTTCGATACTTTTATAGCAAACTCAGTAGACTCTACATGCATGGTCTTACTGAATACTAAATTCATGCATATATAAGAATGCGTAGAACCAAGGTCCATCAATGCAATCATAGAAGTATCATAAAGGGTAAAAGTACCCGTTATAACATCAGGTGATGAAGCTTCCTCACGAGCTCGGATACAATAGGCTCTAGTAGGTGCTCTAGCTTCAGATCTTGCAACAGTATCTCTCGTAGTCCTCTGACTGCCACCAACATTTCTTACATTCTTTAGAGGTCTACCTCTCATAGGTGTATTATCAGGTCTCGTATTTTGAACAATCTCTGGCCCTACAGATTCAGGACAATCATGAATGAAATGATCAAGCGATCCACATCTGAAGTAAGCTTTGTCGTTTAATCTACGGCTTCTCGGATGCCTTTTTCCATAATGTTTACATTCAGGTATCTCAGATCTAACATTGCCAACACTGGCCACTGAAGTTGCTAGGTTTCTAGAACTCACTTGCGATCTAGCTCGATTCCTATTCAAATGTCCCATATTATCTCTTCAATGACTTTGATCATTTCTGAATCTCTTCAGAATAGACTGAAATGATTTGCTCGTAAATCTCTTTCTCGTGTCTCTAGCTTCAAACTCAACTATTCTTTTATCTTTCCCGAGTGCTTCAGCTTTGCATTCTCGGTCAACGAGTACAACAAACCCTTTTATTTCTAAAATCCCAACTAGTAAACGAATGTCTTCATTAAGACCATCTTCAAATCTTTTACACATTATAGCTTTAGATGATATGCATTCTCGAGCATACTGACCTAATCCCATTAACTCTCGTTCATACTCAGAAACAGTCATTCAGCCTTGTTTTAGTTCCAAAAATTCCTTTCGTTTCTGATCGATGAATCTTTCACTGATATATTTTTTCCAGAACTCGATCTGAAAGAAGTCCCATGTAACTCGCTCTTTCGGAACAATGGAAATTAGAGTTTTCCACCATTGATAAGCTACATCACAAAGTAATGATACTACACATTTTATGCACTCTTCCGGAGTCAAAGATATTTCGTCAAATACTTGGATAGTATTTTCTAACCAGAATTCGGCCTTTTTAGCATCATCATCATTAGTAGCCCAGAATTCTTCAGCCCTATACTTACGAATCTTATCAACCGGAGGCTTATTCCATGAATTCAGATTTGCAGTTGGAGGTATATTAGATGTCTGAGGGGGATTAACCGGGGGCGGGGGTTGCGAAACAGTCAGGTTATTCCTCATGAATTGAGTGAACCACTCACTCATCATCTGGAAGAAATCTTTCGTGATCCATTTCTATACAGAAATTGCATTTTATACGTCATGATTCATCACACTATCACAATTCATACATATAGCATGTATTGATAGACTCTGACACGCTACGTTAGTCCGAGAATCAACTAAACCGTAGCTCTGATACTAACCAAATGTAACATCCCTAACCCGTAACTGTCACTGGATTAGGGTTAAGAGCGTTATCAGATAGATCGAAAACATTTATAGAAAATTCATACAACATTTCATCAATCACAATCATAATGTCCTTTAAATGAGTCATCGAGACCCTAGGCACGCTTATAAACTGAGTCGGGACTAAAACAAAGCATATACAAAAGTTCTCAAAAACTTAAAAACATTTCTAGAATACAGGGGACATACGCCCGTGGGAGCCAACTGTGTGCCCTCCCCGGCCGCTAGACACACCCGTGTGTCCTCCCGTGGTCGAACCTGATTCCTCACCATGGCTACCAAGCACTTCAGTGTACCCTGCCCGTGGTCAATCCTACCAAAGCAACACGATTACCAAGCACCCCCGTGTGCTAAGGCCGTGCACTACTAAGCTATACACTGACTTTCTCACACGGCTTCTAGGCACGCCCATGTGGCATGGCCGTGTGCCCTTAAGTAAGCTACTGACTTTACCCTACGGTCACTAGGCACGCCCGTGTGCCATGGCCGTATGACATTATAGGTCATTTGCAAGACCAAAATGCCACCCAATTGGGTCATACCTACAAGCAACATTTACCAAATAATATCATGCATATATGGCAACCAAAAACATACAAAATTGACCAATCAATCTATACATTCAATACCAATTTCAGTCATACCAAATTACAAAACTAAAACTCATATCATCACAAGTATAATTCATCCAAAACTTACTCAAAAACTTGACCATTTCTTGTGCTCCAAACCATACCAAAAATATGCATCATATAACTCATTCATTCAAGCATTTTATCAATTCAAAACTAGCCAAAACTATGGCTAAGACCACTTCATAAACATATACACATATCTAGCCTATACATGCCATATCTAGCTATATACATTTTTCAAAGAGTACCAAAAAGAGTTTAGTAGTGTGATGACGATCCTTGATGGTCCCGAGCCTTTAGTAGCTTTGACGACCGATAAAACAGAGAAAACAGACACACAGAGTAAGATTTCCAAAAGCTTAGCAAGTTAATATACAACAAACTTAGCATAAAATGCATTTTGAGCAGGTAAATACATTGGCACATTCCAATCACTTAGTAAATAATCACATATATATCTTGATTCATACTTGTGGACCCATTTGCCACATTCATCAATTCAAGGTTCACATTCTCACATTTAAACATACATTTCTTCAACTTCAAGTCATATAGGTACTTACCTTTTTATACACACTTGATGTACATTCAACGTACCTGAAACAGATATTCATTCACTAATTTGATCATAGCTCAGATTTACAATTCGTATCACAAAGTTGCCCGTTGAACCTTTAGGAACCTAGTAGGATGCTCAGAAAGATCGAAATAGTCTTACAATGCCAACGTCCCAGACGAGGTCTTACATGCACTCAGATATCGATGCCACTATCCCAGACAGGGTCTTATACGAATCAATACGATGTCGATGTCCCAGACATGGTCTTACACGTATAGCTCATATCGATGCCAACATCCCAGACGTGGTCATACTCGTAAAGCTCGTATCGAAGCCAACATCCCGGACGTGGTCTTACATGAAATCTCAAATCAACGCCAATGTCCCTGACGTGGTCTTACATGATAAAACAGAACAGATACCTATGTCATGACATAGCTAATCCTATCTATTCCTAGGTTCGTACGGGACTTCTCGGACATTGTCACTATATCGAACTTATCTCGAAATTCATATGCATAACCTCTCATAAGCATTCATTATCAACATTAGTCATATGAGCAACCACAATTTCATACGAGTACATTTATTTGCATAGTGACTTCCCTCGGATTCGATTTATCGGAATGGACACGGCTACTCGATTACTTTCACTTTCCCACAATCTAAGTTCGTTTTCCTCGATTCTTGATCTAAAAATATTCAGAATTAATCCTTTTATTCAATAATTCATGAAATTTAATCCAAGGACACACATTTAGGGCTATTTACAAATTACCCCTCATACTTGCACAATTTATCAATTTAGTCTATTTTTCTCAAAACATCAAATATACAAAATTTGTTCACACACATGTATAGTCGATATTCTCTAGGGACCATACAAGTCCATATTTTCCATCAATTTTTCAATTTAGTCCCTCAAATTGCTATTTTCTCAATTTAGCCCTTTTTAGCTAAATTCATCAAAAATTCAAGAACAAAACATATTCATCTAGCTCCAAACTTTCATTTAACACCATAAATTATCACAAAGCTCAACATAACATCAATGGAATTTCTCAAGAACAACATCAATTCATCAAATTGAGACATGGGTTTTGTAGCTCTCAAAGCAACGATTGCAAAAACGTAGAAATTATCAAAAACCAAAATCAAACATACTTTGAATTAAGCCCTCAAATGGCCGAATATAACAAAGCCTTTCTTCCCTACTTTGTTTGTGTTTTCGGTGGAAAGATGATAACCATAGCAAATTTTATGCTTTTGTTTTTATTAATATATGATTTAATAATTCTTTTCCAATTTCAACCTTATAACATAAAAACTTTAAAACATATTATACAAGGTCATTATTGACCATTTTCATTCCACTATCTCAAGTATTGGCATAATTTCCACATAAAACCTTTATACTTACAAAGACATGATAATTAAGCATCTTTTCATAAAACATACAAATTTGCATTTCAATGTAATTCAATCATTCGCTCGAATTAAACACACAGACAGATAAATTAGTTCACAAAAATTTACCTCATACTTCGTCACATATCAACGGAAAAGAATATAATATTAAAATATTAAACGGACTCGAATTTGTGGTCCTGAAACCACTGTTTCGACTAGGGTATAAACCAGACTGTTACAGTTATGGTTACTTGAGATAGAGATTTTGGTACATGTTGTGGTATAAGTTTAAACCATGTGATTTGGCTTATCTTGGTGTAATGTTTTGGTTGTGTATAAGTGTTCAAATATGGTATGTTTTGGCAAGTAGTAGATGGAATGGAAATATGCAAATGTTGTCTTGATTTGCAATAGGCATATGAATGAAAAATGAATGATATTAATTAGGTATTTGAATACTATGTCAAATTGGTATAAAATGTGTATGAAATGTTGTGGATTGGCTGCCTATTGGGTTATAAAATATTGTAATCTATGCTTGTGCGTACATGTATAAATAGGGGGCAAGATGGCTTTGCAAATAGCCTATTTTTTCCACATGGGCAGAGACACGGGCGTGTGTCTCAGCCGTGTGTGACACACAGTCATGTTACAAGGCCGTGTGTTCTTTGATGTTGATATTAGAACCAAGTCAGTATGCTCTACATGGTCTCACACACGGGCGTGTGATTGGCCGTATGGTACAAGTCAGTATTCCCCACAATTGGCACACGGCCTAGCACACGGGCGTGTGACTTAACCGTGTTGCATAAGTCAGTATACCCTATAGTTTTGGCACGGCCTAGCACACGGCCTGGCACACGGGCATGGGTGGCCACTTCGAAGGGCACACGGGCTAGACACACGGACGTGTGGTTGGCCGTGTGACCCAAGTCAGTATGTACCCCATGTTTTCACAAGGCTGGAGATACGAGCGTGTCTGGTGGCCGTCTGAGACACACGGCCTGGTCACACGGGCGTGTGTCCTCTGTATTTAGAAAAAATTCAAAGTTTCGTAGAAGTTTTATAAGTTATCAGTTTAGTCTCGAATCGCTCCTAAAGCATGTTTAAAGCCTCGTAGGCTATTGGAAGGGACAAATTAAATGATGATTGTATGTAATGATTGAATGAATGAGAAAAGTATGGTTATATATGTTATATGTAACACCCCTTACCCGTATTCAATGCCGAAATAGGGTACGAGGCATTACCGAAACACATACACTTGAAAACGTATTAAACTGAGTCATAAAATTTCATCCAAATTATACAAAATGAACTGCTAAATATTAAAGGCCAACATTTTAGGCCAAACCAATTATGACATATACAAGTGACTAAGTCTCCTATACATGCCATAAACTTAAGAGGTTTGTATTCACTTTTACCCCACGATGATAGCTTAATAACGTGATTACATCTCCGGCGATCTCCAACTCGAGTTAGCATAAAACCCTATAAGATATGGGAAATGAAGCGAAGTAAGCTACAAAGCTTAGTAAGCAAGTATGTAAATAATAAGTGATTTATTAACAGGCTTTTATAAATCTTCACAATATGTTCCCAAGATAATACAATCATAATTGAACATAGTTCCACTTTTCATTCATGTTCATCTCAAGCTGTCTACTCGAGTAACAGTCACTAAATTATTTATATCTGGAGTTACGAAACTTCAAATTAAGATCCGTTAATTTTACATGAAACTAGACTCACATATATTCTTACCATAAAATTTCCAGAATTTTTGGTGTATCCAATCAATACAGTTTATTCATTAAAGATTCCCCTATTTTACTGTTCCACTATTCTGATCTCTCTTCATTACGAATTAATTTTCTCCTCGTACAGAGTTCATATGACCTTCTTATTTAGTTCATCTGAAAATAGACTTATCGAAACCATTTTTTTATTTGGAAAATGGGCCGACTTTAAAAAGGAAAACGGAGTCGCCACCAATCTTTTTTTGAAGTGCGATTGGGCCATTTAGAAAATATTTTGGTTTACTAATTTTAAGAAAACGGGTTCGGGAGTCGGTTACGCACGAGGAAGGATTAGCACCCTCGCAACGCCCAAAATTGGAACCGTATTGATTGATTAATATCCTTAATATCAAAAATTAGAAAAGATGTTAGGATATGGATCATTTGGAAAATGTTTGGGTAATTCAAATTTGGATATCGAAATTCTCTTGTTCCGAAAGGATAAAATATCACGTCCAGCACGTTAGGATACGATGTTTCAAACCTTTGACACCAAGATCATTTCATGATTTCTAGAATTCATGCATTATCATTTTAAGAAGGGTATTTCATCATTTGGCCAAATGAAAGAACCGAAACCCAGCATGTTAGGGCACGATCCTTCAAATTTCCAAACAAGAAATATTGCCTTATTTTTAAAGTTGAGACAACGCGATCAAAATTTTAAAAGGATATTTAGTCCTTTGGACGAACGAAAAATTAAAATCCAGCACGTTAGGGCACAATTTCTCAAAACTCCCAAGCATAAAATATTGCCTTGCTTTTAATTTTTAAAAAATAGACACAGTTTTAAAGGATATTTACTGATTTGGTCAAATAAAAAATCGAAACCCAGCACGTTAGGGCACGATTCCTTGAATTTTCAAAACATGAAACATTGCCTTGTTTAAAAAAAAAACCCTTTTTATGAATTTTGAAAAAAAACGTGGTAAAAGGAAAAAAAAAAAAAAAAAGAAGAGTAATATTAAAGAAAATGGTAAATAATAATAAATACGACCATAAGAATAATAATATGTATGATAAAATAGTGATAGTAATAAAATAATAATGGTAAAAAAATATTAGTAATAAAATAGTATAATATAATAAATATAATCATAAGAATAGTAATATGTATAATAAAATAATGATAGCGATAAAATGGTGGTAAAAAAATAATGATAATAAAAATAATGAGAATAATAATGTAAATAATAAAATATACTAATAACAGTAATAAACATAATATTAATAATGACAATAGACAATTAACAACAATAATAAAATAAAAGTAACAATATTAGGGCCAATCAATTAATTAACAAAAAAAATTTAAATAAAATAAAAAAAGGACTGAATTTCATTCGAAACAGAGATGCGGGGGCCAAATAGGCAATTAACCCCTCCCTGGACACGCGTCCTTTCCCCAGTGGATCAACGCATCAGGGACCAAATTGGAACGCCCAAAAAATTTCTGTGGCCGAATTAAAAAACATAAATAGAGGAAATCGGACTGCATTGAAACAATTTGAAAAAGCGGAAGGACCAAAACTATAAATATCCCCTTTTTAGAAAAACACGCGAATCCTTTTTGGAGCGGGTCGGGTCAGGTGGGCCACCCGGTACGACGTTGTTTTGGCGCGAAAGCACCCAGGTGAAATGACATCGTTTCCTGGGTGCTATATAAATTAGATTTTTTTTTTTAAAAAAATTCATTTTCTCTCTTTTCCTTTAAAAAAACAAAACAAAAAACTTTCTCCATTCTCTCTCGCAGTAATTTTCGCAGCCTTCGCAAGGTTCCGACGTAATTGTAAATCACTTCGCGTGGTGGCTTAATTCCCAAAATAGGTATATTTTTTCTTTTTTGTTTTACGCCTTATATATATATTGGTTTGGTTTTTAAAAATGAAGAGGAAAAAAAAAATAAACAGATTCGAAACAAAAAAAAAAAAGAAAAGGGAAAAAGGAAAAAACAAAACCTTGTCGATTTGTTCTAATTGTGTGTTGATTTCTTGGAAGAATATCTATTTAGGTGCTTTCAAAAATCGAAAAACAAAAAAAGTTTCTTCTTTAGATTATCCCAATTTGGCTTTTATAACCTTTCTTTACATCTCATTCTCCCTATTTTGTAGGTGCGTAGTGGAGCACGATACGGACGTGGCGTGGTGGCTTGGTGGCGCCCGATGTAGGAGCGTATAGCATTGAAGGTTATTGGCGAAAGGCCTGCGACACGAGGGCTCTAGCCACTGACTTAGGATTTTTTATTTTTATTATTTTTTTGGGCTCAACGGGTTTGTTGTGTTTGGGCTAAAAAAGAATGGACTGTTTTTTTGTTTAATCTGGTTTACTTTCAGGCTCGGGTGATAAAATTGGACCTTACAGCTGACCCTCTTTGCTCGTTGTCGTGTAACAAAAATAGAGCAAAGACTCTAAAAGGACCAATTTTGCCCTGTATTGCTGAGTCCTAACTTGACGTTTCTTTCTTTCAAGTAGCCTTGCTTTGACCCACTGCATCTTCAGGGGTGTAGGAATTATATTTCAATCTGCTCCACTCCTGCTCAGTGGAGATAAGATCTACTATTCTTTAGCCTGTTACCCTACTGCTAGGGGAATTAAAGCTCATCATCTTCGATCTGCTCCACTCCTGCTCAATGGAGATAAGATCTGTTATCTTTAGCCCACTCCGCTCTTGCTCAGTGGAGATAAGGCTAGTGGCTTAAATCTGCTCCATTGTCGATACATGGAGAAAAGATTCACCATTTTTGATCTGCCCTACTCTTGCTCAGAGGGGATAAGACCTGCACTCTTCAGTCTACTCTATCGCCGATACATGGAGATAAGACTCGTTGTATTTGATCTGCTCCACCCCTGCTCAGTAAAGATAAGATCTGCTTTCTTTCAGCCTGCTCCACTCCTGCTCAGTGGTGATAAGGCTATAATCTTCAGTCTGCTCCATTGCCGATACATGGAGATAAGACTTGTGGCCTTTTGATTTGCTCCACCCCTGCTCAGTGGAGATAGGATATACTATCTTCGATCTGCTCCGCCTCGCCGATGGAGATAAGATCTGAATGCTTAGCCTCGCTTCGATTGAGATAAGGCTAGTGGCTTAAATCTGCTCTATTGTCGATACATGGAGATAAGATACACCATTTTTGATCGCGCCAACACCTTTCGTAAACATTTTGGGGATAAGATCTGTAATTTTCAATCTGCTCCACTCCTACTCAGTGGAGATAGGATCTGCTATCTTTGATCCGCTCCACTCCTGCTCAATGGAGATAGGGTCTGCTATCTTCGATCCGCTCCACTCCTGCTCATTGGAGATAGGATCTGCTACCTTTGATCTGCCCTCTCCTGCTCAGTGGAGATAAGATCTGAATGCTTTAGTCTGCTCCACTCCTACTCAGTCGAGATATGGCTAGTGGCTTAAATCTGCTCCATTACCGATACATGGAGATAGGATTCACCATTTTTGATCTGCCCCACTCCTACTCAGTGGAGATAAGATCTGTAATTTTGATCCGCTCCACCTTTCGGTGGAGATAGAATCTGCTATCTTCGATCCACTCCACTAGGGCCAAGTGACCCTAAAATATAAAGAACCCGCCATGGAAGGAGAAGTTCTTTTCCGAAGGTACACCATAGGCCACGTGTTCCCTAGTTATTCTGTGAATTTCTGGATTTAAGATCCACAAGGTAAGTACCTAAAAGTATTCGGCCAAAGCTTGTATAATTATCTAGATCAGTTCTTTAATTATTAAAAAGTGAAAACTAACCCATATTGAGATTCAAGGTTGGTAGAATATCAAGTGAAGGAAAACCAAGTTTTCTGGATTTGAATAAACACCAAATTGGCATCAAAGGTAAGTCTTTTACAAATCCTACTAGGATTTGGATATCATAGCCAAATAGAATTTATGCTAAGTAAAAGGATGAATCAAATGTAGGGACTAAGGATCTAAACTTTAGATCTAGCTTTTCGGAATCTAAAGGAATCGCTAAACAAATCGTGTGTACCCTACACTAAATCTTGATAGATTTACTTTAATTCATTATATGTGTTAATATGAAATTATAAGAATAGCTAAGTGTGTATTCCACACTATTCTTAATAGTTTTATGGTTTAAATATACTATATATGTTAATGTGAAAGTGAAAGAGAGTGGCTAAAGTGCCATATTATGGTACAAAGTGCTCACGTTTCCTACTTCTACTAGGATTACGAAATAAATGTTATATAAGTGAAAAGTGATGTGAAAATAAAATAAAAATATGTTATGCATGATATTTATAATTTGGGGCATTCTGGATTTATGTGAAAGGGAAGAAGGTGTTGACTACGGTCTCACCAACGTTATAAGTGAAAGTGGAGATGAATGTGATGACTTGTCTCACTAAGTGAATGTGATGACGGTCTCACTAAGTGGTAACCGGTTACATTACAATGGTGGCTATGCCACAATATTATCGATGGGTGATGAGCACGATTGCAGCGACGCCTCGATGGAGTGTAGCGGAAGGAGGGTTGACTTAGTAGTCCCCACTGTGGTTGGTACGGGTGGAGTGTAGCGGATGGCATATAGGTTTGGGTTCGGGTTTGCATCATGATTTTGAATTTTTTTTTGTATGCATATGATTTTTATGGTGTGCCTAATTCTATTGTGTTTAGTGTTGAGTTACACTTTGAGTCTATCGACTCACCCCTGGGAATATGTTTTGGTGATGAGCAAGAATGGACTGGACTGGCGAGAACTTGTGGTGGCCATGATCGACTTGAAGTATAGTTTAATTTGAATATTTATTTTATTTTAAAGTACTGTACAATTTATTATTTTGGGTTTCATTTTATGTAATAAGGCCAGATTTAATTTTTATTTCTACTATAATTACTATGTTATGAGCTAGGGCTTTATAAAGAGTAGCCCACTTAATATGAGATGAGTTTAAATATTTTATCATTTGAAATAAATGGGTTTTGTTATAAAAATAAATTTGTTTTCAACTCAAGCCCAACCCACAACCTATCTTCCAAAACTCGAGTTTTCAAAATACGAATGAATTTGGGAGTTATTGAGGAACATACGGATCACCATTAAATCTGCTCTATTGTTGATACATGGAGATAAGATTCACCATTTTTGCCCCACTCCCCCGGTGGGATAAGATCTGTAATTTTCAATCGCCCACTCCTACTCGGTGGTGGAGATAGGATCTACCGATACATGGAGATAGGATTCACCATTTTGATCCGCCCCACTCCTACCAAATGGAGATAAGATCTGTAATTTTGATCCTATCGGTGGAGATAGGATCTACTATCTTCGATCTGCTCGACTCCTGCTAAGTGGAGATAAGATCTGAATGCTTTAGCCTGCTCCACTCCTACTCAGTCGAGATAAGGCTAGTGGCTTAAATCTGCTCCATTACCGATACATGGAGATAAGATTCACCATTTTTGATCTGCCCCACTCCTACTTAGTGGAGATAAGATCTGTAATTTTCAATCTGCTCCACTCTTGCTCAGTGGAGATAGGATTTGCTACCTTCGATCTACTCCACTCCTGCTCAGTGGAGATAGGGTCTGCCATCTTCGATCCGTTCCACTCCTGCTCAGCAGAGATAGGATCTGCTATCTTTGATTTGCTCCACTCCTACTCAGTAGAGATAAGATCTGAATGCTTTAGCCTACTCCACTCCTGCTCAGTCGAGATAGGGTTAGTGGCTTAAATCTGCTCCATTGCCGATACATAGAGATAAGATTCACCATTTTTAATCTACCCCACTCCTGCTCAGCGGGGATAAGATCTGTAATTTTCAATCTGCTCCACTCCTGCTCGGTGGAGATAGGATCTACTATCTTCGATTCGTTCCACTCCTGCTCAGTAGAGATAGGGTCTGCTATCTTCGATCCGCTCTACTCCTGCTCAGCGGAGATAGGATCTGCTATCTTTGATCTGCTCCACTCCTACTCAGTGGAGATAAGATCTGAATGCTTTAGCCTGCTCCACTCCTGCTCAGTCGAGATAAGGCTAGTGGATTAAATCTGCTCCATTTCTGATACATGGAGATAAGATTCACCATTTTTAATCTTCCCCACTCCTGCTCAGTGGGGATAAGATCTGTAATTTTCAATCTGCTCCACTCCTGCTCAGTGGAGATAGGATCTGCTATCTTCGATCCGTTCCACTCCTGCTTAGTAGAGATAGGGTCTGCTATCTTCGGTCCGCTCCACTCCTGCTCAGTGGAGATAGGATCTACTATCTTTGATCTGCTCCACTCCTGCTTAGTGGAGATAAGATCTGAATGCTTTAATCTGCTCCACTCCTGCTCAGTCGAGATATGGCTAGTGGCTTAAATCTGCTCCAATATCGATACATGGAGATAAGATTCACCATTTTTGATCTGTCTCTCTCCTGCTCAGTGGGGATAAGATCTGTAATTTTTGATCCACTCCACTCCTGCTCAGTAGAGATAGGATCTGCTATCTTCAATCCGCTCCACTCCTGCTCAGTGGAGATAGGATCTGCTATCTTCGATCTACTCGACTCCTGCTAAGTGGAGATAGGATCTGCTATCTTCGATCCGCCCACTCCGCCAATGGAGATAAGATCTGAATGCTTTAGCCTCGCTCCACTCCCTTTCGGTCGAGATAAGGCTAGTGGCTTAAATCTGCTCCATTGTCGATACATGGAGATAAGATTCACCATTTTTATCTACCCCACTCCTGCTCAGTGGGGATAGGATCTGCTATCTTCGATCCGCTCCACTCCTGCTCAGTGGAGATAGGATCTGCTATCTTCGATCTACTCGACTCCTGCTAAGTGGAGATAGGATCTGCTATCTTCAATCTGCTCCACTCCTACTCAGTAGAGATAAGATCTGAATGCTTTAGCCTACTCCACTCCTTCTTAATCGAGATAAGGCTTGCTGTTTTCAATCTGCTCTACTCCTGCTCAGTGGAGATAAAGCTAGTGGCTTAAATCTGCTTCATTACCGATACATGGAGATAAGACTTGTAATTTTCGTTCTGCTTCACTCCTGCTCAGTGAAGATAAGATCTGCTTTCTTTAGCCTGCTCCACTCCTGCTCAGTGAAGATAAGGCTATAATCTTCCATCTGCTCCACTCTTGCTCAGTGGAGATAAGATCTGCTATTTTTGATATGCTCTACTCCTGCTCAGTAGAGATAAGATTTGCTATCCTTAGCCTGCTTCACTCCTGCTCAGTGGAGGTAAGGCTATAATATTCGATCTGCTCCACTCCTGCTTAGTGAAGATAAGATCTGCTTTCTTTCAGCCTGTTACACTACTGCTTAGGGGATAAGGCTGGCGATTTGAATATGCTCCATTGCCAAAATTTAGAGATAAGATTCGTCATTTCTGATTCGCTCCACTCCTGCTCAGTGGAGATAGGATCTGCTATATTTGATCTGTTCCACTCCTGCTCAGTGGAGATAAGATCTGCTGTCTTCTGTAACTCCAATCAATTTTGTTACATTATCCTCTGGGGAACCTACCTGTAGAATTGATTTCATGGGGTCTATGCTTATGCCAATATGATTAGGATGTCATGATTGAAAAATGCTGTTAACCAAATGTATTACGAATGAATGGATGAATGCAAAATGTCATGAGCATGACTCAATTTTTTAACTTTTGGGCCATCATTGCCTGCTACTTGTTAGGGCAATATTCCTATCATATGTCTTCTTGTTCTGCTGATACTTTTAACAAAGAATCTGAAGATGTCGTCAGTACTTAAAATCTTATTTTAGGGGTTTTGAGCCCTTTAAGCCTGGTGAGTTCTAAATAATTGTCCTGTTTCAGATTCTTGTATTATTTAGAGACTTTCGAAATAAAATGCAAAACCTCTTTTGTGAAATCATTATTTGTTCAGCAATCATTACTTCAATATGAAATGCTTGGAAAAAGATTATGGAGATGAATAAAGCTGAAATTTATTCGGGACAAAAACCCGTAAAGAATGGATTGAGCCAAGGAAACAAATTTTGCTAAGGTACAAAAAAAGAGAGAAAAAAATGGAATTGGTACCCCAGATATCACAGCCTGAGCTTCTCTGTATAAACTTCTTGAAGACCACTCTGAGTTCAACCTGTGTCTAGGAGATCCGTGGTACTTTGTCGATGCCCCAAGACGTAACATACCTCATCATTGTTAATTCAAGCATAGCGAAACTACTGTATGCCCCAACACGAGATGATCATAATTTGAGTCGCCCTTTTTCGGGTTTTCAACTCAAAGCCCCTTTGATCTCAAAGTGCCCTTTGCGGGTTTTCACCTTGGCCTCTCAATTTTTTTTTTTAAACTCAAGACGCCCTTTGTGGGTTTTTGTCCTGGCCCACTTTCAAGCAAAGTACTTCTTGATGGAATCCGCGTTAACTGGATTTGGTAGACTCTTACCGTCCATCTCAGCTAGTATAAAAGCTCCTCCAGAAAAGACCTTTTTACAACATAAGGTCCTTCCCAATTAGGCATCGACTTTCCACTGAAGTCTTTTTGCATAGGGAGGATTTGTTTCAACACCAAGTCTCCCTCATGGAATACTCTGGGGCAGACCTTCTTGTTGTAAGCCTGCATCATTCGCTTCTGGTACACTTGCCCATGACAGATGGCTCTCAACTTTTTTCCTCAATTAAATTTAGCTGATCATATCGAGACTGAACCCATTCTACTTCATCTAACTTCAGTTCTGACAAAACATAGAGAGAAGGAATTTCAACTTCGATGGGCAGGACTGCTTCCATCCCATAAACTAATGAGAAAGGTGTTGCCCCGGTAGAAGTTCTAACTGATGTTCGATAGCCGTAGAGGGCAAGTGGTAACTTTTCATGCCAATCCTTGTAGGTCTTAGTCATTTTCCACACAATTTTCTTGATATTTTTATTAGCCGCCTCAACGGTGCCATTCATTTTCGGGCGATACGATGATGAGTTATGGTGCTTAATGTTGAACTAACTGCAGGCTTCGCTATCGCGCTGTTGTTCAAGTTTAAAGCGTTGTCAGATACGATCCTTTATGGCATACCGTAGCGATAGATGATCTCTTTCTTAAAAAACTTGCTAACTGTCGTCTTCGTGACATTGACATATGAAGATGGCTCTACCCATTTGGTGAAGTAATCAATGACCACAAAAATGAAACGATGTCCATTAGAAGCCTTCAGTGAGATCGACCCAATGACGTCCATGCCCTAAATTGAGAAAGGCCACGGGGAAGTCATAACATGAAGAGGTGAAAGAGGCACATGGATCTTGTCTCCATAAAGACACTTATGGCACTTCTTGGCATAACGAATCCAGTCTCCTTCCATCGTGGACCAATAATACCCAAATCTCATTATCTGCCTGGCCATTGTAAATCCATTGGCGTTCGTTCCGTAAACCCCTTCATGAACTACCTCCAGGATTTTCTTAGCCTCCACAGCATCGATGCATCTTAGCAACACTTGATCCCTCCTCTTTTTATATAGGATCTCTCCATCTAAGACGTAGTCACTGGCAAGTCTTCTCAATGTTCTCTTATCATTTTCAGTCTCTTGATCAGGATATTCACGGCTCTTCACATATCATAGAATATCATGATACCAAGGGTGATCATCTCTCTCATCCTCTCCGTCGATATTGCAGCAGTGAGCCAGAATCTCACAGATACTCATTTGGATGGGCTTCATACCTTCCTGCTCATTTATTCTGATCATAGAAGCTAAAGTGGCCAAGGAATAAGCCATTTGGTTTTCATCCCGCGGGAGGTAAAAGAATGTGATATCATCAAACTCCTCAATTAGCTCCAAAACTAACTTTCGGTAACTGATCAACTTGGGATCTCTTGTTTCCCATTCTCCTTTGAGCTGATATATTACCAACACGAAATCTCCATATACCTCTAGCATCTTGACTTTACGATCTATGACTACTTGAATTACCATGATACATGCTTCGTATTCTACCATATTGTTTGTGCAGTCGAAATCCAATTTGCAAGTGAATGGATAATGATCTCTATTTGGGGGATATCAGGACTGCCCCGCTTCTATTACGAATGGCATTTGAATCTCCATCGAATTTCATTTTCCAAGGACGATCTTCTAGGGTATCTTCCTTAGTTGCCGCTACAAACATCAAGTACTCATTGGAAAAATCAAAGTTTAAGGGCTCGTAGAATATTTCATGTAAACTTTCAAAGAGATGTGAGACTTACTCACCATTTCAAACATTTATTCGGAAGGGTACGGGATTACACACCTTGATTACGAGTTGTGCTTTCTACCGATTTCAACACCTATATTGATAGTTGATAGAAGGTTAGTCTCAACTTCGATAATCGTAACTAGAAACACTTTATTAGGCTAACTCCACTTACCACGACTGTGATCTCCCTCGATGCACCAAGAATCGATCCTACCAACAATATTAATTAGCCAACCTTCAATCCGATTAACTCAATAACCAAATGAAGATATCGAATGAACTATGAAAGATCTTCCTTACCTTAATCGATTATAATCCCGTTTCTCACTATCGTCCTATGACTAGAGATGATTATGTGATGTTGTGGTATTCGGCCTCCCTCTACATCACTACGAAGAAGAAAACGATCTCGTATAAGAGGAAGTAAGGTGATGGTCTCGGTCAAAATGATCATCCAAAAATCAAAGTATGGATTCAGTCATAAGAGAAGAAAATAAAACATTGGAAAGAATACTTACCGATTGCTTAAGGAATGAGAAAGAAAGAATGATGGTAAGGTTTCGGTTATGGAGGAGAATGAACAATGATATTTAGCTATCAAGGAGATTAGACAAAAGATGAATATGTGACCAATTCAAGAGAAGAGGAAATGCACTATTGTGCTAATATGTTTTGGCAAGGAGAGTTACAAAATGGGAGAGATGACACAAAGTTGTCAAAGGGAAATTTTGCCAAAACAAAACCAAGACCTTACCAAATGCCAAGGTAAAATTTGGCTATCACTCTAGCCCCAAACCGTCCACATTCATCCCCCCAGGATAAGAGTTGGCCACCCAAGCTTTCCAAAACATCTCCCACGAATTAAGCCTCATGGCCCCCTTTCATTCCTATTTCTCTTGATTCCTTTCCCAAACTTCAACCTTGCCTTATTCTTATAGCCACCTTACCAAAAATAATGAAGTCAAACTTGCCATATTTACTCCTTGGCCGACACTTAAGGAAAGAGTGCAAAAATAAAAGTCAAAATTGCACACAAAGGGATTTGAACCTCCTCCCTCAAAGTACTTCACTTGATGCCATAACTTCTTTACCAATAGCTCATTTATGCTAACCATTTATTCATTTATTTCAATAAGCATTGAAGCTACTTACCATCTCTCCCTAAAGTGCTAAAATACAAAATTTTTCCTAAGGCCCAATTAAACCCGAGACTTCATAGTAATCTTGTAACCTTCCAAATTCACCTAGCTAAAAAATCTAATTTGCAATAATTCCATTCTCTTGTTCTCAAATTTTTAACATTCCTACGCCCAAGGCCCATTGGGCCTAATCCTACTAGGCCCAATTTTGGGATGTTACAATTCTACCCTCCTTAAAGAAATTTCGTCCTCAAAATTTTCAATCAACTACTAAACGTATCGCTCAAATCACATCACTAAGCTTTCGCTGCGCACTCTCATCTTAATAACACTAATTCACTTTCTATCTCTAACCTTAGAAACTCTTCATATCATCAAATATTTAATCCCTAGAAGCAAACAAGTATTTATCACTCATTCATAAAATTTTCTACATTCAAATATCACGTCCAACCAAAACATACCTGACTTGATAGTGATGGAACAATCCCGAGCCTTATGCTCCTTAGACCCGCATCTCAAACATGCTCCTGACCTCCTCCAGCACTCACCCGGATGATGCCTTCCACAATAATCGTAAGCTGAAAAATTTGGACGTGCCTTGACACGCTTCACAGAACGAGACTGCGATCCAAAAGAACCACGATCTCCTTTCTTCTTATAGTCCACAGATCCAACTTGAAGTGCTTCACTGATTCCCTTAACCTCCTTCAATACCTTCTCAACTATCTGAGTCAGCTCATCAACCCCAACTCGATCATGAGATCCCGTTTCAGCCACTAACGATGTCTGCGCCTCTCTTTCGGGCACATGCCTTAGTGCCAACGATCTAGCCCTAGCACCTCGGCCTCTACCACGTCCACGTCTACCACGTCCGCATCTTCTAGCGCTCATGTTCACTAAGTCGATATAATATGATTAAGAGTTTTATGAATCAATATGCTATTTGATGTTTATTAAATGATGTTTTATAGAGTACGAGTAGAAAAGTTATTTTTGAGATTCAAATCCGCATCCTAGAGTCTCAGTCTCTATAGTTTCAACTCAAAAGACTAACAGTTCTAGAGTATTCTACTTTATAGAATTTTCGTAACATAATAATCATAAAATGTAAACAAATACTTACTTGACTTGGTGCCAGATACCCGTGGTGCCATACTTCCTTTAGAACATATATTTATAAATCAAAATTCTAAACAGCTTTAGAAAATGCTTTTGAACCCAAACCACGGTCGAGTTTTGCAACTGGGCTCTGATACCATAAAATGTAACACCCCAAACCCAGCCTAGAAGTTAGACCCAAATCAGCGTGTCACATGAAATTGTTTTTTTTAAAAAAAAACCATCTTTACAATTATTAAAAACTTGTTTGAGAATTACTGCCTTTTTGTTAAAACCCAAAACACTTAAGCAATTGTTATCTACTTGAAAACGTAATTATCTTTAAAAACCTTTTTGGTTGCGAAAACATATTTGAAATAACAATTTACAAAAATATGATGTTTGGAAGTAGAGTTGCAGAAGCATTTTGAAAACATTTCGGAAACGTAGATAAAATACAATATTTTTGAAAGGTTGATTGATGAGTCGAAAATCGAAGTGGTGGACTTTAAAATCAGGACTTTTAAAAATGATGTTGAAATTTTGAAAGAGAATCCGAGTTAAATGTTTGCTATAAAATCCAATTATTAATCAATTTTGAAAACCATTATTTATATTTTTAGAAAATTCCTTTTTAAACAATTTAAGAAGAATAATAAAAACATCCCAAACATAAAGCAAAATAAAAATAGTCCAGAGGCCTTATTACAACTTTAAAACCTAAAACAATAAAAGTAATTAAATAAAACGAAAAGGTAGTTTACTAATATTTGAAAATGTTATTTCGGTAGCATGGTCTCCACCGAGTCATCCATGGCTCCAAGTCCTTATCACTGAGCATTACCTACAAGGGTTAATAGGAGGAGGGTGAGTTACAAGCACTCAGTGTGAAATCCCCTTACCATCATCCACTGGGTCGGAACACACATAGCAATATTTTAGGCCTAAGCCAATTTACAATAACAATAATGTATCAAATATAACATGTGTACGAAATGCAATTTCCCAACCAAACCTAGTTTTCCATCTGCTATACACCACCCGTACCAACCAACACACCTGTGGGGAGCTTTAGTCACCCACCCCGCCAACACACCAAAATTGGGGATTAAGCCATATATCAAACTGGGCATATAGCCATAAGAATTTTGTAGCAAAGCTACCAGAACTTCTCTTTGTTAAATATCCCAACCCATGCAAATCATGTATGCATATTCATTTACAATAATTCATTCATATAATTATTACAAACGTACGGCCCATTATAAAAATTTAAACAATCTGGCCCATATCACATTTTGGCCCATATAAAAAATATCACATTTGGCCCATATAGCAAATATCACATTTGGCCCATATATCAAATATCACATTTGGCCCATATATTACTTTTATCGATTTAGTCCATTGAGGGCAATTTCGTAATTTGGCCCACAAGGGTTTTTTCGTAATTCGACCTATAAGGGCATTTTCATAATTTTACCCTTTGAGGGTAATTCGATAATCTCGCAACCTAGGGGTATTTCGATAATTTACCCTCTAATGGTATTATGGTAATTTCGTAACCTAGGCTTAACTACTAATTTGGGGCATAAAAGTTTGAAATTGTCCATTTGCGTCATACTGACTAAATCGACTATAACTCATGTTAGGAATCTTGAAATCTAAATCCGTAAATTTTCCTTGAAACTAGACTAACATTTCTTCTTACTACAATTTTTCTAGAATTTTTACCTAAACCATTTAGTACAGTTTATTCCTTAAAGTTTCCCTTGTTTCACTGTCCAACAATTCTAACCTCCCTTACCCAAAATCCAAATATCTCACTGTACAGTTTTCATATACTACTCCCAATTGTCTCCATTAATAATAGGCTCACTAAGGAATCCATACATATAAATAATGTCCTATAATTCACTTTTTACAATTTTATACAATTTTCCAAGACAGAACAAAATACCCCAAAGTCTTTCAGAACTAGTCTCACTAAAATTAACATATCTCAGAATATAATATTCCTTTTCCTTCTACATTTCTTCCATATTAAAGTAGACACAGTAAGCTTTAATCTGATATCTTACTCACTTTGTAATTCCTTTTATCCAATTTTTCACGATTTTTCAAATACACATCACTATTTCTGACCAAAACTGTTTTATTACAAAACATGATTACCACTAGGAGCATACGCACGTCCGAGTGATCACGGATGCCGATTATCGGTTTTCTTCGGTATTTCTATCGAATCAAAAAATATTTCATGTAAAATTTTAAAGAGATGTGAGACTTACTTACCATTTCAAACATATATTCGGAAGGGTACAGGATTATACACCTTGATTACGAGTTGTGCTTTCTACCGATTTCAACACCTATATTGATAGTTGATAGAAGGTTAGTGTCAACTTCAATAATCGTAACTAGAAACACTTTATTAGGCTAACTCCACTTACCACGACTTTGATCTCACTCGATGCACCAAGAATCGATCCTACCAACAATATCAATTAGCTAACCTTCAATTCGATTAACTCAATAACCAAATGGAGATATCGAATGGACTATAAAAGATCTTCCTTACCTTAATCGATTATAATCTCGTTTCTCACGATCGTCCTATGACTAGAGATGATTAGGCGATGTTGTGGTATACAGCCTCCCTCTATATCACTACGAAGAAGAAAACGATCTCGTATGAGAGAAAGTAAGGTGATAGTCTCGATCAAAATGACCATCCAAAAACAAAAGTATGGATTCAGCCATAAGAGAAGAAAATAAAACATTGGAAAGAATACTTACCAATTGCTTAAGGAATGAGAAAGAAAGAACGATGGAAAGGTTTCGGTTATGGAGGAGAATGAACAATGATATTCGGCTATCAAGGAGATTAGACAAAAGATGAATATATGACCAATTCAAGAGAAGAGAAAATGCACTATTGTGCTAATATGTTTTGGCAAGGAGAGTTGCAAAATGGGAGAGATGACACAAAGTTGTCAAAGAGAAATTTTGCCAAAACAAAACCAAGACCTTACCAAATGCCATGGTAAAATTTGGCTATCACTCTAGCCCCAAACCGTCTACATTATCCCCCCTAGGATAAGAGTTGGCCACCCAAGCTTTCCAAAACATCACCCACGAATTAAGCCTCATGGCCCCCTTTCATTCCTATTTCTCTTGATTCCTTTCCCAAACTTCAACCTTGCCTTATTCTTATAGCCACCTTGCCAAAAATAATGAAGTCAAACTTGCCATATTTACTCCTTGGCCGACACTTAAGGAAAGAGTGCATAAATAAAAGTCAAAATTGCACACAAAGGGATTTGAACCTCCTCCCTCAAAGTACTTTACTTGATGCCATAGCCTCTTTACCAATAGCTCATTTATGCTAACCATTTATTCATTTATTTCAATAAGCATTGAAGCTACTTACCATCTCTCCTTAAAGTGCTAAAATACAAAATTTTTCCTAAGGCCCAATTAAACCCGAGACTTCATAGAACCTTGTAACCTTCCAAATTCACTTAGCTAAAAAGTCCAATTTGCAATAATGTCATTCTCTTGTTCTCAAAATTTTAAACATTCCAACGCCCAAGGCCCATTGGGCTCAATCTTACTAGGCCCAATTTTGGGATGTTTCATTAAGGTTCACAATTAAGCACTCAATAGTCGAACCTGAAAAGTTAATCCCATAGGCTTGCCTGAAAATCAAATCTCCACCACTATAATATGAGATGATACACAAATCAAAAGGTCTTTAATCAGGGTTGTAATGGGGCTTGGGTTAAAGGTGTGGATAAAGGCTGAATTAAAAGGGTTAGAATCGAGATCGAATTGAGAAATCACCTGCTAAAAATAATGAACTAGAAAATAAATGATTACATCAATTGAAACTTTAAACTTATAATAATAAGAGCTTTTTCTTCAATAATTGAAATTTAAATGTTCAAGCTCACTTTCTACGATACTAATACTGAGTATACTTCAAATTTTTTTTAAGAACAAACTAAAGCAAATACATAATAAAGAAAGACTTTATTAACTGAAATAAACTAATTAGGTAACTGATCAAATCAATTCTCAATAGAAGGGTAGTCAAAATAATGATAACAAATTCAAAGGGCTTTTTGGGTTAATATTAGCGGGTAAATCAATAAAAAGGGTTGTTCGGATTAAAAAGATTTCACTAGGGGTTAATTATGTGTGTAGGCTTTTTAGTTGTGTGAATCATTTAAAACCTAGGTGCCTTTATCATCTCAGTATATCAAATCATAGATGTGGTCTCAACATGTATAATCGAGGCAAGTTCTAGAATAACAATTCAAAGCTGGCACACTCATAATCAATAAAGTGGGCATGAAAAAGAATATATGCTCTGTAAGGCTCAAAATCTCATAAAAATTATGGGTATTTGACATCAATGCCTGTAAATTTCAAACTTCAAGGTAATATTCAAATTCAGTTCAACAACCTAGACAATTTTTGATTCTGGAAAAATAGACTTATCATGCTTGATTCTCTAGTATTCTTCAAATTTAATCATCAACACACAATTATAAATGATTTAATCAGAAACATATCAATAATAATCATAAATTATCAGAAATTTCATCCTAATTAGTAATATGAGGAGCTTACTTGAAACCGGATTAAATTCAAGACTTTTAGAATTATGCAAAAAGTTAGGCACTTAATCCCCCCCACAGTTAAGATGTACATTGCCTTTAATGTACAAAGATAAACGAATAATCATGTCATAGTGAAATCAAAAGAGAAGGGGAGAAGTGACACTTCCTGAATTTCGGATGATACCGGGAGTTGGCCGAGGTCATGGTGGTGGCATTTTTATGGGCCTGGTAGGGTGGCTTGAAACACCCCACACCCGGCCAATGAGCATGAACCGGATCTGGTATGTTCCTAAAGTAAACCGGTTTCAAAGATTTTCGTTACTTGGAGAAAATTTGTAAAATTTTAGAAAACTATTATTTTGAGTTGGGCTTAGATTGGAAACCCATTTAATTAATCTTGTAAATCCAATTTTTATTAAGGTGACAAAATAATCTTTAAGGTTTATTAAAAAAAAATATGTCTCTTAAACTTTGGTATTAAATAGTTCGCAACGTGATAGTTAAGAGTAAAGCAAAATAAGAAAAATCCACTAGGCCTTATGGCCTTATTACATCAAGTAAAACCCAAAAATAAAATTAAAGGTACTAAAAAGAAATAAAGTCCAAATTACATAAAATCTTCAAATGAAGCATGGCCACCTCAAGGTCTACCGTCCCGGTCCGTCACTGTTCATCACCTGAAAATAGTTCCCACAGTGGGGTGAGTCAACAGACTCAATGTGCACACAGTACTAACATTCAACAAATCAGGCATACATGTTCATATCAAATTCATATTCATATAAAAATAAATGATGATGATGCAACCCAAACCCAAGCCTATTTGTCCATCCGCTACACACCACCAGTACCGCCGGTCTACACCGTGGGACTACTAAGTCAACCTCCATCCGCTACACACCATCGAAGGCGATCATTGCAATCGATGTGCTCATCGCCTATATAATTTGTGTCATTAGACACCATATTCAAATAATGTAACCGAAGTTACCAAATTCGAGATAACGTAACAGAGTTACCATATTCAAATTTTGTGACCGTAGTCACCATATTCCGTTAGTGAGACCAAGTCAACACCTTCTTCCCTTTCACATAGATCCCGAATGCCCCATAAATTTTATATCATGCATAACATACTTAATTCCACATTCATATATATATTTTCACATGTTATACAATAACATATTTCATAATCCTATCGTAAGTAGGAAAGCGTGCACAGTACTTTTGTACCACTTTAGGGTACTTAGCCATATTCACATTCTTATGTATAATCATATAGTTAATATTTGCCATATAACGTATTGAAGGTTAGTATGGGTACACACCGATTTGCTTAATAGATTCCTTGAAATTCGAAGAACGATCTACCGATCTAGATCTTTAACTCCTATATTGACCAACCATTAAAACATATTAACAAACCTATTTGGCTTAAAACCAAATCCTAGTAGGATTTGTATTACTTACCTTGTTGCGAATTGAAAGATTGTAAATCAAATGCGAAAATTGAAAGTACTCCTTCCTTAAATCGGCTAGCCACTAAATCGTAATTATGTTAGTTTCTAACTTTTGAGTAAATGGAAAATAATACCAATATAACCCTAGGCCGATTGGATCTATGTACTTACCTTATAGTTTCCAAATCCGAAAGTTTCCTTACCTTGAATATCCGTCAAATCCCTATAACTTCATGTCGATTTATTTTAATATTGAGACATAATCAAAACCTTGATCGAATATTTATATTCTTTACCTTAGATCCTTGATCCTTATATTCGGTAATTGTAGAAACCTGAGAGATCCTTGTAGATTCGGCCATGAACAAGAATAGGGATTAGGCCATTCTTTTTCGGCAAATAGAAAAGAAAGGAAATTGAATAGCTTAACCTTACCTTGATGCCTTTAATCGATTGCTTCCTTGCCTAGAGTCACAGAGATTCGGCTATGGAATTTTAACAGGGATAAAAAGAAAAGGGTTTTGGCTCGATAATAGCAAAGGAGAGGAGAAGAAAAGATGGAGTTTTGCTTAGGAAAAATTTCGGCAGAGAGAAATAGGGGCTAGGGAATTTTCGGCACACTTAGGAAAAAGATGAGAGAATAGCCTAACTCTCCTCCTTTAGCCGAAATTATCAATAGGAGAGTCCCTTACTTGGCCACTACTCCTCATAAGTGATAATATTGTCTCTTTTATTTAAAATAAAAGTGTTTAATCCATCACTTATCTCCTCAATTATCTTATTAAAAGAAAATCCTTATTTATCACTTATTAATCATATATTTATGGAATTAAAACACCTCCTTTCTAGAAGGCTTGTGCCGTCCACCCTCTTGCTTATGGAAGCAAAAATAAAACCTTCATTATTTGCTTTCCAAGTGACTTGAACTCAGGCCCATTTCTCTTGCATATGGCGCCATTTCTCTAAGCCCTAGGTGACATCTTTAGGCCACTTTTCCAAGCCTGTTTGTGTGTCAAAATTCTCCAACTTTTTCTTTTAAGGCCCTCTTGCCCTTATTTCCTATTTTAAACTTTAAAATTTGACATTTCTGCATCATTTCTAAGTTTCCTAAAATTTTCGATCGGCTCTGTAACTTGCCATTTTTCTTACATTTCCAAGTTTCCATAAATGTTTACTTTCCATTTTTGAATCATTTCCAAAAATGTTCAGGTTTCCAAAATGTTCAAGTTTCCAAAATGTTCAGGTTTCCAAAATGTTCAAGTTTCCAAAAATGTTCGGGTTTCCAAAATGTTCAAGTTTCCAAAATGTTTAGGTTTCCATTTTTATGCATTTCCAGGTTTCCAAAAATATCAAAAATTTATTCTTAGTGCTTAAACTTGTCATTTCATACAATTAAACTGAAAATGCACAGCCCCTTTTCAGGATGTTACATGGCTGCCAATGCGCTCTGCGCTAGATGAAGAAATTGGGTAGCCTACAAAGATATAGCCAGAGATTCTAAAGAAACATTAATAATATACTAATAATATAATTAAAGACAAAGACAATAAAGATTAGGAGATTAAGAAGAAAACTGAAATTAAGAGAAAAGACTAATGGACTAAGGAGTCCTTATTGTTGGATGGTTCGTGAGGTAGGTGCGACCTCTAAGGCTGTGGTGCGTAATTCCCAAGTAGCCTTTAGAACCTGACACTAAGAAACTAAAAGAAATTAAGATATATTAAGTAGAAGAGAAGTATAGATAAGTAGGATAAATGGGAAAATAAATGTAAATAAAAATTTAAATGGTCTCAAAGACCCTTGACTTGGCGAGGAGATGAAGCTGCCTACATGAACTCATGCGGATCGGTCTCCTTTGAGGAGACTATGGTTGGCCTCTTACGCTTCGTCAGCATTTTGTTGGTGTAGCTCAAGAGTCTGTACACTTTTTTCTAAGGAAAAAAGGGAAAAGAAGTAAGAAAGAATGAGAAAAGGAGATAGGGGGAAGGGGAAGAGTTGTGGGGTTTAAATAGAAATTCGAATCTATCATGCTCCTACGCCCATGGTCTAAGGGCGTGTCGACTTACATAGCCGTATCACATGGCCGTGTGTTTGTGCGTGTTAAGTCACCATACCCATTTTTCAGTTAGCCACACCTGGGGAGCACAAGTCAGCATTTTGGCACGATTCAGAGGCACGAGCGTGTTCTGCCTGTGGTGTGAAAGTCAGTAGCTTCACACGTTCTAGGAGCACGACCGTGCCACTTTTACGGAGCCCGTGGGGTAGTGGTTGGATTCGTAACGTCGTGGGGTGGTTGGGACTGATTCGCACAGCCTCTATTGTGTCAGTACGGTGGTTCTAGTGGTCCACACGATCAACGACATGACCGTGTGTAAGGCCGTGTGGCCTTGAAATTCTGCATTTCCAGTTAGTTTAAAAGGAAAGAAAAAAGGAAGGGAAAGAAACTGAAAATAAATTTGAAAGTAAATAGTGTTAGTACTCAGGTTACCTCCCGAGAAGCACTCTTTTATAGTCTTAACCTGGACTTTCCTCGAATTAGAAAAAATAGGGAGGTTTAAAGGTTTGAATATCTTCCCTCTTGTTTAAATTTTTATTTTCTTGATAAGGTTCAAGTCGAGAAGCATTTACCTTAAAAGTGCTGAATGTTGGATTGCTTACCTCGACTGTTTCATGGGGGCAGATATCATGTACCTTAAGAGGAATTTCCTTGCTTACGTTCAGGTCTGTTGTGATGATATGAGGATCGACTTTGTCGAGCAGCACCTGGTCTCCTATTTTGAAGTGATTTGATGTTCCTACGAGTTCTTTGGGTGGTTCTTCTGGTGTTACTTCGTGTGGGTCCAGTTGTTCTTTGTCATGTGTTTTCTGCTCTTCTAGTTTGCCTACCCTTATGCTTCGTTCCTTTTGTAATTCTCCTTTGTTGCGTTGGGGTCTAAGATTTGGCTCGGGGTTGTATCCTTGTGGTATTTCCTGCGATGGAAGTTGAACAAATTGTTTATCAAATGAATTGCCTTTCTTACCTTCATTGATTGTTGTCCTAGCCGAGTCAAGAGCTTGAAGACTGATTGATTCGTTAACTACACAAAGTATGAGTTTGTAACAGCCCAATTACGACTCTAATTGGAACGGTGGTTTCGGGACTACAAATTCAAATTAGAAAAATATTTTTATGATTAATTTGATGTCTATGTTATGTGGTCAAGCATGTGTTAAAATATTATTTACTAATTGGTGTGTTTGGGTGATTATTTTAAGTGAAAGGATTAAATAGTTAAAGTAGTAAAAGTAGCCTTTATTAAGTGTGATGATTTAATTGAATTGTTTCTTGCATGAATGGACTTGCATGTCGAATAGCCCATTTCTTATAGTAGTGGACGGCATGATGATTGACTCATATATTAAATTCAATTGTTTGAGTTAATGGTATTTTATTAGTATTATAATTTGATTAAAATAAAGAAACATAAAACAACTAGTGGAATATTCATCTTTTATCTTTGTTCTTCATTGCCAAAAGTTAGAAAGGAGAAGAGGAGCTTAAGTTTTCATTGTTCGGCCCTTGCATGTCATCCTAAGGTTAGCAATTGAACATGATTTTTGAAAATTTTTACATTTTTGAGTTCTTTGTCTTGAGCATTGTTGAACTGATCATTTGCAAAATGACCTAGTTTTAAAATTTATAAAGGATAATCAAACACAGTAGACTAACTATGACAACGATAGAGGTGAAGGGGCGATGTTCACAAAACGCTGCTTTCGAACTCGGTATGGGCATTACGAGTTTCTAGTGATGCCATTCGGTTTGACCAATGCACCGCAAGCGCTCATGGATTTAATGAATAGAGTATTTCAAGAAGATTTAGACCAATTCGTGGTGTTCATAGACGACATATTGGTCTACTCAAAGACGGAGGAGGAGCACACAAGCATTTGCGGATAGTCTTGCAAGTATTGAGGAAAATAGTTGTATGCCAAATTCGAAGAAGTAGAATTTTGGTGAGGAGGTGGCTTTCTTAGGTCACGTGGTGTCGCGGAAGGATTAGAGGATCCCGCAAGATTGAAGCGGTATTGGAGTGGAAACCGCCTAAGTCGGTGGCAAGAGATAAGTTTTAAAGGTTAGCGGTATTACCAAGATTTGTGGAAGGGTTCTCTCTCGATCGCAGCACCGCTAACCAAGTTGCTAAGGAAAGGTGTTCGCTTGTATGGTCGGAAAAGCAAGAAGGAAGCTTTGATAAGCTAAGGAAAATTTTGACTGAAGCTCCAGCTTTTAGTGCAACCCGAGGTGGAAATTATTCACGCCTATTGTGATGCATCTCACACCGGCTTGGGGTGTGTCGATGATGCAGATGGGAAGGTAGTAGCCTGCGCGTCCCGTCGCCTAAGGCGCATGAGGTTAACTATCCAACTCATGACCTCGAGTTAGCCGCAATGCCTTCGCCCTAAAAGTATGGAGACATTATCTTTATGGGGAGAAGTCGAATTTACACGGACCACAAAAGTCCGAGGTATCTTCCGACACGTATGATCTGAATCAAACAACGATGGATTGAGTTTAAAGGACACGATCGCTCCATCGAATATCATCCGGGTAAGGCTAACGGTGGTCGACGCGTTGAGCCGGAAGGTCGTGGGCGATTTAAGAGCAATGTTCGCTCGCTTGAGCCTATATGACGATGGAAGCCTTTTGGCGTAACTTCATGTTAAGCCAACATGGATCGAGGAGATTAAAAGCAAATGATAATGGATGAAGGGCTAAATGCTAAGAGAATGCAAGTTCGTAATGGTGGTGTAGAGGGTATAGTGACCGGTGACGTGTGCTATGTTTTCGTGGACGGCCTTGTATGCCAAAAGATATGGAGTTGAGGCGTAAAATTCTCCAGATGTTTCATAGAACCATACGCTATGCATCCGGAGGAAGCAAGATGTATGGAGATCTACTTCGGTGGTCCGGGTTGAAGCGTGAGATAACGAATTGAGGGAAGTGTTTGACGGTCAAGAGGTTAAGGTGAACACCGCTGCTACCATCGGGTTACTTCAACCCAGAAGATCCCTCAATGGAAGTGGGAGCGGATCACTATGGATTTCTGCCGGTGGTCACCCTTACACCCAAAGAAGAAAGATGCGCTTTGGGTAATCGAGACCGTCTGACTAAATCGGCTCACTTCATACCAAAGAAGAATGGACTACTCACCCGTAAATTAGCAAAGTTGTATGTGGAGATAGTCGATTACATGGTGTACCAGATCGCTTATCTCTCGATAGGGACCCAAGGTTCACTTCGAGGTTTTGGAAAGCGTTACATCAAGCTGCTAGTACGTGGTTGATTTCAAAGACACTTTCCATCCTCGACGGACGGCAATGAAGGGTCATACAGATCTTAGAAGATATGTCGAGGGTTGTGTCTTGGAATTCGAGGTAGTTGGGAGGAATTCTTACCTCTAGCTGAGTTCGCCACAACAATAGCTACCAAGCAAGTATTCGATGGCACCACACGAAGCTAATCGATATGAAATGCGAACCCCGACATGTTGGACGGAGTTGGGTGAACGACAAGTGTTGGGCCCGAAATGGTAGCAGTAGACCAAGACAAAGTCAAGGTGATTGGTCTCCTTAAGGAAGCATCGGATAGGCGTAAGTCTTATGCCGATCTCAAACGCAGGAAATGGAGTATGTAGGAGACAAGGTCTTTCTAAAGGTGTCTTGGAAGAAGGTACTAAGATTTGGGCGAAAAGGAAGCTAAGCCCAAGATTCATTGGCCCATATACAAGATTAAAGTTTAGTAGGACCAAAGAGTTTATCACCGAATCGCCGATCGAAAGTTAAGTCAAATTCATGACGCCTTTCACGTATCAATGCCGAGACAGACGGTCCGATCCATCACATG
The DNA here is from genome assembly GCA_025506655.1 of Gossypium rotundifolium. Lineage (NCBI taxonomy): Eukaryota > Viridiplantae > Streptophyta > Magnoliopsida > Malvales > Malvaceae > Gossypium > Gossypium rotundifolium. The sequence goes on along the minus strand of CP106724.1, from coordinate 96,079,517 downwards.
TGGTGCCCGTGATGTAAATCGGGTTAACGCGGACTTATCTTTTGAGGAAGAACCTGTTCGTGATCTTGGATGGAGATATAAAGGTTCTACGTAGAAGTCGCTGCCCTTAGTGAAAGTGCTATGGCGGAATCATGGTGCCGAGGAAGCTACGGGAACCCGAGGATATGATACGGTGGCAATACCTCATCTGTTTTAGTTATGTAATTTCGGACGAAATTTATTTTAAGGGGTAGAACGTAACATCCCAAAAATGGGGTTATTTGGAATTTAATTATTTTTCTTATGTAAAGATCACGAGGTATTATTTATGGAATAATAATGATCAACTTAAGGCTTTGTGTTGGCTCGATTTGGTAGGAAATTTTAGTTTTAACTTTTAAGGTAGGGAGCCTTGGCAAGAGGGTGTTATAAGAATAAATGGGGATAATTTGGACATAAAATGAGCTTAGACCAAGTGGCAAAGCAAGCCCACTTGAGAGCTACATGTGACGCCACCAAGGAGCAAGGAGAGCTTGTGTTCGAGTCATGGAAATCCTCTTTTGGCACTATGTTGGACGGCATAGGAAGGAGAGTTTTTCTCTCTTTAAACTCTTTATTTTATGAGATAATTAAGGATTTTATTTAATATTAATTTCAAGGATAATTAGATGATATTAATTCATTTTGATAAACAAAATAAAAGGGTGATAAAGGAGATATTAGTTGATTTACTTGGGATTAATTCAAATTATTTTGAATTTAATTAAACAAGGGGCTAGGAGTGATTCAAGGAAAATTTATGGATGTTGGACTCTTGGGAGAAGAGGTGGACGGCAAGGACACTAGGGGGTGCCGAATGCAGGCAAGTGCACGTTTAACAAAGAGTATAGCTTTGGCAAGAATATCTTATCGAACCCAAGAAACCTAAAATTACTACTACTCACTTTCTTCCTATTATTTAGCCTTAAATATGGAGTGATTAATTAACTTATCTAAGACTAATGAAATATTTAAACTAAATGCAAAGACAAAAGAATAAATTGGGAAAAGACTTTGGAAAACTCAGTTGATAAAAACGATACCCTCGGGAAGAATCCACCTATTACTTCACTTATTATCTAACTTTCAATTCATATGATTTCTTTTACTTAGCTTGATCCCTAAGACTCCTTAACCTATATTAAACCTTCTCTCGAAGCGAATAACGTCTAACCTTAGGTTAATTAGTGGAACTCTCATTCTCTTATAATAACCCCCTAAGGAAGCAGTAAATCGATCAATGGACTCCCGTATTAGGTTTCACCCTAATTCGGTAAAATCTTGTAACCCTATCTCTAGGCGCCCGATCAACTCCACTTAATTAGGCTAGATCTACTCTTAGGCAGGGTCTATTCCTCCTCCACCTAAGCACATCAGATTAAATTGAGTAACATAATTAAGAACAAACTAAGTATTTATCATATAAATCGAAAGAATTAAATAACAAAATCCATCATAGGTTTCACCCCCTTCAGGTATCTGAAGGATCTAGTTCATAATAAAATAAGAAAACATCTCAAGAGAAAAGATAAAATAAAACATAAGAAATCCCTAAAACCCCCTGAAGGAACGGAAGGAGAGATCCTCCGTCTTGAGTAGAATTCTGACTCTTTGAGATGGATCAACTGGCTATCTTTGAGTAATTGCCTAAATGAGTAAAGCTCTGGCAGAAAACTCTACTAAAACCTGCCGCCCTTGAATTGCTACCTTGGATTGTTTATATAGACGTTTGGGATGCTTTACTTGGCTCCTAAGTACTCGTAATTCAAGTGAAATTCGTCCTAAGTGTTTGAGTGGACTTAGGATTGCATTTCTTGTCTCAAAGCATCCAATTTCGAATGAAATTGCTCTTTCCCGCGGCAGAGGCACGGCCTTGACACACCCGTGTAAATCGTGGTCCAGCCCGTGTCTCCATTCTGTCAATTTAGGCACGGCTTTGACACACCCGTGCAATATTTGGGTAGAGGTCGTGCTTCGGGTATGCCAATTGGGGCACGGCCGTGTACATCAGAATCAGGCCGTGTTGGGCTTTTTGTTGACGAGGCACGGTCATGTAAATCAGGGTGTGATCGTGTGCAATCTAAATATTGGGGCACAGGCATGTGGCATGAAGTCCAGGCCGTGCAGACTTCTTGGGTTGGCCTACTTTGGTCCGTTTTAAACCCGTTTTGCGTCCTTTTTATCCTTGGGTGTTTTCTTGAGTATAAGACATGAAAAGAAATGATTAAGAGCACATTTTTACATAAATTAAGGATAAATTCATCCAAAAGCATACTAAATGTGGGATTAAAATATGTTACTTTTACGGTTTATCAAATACCCCCACACTTAAGCTTTTGCTTGTCCTCAAGCAAAATTCTCAATTTACAATTAAAACGAACTTTCCAAAATTCATATTTCCCATTGACAATGCCTCATCATAATTCATAGATAATTTATACATGGATCATTTAGCTCGAAGTGCCCTAAAGATTCAAACGAGATAAGTCATAATTTCGTAGCATGAAAACATAGGTGTCTCCCCTTATTTAAATAATTACCTTTGATTCAAAATTGACAAGGATTGACATCCTCACTAAAGATTCACTCAAAGCACTCAAAGTGTTTAAGGATCAAGAAAAAGTGCTCAAAAGTCAAACCTGAAAAGTTAATCCCATAGGCTTGCCTGAAAATCAAATCTCCACCACTGTATATGAGATGATAAACAGATCAAAAGGTCTTTATTAGGGTTGTAACGGGGCTTGGGTTAAAAGGTGTGGATAAAGGCTAAATTAGGGGGTTAAAATCAAGATTGAATTGACTAATTACCTAATCTAAAAATAATGAACTAAATATGAATATTTACATCGAATGAAAAGTAATAATACCACGATTGATAATTACTCTATAATAAAGAGTATTTTCTTCACTTTAAAATTTGATAATACTTTAATCTGAGCTTTTCTTCAACAATTGGAGTTTAATTGCTCTAAGCTCTTTTATACTACTAATATTGAATAAACTTGGATTTTTTTTTTTAAGAACAAACTAAGTAAAACTTAATAGAAGGAACTTTGATAATTGAAATAACCTAATTTGGCAATTGATCAAGTCAAATCTCGATAGAGGGGTAGTCAAAAGAATGTTGATAACAAATACAAAGGGATTTTGGGTTAATATTAGTGGGTGAGTCAATAAAAGGTTGTTAGGATTCAACGGGTTCACTAGGAGTTATTTATGTAGGTAGGCTTTTTAGTGGAGTGAGCAGGTTAAAACCTAGGTGCTAGTTATCATCTTAGTATATCAAATCATTATTGTGGTCTCGACATGCATAAACGAGGCAAGTTCTAGAATAACAGTTCAAAGTTGACACACTCATAATCAATAAAAGTGAGCATGAAAAATAATATATGCTCTATAAGGCTCAATATCTCACATAAATTATGGGTGTTTTGACATCAATCCTATAGATTTCAAATTTCAAAGTAATACTCGATTTAGTTCAACAACCTATCAATTTTTATTTTTGAAAAATAGACTTATCATGCTTGATTCTCTAGTATTCTTCAAATTTAATCATCAATGCACAATTAACTATGACTTACTCTAAAACATATCAATAAAAATCATAAATCATTAGAAATTTCATCGTAATTAATAATATGAGAATAATACTTAAGATCAAGACTAAATTCATGATTTGAGAATAAAATAAAAAGTTGGACACTTTTACTCCCCCACACTTAAGATGTGCATTGCCCTCAATGTACAAAGATAAATAATGACAGTAATGGGATAAATCAAAAGAGAAGGGAGAAAGTGACACTTCCTAAATTTTTGGATGGAGTCCAAAATACATTCCTCGGGTGACTTTTATGTGAATATGTGTTTGTGCGGCATGTAATTGATTCTGCAAAGTCACTTAGTTAATAATTTTTGAATAGGGATTGCTTATGAGGTTAGATAGCCAATGGTATAAAAATAAGAATAAAAATAAAAATAAAAACATGAAATACTAATAAAGTTCAAAAATAGAAGCATCATTAATCAAACATTTAAAATAGGGAAAATATATGTCAAAACAATCTATGAGAACTCGAAGTCCTCATCATTATTTGGATCACAGGGTGGTGCTGATGGCGATATGTGAAAGTGATGATGATTTGTTGAAGGGTGGCCTCGATCCCATCAAGACGTCGAGCATTGCTAGTAAACTGCTGGGTACAATAGTGCTCGAGCTGAGTGAGGCATACAGAGATATCTGCCAATGAAGTCGTGAACATGATGGCTGCTAGCTCGGGACTGGTGGCACATCATCAGAAATGTCCTCAGGCACTCCTCTTCTGTAGCTAGTCTATATTGAGGAGGGTCCGTTCCACGACGTCGTTTGATCATATTCATATGTAACATTGTTTGCATCCCTTGAGGTGTCATGTATCCAATCAGTGTGAGTGAGGACTTATGCTGATCAGTGTCAAGGAGATTAAAGTGCTGAGCTAATTGCGATATGTATGGCCCCATTGAAATGATGCCCTTTCTATGTGCCTCTGTCTGATGCTGCATTGCGCATGCGATAAAATACGCCATATCAAAAACATGTCCCTCAGACATGCATGACAAGAAGTAGACGTCTTGTTTATTAATGACGCTTGTGCTCTCTTTGCGACCTGTAATTGTATGAGCAAGGATAGAATGAATATACCTGAGAGCTGGGGAAAGGGCGGTCGCCTTTGAACGACTGGGGTTATAGTTTCTTATAGTAGGGTGTAAGCTTTGCCAGCAAGCGATTTGAGTGATGTGCAGGTCACGGTTTAAATCGTCCAGAGGATTTTCTTCAATAAATTCTGGAGTCTAGAGACCAAGTGCTGTACCAAATTATGGTATGCTTAATCATCATATTTGTAATATCCCGGGTTAAGGGCTATTTTATTTTGGCTTTGCTACATGTGCATGATGTGTTATGTTGCTATTTCGATGTTGTTGGGGCTTAGTTATAAGCTAGGTGCAAGCTCGAGTGGTAGGAGAAATTTTTGTTTTTGGGCTTTATGTGATAGAAATTTGAAGGATTTGGGTCTTATGTATTTTATTTGGTGAAATGTTGCACAAGTGAAGAGCTGGCAAAGTGGCAAAGCATGCGCTATTTAGAGCTTGTGTGTGGCGTCAAGTGCAAGGGAGGAGGTCTTGTGTTCAAGCTACGAAATGCCCTATTTTGGCTCCCATTTTGACGGCATGGAAGGGAGGAGTTGTAGGAAGTTTAAACTCTGCCTTGGACTAAGTCTTCCTATTCAAATGGTGGGTGGAGAGCAAATTGTGGAGGTGGACTTGGTCAAGGTAATTTGAATTAGTGGATTGGGAGTGATTGGGGGGAGTTTGGCCTGTTGTTGGAGAGTGTTTGGGGGGAGTTTGGCTGGTTGGTAAGTGTTGTGAGGGAGTGGGGGAAGTGCCGAAATTCCTTTGGATTTTTGGGTGCATTTTCGGTCATAGGGGGATAGCAAACTAAGTTCTTTCTTTTTGTCAAAAACAAGCCGATTTTTTTCCAAAGAGATTTCTCTCTTTTTCCTTATTTTTTTTGAAACCGAAATACCAAATCTCTATATCCTGCCAAAAGTTGCTAGTCTTCTTTTGGTCTTTGTTAGCTAAAAATTTCAAGGTTGAGTCTCTCATCTTTTGCTTCTTGTAACCGAAACTTCAAACAACCTTTGCCGAAAGTACTTGGTGTCTTTTAATTTTGATTGTTAGCCGAATGCCTCTCCCATTTTCTTTTCTTTTTCATTTGTGTTAAACTGAAGCTAATTCCCTGTTCTCCTTCTACTCTCTTTTTCTTCTTGGAATCTTCTTAGCCGAAATACCATTCTCCAAAATACTTTTCACCATTATCTTTCCATTTCGTTGTTCCATTTTGTTACTTAGCCGAATATCAACCCTATTCTCTTTTCTTTCACTCTGACCGAATCTTGTTGATTGGTATAAACCACCCTAGCCGAATCCTCTTCTCCTTTTTGGTGCAAAGTTTTGGCCGAATCTCCCTTCTCTCCTAGTGGTTTGGTTGGCCGATTAGTGGTTGGTGTTGGGGTAAGTTCTTGGCCGAATGGCCATTTCTCTTTTTCTCTCTAGTGCTATGTTGATTTCGGTTTGGTTAGGCCTATGTAGGTTTTGGTTGGAGTTAATCATTTGTTTAAACATCTCATTATAGGGCTTTCGAGTTCCAAGCGATCAAGAAAGCTTTTATCCGGATTCGATTGTTTGGTAAGTGATGGTGAAATGGTTGCTCATGGTTTATTTGTTTAGTTTCGATTAAGTATAAGGTTTCAAAGGATTAATTGTTCTCTTTTATGGTGTAGTCGATTAGTGGAGGAACCCTTTGTTGGTTCGAGACTTGGTTGGTAACCGATTCAAGGCGGTGTAAGAGATCGAAGTTAAACCCTTTTTGTGTAAATGGTTATGACCGAATGGTATGATGATTAATCCTTTGTTGGCCGATTATAGGATCGGGGTTGTCGAGGTGATCAAGGGACTTAGACCGGTTCTTAGGATTTAACCTTCGCTATTTCAGGTGTGTAAACCAACACACTTTCTTAAGCGAGTAATGTGATAACTGTTTGTGTAAATGAAACAAAGTGTGGTTGACTATTTTGGTACCCATTGAGGTATGGATACGGATTCGTAAGTCCGTTTCATTATGAGATATGTGATGATATATGATATCATGATTATGGGTGTATATTCGTTGAGATGCCATATTAAGCATGTGAGCATGATAGCATGATTGCACGATTTTGCATTTAGTATGATGTGCGATTGGGTGATATGAGAGGAGGGGAGTATGATATCCGTGTCTTTGGGACACTTGTGTCTTTGGGACACCGAGGTTTGGCACCTCCGGTGGTTTGGTACCACATATGACATTTTGTGACTTTGGGTCACAGAGGTTTGGCACCTCGGCGTCTCCCGGTGGCTTAGCACCACGGTGGGTTGGCCCTGATTGATTATACGGATTGACGCCGGTGATTTGGTATCACACGATGGGTTGGCCCCATCATCGGATTTGTATTGCGGTCACGGTGATTTGGTATCTGCTGTGTCTTTGGGACACGGAGGTTTGGCACCTCATTGCGACTCGTCCCCGTGGTTTGACACCACCGTGGGTTGGCCCCACTTATGAGATACGGGATTGTCGCTAGTGATTTGGTATCACACAATGGGTTGGCCCCATCATTGGATTATTCGTGACTTCGGGTCACCAGTGGTTTGGCACCACACCTATGGATATCGTGACTTTGGGTCACCAGTGGTTTGGCACCACCAGTGGTTTGGTACCACACGGGGTAGAAAAGGTGATATGGTTGGCTAGGATCGGGTGCATTACTTGCATTACTTTGTTATGATGTGTGTTGGCATGTTATACCGGGAGAGGGATTTATACACTGAGTCTTGCGACTCACTCTCTCCTTTGACATTTCAGGTGACACTTAGACGCGGACATGGAGCCGGGATGGACTCGAGGTGCTCATGCCATGCTTAAATAAGGATTTGCTCAGACTTTTATAAAATTTGGTACTTAAGCTTATTTATTACTATTTGGTTTTATTTTGGTTTGTAAATGGCCTTTTAAAATTATGTTTTGCTATGTTTATGTTTAAAATAGGTTTTTGATATGCCTTAATAAATTAATTGGGTAAGATTTGCTAAAACTTGGAAAGACAACGATTTCAAAACTACAAAAGCGATATTTTAAACTATACCATCGAGTATCACACTAAGATTTGGAATAAAGGGGACTCAAATGTTTTTCTAACTTAAACTCGATTTTCTACTAAGTCAAAATGTTCTAGTAACAATCAGAACGACTTGAATTTCTAAATGAAATAAACGTGTTTTTAACTTCATAACCGATTAAGTTTCGAAATTCCGGAGTTTTCAAACAAAACATCAGTTCTCAAACAATCATGCCCAAGATTTCTGCAAGTATGAAATTTACCAAAGGGTTTTATCAAACTTTTAAATGGAAACCTATCTTTACCAAAACAACGATTTCTCCCTGTAACATACCAGATTCGGTCGTGGTGTATTGACCGGGTTTGGGGTGTTTCAGTATTGTGCCCCCGAGACAAAATTGGATAGTGCCGGGGTTGTCATACTAAGCCATCACTGTTTGTAATGTGAAGGTGGAAGAAAATTCGAGTGTGAGTTCCAAGTAAGTAGGCTCGATTATAGAGAAGAACCGCTCCCATGGCTCTGTTGTTATGAGGGCTCGGATATTGGTTGTCAGTCAGATTTGTTCTATTGCGTTCCAATCCATACATCTTTTAGTGCCTAAAGGGCATTCCCGAAGTGCCTTATATCGTTCTTCCTAAGTGTTTTGATTAAATTGGAGGAAGCGGTGTCGAATTTCTGATGAGGCGCTAGCCGAAGATGGTCTAGGTGCTTTTCTTGTCTTGCTTGGAACGGCTATTTTAAGACATGATGATGACATAATTCCTGCAACATAATCAAAAAAAGATACACCTCCTTTATATAGCCATGAATTTAACAATAATCACAGTCAATAGCCAAGATAGATGCTTCTTTGAAGAACAAATACTAAAATCGTAATCTTATGAGCAATTCTTAACTAAAATCATTATTTAGTTCTGAATACAATAACAAAAGGTAAACAAAGATTTCATTGGGATCATCATGGTGTATGAGAGTTATAATTTAACGTTTAACTAAATTTAGTTAATAAAGTATCAATACTGCAATGAAGGGGAAGAAAAATCAGCATAAAAAATAAAATGCTAAAACAGAGAATATATTAAAAAGAATTGAAATCAAAATAGAAGGAAACAATTAATAAATCAACCAAGAAGAACATGAAAGTAAAAATACAGAAAAACTAAAAATGAATTAGGTCTTTTGAGCCTAAAATCAATTATAAATTTTAAATAAAGAGAAAATAATTGAAAATATGTAGAAAAAGGAACTAGGGATGGTTGTATGCGACGGACACGGGTGAAGCACGGTGGTGGCAGCGGCGTGGTGTGTGGTAGCACGGTTGTGTTGTGGGCGTGCAAGTTGTTTTTATTGGTTATGCTGAGAAAAAAGTAGGGAGAGGTAGTTTCGGGTGGTGGAGGGTGTGGGTATGGTGGAAATTTTGGGGAAGGAGGCTGAGAATTGTGTCTAGGGTTTAAAATAGGGGAGGGTTTTTTTTCGATTAATTTTCTTATATAAGGAGGGGAACATGGCCACCTGACACGGCCGTATTAAATTTGAACTGCACGTGCTTTTCGCGATTGCTTGGAATTGGGCGCAATTTAGGGTCTTTAGCACGTCCGTGTGATAATTTGACACGCTCATTCTCGATAAGTTAGTATGTTCACACAGTCACAGTGCACGCCCGTGTTCTAGCCGTACTCAATATGTCTGTAGTCTCACACGGTTATGAGGCACGCCCGTGTGATTTTATTGCAGCCCGTGTTGGAAAAGAGATGTTTTCCCTGTTTATGCGCGGTTATGGGCACGCCTGTGTTCAAGGCCGTGTTAATAATCCTGCATTTTTGTTAGACTTTGGAAAACAAAGTTAATGTGTTTAGCGCTCGGGTTGCCTCCCAAGAAGCGCTCGTTTATAGTCTTAAGCTAGACTCTCCCTATTTTTAGTTCTAAAGGAAGGCTCATGGAGCATAAACTCCTCTCTTGTATCTCTAAGATCTGCACCATTATAAATCTTAAGTCGGTGACCATTTACCTTGAATGTACCTTTAGTGGGATGAGTTACCTTAATGGTGCCATATGGAAATATTGTTTTGATCATGAATGGGCCTGACCATCTGGATTTTAACTTCCCAAGGAATAATTTAAGCCTTGAATTGTATAATAGGACTAGGTCTCCTACTTCGAAATGTCTTGATCACTTGAGGCGGGATCATGATGTCGCTTTGTTTCTTCTTTGTACAACCTTGAGTTCTCATAGGCTTCCATTCTCCATTCATCTAACTCATTTATCTGCATCATTCTTCTCTTTTCTGCAAGGTCAAGGTCAGTATTTAAAAATTTTATTGCCTAGAAAGCTTTGTGTTCTAACTCGAATGGTAGATGACAACTTTTCCCGTATACGAGCTTGTATGGGGATGTCCCTAGAGGTGTTTTGAATGCTGTTCTATAAGCCCATAAAGCATCATCTACTTTAATTGCCCAATCTTTTCTATTTGATTCAACTATTTTTCTAGAATGCGATTAAGCTCTCGGTTTGCTACCTCAACTTGCCCACTAGTTTAGGGATGATAAGGGGTGGCTGTTCTGTGGCATACTCCAAATTTCTTTATGACTTTTTCAAATTGTGTATTACAGAAATGAGTACCCCTATCACTGATGATGGCCCTAGGTGTACCGAATCGGGAAAATAGTCTCTTAAGAAATTTAACTACAACCCTAGCATCATTGGTAGGTAAGGCTTCCACTTCTACCCATTTTGACATGTAATCAACTGCTACTAGGATGTATTTATTTCCAAATGAACTCAAGAATGGTCCCATAAAATCAATACCCCATACGTCAAATATTTCACATGATAGCATATATGTTTGAGGCATTTCATCACGTTTAGAGATGTTACCTATTCTTTGGCATTTGACACACGAGGTAACATACCTATTGGCATCTTTAAATAGAGTGGGCAAGTAAAAACCTGATTCGAATATTTTGTGTGTTGTCTTAATACCATTGTAGTGTCCTCCTGATGGTCCTGAATGACAATGTTCCAGGATTTTGCTTGCCTCTGTCCTTGTAATGCATCTTCGAATTACCTGATCTGCACATATTCGAAAAAGAAAGGGATCCTCACAAAAATAATTTTTTACATTAGCAAAGAATCGCTTCTTTTGGTGATGTGTCAATTTTCTTGGTAGGATGTTAGCTGCTAGATAGTTTGCAATATTTGCAAACCAGGGTACTTTAGAATGTGTTCTAGAAAAGAGCTGTTCTTCGGGAAACAAATCATTTATTTCATGTTCATCAAGCTCTTTGGTGTGTGGATTTTCGAGTCTTGAAAGATGATCTACCGCGAGATTCTCAACTCCCCTCTTATCCTGTATTTCCAAGTCAAATTCCTGTAAGAGTAAAATCCATCGTATTAGTCTAGGTTTCGCATCAGGTTTGTTTAAAAGATGACGAAGAGCTGAATGATCAGTGTAAACAACAACTTTAGATAATATTAGATATTGTCTAAATTTGTCAAAAGCAAAAACTACAGCTAGTAATTCTTTCTCAGTCGTGGTGTACTTTTCTTGCGCAGGTGTTAATGTTCTACTAGCGTAGTAGATTGGCTGAAAATGCTTGTCTCTTCGTTGTCCTAAAACTGAACCTACTGCAAAGTCACTTGCATCACACATTAATTCGAAGGGTAAGTTCCAATCAGGTGCAATTATAATCGGTGCATTTACTAATTTATCCTTAAGTACATTGAATGCATCTAAACATTCCTAATTGAAATTAAAAAGAACATCTTTTTCTGGTATTTTTGTTAAAGGCTTAGCTATTTTAGAAAAATCCTTAATAAATCTTCTATAAAAACCTGCGTGTCCTAAAAAACTTCTAATAGCCTTGATTGAGCTAGGGGGATGTAATTTTTCTATGGTTTCAACTTTTTCTTTATCTACCTCAATTCCTTTATTAGAAATCTTATGTCCTAATACAATCCCTTCTCTAACCATAAAATGGCATTTCTCCCAATTTAAAACAAGGTTTGTTTCTTCACATCTCGTTAGAACTCATTTTAAATTTTTAAGGCAAAGATGGAAAGAATTACCGAATACCAAGAAATCATCCATAAATACCTCCATGATGTCCTCCACGAGTTTGTCAAAGATTGCCAACATGCAACACTGAAAAGTAGCAGGAGCATTACATAATCCAAAAGGCATTCTACGATAAGCAAACGTACCGTATGGGCATGTAAATGTTGTTTTTTCTTGGTCTTCAGGAGCTATGGGGATTTGAAAGGATCCGGAAAGTCCATCCAGGAAGTAGTAGTACATATGCCCGGATAATCTTTCTAGCATTTGATCTATTGAAGGCAAAGGAAAATGATCTTTTCTGGTGGCATCATTCAACTTTCTATAGTCTATGCAGACTCTCCATCCTGTAACTGTTCTCGTGGGAATTAACTTATTTTTTTCATTGGGCACTACCATCATTCCTCCTTTCTTTGGGACTACCTGCACAGGACTTACCCAAGTGCTATCAGAAATAGGATAAATTATTCCTGCATCTAGAAGTTTAATTACCTCGGGTTTGACCACTTCTTTTATGTTGGGGTTTAAACGTCTCTGAGGTTGCACACATGGTTTATATTCTTCTTCCATCAAAATTTTGTGGGTGCAGAATGTGGGGCTTATTCCCTTGATATCAGAAATCTTCCAAGCTATGGCTTTCTTGTGTTCTTTTAGTACTTTTATCAGTTCCTTCTTTTATTTGGATTTTAATTCTGAGGAGATGATTACTGGTAGTGTAAAATTGTCTCCAAGGAATGCATATTCTAGGTGTTTTGGTAACTGTTTGAGTTCCAATTTGGGTGGTTCTACGATGGAGGGTTTTTGTTTTCTTTTATCAGTTCCAATTTGAGTTCCAAGGAATTCTTTCTTTTCTCCGTTGTTCATATGATGACATTTTCAGATTGTCATCATCTTCTTCCCCCTCTTCTTGAGCCGGGCACAATTCCAATGTGTCACCTTGTATAATTTCTTGTAATGAATTCTTTATAATATGATCAGTAGTGTCGACGAAATAATAGGAATCATCTTGTTCTTTAGAATATCGTATGGCATTACAGAGTTGAAAGATAATTTCTTCATCACCTATTCTTGGAGCTAGTTTACCATTACCTACATCAATAATAGCTCTAGCAGTGGCTAAAAAGGGACGCCCTAAGATTAAAGGAACATTAATGTCTTCATCCATGTCTAACACAATGAAATCAACAGGAAAAATAAATTTATCAATTTTGACCAAGACATCTTCAATAATTCCCCTAGGATATCTAATAGATCTATCGGCTAATTGAATACTCATCCTAGTGGGATTTGGTTCCCTAAGATTTAGCCATTTAAATAATTTGTAAGGTATTAAATTAATACTAGCGCCTAAGTCTGCTAATGTTTTCTTGATGTTTAAACTACCAATTAAGCAAGGAATAGTGAAACTCCCTGGATCTTTTAATTTCTGTGGTAGTCTATTTTGGAGAAGGGCTGAACATTCTTCGTTAAGCTCTACCATGGATACCTCCTCAAGCTTCCTTTTGTTCGTAAGAAGTTCCTTTAAGAATTTTACATACTTTGGCATCTGTGAAATAGCTTCAACGAAAGGTAAGTTAATATGTATTTGTTTAAAGAGTTCGAGGAACTTACCGTATTGAGCATCCAATTGTTCTTTCTTCAATTTTACTGGATATGGAATTTTTGTTTTATTATCTGTAGGCAATGGATTATCATTCTCACCTTCTACACTCTTTTTCTTGATAATTTCATGTGGTGTCTTTCTTTGTGGTTCAATTAACACTTTGCCACTCCTTAGTGTAACTGCTTTTACCTGCTGCGTGCCTTTGGAAAAAATCTCTGTCTGTATGTCACATAATATCTCAATAAGTAGTCCAACCGACGTGATGATTTCTCTTACCTGAATTTTGATTCCCTCGATTGATCTTTGTTGTTCATCGAGTGTTTCTTCAGCCTTTTGAAGACGAGAGTTTGTAGCTGTCACCAATTTTGTCAGAATCTCTTCGAGGTTTGATTCCCCTTCCTGTGGATAAGGTTGTTGAAAATTTGGAGGAAAATCCTGTCTTTGATCATTCCACGAGAAGTCGGGATGGTACCTCCATCCTGTAGTATAAGTGTCACTATAAAATTATTTTGATATCTAAAGTAGTTACCTATATACTGGACTTGTTCGTTTTTCATGCCATATCCGTAAGGTGGGTACTCAGGATTCGCCACACCTCTCAGGTTCGAGTTATACTACATTACTGGGTGTACCTGTGAGAGATTATTCAAACCATCAATCTTTTATTCATTATTTGAATGGTTAGATAACTTTGGTATTGTTGGAATCTTGGCACCCCATGGCGCATGATGAAATAAAATTAATCTCACGATCCAAACCATGAATCCATGTGTGAGGAATGAATTGGGGTGAAACAAAGATTTTGAAATTACCAAAATTTCAATCGAGTGAGCAATGACGCCTCAAACAACAAGAGTTCGATCTACTATTGAAACAAGCGCAACCTTTACGATGTTGGCCTCACGTAATCCACCGGTTTGACTATGAGCAAGTAAATCTCCAAAACTATTTTAGAGGTTTTTTTATTTGCTTGACGGCTACTAGAGTTTTCAAGCAAATTCTTAGGGTTTCTCTTAATCAGTTTTTTATCACTTATTCCCTTTTATAATCGGTATATCTTTTATGAATTATAAAATTAAATAAATATAATAATGTTTTAACCGAAAATTATAATTACATTAATTATACCTAAAAAGTTATAATTACATTAATTATAACATGGATTTCGGTAAACTATATTTATTTAAATTTATATACTGAACCAAATTCATATATTAATTCTCATTATGTGTACAACATCCTTGTACATATAATATATTCAATATTTTATTACCCAATTAAATTAATTCTTTAATTAATCTAATTCATGTGGCAATCAAACACAATACCAACTATGTTTTATTCCGTTCATTTCAATCATAGGGTGTGACCCCGTAGGTTCTTGTACTTGATTAGCGATAAGACTAGAACGATTCTAATGTCACAAACAATGAGTGGCATCTAGCAATGCATCATTGCTACCTAAGTTACAAGAAGTCATGATTCGACATAACTTTTTGTGATTAACCTTTCATGCATTAATCCTTAAGTCCTTTATCTCTAGAATGGATACAAGTCATGGAATAGTCACACTTGTATAGTCCATCCCATGTTTATTGATATCTTGAGTAGACTATGATATACAAATTAGTATGACATCTCATGTCAACTTATTTGAGCATGGCCATGCATTTCTAGTCTCACTCAATCAAGTGGCCTAAGATATTACTCCCATTATGTGGGAGGGACTTATCCTATATTGATCAAGAATATCCTCTACATAGATTGTGGTATATCCAACATCACCTTTATAGAACAACCGCCATGGTGTACATTTGATCGTATCAAATATATCGACTCACGGTGTTGGGATAATGATTATCTCAAGTCTAAGGATCATATACATTTTAATCACTATGAGTAATGTTGTGACAATTACATAATAATCCAAGAAACATACTCATAGTGGGTCACCCAATATGTTGTTCTCTAACACACATATTCATGCATTGATTTTGACACTCCATATCAATGACAACTCTTTATCATCAATCAACTACATGTTAGTCTTAATGCATTGTTGTTGTCCTAGTCAACAATAATACTTGACTAAGGATCTTTTAAGAATAATCATATTATTCTCAGGACATTATTATAAAACAGTTTATTTGCACACACAAAAGGAAAAACTAAAATAATAATGACAACGCTTTATATTAATAAACATGGTAAATCAAGTATGTTATTACAACAATCTCATGATTGATCTTTGGGCATACTCTTACAGTGACCACGTCGAGGTTGAAAATACTGGTTGCTTCAGTAGGAATTGTCCCCATGCCTTGCCACTAATAATTACTCAGTGCCATTCCTTTGAAAAAATAGAATTATCTATCAAAATTCAAATAAAAGAAAAGTTAGAAAAGCAAAAATAATAATAATGGCTAAAGTAATAAAAATAGAGCTTTTGTAATATTTTAGAATTCCCCGGCAACGGCGTCAAAAACTTGATCACTGGAAAGTAGTCTAGTTTTAAAATTTATAAAGGATAATCAAACCTGTAGACTAACTATGACAATGATAGAGGCAAGTGCACCTGTCGAACAGTAGTATAGCTTTGGCAAGAATATCTTATCGAACCCAAGGAACCTAAAAGTACTACTACTCACTTTCTTCCTATTATTTAGCCTTAAATATGGAGTGATTAATTAACTTATCTAAGACTAATGAAATATTTAAACTAAATGCAAAGACAAAAGAATAAACTGGGAAAAGACTTTGGAAAACTCAGTTGATAAAAACGATGCCCTCGGGAAGAATCCACCTATGACTTCACTTATTATCTAACTTTCAATTCATATTATTTCTTTTACTTAGCCTGATCCGTGAGACTCCCTAACCTATATTAAACCTTCTCTCGAAGCGAATAACGTCTAACCTTAGGTTAATTAGTGGAACTCTTGTTCTCTTATAATAACCCCTAAGGAAGCGAAGAATCGATCAATGGACTCCCATATTAGGTTTCACCTAATCCGGCAAAATCTCGTAACCCTATCTCTAGGTGCCCAATCAACTCCGCTTAATTATGCTAGATCTACTCTTAGGCAGGGTCTATTCCTCCTCCACCTAAGCACATCAGATTAAATAGAGCAACATAATTAAGAATAAACTAAGTATTTATCATAAAAACTAAAAGAATTAAATAACAAAATCCATCATAGATTTCATCCCCTTCGGGTATCTGAAGGATCTAGTTCATAATAAAATAAGAAAACATCTCAAGAGAAAAGATGATACAAAACATAAGAGATCCCTAAAACCCCCTGAAGGAACGGAAGGAGAGATCCTCCGTCTTGAGTAGAATTCTGACTCTTCGAGATGGATCAACTGGCTATCTTCGAGTAATTCCCTAAATGAGTAAAGCTCTGGTAGAAAACTCTGCTAAAACCTGCTGCCCTTGAATTGCTACCTTGGATTGTTTATATAGACGTTTGGGATGCTTTACTTGGCTCCTAAGTACTCATAATTCAAGTGAAATTCATCCTAGGTGTTTGAGTGGACTTAGGATTGCATTTCTTGGGCTCCAAGCATCCAATTCTGAGTGAAATTACTCTTTCCTATAGTAGGGGCACAGCCTTGACACGTCCATGTAAATCATGGTCCAGCCCGTGTCTTCATTCTGTCGATTTAGGTACGGCTTTGACACACCGTGCAATATCTGGGTAGAGGCCGTGCTTCAAGTCTACCAATTGGGGCACGGCCGTGTACATCGGGGTCAGGCCGTGTTGGGCTTTTTGTTGACGAGGCACGGTCGTGTAAATCAGGGTGTGACCGTGTGCAATCTAAATATTGGGGCACGGCCGTGTGGCATGAAGTCCAGGCTGTGCCGACTTCTTGGGTTGGCCTACTTTGGTCCGTTTTAAACCTGTTTTGCGTCCTTTTTATCCTTGGGTGCTTTCCTGAGTATAAGACATAAAAAGAAAGGATTAAGAGCACCTTTTTACATAAATTAAAGATAAATTCATCCAAAATCATACTAAATGTGGGATTAAAATATGTTACTTTTATGGTTTATCATGAACCCATGTTGAAATTTTTGAGATTGGAGCATGCTATGAATTCGGCCATTGTTGAATGTTCTTGATTTGTTTTGCTTGATGGAAAAATAGTTTATATAGGGTTGAGATTAACATGTTTTGATTAGGAAATTGTAAATGAAATAGGGTATGATGGCTTAAATTATGAAAAATAATTAGTGAAGGGTCTAAAATGCATAATAATTGGGTTGTATGGATTCGTATAGGGGTGAGTAATATTCGGCCATTAAGGATTGAATTCAGATTTTGAATACTTTGTGAGTTTTGTATTTGGGACTTAACTGAAAAAGTTGTAAATTATAAGGGTAAAATAGTAAAATTATATAATTATGAGTTTTGGATTAAATTGAATGAAAATGATTTTTGAATAAGCTTTACTTGGCATTGTCTAGATCAAGAAAAAAAGGAGTTGGGTCAAGGAAAAGCTAAGTTAAACGAATAACCGAGAAACTCGAATTCATCGCCTTTTGAGGTAAGTTTTAAGCAATTGGATTAATTTGAATTATCTATATATTACAATGTACATGTTTGAGTGACATAAATAATTTTATTTTCAATGGCCGAATAAGGCATAGGAATTATTATAGGTGATAGCCGGATGTGGATTAGTAAATACATGTACATATGTATAACCATTGAACAATTGAGTTGGTCAAATATATGAAATTGTGGTAAGGGATAGAGATATATATATTTATATATGGAAATGGGGTATTCGGATATGTGTGAATGTATATATATATTCTTGATGATGCCAATTGTGATATGGTGACTTTAAATGTGGTTGCCGAATGTGCTAGAACCATGAACATGCATTTATATATATAGAAATACTTTAGATGGTTGAAATATGTATAAAGGTAGGTAAATTTTACCAATGTGATAGAGTATAAGATTAAATAATTGTATTGGCCGAATGCATGTTTGAATTATATGAAATAGATGATGGTGGTGATTGAATATACAATTATGTGTTTAATTGAGTGTGGCCGACTATAATGGTAAATTATAGGAATATTTGGTTTGAATATGCATATTTAGGTATGATCATATTTATAATATCTGAATATTTATATATGTTATGTGTAAGAGGAGAAAATTTTATAACTAGCACTGTGTGTGCGGATAAGTTAGTAACGACTCTATGTGAGCGATACGTTACGAGAAATGTTGAGTAACGACTCTATGTGAGCGATACGTTACGAGAAATGTTAAGTAACGGCTCTATGTGAGCAATACATTACTAGAATATTTAGTATACGAAAATGTACGAGTATATTATATCAGGTCATGCACGAATGGTTAATGTTAGGAGAGGTAAGTAAACTTGAGGTATGTATTATACCTATTAACTTTAGATTTTTGGTAGTTGAAATGTAGTAAAGGATTTGGTAAGTATATGACATGTGTGTTAGTTAATTATTATGTGATGATGGTATATGGAAGTTAGTATAAGCATGTGATGTGGGTATGAATTCAACTTTTAAATTGTTTGGGATATTCGGTATGGATGTTATCAATAAACTAGGTTTCAAAATTTTCAAACAAGCATATGTATATATATATATATATATATATATGAGTGTGAATTGCTTAAATCTTACTAAGCTCGGGAAGCTTACTTTATTCTCGGTTGTTTTGAATTTGTAGATTTCTTATTTTTTTTTGGAGCTTGGCTGCACTTGGGGATCATCTCGGAAGTTCATCATACTATCACCTATTTTGGTATTTTATAATATGTTTCTCTTTTAAAACTATGGCATGTATAGGTTGATTAAATTCTGATTTGATTTGGAATAGTAATTATGTGTAAATATGGGCCATGCAAAAA
Organism: Gossypium rotundifolium; assembly: GCA_025506655.1. Lineage (NCBI taxonomy): Eukaryota > Viridiplantae > Streptophyta > Magnoliopsida > Malvales > Malvaceae > Gossypium > Gossypium rotundifolium. The sequence continues at coordinate 96,060,242 of CP106724.1, read as the reverse complement.
TGGCTTAAAGTAATGAGTATGTTTGTGTATTTTGGTCTTAGTATGGGTTTGCTTTGGTATGAATGTTCTATAAATTTATGAATGGAAAATTTAATGATATGACTTGTTTTAATTTGGCTCAGGTGATGAGCTTGATAGTTGACACAAGGTAGATCAATGAAATTTTAACATGGTTTAAAGCATATTGAGTTTGGTTATGTTTGATCATGATGCTTAAATTCGGGTACCTTTGTTAATGGCATAATTTTATTTGTAATCATGTTCAAGTCGTGGTACATTTTTTTTATAGATATGCATGTGAGGTTTATTTGAATTCAAACGTGTACTAAAGAAGTACGATATAGGTATATTATGCATATTCTGGGTTAGGTTGAGTCAAAAATGCCTCGTAACCTTAGACTGGCGATGGATACGGGTTAGGGGGTGTTACAGAGTTTGCCTGTGGCAACATCAATTTTATTCTTGGCAGTTGCTAGGAAAGGTCTTCCTAAAATTAAGGGAATTGAATTATCCTCATCCATGTCTAAGACAACGAAATCTACTGGGAAAACAAATTTGTCGATTTTTACAAAAACATCTTCGATAATGCCCCTAGGAATTCTAACAGTTTTATCAGCTAATTGAATGCTCATCCTAGTTTGTTTGGGCTTCCCTAGACCTAGTCGTTTAAACAATGTATAAGGCATGACATTTATGCTTGCCCCTAAATCAGCTAATGCATTATCAATAGTTAATCTACCAATTAAAGATGGAATTTTAAAAGTCCCTGGATCTTTTTTGTTTCTGTGGTAGTTTATTCTGTAACATTGTTGAGCATGCTGCGTTTAATTCCACATGGTGTTCTTCATCAATTTTGCATTTGTTCGTTAAGAGCTGCCTTAAAAATTTCCTCGAGTCTGGCATCTGAGAAAGAGCTTCAAGAAGAGGTAAGTTGATATGTAATTTCTTTAAGAGTTTAAGAAACTTACTGAACTGTTCTTCTGAATCATCTCTTTTCATTGCTTCGGGATAAGGTATGCGAGGTTGGTAGTCTTTGACTACCAGTTTTGGCTTTTCTTGTGTTACCTCTATTTTACTTTCATCTACCTTGTTTTCTTGAATTGTATTTGGTTCATTTAACCCTTCACTGTCTTGAGCTATGATGACTTGAATTTGCTCCTTAGGGTTAATATCGGTGTTACTTGGTAGACGTCCTTGAGGTCGTTCAGACATTAGCCTTGCGAGTTGTTCGACTGCATTAGTAATTTTCTTGACCGACTTAGTAATTTCCCCTATTCGGCTCTCGTTACCTTTAATTGTTCTCTCAGTTTCTTGGAAATGTTTTTCTGTGTCTACCGTGGATTTTGTCAGCATCTCCTCGAGGGTTGGTTTCTTCTCCTGTGGATAGGGCTGGTTTTGGAAGTTTTGAGGAGGTTGTTGCCTTTGATTTCCTTGGTTTCCTTGACCTCCCCACGAAAAATTTGGGTGGTTCCTCCAACCTGGATTGTAAGTATTACTATAAGGATTATTATTAGATCTGAAATTATTACCTATATATTTCATCTGTTCACTTTCTGCTTCTGGTTGGTAGGGTGGGTACTCAGGATTCGCCAGTTCCACTTGTGTCACACTGTATGACTGGATGTACCTGCGAAGAACACAAACTATCAATCTTTTTACTCATCAATTCTACCTGTTTTGATAGCATGGTTATTGTATCGATGTTGTAAACTCCGACTGATTTTGTCGGTTTCGTTCTTGTAACTTGCCACAGATAGTTATTCAGTGACATCTCTTCAATGAATTCGTAGGCTATTTCAGGAGTTTTGTTGTTCAGAGTTCCACCGCCAGCTGAATCAATTAATTGCCTCGTTGAGGGATTTATACCATTGTAGAAGGTTTAGACTTGTAGCCACAAGGGTAGACCATGGTGTGGGCACCTCCTCAAGAGATCCTTATATCTCTCCTATGCGTAATATAACGTCTCTAAATCCATCTGCACAAAGAAGATATATCATCCCATAATTTAGCCAATTTGGCCGGTGGAAAATATTTTAATAAAAATTTTTTGGTCATCTGCACCCATGTAGTGATTGACCCTCGTGGTAACGAGTTTAACCACTATTTGGCTTTATTTATCAATGAAAAAGGGAATAACCGAAGATGTATGGCATCATCAGAAACACCATTTATTCTTAAGGTATCATAAAACTCCAAAAATTAGCTATATGAGTATTTGGGTCCTCGTCTTGCAAACCATCAAATTGAACAAACTGTTGAATCATTTGTATTGTGTTAGGCTTTAATTCAAAATTATTAGCAGCTATAGCAGGCCTAACAATACTAGATTCTGCTCCTGTTAAATGCGGTTTAGCGTAGTCAAACATGGTGCGTGGAGCATTATTTTCTCTCACATCAGGTGGTGGTGGGTTATTCTCATCCATCCCTTCAGTAGGATTGGATCTGTCTTCTTGGTCTTCCTTGTGTAATTTAGGGCTCGCTTGATTTCTCTGCGGTTTCTGTGAGCAGTAGCTTCAATATAACTATCGTATACTAGTGGTCCTCTCGGGTTCCTCCTAGTCATAAACTAGAGGTACCTGCTAGGAAAAGAAAGAAAGAAAATTTAGTAAGTAAAATAAAATAAATTACGAAATTTAAAAAAATGGCTAAAGTAATAAAAATAAAGTTTTCTTAATATTTTAGTTCCCCGGCAACGGCGCCAAAAACTTGATCGCTGAACTCAGAGCTTTAAAATTTATAAAGGATGTGATTGAACCCGGAAACTAACTCTGACAACGATTAAAGGCAAGTGTACTGTAACATCCCAAAATTGGGCCTAGTAGGATTGGGCCCAATGTGCCTTGGGCGTAGGAATGTTTAAAATTTTGAGAACAAGAGAATGACATTATTGCAAATTGGAATTTTTAGCTAAGTGAATTTGGAAGGTTACAAGGTTTTTATGAAGTTTCGGGTTTAATTGGGCCTTAGGAAAAATTTGGTATTTTAGCACTTTAAGGAGAGATGGTAAGTAGCTTCAAGGCTTATTGAAATAAATGAATAAATTGTTAGCACAAGTGAGCAATTAGTAAAGAGGTTATGGCATTAAGTGAAGTACCTTGAGGAAGAGGTTCAAATCCTTTATGTGCAATGTTTGGCTAATATTTTGCACTCTTTCCTTAAGTGTCGGCCAAGGACTATTTATGGCAAGGGTGGACTTCATTATTTGTGGTAAGGTGTCTATAAGAATAAGGCAAGGTTGAAGTTGGGGAAAGGAATCAAGAGAAATAGGTAAGTAAGGGGGACAAGAGACTTATTTTGTGGATGGTGTTTTGGAAAGTTTGGGTGGCCAAACTCTTATCCTAAGGGGGGATGCATGTGGACGGTTTTGAGGTAGATAGGTGGCTGAAAATTTTACCTTGGCATTTGGGAAGGCCTTGGTTTTGTTTTGGCCAATAATCCTATTGCAACCTTTGTGTCATCTTCTCTTTTGCTACTTTCTTTCTTAAAATTTTTAGCACAATAGTGCAATTTTTCTCTTCTCTTGAATTTGTCACATATTCATCTTTTGTCTAATTTCCTTGATAGCCGAAATTCTCCATTGCCTTTTGATTGAATTTTTGGTGGTTGTTAGGCCAAAAACCTTTCTCTTTGCACTATTTGGTACTCTCCAAATTTCTTTTGCTTTGTGCCGAATTTACAAGCCATTGGTGAGCACACTTTCTTCATTTCTTCCTTGGGGGCCAAAACCTAAATCCATCTTTCACCATTCTTTTTGTTGCTGAAATACTCACATTTCTTTTTGGTTCATATTTCTTTTAGTGTTGATCGAAACATTCCAAACACCTTGATACACCTTCTCCTTTCTTTTAATCATTTCTTCTCATTTGTGTTGATATTTACTCCTTTGATCAATCGAGTGATAGTGGAAGGTTGAAACTTTGACTCATCCGTAGCCATTGTACAATCGTTAGAAATCGGAACTAATATCGTTAAGGTAAAGGATTCATCATGGTTCTTTTTGGATCTTTTTCGTTGACCGGTTATTTTGCTTAACGAAATAGTGGTTGTGACTAATCGATTATATTTTTAGGGACTAAATCGCTCGATCTATCCCTCGTAATAAGAGACTCAGATTGTTGGTAAGTGTATAGATTGTTAATCAATCGAAATAATTGGTTGAAGTGGTAAATTCAGTTTTGGACTAATTGTTGACCGATTGTATCTTTAGGTGCCGTGGAGAATATCGTGTTGCGGATTCCGAATAAGGTGTGTAATCCCATACCCTTCCGAATATATGTTTGAAATGGTGAGTAAGTCTCACATCTCTTTGAAATTTTACATGAAATATTTGGTGATTCGGTAGAAATACTGAAGAAAACCGATAACCAGCATCTGTAATCACTCGGACGTGCGTATGGTTGCAGTGGTAATCATGTTTTGTAATAAAATAGTTTCGGTCAGAAATAGTGATGTGTATTTGAAAAATCACGAAAAATTGGATAAAAAGAATTACAAAGTGAGTAAGATATCAGATTAAATCTTACAGTGTCTACTTTAATATGGAAGAAACGGAGAAGGAGAAGGAATATTATATTCGAGATATGTTAATTTTAGTGAGACGGTTACGAATGACTTTGGGTATACATTACATCTTGGAAAAATCGTATAAAATTTTAAAAAGTGAATTATGGGACATAATTTATATGTATAGATTCCTTAGTGAGCCTATTATTAATAGAGAAAATTGGGAGCAGATATGAAAAGCATACAATTGAGATATTTGGATTTTGGGTAAGAAAGGTCAGAATCATTGGACAGTGAGACAAGGGAAATTTTAAAGAATAAATTGTACTAAATGGTTAAGGTAAAAATTTTGGAAAAATTGTAGTAAGAAGAAATATGAGTCTAGCTTCAAGAAAAATTTACGGATTTAGATTTTGAGATTCCTAACATGAGTTATAGTCAATTTAGTCAGTATGACGTAGATGGACAGTTTCAAACTTTTATGCCCCAAATTAGTAGCTAAGCCTAGGTTACGAAATTCCATAATACCCTTAGAGGGTAAATTACCAAAATACCCCTAAGTTGCAAGATTACCGAATTACCCTCGACGGGTAAAGTTACGAAAATGCCCTCATGGGTGCCCAGTTTGATATATGGCCTCGTGCCCAGTTTCATATATGGCCTCGTGCCCAGTTTGATATATGGCTTCATGCCTAGTTTATCATGGCTTAAATGCCCAGTTTTGGTGTGTTGGCAGGGTAGGTGACTAAAGCTCCCCACATGTGTGTTGGTTGATACGGGTGGTGTGTAGTAGATGGAAAACTAGGTTTGGTTGGGAAATTGCATTTCATGCACATGTTATATTTGATACATTATTGTTATTATAAATGGGCTTAGGCCCAAAATATTGCTATGTGTGTTCAGGCCAGTGGATGATGGTAAGGGATTTCACACTTTGAGTTCTTGTAACTCACCCTCCTCTTAACCCTTGTAGGTAATGCTCGATGATGAGGACTTGGAGCCATGGATGACTCGGTGGAGGCCATGCTTGAAAATAACATTTTGAATATTAGTAAACTACCTTTCCGTTTTATTTAATTACTTTTATTGTTTCGGGTTTTAAAGATGTAATAAGGCCTCTGGACTATTTTTGTTTTGCTTTATGTTTGGGATGTTTTTATTATTCTACTTAAATTGTTTAAAAAGGAATTTTCTAAAATTATAAATAATGGTTTTCAAAATTGATTAATAAATTAATTTTATAGCAAACATTTACAAATAATTTAACTCGGATTCTCTTTCAAAATTTCAACGTCATTTTCAAAAGTCCTGATTTTAAAGTCCACCATTTTGGTTTTCGACTCATCAATCAACCTCTCAAAAATTTTGTATTTTATCTACGTTTCCGTAATGTTTTCAAAATGCTTCTGCAACTCTACTTCCAAATGTAATATTTTCGTAAATTGTTATTTCAAATATGTCTTCGCAATCAAAAAGGTTTTTAAAGATAATTACGTTTTCAAGTAGATAACAATTGCTTAAGTGTTTTGGTTTTTAACAAAGAGGCTGTAATTCTCAAACAAGCTTTTAATAATTGTAAAGATGGTTTTAAAAAAAAGGACACTTTCATGTGACACGCCAGATTTGGGCCTAACTTCTGGGCCGGGTTTGGGGTGTTAAATTTTATGGTACCAGAGTCCAGTTGCAAAACTCAGCCGTGGTTTGGGTTCAAATGCATTTTCTAAAACTGTTTAGAATTTTGATTTATAAATATATGTTCTAAAGGAAGTTTGGCACCACGGGTATCCGGCACCAAGTTAAGTAAGTATTTGTTTTCATTTTATAATTATTATGTTACGAAAATTCTACAAAGTAGAATACTGAAGAACTGTTAGTCTTAAGAGTTGAAAGTATAGAGACTGAGACTATAGGATGCGAATTTGACTCTCGAAAATAACTTTTCTACTCGTACTCCATAAAACATCGTTTAATAAACATCGAATAGCATATTGATTCATAAAACTCTTAATCAGATTAAATCGACTTCGTGAACATGAGCGCTAGAAGACGCAGACGTGGTAGACGTGGACGTGGTAGAGGCTGAGGTGCTAGGGCTAAATCTTTGGCACTAAGGCATGTGCCCGAAAGAGAGGCGCAGACATCGTTAGTGGCTGAGATGGGATCTCATGATCGAGTTGGGGTTGATGAGCTGACTCAGATAGTTAAGAAGGTATTGAAGGAGGTTAAGGGAATTAGTGAAGCACTTCGAGTTGGGCCTGTGGACTGTAAGAAGAAAGGAGATCGTGGTTCTTTTGGATCGCAGTCTCGTTCTATGAAGCGTGTCAAGGCACGTCCAAACTATCTAGCTTGCGATTATTGCGAAAGGTGTCATCTGGGTGAGTGCTGGAGAAGGTCAGGAGCATGTTTGAGATGCGGGTCTAGGGAGCTTAGGGCTCAGGATTGTTTCATTACCACTAAGACGGGTATGTTTTGGTTGAATGTAGAAAATTTTATGAATGAGTGATAAATACCTATTTACTTCCAGGGTTTAAATATTTGATGAAATGAAGAGTTTCCAAGGTTAGAGATAGAAAGCAAATTAGTGTTATTAAGATCAGAGTACGCAGCGAAAGCATAGTAGTGTGGTTTGAGCGATATGTTTAGTAGTTGATTGGAAATTTCGAGGTCGAAATTTCTTTAAGGAGGGTAGAATTGTAACATCCCAAAATTGGGACTAGTAGGATTGGGCCCAATGGGCCTTGGGCGTAGGAATGTTTAAAATTTTGAGAACAAGAGAATGGCATTATTGCAAATTGGACTTTTTAGCTAAGTGATTTTGGAAGGTTACAAGGTTTCTATGAAGTCTTGGGTTTAATTGGGCCTTAGGAAAAATTTGGTATTTTAGCACTATAAGGAGAGATGGTAAGTAGCTTCAAGGCTTATTGAAATAAATGAATAAATGGTTAGCACAAGTGAGCAATTAGTAAAGAGGTTATGGCATTAAGTGAAGTACCTTGAGGGAAGAGGTTCAAATCCCTTTGTGTGTAATGTTTGGCTAATATTTTTGCACTATTTCCTTAAGTGTCAGCCAAGGACTATTTATGGCAAGGGTGGACTTCATTATTTGTGGTAAGGTGGCTATAAGAATAAGGCAAGGTTGAAGTTGGGGAAAGGAATCAAGAGAAATAGGTAAGTAAGGGGACAAGAGGCTTATTTTGTGGATGGTGTTTTGGAAAGTTTGGGTGGCCAAACTCTTATCCTAAGGGGATGCCGAATCAAATGATGGGGCCAACCCATCGTGTGATACCAAATCACTAGCGTCAATCCGTAAAATCAATCGTGGGGCCAACCTTTGTGGTGCTAAGCCACTTTGGGACGAGACGCGGAGGTGCCAAACCTCGGTGACCCAAAGTCACAAAAATCAATCTGTGGTACCAAACCCTTTGGAGGTGCCAAACCTCTGGTGTCCCAAAGACACGGATATCATATTCCCCCTCCTCTCATCATACCCGTGCAATATGACATAATAATTCGTGTATGCAGTATGTTATGTATGCTAGACATATATCAAATATAAGTATAACATGAATTATCATCATAATCAGATAGACATAAAACAACATAATCATGCTAATCAACCTCTAAGGGTATAACCGTAATTTTACTTACTAAGGGTATTTTCGTAATTTACCCACCAAGGGTATTTTCGTAATTTATCCACCAAGGGTATTTTTGTAATTTACCCACCAAGGGTATTTTCGTAATTTACCCACCAAGGGTATTTTCGTAATTTACCCACCAAGGGTATTTTCGTAATTTACCCATCAAGGGTATTTTCGTAATTTTGCACATGCAATGGCCCTCCCGAAGGTCTAATGTTAGCCTGAGCGACTCGGCTACCATTTTCAGTCGTCACTAGACTATTGGGCCTAAAACCCGATTTTGGCCCATTTAGGCCCACATGCTCGTGTGGCCCACCTAACACAAATCTAGCCACGTATATAGGTTCCACCTAGTCTAGTTCACTATAATACTATATCATCATACAATTTATTCCAATTGGGCCCACGGGCCCATTAGGCCCACTTCGACCCATCGCGGCCCAAGCAGCCCCAACCTACAAGAATACTACTGATGGCCTCAACTATCGCGTCGAAGCCCCACACGCAAGGCCATGCCAGGTGGCTACTATTGCCGTGATCGGCACTTGGCATTTGCCGCCTACAACTAGAGTAGAGAGAGTTACACACCGATAGGACTCGGTGCTAAATGCTGCACACGACCACTCCCATGCCCAACGCCCACCAAGGTATGTTAACTCTCCTCTTGGCATGCTCTTTATATAGCTAGCTCTTCACCTTCATTCCTTGTATCTTTTCGATGTGGGATCCCTTCGTTAGTAAAGTTTAAATTCAACTGAAACTCTTACCGTCCACTCCGCAAAATAAACACTCCCTTGCTTCTCATGAGATTCGAACTCAGGCTCCCTTATAACATAATCCACGCTGCTAGCCACTTTACCAACTAGCTCCTTGTGCCTTAAACCATGCACAACTAAATATAACCTTATGGCCAAGGTCTAAATTCATTTAATAAAAATAATCTAAAAGGAATGCAAACGCTACAACTAGAACCTTGGACCTCCTTCCTTCCTTGTGACGTCATTCCCTTGTCCTTAAGTGGCGTCACTTTGCCACTACACCACACACTCCACTTGTGTCATTTTCCTCCACATTTTATTCTTAAGGCCTACTCGCCAACCTCCGTGGTTTTTTCACCTAAAACCAAAATGTTACATGGATGGTTTTGAGGTAGATAGGTGGCTGAAAATTTTACCTTGGCATTTGGAAGGCCTTGGTTTTGTTTTGGCCAATAATCCTATTGCAACCTTTGTGTCATCTTCTCTCTTCTTGCTACTTTCTTTGTCGAAATTTTCTAGCACAATAGTGCAATTTTTCTCTTCTCTTGAATTGGTCACATATTCATCTTTTGTTTAATTTCCTTGATAGCCGAAATTCTCCATTGCCTTTTGATTGAATTTTTTATGCTTGTTAGGCCAAAAACCTTTCTCTTTGCACTATTTGGCACTCTCCAAATTTCTTTTGCTTTGTGCCGAATTTACAAGCCATTGGTGAGCACACTTTCGTCATTTCTTCCTGGGGGGCCGAAACCTTAATCCATCTTTCACCATTCTTTTTGTTGCCAAAATACTCACATTTCTTTTTGGTTCATATTTCTTTTAGTGTTGATCGAAACATTCCAAACACCTTGAAACACGTTCTCCTTTCTTTTAATTATTTCTTCTCATTTGTGTTGATATTTACTCCTTTGATCAATCGAGTGATAGTGGAAGGCTGAAACTTTGACTCATCCGTATCCATTGTACAATCGTTAGAAATCGGAACTAATATCGTTAAGGTAAGGGATTCATCATGGTTCTTTTTGGATCTTTTTCGTTGACCGGTTATTTTGCTTAACGAAATAGTGGTTGTGACTAATCGATTATATTTTTAGGGACTAAATCGCTCGATCTATCCCTCGTAATGATAGACTTAGGTTGTTGGTAAGTGTATAGATTGTTAATCAATCGAAATAATTGGTTAAAGTGGTAAATTCGGTTTTGGACTAATTGTTGACCGATTGTATCTTTAGGTGCCGCAGAGAATATCGTGTTACGAATTCTGAATAAGTTGTGTAATCCCATACCCTTCCGAATATATGCTTGAAATGGTGAGTAAGTCTCACATCTCTTTGAAATTTTATATGAAATATTCAGTGATTGGGTAGAAATACCGAAGAAAATCGATAACTGGCATCCGTGATCACTCGGACGTGCGTATGCTCGTAGTTGTAATCATGTTTGTAATAAAATAGTTTCGGTCAAAAATAGTGACGTGTATTTGAAGAATCACAAAACATTGGATTAAAGGAATTACAAAGTGAGTAAGATATCAGATTAAAGCTGACTGTGTCTACTTTAATATGGAAGAAACGGAGAAGGAAAAGGAATATTATATTCTTAGATATGTTAATTTTAGTGAGACTGATTCTGAATGACTTCGAGGTATTCTATTCTGTCTTGGAAAAATCGTATAAAATTGTAAAAAGTGAATTTTGGGACATAATTTATATGTATGGATTCCTACAAGTGGGAGCACTATATAAAAACTGTACAGTGAGATATTTGGATTTTGGGTAAGAGAGGTTAGAATCGTGAGAGAGTGAAATAAGGGAAACTTTAAAGAATAAACTGTACTAAATGGTTAAGGTAAAAATTCTGGAAAAATTGTAGTAAGAATAAATGTGAGTCTAGTTTTAAGGAAAATTTACGGATTTAGATTTTGAGATTCCTAACATGAGTTATAGTCAATTTAGTCAGTATGACGCAGATGGACAGTTTCAAACTTTTATGCCCCAAATTAGTAGTTATGCCTAGGTTACGAAATTACCATAATACCCTTAGAGGGTAAATTACCGAAATACCCTTGGGTTACGAGATTATCGAATTACCCTCGACGGGTAAAGTTACGAAAATGCCCTTATGGGCCAAATTACGAAAATGCCCTACGGAATTGCCCTCAATGGACTAAATCGATAAAAGTGATATATGGGCCAATTGTGATATTTGATATATGGGCCAAATGTGATATTTGATATATGTGCCAAATGTGATATTTTCTATATGGGCCAAAATGTGATATGGGCCAGATTGTTTAAATTTTTATAATGGGCCGTATGTTTGTAATAATTATATGAATGAATTATTGTAAATGAATATGCATACATGATTACATGTTTGGGATATTTGATGAAGAGAAGATGGCTTTGTGCCTAGTTTGATATAAGGCCTCGTGCCCATTTTGATATATGGCCTCGTGCCCATTTTGATATATGGCCTCATGCCTAGTTTGATATATGGCCTCGTGCCCAGTTTGATATATGGCCTCGTGCCCAGTTTGATATATGGCTTCGTGCCCAGTTTATTATGGCTTAAATGCCCAGTTTTGGTGTGTTGGTTAGTACGGGTGGTGTGTAACGGATGGAAAGCTAGGTTTGTTGGGAAATTGCATTTCATACACATGTTATATTTGATACATTATTGTTATTGTTAATGGGCTTAGGCCCAAAATATTGCTAGGTGTGTTCCGACCCAGTGGATGATTGTAAGGGGATTTCACGCTAAGTTCTTGTAACTCACCCCCTCCTCTTAACCCTTGTAGGTAATGCTCAGTGATGAGGACTTGGAGCCATGGATGACTAGGTGGAGGCCATGCTTCGGAAATAACATTTTTGAATATTAGTAAACTACCTTTCCGTTTTATTTAATTACTTTTATTATTTCGGGTTTTAAAGATGTAATAAGGCCTCTGGACTATTTTTATTTTGCTTTATGTTTGGGATGTTTTTATTATTCTACTTAAATTGTTTAAAAGGAATTTTCTAAAATTATAAATAATGGTTTTCAAAATTGATTAATAAATGGATTTTATAGCAAACATTTACAAATAATTTAACTTTCAATTCTCTTTCAAAATTTCAACGTCATTTTCAAAAGTCCTGATTTTAAAGTCCACCACTTCGATTTTCGACTCATCAATCAACCTCTCAAAAATATTGTATTTTATCTACATTTCCGTAATGTTTTCAAAATGCTTCTGCAACTCTACTTCCAAACGTCTTATTTTTGTAAATTTTTATTTCAAATATGTTTTCGCAACCAAAAAGGTTTTTAAAGATAATTACGTTTTCAAGTAGATAACAATTGCTTAAGTGTTTTGGGTTTTAATAAAGAGGCTGTAATTCTCAAACAAGTTTTTAATAATTGGAAAGATGGTCTTAAAAAAAAAAAACACTTTCATGTGACACGCCAGATTTGGGCTTAACTTCTAGGCCGGGTTTGGGGTGTTACATTTTATGGTATCAGAGCCCAATTGCAAGACTCGATCGTAGTTTGGGTTCAAAGGCTTTTTCTAAAGCTATTTAGAATTTTGATTTATAAATATATGTTCTAAAGGAAGTTTGGCACCACGGGTATCCGGCACCAAGTTAAGTAAGTATTTGTTTTCAATTTATAAATATTATGTTACGAAAATTCTACAAAGTAGAATACTCTAGAACTGTTAGTCTTAGGAGTTGAAACTATAGAGACTGAGACTATAGGATGCAAATTTAACTCTTGAAAATAACTTTTCTACTCGTACTCCATAAAACATCGTTTAATAAACATCGAATAGCATATTGATTCATAAAACTCTTAATCAGATTATATCGACTTAGTGAACATGAGCGCTAGAAGACGCGGACGTGGTAGACGTGGACGTGGTAGAGGTCGAGGTGCTAGGGCTAGATCTTTGGCACCAAGGCATGTGCCCGAAAGAGAGGCACAGACATCGTTAGTGGCTGAGACGGGATCTCATGATCGAGTTGGGTTTGATGAGCTGACTCAGATGGTTAAGAAGGTATTGAAGGAGGTAGGGAATCAGTGAAGCACTTCGAGTTGTGTTTGTGGACTGTAAGAAAAAAAGGAGATCGTGGTTCTTTTAGATCGCAGTCTCGTTCTTTGAAGCGTGTCAAGGCACGTCCAAACTATCCAGCTTGCGATTATTGAGGAAGGCGTCATCCGGGTGAGTGTTGGAGAAGGTCAGGAGCATGTTTGAGATGAGAGTCTAAGGAGCATAAGGCTCGGGATTGTTTCACCACTATTAAGTCGGGTATGTTTTGGTTGAATGTAGAAAATTTTATGAATGAGTGATAAATACCTGTTTGCTTCTGGGGTTTAAATATATGATGATATGAGAGATAGAAAGCAAATTAGTGTTATTAAGATCAGAGTACGCAGCGAAAGCATAGTAGTGTGGTTTGAGCGATACGTTTAGTAGTTGATTGGAAATTTTGAGGACGAAATTTCTTCAAGGAGGGTAGAATTGTAACATCCCAAATTTGGGCCTAGTAGGATTGGGCCCAATGGGCCTTGGGCGTAGGAATGTTTAAAATTTTGAGAACAAGAGAATGCATTATTGCAAATTAGACTTTTTAGCTAAGTGAAACTATGAAGTCTCGGGTTTAATTGGGCTTTAGGAAAAATTTGGTATTTTAGCACTTTAAGAAGAGATGGTAAGTAGCTTCAAGGCTTATTGAAATAAATGAATAAATGGTTAGCACAAGTGAGCAATTAGTAAAGAGGTTATGGCATTAAGTGAAGTACCTTGAGGGAAGAGGTTCAAATCCCTTTGTGTGCAATGTTTGGCTAATATTTTTGCACTCTTTCCTGAAGTGTCGGCCAAGGACTATTTATGGCAAGGGTGGACTTCATTATTTGTGGTAAGGTGGCTATAAGAATAAGACAAGGTTGAAGTTGGGAAAGGAATCAAGAGAAATAGGTAAGTAAAGGGGACAAGAGGCTTATTTTGTGGATGGTGTTTTGGAAAGTTTGGGTGGCCAAACTCTTATCCTAAGGGGGGATGCATGTGGACAGTTTTGAGGTAGATAGGTGGCTAAAAATTTTACCTTGGCATTTGGGAAGGCCTTGGTTTTGTTTTGGCCAATAATCCTATTGCAACCTTTGTGTCATCTTCTCTCTTTTTGCTACTTTCTTTGCCGAAATTTTCTAGCACAATAGTGCAATTTTTCTCTTCTCTTGAATTGGTCACATATTCATCTTTTGTCTAATTTCCTTGATATTCGAAATTCTCCATTGCCTTTTGATTGAATTTTTGATGCTTGTTAGGCCAAAAACCTTTCTCTTTGCGCTATTTGGTACTCTCCAAATTTCTTTTGCTTTGTGCCGAATTTACAAGCCATTGGTGAGCACACTTTCGTCATTTCTTCCTTGGGGGCCGAAACCTTAATCCATCTTTCACCATTCTTTTTGTTGCCGAAATACTCACAATTCTTTTTGGTTCATATTTCTTTTAGTGTTGATCGAAACATTCCAAACACCTTGAAACACGTTCTCCTTTCTTTTAATTATTTCTTCTCATTTGTGTTGATATTTACTCCTTTGATCAATCGAGTGATAGTGGAAGGCTGAAACTTTGACTCATCCGCAGCCATTGTACAATCATTAGAAATCGGAACTAATATCGTTAAGGTAAGGGATTCATCATGGTTCTTTTTGGATCTTTTTCGTTGACCGGTTATTTTGCTTAACGAAATAGTGGTTGTGACTAATCGATTATATTTTTAGGGACTAAATCGCTCGATCTATCCCTCGTAATGAGAGACTCAGATTGTTGGTAAGTGTATAGATTGTTAATCAATCAAAATAATTGGTTGAAGTGGTAAATTCGGTTTTGGACTAATTGTTGATCGATTGTATCTTTAGGTGCCGCGGAGAATATCGTGTTATGAATTCCGAATAAGTTGTGTAATCCCATACCCTTCCGAATATATGTTTGAAATGGTGAGTAAGTCTCACATATCTTTGAAATTTTATATGAAATATTCAGTGATTTGGTAGAAAAACTGAAGAAAACCGATAACTGGCATTCGTGATCACTCGGACGTGCGTATGCTCGTAGTGGTAATCATGTTTTGCAATAAAATAGTTTCGGTCAAAAATAGTGATGTGTATTTGAAAAATCACCGAAAATTGGATTAAAGGAATTACAAAGTGAGCAAGATATCAGATTAAATCTTACTGTGTCTACTTTAATATGGAAGAAACGGAGAAGAAAAGGAATATTATATTCTGAGATATGTTAATTTTAGTGAGACTGGTTCTGAATGACTTGGGTATTCATTACATCTTGGAAAAATCATATAAAATTGTAAAAAGTGAATTATGGGACATAATTTATATGTATGGATTCGTTAGCAAGCCTATTATTAATCGAGACAAGTGAGAGCAGTATATGAAAACTGTATAGTGAGATATTTGGATTTTGAGAAAGAGAGGTGAGAATCATTGGACAGTGAAACAAGGGAAACTTTAAGGGATAAACTGTACTAAATGGTTAAGGTAAAAATTCTGGAAAAATTGTAGTAAGAGGAAATATGAGTCTAGTTTCAAGGAAAATTTACGGATTTAGATTTCGAGATTCCTAACATGAGTTATAGTCAATTTAGTCAGTATGACGCAGATGGACAGTTTCAAACTTTTATGCCCCAAATTAGTAGTTAAGCCTAGGTTACGAAATTACCGTAATACCCTTATAGGGTAAATTACCGAATTACCCTCGATGGGTAAAATTACGAAAATGCCCTTATGGGCCAAATTACGAAAATGCCCTTATGGGCCGAATTACGGAATAGCCCTCAATGGACTAAATCGATAAAAGTGATATATGGGCCAATTGTGATATTTGATATATGGGCCAAATGTGATATTTGATATATGTGCCAAATGTGATATTTGCTATATGGGCCAAAATGTGATATGGGCCAGATTGTTTAAATTTTTATAATGGGCCGTATGTTTGTAATAATTATATGAATGAATTATTGTAAATGAATATGCATACATGATTACATGGGTTGGGATATTTGACGAAGAGAAGATGGCTTTGTGCCCAGTTTGATATATGGCCTCGTGCCCAGTTTGATATATGGCCTCGTGCCTAGTTTGATATATGGCCTCGTGCCTAGTTTGATATATGGCCTCATGCCCAGTTTAATATATGGCCTCGTGCCTAGTTTGATATATGGCTTCGTGCCCATTTTATTATGGCTTAAATGTCCAGTTTTGGTGTGTTGGCGGGGTGGGTGACTAAAGCTCCCCACAGGTGTGTTGGTTGGTACGGGTGGTGTGTAGCAGATGGAAAACTAGATTTGATTGGGAAATTGCGTGTCATACACATGTTATATTTGATACATTATTATTATTGTAAATGGGCTTCGGCCCAAAATATTACTATGTGTGTTCCGACCCAGTGGATGATGGTAAGAGGATTTCACACTGAGTTCTTGTAACTCACCCCCTCCTTTTAACCCTTGTAGGTAATGCTCAGTGATGAGGACTTGGAGCCATGGATGACTCGATGGAGGCCATGCTTTGGAAATAACATTTTTGAATATTAGTAAACTACCTTTCTGTTTTATTTAATTACTTTTATTGTTTCGGGTTTTAAAGATGTAATAAGGCCTCTGGACTATTTTTAATTTGCTTTATGTTTGGGATGTTTTTATTATTCTACTTAAATTGTTTAAAAAGGAATTTTCTAAAATTATAAATAATGGTTTTCAAAATTGATTAATAAATGGATTTTATAGCAAACATATACAAATAATTTAACTCGGATTCTATTTCAAAATTTCAACGTCATTTTCAAAAGTCCCGATTTTAAGGTCCACCACTTCGATTTTCGACTCATCAACCAAATTCTCAAAAAATATTGTATTTTATTTACGTTTCCGTAATGTTTTCAAAATGCTTCTGCAACTCTACTTCCAAACGTTATATTTTCATAAATTGTTATTTCAATTATGTTTTCGCAACCAAAAAGGTTTTTAAAGATAATTATGTTTTCAAGTAGATAACAATTGCTTAAGTGTTTTGGGTTTTAACAAAGAGGCCGTAGTTCTCAAACAAGTTTTTAATAATTGCAAAGATGGTTTTTTTTAAAAAACACTTTCATGTGACACGCCAGATTTGGGCCTAACATCTAGGCCAGGTTTGGGGTGTTACATGTACCTATCGAACAGTAGTATAGCTTAGGCAAGACCGGATTGTCGAACCCAAAGGAACTAAAAGTACTAATACTTACTTTCTTTTTATTTTTTAGCCTAAAATATGGAGTGATTTGTTGATTTAATTTAATTTATTGACTATTAAGCTAAAGACACAAAGACAAAAAGAACGAATTGGGAAATAACTTGAAGAAAAATCAATTGATCACGACGATACCCTCAGGAAGAATCCACTTAGACTTCACTTGTTATCTAACACTGAACCGTGCGATTTATTCACTTAGTTTGATCCGTAGGACTCCCTAATGTATATTAAACCCTCTCTCGAGGCGAATAACGTCTAACCCAAGGTGAATTAGTGGAACTCTCGTTCTCTTATAATAACCCCCTAGAATAGTAGTAAATCAATCTATGGATTCTCATACTAGGTTTCACCCTAATCCAGCAAAATCTCGTCACCCTATCTCTAGGCGTGTGATCAACTCTACTTAATTATGCTAGATCTACTTCTTAAGCATGGTCTATTCCTCCTCCACCAAGCATATCATATTGGATTAAGCATGCATAATTAAGAACAAACTAAGTAATTATCATATAATTCAGAAAATAATAACAAGATTCATCTAGGTTTCATCCCCTTCAGGTATCTGAGGGGTTTAGTTCATAACAAAGAAAGAAAACATCTCAAGAGAAAAGATAAAACAAAACATAATAAATCTCTAAAACCCCCTGAAAGAATTGAAGGAGAAATCCACCATCTTGAATAGAATCCTAGCTTCTTGGGATGGATCAACTGGCTATCTTTGAGTAATTCCCTCAATCTAACCTTCTCGGCTTGGCTCCTTGCCCTTTCTTTGACACCTTTCTCTAGGATGCACTTAGGATATTTATATAGACTTTTAGAATACTTTACTTGGTCCCTATGTAACATCCTAGATTGGGGGCTCTGCATTTGTGATGTGTTGCGTGTGCATGCCATGATGTGTGTGTGTGTTTAGTGTGTTTAGAGCTTTCGGGAAGGCTTGAGGTGAAGCCTGAGCCTTGGTAGAAATTTTGCTTTCAGATACTACAAGGGAGAACTAGGTGAAGTCGGCCTTAAGGGAACTTGAGTGGGAAAATTAACACAGAAATCTAACTGGTAAAGTAGCAAGGAGGCGTCACTAAGGGAATAGGTAAGTGACACCATAAGGAGGTGGTGAGGGAGCAGGTTCGAATCCCATGTTAAGCAAAAAGGGAGTGTTTTTTTTATTATATGCGCCTGAGGAGTTGAGAGGTGGTTTCGGCTGGGACTCTAAAGGAGTGAGTGTGGATTGAGTCAGAAGATAGGAAGATAAGCATAAGAGGAAAATGTGGGATAGAATTTGAGCATAGGTGGTGGTCGAATGTGGGACATTGAGTGCAAGAAGGGAAATAGGCTAGATGTGGCTAAGGGTGTGTCAAATTTCCATTGTTTTTCTAAGGGCATAGTTTTTTTTCTCTCCTCCTATTTTCGACAATTGAGGGTTTCTTCTTCTCTTTTTCTACCAAAACCAAAAACTCCTAACTCTATTCCCATCTCCACTTTCATGCTATGGCCGAATGATCTTGTTCTCAAATCTCTTCTCTGTTTCTTCTAAAATCGAAATGCCTAAGCCTCTATTTGAAGTATCTTTATTTTTCTTTGTGGCTCTCTCTTCTAATTCTTTTCTACTTTAATCATTTCTAAATCCTATTCACTGTTGGGCTAGTGTCGAATTCCCCTAAGTGTTATTCAAGTCTGCTGTGATAAGGTAAGAAATGTTCTCTTATTCCGTTGTTTGTCTTTCGATTTCTGATAGCCAAAGCAGAATGGCTAATTGACTCAGTGAATGACTTGTGTGTTTACACTTTCTTTGGGGGGCCTACTCCAAGAAATCTTGATTAGTTGAAGCAATCGAACTCCAAGTCAAGGAATCAAATGAATCCTATCACTTCATTTGAGATCTCAAGGTAGGGTTTCAATTCTCTCTAAGTTGTTCGATCGGTTTTCCTTTCGTTATTCGTATCTTAACCCAATGTTTCATTAAGCGATCATTGTTTCAATATAGTACCTTCTAACCAAGATCATTCATGGACTCGAATGTCAGTGAATCAAAGGAAGGGGTTGGATCCATAGTCCCAGCCCCAAAGTTCAAGAAGCATTACGGTGTCTACTGTTCGAGATTGGCCACCGGGTTGTGGGTCGACTTCTGAGCAGAATAGTAGGTAGATAGTAGTTGTGACGACTAGTGATAGTGTCAACATAGAGAGTGTCGTTTTGTGTGTTACCAGGTGCATAAACTTTCACACACTATACTATATCTATGCTAACATTTGTATGGGCTGAAAAGCCAAAAAAAGGCTGTGTAGACAGTCGTGATGCCCTTAGGGGTAAGGCTAGGATTGCCAGGTACATGACCATATCGTTTCTTTGCATGGCCGAATGTATGTATGGGAAAATGATGTGTTATGAATAGCATGTTGCATTTGTTAGGATTTTTATGTAGATCATGGGGTATGGGTTTGATATGAAGGGGAAGTGCATGATTAATTGGTCACATTGTGATCAGTGGCTTTGCAACGATATATATATATGTTCATACACTACTTTTGGTCACACTGTGATCGGTGGCTTTGCCACGATATATATATATATTTTATTTGGTCACATAATGATCGGTGGCTGTGCTACGATGTATTATTGGTCACCTAGTGATCGTGTATAATTAGCAGCCTGATTGTCAAAATGGAGTGTAGCAGATAGAGGGTTGATTGTAGAAATCCCCATGGTGTGATGGGCTGGTACGGGTTGGTGTGTAGAGGATGGAAAAACTAGGTTTGGGTTGGGTTTATTACATTCATTTGTTGTATGTTGATATGTATTTGTGGGCTACAATGTCGTATGTATAATGTGGGAGAATTTACACTTTGAGTCATGGTGACTCACCCTTTCCTTAACTTTTTAGGTGAGCAGTAGCTCGTGGATGCGAGAGTCGAGGCGGACTCGTGAAGGCCAGAATTCCATTTTTTTTCTTTTATAGTCTCAGTATTACTATAAGTTTATTTTGATTTGGGACTTTTGTTATGTAATAAGGCCTTTCAAAGTTGTACTTTGGTTTTTATTAGTTACTATTTATATCAAATTTGACACCACGGCGTTTCAATTTTAAAGTAAAAGTGGAGTTTCATTAGTCTACACATTGATGTTTCCAAAACACCACAGTAATAAGAAAAAAAGTTTTCCTTCAAACTCCTGTTTTTCTTAAGTATAACTAAGACTTGATTTTACTTCACCCTGTGACATACCAGATTCAGTCGTAACGTATAGACCGAGTTTGGGGTGTTACATTTTTGGTATCAGAGCCCAGTTACAAAACTCGGACTGTGAAATGGGTCTAGTAGGGTTTTATAGATTGATGTGAATTGAAGAAAAATGCTTTGGGTTGATCGAATTATGGCATCTGAGACTACCAACAACCGATCCATGCAGGTAAGTATTCTAGCTCTTGATAAGGTATGCATGTTGGGTTTGATGGGCTTTATGGGGACATAGACAAGTATGCTAGGGTTTATGGACCTTAGGCCTAGTTAAACAACTCTTAAAATCCAAAAGACTTTATTTCTCTAATTAAACATGTTCGTGAACAAGTCACCGGGTTGGGTTGGTGGTGGCCAAGCACGCATGTCTAGGATTGGATCTAGGAGAGCTTGGTATTTAAGCGGTCCTAGTGGCCCACCTCCTCTTCACTAGAATCCTACATTGCGTAGTGTCTGCTCACTTTAGTCATGAGGACTTGTTAACGGGCCAAAGTTCATAACTAAAACCCGAAAGGGACCAATACCCTATTTTTGGTAAAATTACTAATCTACCCCTAAGTTTGTAAAAATTACCAGAATACCCTTGGTTTGTGGAAATCACCGAAGTACCCCTGGTTTGCAAAACTACCAAAATACCCCTACTTTACGAAAAGACCAAAATACCCCTATTTTGTAAAATCACCAAGATACCCTATTTTGTGAAATTACAAAAATACCCCTATATGGTAGAATTACGAAAATACCCCTAGGTAGTGAAATGACGAAAATACCCTTGTGTGACGAAGGTGAGTTTATGGATGTTACTTTCGTGTTTGATATATTTATGTGATAATCTGTTTGGGAATGCATATGGTTGCTGAATGTATATGGTTTCTAGAACTAGGAGATACAGACTTGAGACTGAACCTTGTAGATATAATTTTGAATTCGAAAGAACTACTATTGAAACTACCTTCCATAAGATTGTTCGTTATTAATCAGTGGAAGAAATTATTAATCCATAAAATTTTTAATCAGATAAACCGTGAACGTTAGAAATGAGCACTAGGGGGCGTGGTGTACGTGGCCAAGGTAGAGGTAGGATTGTTGTGTCTGAATCGGTAGGGTCTGGTCATGAGTCAGGAAATGAGATACCAGTGCCACCAGCTGTAGAGGCAGAGTATCAGAACCAAACAAGCAGAGATGATGCGGTGTCTAAGGCGATGCTTCGAGTGTCGGAGAGAGTTGCGGGAGCGACTTAGAGCCAACGGGACAGAAGTGTTTAGGGGAATTTTCGGTGTAGCTCCTAGTACAGCTGAGTATTGGATGGAAGCAGTAGAGCGTATAATGGATGATCTCGACTTCACGGAGGAAGAGAAGTTGAAGGGAGTGGTGTCTCTTCTCTAGGATGAGGCATACCAATGGTGGCTTACGGTCAGGGATGGTGCGGTGGCTGACCGCATTACTTGGGATTTCTTCAAGTTGGCATTCCAGAGTAAGTACATCGGATCGAGTTATGTGGATGCATAGCGGAGGGCGTTTCTGAATCTGATCCAAGGAAATATATCAGTAGTTGTATATGAAGCAGAATTCCTGTGTTTGAGTCGTTACGCATAAGGGATAATGGCCACGGAACATGAGTATTGTGTTCGATTTGAGGATGGCCTGAGGGATGATCTGCGTGTGTTGATAGCACCACAACGAGAGCGGAATTTGTAGTTTTAGTGGAAAAGGCTAAGATAGCCAAAGAAGTTAAGCGATCCGAGAAGCAGAGTAATGATAGAGACAGGGATAGGAATAAGAGGAGTGTTGGGACGTCGGGGTCAATGGGGCATTTTCAAAAAATACCTAATATGGATGGGCTGAGTCGGGGTATGAGATCTGGAGGTAATGGTCAACCTCAAAGGTGAAGGATTATCCACAGGATTGGGGTGGCGCAGGGTCGGTAGAACAAACTAACGCTCAGCCTGGTAGAGGAGGTCCACAACCGCGGAGAGGTCACGGTCCAGCCAGAGAGGGTGATGGTTCTGGTCGGGGTCGTGAAACACAAGACAGAGGTACAGGAAACACCGATGCAAGACAGACGGGGTTGGTCTATGCAGCAAGACGTCGAGAGGAGAGGGATGCACTGGATGTTATAACCGGTACGTTCTTGATTTTTGGTTTGCCTTTTTCTACATTAATTGATATTGAATCGACACATTCTTATGCTGCTAGTATAATATCTGGAACCTTAAGTATAGACTCTGAGATTATTCCTAAGGAGATTACTGTAATTAGCCCGCTAGATTAGTCGGTAGTAGTGAATAGACTGTATAGGGATGTACCTCTAGAAGTGTAAGGGGTAGTTTTTTCGGCAGATTTAATGGAACTACTTTTTGGGGAGTTCGATCTGATTTTAGGTATGGACTGGTTAGTGAAATGTCGAGCAAATCTAAATTGTGCAGCCAAGCATATGGTACTAAAGATTAGTCAGGAGGATGAGGTGGTGGTAATAGGTGAAATGAGGGACTACCTGTCTAACGTAGTATCTGCTCTAAAGGCTGAAAGAATGATGAGAAAGGGCGTAGGGCGTTCGTACCCTTTGTTTGTGCGTTGGAGGTCCAAGATTCAACTGTGGAGAATGTTAGAACAGTGAGGGAGTTTTCTGACGTTTTCCTAGAAGAACTTCTCGGACTACCTCCGAATCGTGAGGTGGGATTTGGAATTGATCTTCTTCCGGGAATAGCACCAGTATCCATTGCACCATATAGAATGGTGCCAAAGGAGTTGGTGGAACTGAAAGCCCAGATTCAGGAATTGTTGGATCGGGGTTTCATCTGACCAAGTGTATCGCCTTGGGGAGCACCAATGCTATTTGTCAAGAAGAAGGATGGATCAATGCGTATGTGTATTGACTACCATCAGCTAAACAAGTTGACTATCAAGAACAAGTATTCGTTGCCAAGGATTGATGGCTTGTTCGATCAACTGAAAGGGGCGTTAGTGTTCTCAAAGATAAATTTCAGATCAGGATACCATTAGCTTAAGGTCAAAGAATCAGATATTTATAAGACAGCTTTTAGGACCCGTTATGGTCATTACGAATTCTTGGTAATGCCGTTTGGGTTGACCAATGCGCCAGTGGTGTTTATGGATATGATGAACTGGGTGTTCCAACCTTATTTGGACCAGTTCGTAGTAGTATTTATAGATTATATCCTGGTATATTCAAGGTCAGAGGAGGAGCATGATTCGCATCTACGAGTGGTACTACAAATCCTGAGGGCGAAACAATTGTATGCAAAATTCAGTAAGTGCAAATTTTGGTTAAGTGAAGTTACTTTTCTAGGACACATTGTGTCGGCAGAAGGGGTTAGAGTTGATCCCTGGAAAGTTGAAGCTATCATGGATTGGAAATCACCTAGGTCTGTGTTAGAAATTCAAAGTTTCCTAGGTTTTGCTGGTTATTACAGGAGGTTCGTTGAGGGGTTCTCTTTGATCGCGACACCTTTAACCAAGTTGTTGAGGAAGGGAGTACTTTTTGTGTGGGGTGACAGGCAATAGGAAAGCTTTGAAAAGCTGAAGAAGGTGTTGACAGAAGCTCCAATATTGATTCAACCGAAGGCTAAAAAGGAGTTTGTGGTTTATTGTGACACTTCACACACAGGGTTAGGATGTGTGTTGATGCAAGTGGAACAGTGATTGCTTATGCG
The DNA here is from genome assembly GCA_025506655.1 of Gossypium rotundifolium. NCBI lineage: Eukaryota > Viridiplantae > Streptophyta > Magnoliopsida > Malvales > Malvaceae > Gossypium > Gossypium rotundifolium. The sequence goes on along the minus strand of CP106724.1, from coordinate 96,036,144 downwards.
TCTCGACAGTTAAGACCTCATGAGCTAAATTATCCCACCCATGATTTGGAGTTGGCGGCGGTGGTTTTTGCTTTGAAGATCTGGAGACATTATCTGTATGGACAGAAGTCTTTCATTTTTACAGATCATAAGAGTTTGAAATATCTCCTCACCCAAAAGGAGTTAAACTTGAGGCAGAGGAGGTGGATTGAACTACTAAAGTATTACGATTGTTCAATTGAATACCATCCAGGTAAAGCTAACGTGGTGGCGGATGCACTAAGTCAGAAGGTAATCTCGGATCTAAGGGTGATGTTTACTCATCTGTGCCTGTATGAAGATGGGAGTTTATTAGCTGAGCTTTAGGTAAAGCCGACATGGATAGATCAGATTAAAGAGAAGTAGTTACAGGATGATGACTTGAGTGCCCGACTATCTCAAGTGTAACATGGTGAAGTGGGGGACTATAATCTGAATGATGAAAGGGTTCTGTGTTTTCGAAAGAAGGTTTGCATGCCGAGGGACGTGGAATTGAGGTTAATGATTCTTCAGGAAGCACATAGTAGCCCATATGCTATACATCCGGGAGGAAGTAAAATGTATCAGGATTTACGAGAACAATTTTGGTGGCCAGGTCTGAAGTGAGAGGTAACCGAATTTGTGGGTAAATGTTTGACATGTCTGTAGGTAAAAGCGGAGCATAGTTTCTTTCGTGGTTATTACAGCCAGTGAAGATTTCGCATTGGAAATGAGAGAGAATCACTATTGATTTTGTTAGTGGGCTATGCTTTACGCCTATTAAGAAGGATTCAATATGGGTAGTAGTTGATCGATTGACGAAGTCCTCTCATTTTATATCGGTTTGGGTTAATTACTCTCTACAAAAGTTGGATAAGTTGTATATAACAGAGATTGTGAGGTTGCATGGAGTACTTGTGTCCATCATCTCTGACAGAAATTCTAGGTTTACATCAAGATTTTGGAGGGCATTGCATCAAGCGTTGGGTACAAAGTTAGATTTTAGTACGGTGTTTCATCCACAGACGAACGGACAGTCAGAAAGAGTGATTCAAATTTTGGAAGACATGTTGAGAGGTTGAATTATCGATTTCAAAGGTAGCTGGGAAGAATTCCTGCCATTGGCAGAATTCAAATATAATAACAGCTACCAGTCCAGTATTCGGATGGCACCATATGAAGCGTTGTACGGGCAAAAGTGTCGTACTCCTACATGTTGGATGGAGTTGGGTGAACGACAGTTATTGGGTTCAAAACTCGTATTGGAAACAGAGAATAAAGTTGAGTTGATTCGGGCTAAGTTGAAGGAAGCGTCAGATAGGCAGAAGTCCTATGTTGACCTGAAGCGAAGGGACATAGAATTTACAGTGGATGATCGAGTTTTCTTGAAGGTATCACCGTGGAAGAAAAGTCTAAGGTTTGGACGGTAGGGTAAGCTAAGCCCTAGGTTCATCGGGCCTTATCGGGTGTTGAAGCGTGTAGGACCAGTTGCTTATCAGCTTGAGCTACCTTCGAAGCTAAGTAAGATTCATGATGTGTTCCATATTTCAATGTTGTGACGTTACCATTCAGACCCATCTCATGTGATACCATTGGAGGAACTCGAACTAAGCTTGATTTAACTTTTGAAGAGGAACCAGTTCAGATCTTGGAGCGGGATGTTAAAGTTTTGCGAAAAAATCAATTCCTTTCGTTAAGGTTTTGTGGAAGAATCACGGATCGAAGGAAGCTACATGAGAGCTGGAGGATGTTATACGACAGCAATACCCTTACCTCTTTTGATCAGGTAATTTCGGGGACGAAATTATTTTAAGGGGGTAGAACTGTAACATCCTAGATTGGGGGCTCTACATTTGTGATGCGTTGTGTATGCATGCCATGATGTGTGTGTGTGTTTGGTGTGTTTAGAGCTTTCGGGAAGGCTTAAGGTGAAGCCTGAGCCTTGGTAGAAATTTTGCTTTCAGACACTACAAGGGAGAACTAGGTGAAGTGGGCCTTAAGGGAACTTGAGTGGGAAAATTAACACATAAATCTAACTGGTGAAGTGGCAAGGAGGCGCCACTAAGGGAATAGGTAAGTGGCGCCATAAGGAGGTGGTGAGGAGCAGTTGAATCCCATGTCAAGCAAAAGGAGTTTTTTTTATTATATGCTTTGAGAAGTTGAGGGTGGTTTAATTTGGGACTCTAAAGGAGTGAGTGTGGATTGAGTCAGAATATAGGAAGATAAGGATAAGAGGAAAATGTGGGATAGGATTTGAGTGTAGATGGTGGCTGAATGTGGGACACTGAGTGCAAGAAGGGAAATCGTCTAGATGTGGCTAAGGGTGTGCCGAATTTCCATTATTTTTCTAAGAGCATAGTTTTTTTTTCTCTCCTCCTATTTCAGCAATTGAGGGTTTCTTCTTTTCTTTTTCTGCCAAAACAAAAAACTCCTAACTCTATTCCCATTTCCACTTTCATGCTATGGCCAAATGATCTTGTTCTCAAATCTCTTCTCTGTTTCTTCTAAAACCAAAACGCCTAAGCCTCTATTTGAAGTATCTTTATTTTTCTTTGCAGCTCTCTCTTCTAGTTCTTTTCTACTTTAATCATTGCTGAATCCTGTTCACTATTGGGCTAGTGCTGAATTCCCCTAAGTGTTATTCGAATCTGCTGTGATAAGGTAAGAAGCGTTCTCTTATTCCTTTATTTGTCTTTTGGTTTTTGATAGCCAAAGTCGAATGGCTAATTGACTCAGTGAATGACTTGTGTGTTTACACTTTCTTTGGGGCGCCTACCCCGAGAAATCTTGATTAGTTGAAGCAATCGAACTCTAAGTCAAGGAATCAAGTGAATCCTATCACTTCGTTTGAGATCTCAAGGTAGGGTTTCAATCCTCTCTAAGTTGTTCGATCGGTTTTCCTTTCGTTATTCGTATCTTAACCAAATGTTTCGTTAAGTGATCATTGTTTCAATATAGTACCTTCTGACCAAGATCATGCATGGACTCGAATGTCAGTGAATCGAAGGAAGGGGTTGGATCCATAGTCCCAGCCCCAAAGTTCAAGAAGCATGTGGTGTCTCTTGCTCGAGATTGGCCACGGGTTGTGGGCGACTTACGAGAGCGTAATAAAGAGAGATAGTAGTTGTGACGACTAGTGATAGTGTCGACATAGAGAGTGTCGTTTTGCGTGTTACCATATGTGTAAACCTTCACACACTATACTATATCTATGCTAACATTTGTGTGGGCAGAAAAGCCGGGAAAAGGGCTGCGTAGATAGTCGTGATGCCCTTAGGGGTAAGGCTAGGGTTGCGAGGTACGTGACCGTATCATTTCTTTGTATGGCCGAATGTATGTATGGCAAAATGATATGTTATGAATAGCATGTTGCATTTGTTAGGATTTGTATGTAGATCATGGGGTATGGGTTTGATATGAAGGGGAAGTGCATGATTAATTGGTCACATTGTTATCGGTGGCTTTGCCACGATATATATATGTTCATACACTACTTTTGGTCACACTGTGATCGGTGGCTTTGCCACAATATATATATTTTATTTGGTCACATAGTGATCGGTGGCTGTGCCACGATGTATTATTGGTCACCTAGTGATCGTGTATAATTGGCAGCCTGACTGTCGAAATGGAGTGTAGCGGATAGAGGGTTGATTGTAGAAATCCCCATGGTGTGATGGGCTGGTATGGGTTGGTGTGCAGAGGGTGGAAAAACTAGGTTTGGGTTGGGTTTATTACATTCATATGTTGTATGTTGATATGTGACTGTGGGCTACAAGCTGTTTGTATGATGTGGGAGAATTTACACACTGAGTCATGGTGACTCACCCCTTTCCTTAACTTTTCAAGTGAGCAGTAGCTCGTGGATGCGGGAGTCGAGGCGGACTCATGGAGGCCATAATTCCGTTTTTCTTTCTTTTATAGTCTCAGTATTACTATAAGTTTATTTTGATTTGGGACTTTTGTTATGTAATACGGCCTTTCAATGTTGTACTTTGGTTTTTATTAGTTACTGTTTGTATCAAATTTGACACCACGGCAGTTTAAATATTAAAGTAAAAGTGGAGTTTCATTAATCTACACATCGATGTTTCCAAAACATCGTAATAATAAGAAAAAAAGTTTTCTTTCAAATAAGTATAACTAAGACTTGATTTTACTTCACCCTGTGACATACCAGATTCAGTCGTAACGTATAGGCCGGGTTTGGGGTGTTACACCCTAAGTGTCCTAATTCGAGTATAATTCCTACTCAGTGTTTGATTGAGCTTTGGAAAGTGTTTCTTTGCCTCAAAGTATCCAAATCGAGTGAAATTGCTCTCTCCCGCGGTAGAGGCACGACCGATACACGCCCGTGTAAACGCAGTTGGGTCGTGTTTTGATTCTATTTTTTGAGGCATGGCTGTGTGATTCGGGGCAGACCATGTGAAGTATTTTGACGATGCACGGTCGTGTGGCTTAATGTCCAGGCCGTGTCGATTTCCTCTTTGGCCTAAATTGGCACGTTTTAAGCCCTTTCTTGTTCTTTTCGTTCTCGGGTGCTTTCTGAGTATAGAACATGAAAAGAAAGGATAAAGAGCATATTTTTACATAAATTTAGGGCTAAATCATCCAAAAGCATACTAAATGTGGGATTAAAATATATTATAATTACGGTTTATCAAGTTTCGTCCATAAGGGTTCCCCAAAACCATAAAATTGTTACCATTTCGCCCTCTATTTTTACTTGCTGCCCAAGTCACTTAAAGTAGCTATAATTTTGCTACAAAATTTCCCTAATTCACCATAATATAAACCCCTCTCTACCACCATAAATTTCAAAACCCTTCAAGCAATTAGCTTAAACCCTAACCACTTATTCTTTTTCCTATTAGCCGTCAGCCTAAATCTAAAAAATTTTCCCCAAAATCCTTTCATTTTCATAAAACCCTAGCTTACTGCCGCCGCAAGCCTTTTGTTGGAGCAAGCATATCATCGTCACACGCTTATTGTTGCCGCAAACCCGTCGTTGCCGCAAGCCTATTACTGTCGAAAAATCCCTTGCTTCATCCATTGCCAAAAATTTTCCTATTTTTCGAGAAAGATCACCATGTCTAGCAAAAGAACTGGATTTTTCAAAACCTCTACTGAAAATCCCATTGTGATTCAAGACGAGGAAGTAAGAGAAAGGTTTGATTCCATCTTTAAGAATCAAGCTATGATGTTGGAAAAAGGTTTCAACTTGGAAAGCAATGATAAGATGGTTGTGTCTTTGCTGATTCGAAAGATGATTGATGCCCTTAATTGGAATTATTTTTGTGATGCACGATCATTACCCAATGAGGAGTTAGTTCGAGAGTTTTATGCCAATTTGACTAAGCAAGATGTTAATGAAGTTCTTGTTCGCAAGAAAAAGGTTCCCCTAACTTATAAGCCAAGTAATGATTTGTTTAACCTATCTGATGTTGAAGAAGAAGATTATTTTACCATGTTGACAAACATAAATTGGGATTTTCTTCAACAAGTGCTTAATGTTGTGAAAAATCCGAGATCCCAATGGATTATAAGAAAGAATGGTAGTCATTCTTGTTGAAAGGAATGTCTAAAGCTGTTGGCTAAGGTATGGTTTTACTTTGTTCGATATAGTTTCATGCCTATCTCACATAGTTCCACCATCTCAATGGAGCGATACTTTTTCTGTATGCAATTATGACAGAAAAGTCTATCAATGTTGGGTAGATTATTCGTAAGGAGATCCAGAATTGTGTTAGAAAGGGGACTCGAAGTGCTTATTTACCATCATTGATAACTTCACTTTGCTTAAGGGATCAAGTTAAAACAAAAGCAAACCTGAAGGGCCCATATGTTCAAAGTTGCATCATAGCCCATGATCTTGAAAGGTTAGTGGAGAATGTCCACAAGCTAAACCCAACAGAATTGAGTGTGTAATAGCCCATTTTTAGTTAAATCGAAATAAGGGTTTCGGGACCACAAATCTGAGCCAAAAAGAAAAACTATTTTAGTATTATTGCATGGTTTGAATTATGATATGAATTCTAGTAGCTAGAAGGATCAAATAGCTATGGAATTCAAAACTTGAGGTCCTTATATGACAATTAGACCATTAAAGAAAAGTTAGTAGATATTTTTGGTGATTCATCTATGGAAAAATTAAAAAAGGCTAAGGACTAAATTGGAAATAAGAAAAATTAAAAGATGATAAATAATTATATAGAATTAATATCATTTTATATCATATTCATCCCAAATTTTTCTATGGAAACCTTAGGATAGAGAAAACAAACTTTCTTGGCTTAATTTGGTAAGTATTCTTGTCCCGTTTTCAGTAATTTTTATATTTTTGAGATCGGGATAGTTTAATTTATCTATTTTGGGGATTAATTTGAAAATTTATCGAAGTATATGAATTTTTACATGGATGAATATGTTGAAATTTTGAAATTAATGGTAGAAAATGAAAGGCTGTTGATAGATAAACAACTTTTACAAAGTAAATTTTGTTGAAATTGTGATTTAGGGACTAAATTGTAAAGTTGTAAAAATTGAAGAAAAATTTTGAATTTTTTGAAATACATATACTGTAAATTTTATACTAAAAATTTGGTTAGGCTTAGAATAAGGATTAAATTGCATAAATTTCATTTTCCGAGCTTAGGGACAATTTGAATTTATGAAAAGTTAGGGCCAAAATGGTAATTTTGCCTAGAGTGTAATTTGAGCTCAATTGAATATAAAATATGATAAAATGATGATTAAATTCATTTATATAGTTCCAGACAACTCAAATTCGAAGCTAGATCAAGGAAAAAAAGTTTCGGATTAGTAGATTTTTATATATACGAACAAGTGTCGAGGTAAGTTCATGTAACTTAACTATACATGTTAATATGGTTGAATTGAATGCTACATTTGGAATGAATGTTGTAACAGTCTGATTTATACCCTAGTCGGAACAGTAGTTTCGGGACCACAAATTCGAGTCAATATAATATTTTAATATTATTTTCTGTGTTGTTGATATGTGACTAAGCATGTGGTAAATTTTCGTAAGTTAATTTGTTCGTCTGTGTGTTAAATTTGACAAAAGGATGAAAATGCATTGAATGTGAAAGTTGCTTGCTATTTGTTAAGGTATCTATTTGATGTGGCTTTTAAAAGAGGAGGCCTTATATGGCAATTAAACCACTTTTAAGATAGTGGATAGTAGTTGGACAAATATGCCCTTATTGCTTAATTGTTGTAACTATATGAATGAAGGCTATTTTGGTAACTTAATTATTAACATTAGATTAATGAAATAAAAAGATGAGTGTTCATCTTTCATTCTCTCCATTTGACCAAAATTAGCAAAGAAAGAAAAGAGAAAATTGAGCTAGGCATTCGGCACTTACAAGCCAAAATTAAGGTAAGTTTTGATTTTGGTTTTTGATAATTTCTACGTTTCTGTAATTGTTGCTTTGAGAGCTACAAAACCCATGCCTTGATTTTGTATTTTGATGATGTATGTGAAATATGCTAGTGATGAATTCATGAGATATGTGATGTTTGATGATGAAAAATGAAAGATTTGAGCTAGATGAACATGTTATGTTCTTGAAGTTTTGATGAATTTAGCAAAATAGGGCTAAATTGCGAAAATAGCAAATTAAGGGACTAAATTGTGAATTTGATGAAAAGTATGGACTTATATAGTCCCTAGGGATATTCGATTATACATGTGTGTGAACAAATTTTGTGAAATTGATGTTTTGAGAAAAAATAGACTAAATTGATAAATTGTGCAATTATGAGGGTTAACTTGCAAATAGCCCTAAAGATGTGTCCTTGGAATGAATTGAATGAGTTAGTGAATAAAAGAGTTAATTTTGAATATGTAGAGATCAAGAACCGAGGAAAACGGACTTAGATCGTGGGAAAGCGAAAGTGATAGAGTAGCCGTTTTTATTTCGATAAACCGAATCCGAGGTAAGTCACTATGCAAATAAACGTATTTGTATTAAATTGAATATATTCATATGATTATCAATGATAATGAATGTGTATGAGATGCTATGTACATAAACTCCGAGATAAGTTTGATATAGTGATAAAGTCTGAGAAGTCCCGTACGAACCTAGGAAAAGATAGGATTAGCTATGTCATGATATAGGAATCTGTTCTGTTTTATCATGTAAGACCACGTCCGGGACATTGGCATTGATTTGTGATTTCGTGTAAGACCACGTCTGGGACATTGGCATCGATATGAGCTTTACGAGTAAGACCACATCTGGGACGTCGGCATTAATATGTGCTTTACGAGTAAGACCACGTTTAGGACGTTGGCATCGATATGAGCTTTACGTGTAAGACCATGTCTGGGACATCGGCATCCTATTGATTCGAATAAGACCCTATCTGGGACAGAGGCATCGATATCTGAGTGCATGTAAGACCTCGTCTGAGACGTTGGCATTTTATGATTATTTCAAGCTTTCTGATTATCCTACTAGATTTCTATTGGTTAAACGGGCAAGTCTATGATATGAATTACAAATCCAAGCTATGATCAATTAGGTGATTATAAATCCGTTTCAGGTACACTGATTATAATCTAATTGTGTTTACAAGGTAAGCATCTATGTGATCTTACTATGAAGTTATGTATATGGAATTGATAATAAGATATGTAAAGTTTTGACTAGATGAGCTATGTGCTTGTATGATTCTTGAATTATGAAAATGGTGAAGTGGATGATATGTGCTAATGTATCTATTTGTAAATATGCCTTCCATGCCAAGTTTGTTTGTATATTGACTTACTAAGCTTTTGGAAATCCAAAAGCTTACTCTTTATGTGTGTTTTCTCTATTTTATAGGTCGTCAAAGCTACTGAAGGATCGGGACCATCGAGGATCGTCATCACACTACTAAACTCATTTTGGTACCCTTTTGAAAATGTATATAGCAAATTATGGCATGTATAGGATAAATATGTGTATATGTTTATGAAGTGAACTTAGCCATTGTTTTGGCAAGTTTTGATTTGATAAAATGCTAAAATGAATGAGTTATATGAAGCATATGTTTTGGTATAGTTTGATGCACATGAAATGGTCAAGTTATGAATAACCAAATGGATGATTTACGCTTGTGATGATATGAGTTTTAGTTTGTAATCTGGTATGTTTTTGGTTGCCATATATGCATGATATGTGATGGAAAATGTTTCTTGTAGGTATAACCAATTTGGGTGGCATTTTGGTCTTACAAATGACCTATAATGTCACACGGCCATGGCACACGGGCGTGCTTAGTGACCGTGGGGTAAAGTCAGTAGCTAGCATAAGAGCACACGGCCATGGCACACGGGCGTGCCTAGAAGCCATGTTAGAAAGTCAGTATATGGTTTAATAGTACATGGCTTTAGCAAACGGGGGTGCTTGGTAGTCGTGTGGGTTTGGCAGGATTGACCACGGTTAGGGTACACGGACGTGCTTGGTGGCCGTGGTGAGAAGTCAGGTTCGACCACGAGGAGGACACACATGTGTGTCTAGCAACCGTGGTGGGCACATGGTCTGCTCCCACGGGCGTGTATCACTGTATTTTAGAAAAGTTTTTAAGTTTCTGAGAACTTCTGCATATGTTTCGTTTTAGTCCCGACTCGGTTTATAAGCATGCTTAGGGTTTCGATGACTCACTTGATGGACATTATGTGTATGATAGATGAATGAAATGCGTGAAATGTTATAAATGTTTTCGATCTGTTCGGTGATGCCTTTGACCCTATTCCAACGACGATTTCGGGTTAGGGGTGTTACATTTGGTTAGTTTTAGAGCTACAGTTTAGTCGATTCTCGGACTAACGTAGCGTGTTAGAGTCTAGCTATACATGCCATATATCTGAAATGTGATAGTGTGATGAATCCTAACGTATAAAATGTGATTTCTGTATAGCGATGCATCCCGAAAGAACCGTAGCTGACGACGTAAAAAGTAATGCGCCTGCTCCCGTGCAAGGGACAATGCTTTCTGATCCGATACCAGCTACGAGCGGTCAAGAGGGAAAAGCTAAGCAAGCTTTCTTCCAGATGATGAGTGAATGGTTCACTCAATTCATGAGAAATAACCCGACTATTTCACAACCCCCGCCCCCAGTTAATCCCCCTCAGGCATCTGATATACCTCCGACTGCAAATCCAAATCTGTGGAATAAGCCTCCGGTTGATAAGATTCGTAAGTATGGGGCTAAAGAATTTCGAGCTACTAATGATGATAATGCTGAAAAGGCTGAGTTTTGGATTGAAAATACTATCCGAGTGTTCGATAAAATGTCTCTGACTCCGGATGAATGCATTAAATGTGTGGTATCATTACTCCGAGATGCAACTTATCAATGGTGGAAAACCTTAATTTCTGTTGTTTCGAGAGAACAAGTTACATGAGATTTCTTTTAGATTGAGTTCCAGAAGAAATATATCAGTGAGAGATTCATTGATCAAAAATGGAAGGAATTCCTAGAACTTAAACAGGGTCGAATGACTGTTTCTGAGTATGAACGAGAGTTTGTACGATTAAGTCAGTACGCTCAAAAATGTATATCATCTGAAGCTATAATGTGCAAAAGATTTGAAGATGGTCTTAATGAAGATATCCGTTTGTTAAACGAGATTTTAGAGATAAAAGAGTTCATTGTACTCGTTGATCGAGCATGCAAAGCTGAAGCACTTGGGAAAGATAAAAGAAAAGCTGAGATCGAAGCCCGAGATATGAGAAAGAGATTTACGAGCAAATCATTTCAGTCTGCTCCGAAGAGATTCAGAGATGATCAAAGTCATTCCAGGGATAATGTGAGGATTTGAACAGGACTCGAGATAGATCGCAGATGAGTTCCAAAACTCCCACAACTTCAATGGCCAGTGTTGGTAATGTTCGGACTGATAGACCTGAATGTAAACATTATGGAAAAAGGCATCCAAGAAGTTGTAGATTGAACGACAGAGCTTGCTTCAGATGTGATCGCTTGACCAGTTTATCCGTGATTGTCCTGAGTCCGTCGAGACAGAGACTGTTCAAAATTTGAGACCTGATAATGCACCTATGAGAGGTAGACCTTCAAGGAATGTAAGAAATGTCTGTGGTAGTCAGAGAACTACGAGAGACACTATTGTGAGATCTGAAGCTAGAGCGTCGGCCAGAGCGTATGCTATCCGAGCTCGTGAGGAAGCTTCATCACTTGATGTTATAACGGGTACTTTTATACTTTATCATACTCATGTGATTTGAAACACCCCAAACCCGGCCCACGAGCCTTGACCGGATCTGGTATGTTCCCCAGTGTAAACCATTTCAAATTCTTTTCTTACTTAGGAAAAACTTGTGTGATTTGGAAGAAAAATCGTTTTGGGTTGTGCTTGAGATGAAAACAACTTTATTTCATTATTAGAAATCCTTTACTTTAAATGTCAAAACGTTTGGGCTTTGTTTTAAAATAAATTTACTTAATCTTTTAATAAATAAAAGTTTGTAAGCTTAATAAACAAAAGCAGAATAAAATAATTCTACTAAGGCCTTATTACATCAAATAATTCCCAAAATTTAAATTCAAAATACTTAAAGTAAAATAGTCCAAATAAAAGAAATCTGAACTTCACATGGCCTCCACTAAGCATCTGCCGGCCCGGTCCATCACTGGTCGTCACCTAAAAAATAATCCCACAAGGGGTGAGTCAAACAGACTCAATGTGTAACCAACACTAAAATTTAATAGATTTAGGCATACCATACATATCATGTTCACATAATAATTCAAGATAATGATGCAATCCCGAACCCAAAACTTAGATGCCATCCGCTACACATCCCCGTACCAACCTGCACACCGTGGGGACTACTAAGTCAACCCTCCATCCACTACACACCATCGAAGGCAGTCGCTGCAGTCGACGTGCTCATCGCCCATATAAAATTCATGGCATAGCCACCAAATTAAATAATTGTGTCATGAGACACCACATTCAGATAATGTAATTGAAGTTACCACATTCAGATAATGTGACCGAAGTCACCACATTCAGATAGTGGGACCGAAGTCACCACATACACTTCCTCTTTCTCATATATCCCGAATGCCCCATATTATTTATATCATGCATATCATACTTAAATTCACATTCATGTCACTTTTCACATGTTAATATAACATATTTCGTAATCCTAGTAGGAGTAGGAAACGTACCTGAGTACTTTGTAACATAACATGGTACTTTAGCCACATTCTTACACTTTCATATTAACAACATATATCAAGTTAAAGCCATAAATCTATTAAGATTTGTGTGGGGTACGCACCTGATTCACTTAAGGTTTCCAATCCAAATCTCGAAAAGCTTGATCTAATGCCTCTGATCTTAAATCTCTACATTTAATCAATCATTTAATACTTAGTAAGCCATTCGTCCATAAATCCAAATCCTAGTAGGATTAGTACACTAAAACTTACCTTGGTGCCAAATCCCGAAATCTTCACTATACTCTTTCTTGTATTCGGCAAAGCTTTAAATCACTTTAACAAATTAGTTTCAGCTTTTGAATAAATATGAACTAGATCTAAAACACCAAAAATAGGCCTTGGCGAATATTCGCATGTCTTACCTTGTGGATTTTAAATCACGAAATTCACCGAATAATTAGGGAACACGCGCCTATGGTGTACCTTCGAAAAGAACTTCTCCTTCTTGTAGTTGACTTAAACAAATCCCGAAAAGATCTCTTCAAAGTTTCGGCAACAAGATATTAATAGGGTTAGTCCTAGATTTCGACAAATCTTAAAAGAAAAAAGATGAAAATCGAATGATAACTAGTTCTTACCCTTAATACAGAAGTCGACAACCCCTTGTTTGAAGTCTCAAAACTATTCTGCTATGGCCTTGATTTTAGCAAACTTTCGCTTTTGGAAGATTATGAAAGAAGAAGAGAAAAGAGTTTGAGCAATTTGGTAATGAAGTTTGGCTACACAAGGTGTATTTTCACTTGGCAAAACAATGAAGAAAGGAGATATTTGCTAGAGAGAATTGCAGAGAGAGAGTTAGAAGAAAGAATGAATGGCCCTCTTTTCCTTTTATATTTAAATTACTAACTTAGAATCCCTTACTTGGCCATCACTCTTCTATTTTGATAGCTTTATCTCTTTAATTAAAAATTAAAGAATAATCCTCAATTATCTCTTTGAAAATAATCTAAAATAAATCATCATTTATCCACCTATTTACCCGAGTTTTAAGGAGGATTAAACTCTTCCCTTAAGAGTCCCTATTGCAGTCTATTGCTTCCTCTTTAAGTAATTAAATAAAAATTACTTAAAGTCTTAGCTAGATGCCGTCCACCCCCTTCCCTTGATGAGCCGAATTTAAAATTATTCTATTGGACTCCTTATGGCCATACGAGGCCCAAATTATCCACCTAAGTGGCGCCTCCCTATGATTAGTTTAGCTTTAATAACGAATTGGGTCACAAGCCCAATTCAGACTTAAAAACTCTCGTAAATGCTCTCCTTGTCGCTCGAACCTAAGCTTGCATACATCTTTGGTGGCGCCATTTACTAGGCTTTAAGTGGTGCCTCCTTGTCACTTTTCCAAGCCCTTTTTGTGTCAAATTTCTTCTATTAATTTTCTTAAGGCCACCTTGCCTTAAAACTTATCATTTCTAAGACATTTCCTTACATTTCCAAGTTTCCAAAACGTCTGTTTCCTCCTTTAAACTTATCATTTCTAAAGCATTTCCTTACATTTCAGGACATTTCCTACATTTCCTTACATTTCCTACATTTCCTTACATTTCCATACATTTCCTTACATTTCCATACATTTCCATACATTTCCTTACATTTCCATACATTTCCATACATTTCCATACATTTCCTTACATTTCCATACATTTCCTTACATTTCCATACATTTCCTTACATTTCCATACATTCCCATACATTTCCATACATTTCCATACATTTCCTTACATTTCCATACATTTCCATACATTTCCTTACATTTCCATACATTTCCTTATATTTCCATACATTTCCATACATTTCCATACATTTCTTTATATTTCCATACATTTCCATACATTTCCAAGGTTCTAAAAATGCACACCACATATCACATTAAACATGCTATTTCATAAAATTAAGCAAAAATGCACACAATGGGATTCGAACCTCTTCCCTCAAAGTACTTCACTTGATGCCATAACCCTTGCACCTTAGATGGCATCCCTTGCCACTTTTCCACATCACTTAAAAACCAATAATTGTCCAAAGCTTTCTCTTCCATCCTAGGATTTTAAAAACCCTTAATTCACTTCCAAACACTGTTAAAACCTACTACTCATGAATTATGCACAAACGCATAACCCCTAATCTAGGATGTTACATGATTACATGGATAGACCCTGGTTCTGCGCATTCATATATATGTATGAATTTAGTTTACAGTATGACCTTGCCTGTAGAGTCTACTAAGTTTGCTGTAAAAGTATCGAACCCCTTGGGTAAAAGTGTCTTAGTTGACAAAGTATGCAAGAACTGTTCGTTAATGTTTGGAGATAATTGTTTCCCTGTTGATCTGATGCTTCTGCCATTTGATGAGTTTAATATTATTCTAGGTATGGACTGGTTGTCTTTACATGATGCTGTTGTGAACTATAAGAGAAAAACTATAGATTTGAGATGTTCGAATAATGAAATTGTACTAGTTGAGTCTAATGATTTGAATGGTTTTCCTACTATGATATCGGTTTTGAAAGCTCAGAGTTATGTGAAAAAGGGATATGAGGCACATTTTGCTTATGTAATTGATTCGACAATGTCTGAAAGGAAAATTGAGGCAGTACCTATTGTATGTGAGTTTTCTGATGTGTTTCCTGAAGAGTTACCAGGTTTACTGCGATTCGTGAAGTTGAGTTTAGTATTGAATTGATGCCTGGTACGACACCTATTTCGATAGCTCCATATAGAATGACTCCAACCGAATTGAAAGAGTTGAAATCTCAGTTGCAAAATTGACTGATCGAGGATTTGTACGATCGAGTTTCTCACCCTGGGGAGCTCCTGTGTTATTTGTGAAAAAGAAAGATGGAACTATGAGAATATGTATTGATTATCGACAGTTGAACAAAGTGACAATAAAGAACAAATATTCGTTGCCACGTATCGATGATTTGTGTGATCAGCTGAGAGGAGCTGTAATGCTTTCTAAGATAGATTTGAGATCAGACTACTATCAGTTGAGAGTTAAAGATTCAAACATTCCTAAAACTACTTTCAGAACGAGGTACAGGCATTGTGATTTTTTAGTTATGCCATTTGGACTAACCAATGCTCTTGTTGTTTTTATGGATCTGATGAACAGAATTTTTAGACCGTACCTAGATCAATCTGTTGCAGTATTCATAAATGACTTATTGATTTATTTGCAAAGTTAAAATGAGCACGCTGAACACTTGAGGATTGTGTTGCAAACTCTGTAAAAAAAGTAATTGTACGCGAAATTTAGCAAATGTGAATTCTGGTTGCACGAGGTTAGTTTTCTGGGGCATATTGTGTCAGCTTCTGGGATTTGTGTTGATCCAAGCAAGATTTCTGCTATTCTGGATTGGAAACCTCCAAGAAACGTGTCTAAAAAACATAGTTTTCTAGGTCTAGCTGGTTATTATCATCGTTTTGTAAAAGGATTTTTAGTGATAGCTACTCCATTGACTAAATTACTTCAGAAAGATGTTAGATTTGAGTGGTCAGAGAAATGTCAGAAAAGTTTTGATCAGTTAAAAACTCTGTTAATAAAAGCTCCAGTGTTAGTACAGCCAGGATGGGGTAAAGAATTTGTTGTATACAGTGATGCTTCATTAAACGGTCTGGGGTGTGTTTTGGTGCAGGAAGGAAAAGTTGTAGCTTATGCCTCAAGACAATTGAAGCCTCATGAAAAGAGCTATCCGACGGATGACCTTGAGTTAGCTGCGATTGTGTTTCACTTAAGATTTGGCGCCATTATCTGTATGGTGAGAAATGTCATGTATTTTCAGATCATAAAAGTTTGAAATATTTGATGACCCAGAAAGATT
This sequence comes from Gossypium rotundifolium, assembly GCA_025506655.1. NCBI lineage: Eukaryota > Viridiplantae > Streptophyta > Magnoliopsida > Malvales > Malvaceae > Gossypium > Gossypium rotundifolium. The sequence continues at coordinate 96,020,052 of CP106724.1, read as the reverse complement.
TGAACCTACGTCAAAGAAAATGGTTAGAACTATTAAAAGATTATGAGCTTGTGATAGATTATCATCCAGGGAAAGCAAACGTTGTTGTTGATGCTTTGAGTCAAAAATCATCAATTGCATTACGTGCTTTAAATGCTCATTAGATTTGTCTGATGTTAGTTCTGTGATGGATGAATTGAAAGTGAAACCATTGTTCTTACAGCAGTTATGTGATGCTCAGAAGGTTGGTAATGAATTGTTACCGAAATGAGCTCAGTGTGAATTGAATTTTGAATTTGAATTTCGAATTGTTGATGATTGCTTGAAATTTTTAGATCATATTTGTGTTCCGAGAAATCTAGAGTTGATTCAGCTGATTTTGAGCGAAGCACATAACAGTCTTCTATCTGTTCATCCAGGAAGTACAAAGATGTATCATGATTTAAGGCAACATTATTGGTGGTCTGGTACTAAACGAGATATTTCTAATTTTGTTTCAAAAGGTTTAGTCTGTCAGCAAGTAAAAGCTGAACATCAAGTTCCATCCGATTTGCTACAACCGATTCTGATTCCTGAGTGGAAATGGGATAGAGTAACGATGGACTTCATTTCTGGATTACCCCTAACTCCGAGAAAGAAAGATGCAATTTGGGTCGTGGTTGACTGATTGACGAAAACTGCCCATTTTATTCTGGTAAGATCTGACTACTCACTTGAAAGATTAGCCGAGTTATATGTTTCTGAGATTGTGAAATTGCATGGAGTGCCACTATCTATTGTGTCAGATAGAGATCCGAGATTCACATCACGATTCTTGAAGAATCTGCAATAAGCTTTGGGCACGAAATTGTATTTCAATACAGCTTTTCATCCGTAGACAGATGGACAATCCGAGTGGATTGTTCAAGTTTTAGAGGATATGTTACGATGCTGTATACTTGAGTTTATTGGTTCGTGGGAACAATATCTGCCGTTGATCGAATTTGCATATAATAATAGTTTTCAGTCAAGTATCACAATGGCACCTTATGAAGTTTTGTACGGACATAAATGTCGTACACCTTTATATTGGACCGAGCTTAGTGAAAATAAGCTTCACGAGGTTGATTTGATAAAAGATTCAGAACAGAAAATGAAGTTGATCCGAGATTGTTTAAAAGCAGCATCTGATCGTCAGAAGTCTTATGCGGATTTGAAATGAAAAGATATAGAGTTTAAGATCGGTGACAAAGTATTTCTGAAAGTGTCTTATGCGCACCATTAAGGCCAAAATGAAACAGAAAAAGAATTGTGGGGGCAAATTTGAAAGAAAACGAAAAACTGAAATAGGGATCGAATCGAAACAACCTCAAATGCGGAAGGACTGAGGGTGCAAATAAACCCTCAGTCCAAAAACACGCGGATCCTTGGCAGTATGGGCTGGGTCGCGAGTCGGAGGCCTTTAAACGACGCCGTTTTGATTTACTATATAAACCAAAAATCTGTCAAAAAAAAAACATTTGGTCCTTAATTTAAAAAAAAAACGAAACCCTTCAGAAAAACTCTCCCCTCATGCAATTTTCGGTCGCGATACCGGCACCGGACCATCGCAGTGTGTGGTGGCCGGAAAGGTGAAAAGACCCCTTCTGAACCCTGTTTTAAAATACATTTGAAGATCAAACCTTCTTAGCCCAGAAAACCAAAAGAAGATGATCTTCGATCCCTTTTTTGGGTTCGATTTCGCGACGGAGAAAATCCCTCCGATGATGCAATCACGGGGTAACTTTCGGTAAACTCCTCTTTCCTTCCTTTTCGTGTTTATTCTAAATCAAAAAAGAAAAAGAAAATAAGAAATGAAAAATAAAAGAAACAAGAACACAGGCGAATAAAATAAGGTAAATCACCTTTGATCTTTTCTTTCTGTATACTTCTCTGTGTATGCGTAAAAATAGTAAACGTTACAAATTTCTTTGGCTTTTCTTTTATAGCCAAATTTTAATACATAAAAAAAGAATAAAAGCTTTTCTACTTTCTCTGTCATTTTCTCCCATTTTCTTCTGCTTTGTTTCTTTGCAGGTATGATCGTCGTACAGAGGTGTGCATGGCACTGTACGGATGCACAGGCTACGGGGTGACGTGGAGTACGACGGCTGAAGAGGCTTGCAGCGCAAAGGGGGAAACTCTAGGGTTTCTGCTTCTGATTTGTTTTCTGTTTTGGGCTTAGTGGGCTTGTAATTTGGTATTTGGGCCTGTTGGACCTTTATTTTATTTTTGGGTTTGTTTTAATGGACTAGTGTTGTAATGGACATTATTGGATTTTTATTTTTTTTGTTTGAGTTTTTATTGGTTAATTGGGCCCCGGGCATAAATGGGCTCTTACAGCTGCCCCTATTTGCTCGTTGTCGTGTAATGAGAATGGAGCAAAGACTTCAAAAAGGACCATTTTTGCCCGGTCTTCAAATCTTTGACTTCTTTCAGTGCTTTTATTCTTTGAGTAGCTTCATTCCATTCCACTGCATCTTCAGGAGTCGGTCTAATTCAACGAGATTAGACTTGTAGCTTTAATCTGCTCCGGCACAACTTCGGGGAGATAAGATTTGCTATCTTCAGTCTGCTCCGCTGCAACTTCAGGGAGATGAGGTTTGGGTTTTGGTAAATTTGATCCGGCCTACTGCAACTTCAGAGGTATTGGATTTGTAACTTTAGTCTTTTCCATTGCTACTTCAAGGAAATAAGACTTGTGGCTTCAATCTGCTCCACGGCAACTTTGGGGATAAGATCTGCCGTAATCTGTAGCTTTAATCTGTTCCATTGCAATGCCTGGGAAATAAGATTTGCTTTCTTCAGTTTACTCGCTGCAACTTCAGGGATAAGGCAAGTGGCTTCAATCTACTCCACTGCAACTTCAGGAAGATAAGATCCGTCAATTTGTAGCTTCAAACTATTCCATTACAACGCTAGGGAATTAAGACTCGCTGTCTTCAATTTTCTCCACTATAACCTTCGGGAGATAAGGGTAATGGCTTCAATCTACTCTACTGCAACTTCAGGGAAATGAGATTCGCCATGGTGGATTTGATCCGACCTACTGCAACTTTAGAGGTATAAGACTTGTGGATTCGTAGCTTTAATCTGCTCCACTGCAACTTCAAGGGAATAAGATTCGCTATCTTGACTTTAATCCATCCCACTAACCTTAAGGGTAGGGGTTTTGTGGATTCACCGATCTTGTTACACCGTCCTATAGGGAACATGACCTGTAGAATCGATTTATAGACTTATGCTTATGCATAATTCTTAGGATGCAATGATCAGAATGAATCAAATGCTCCTAACTAAATGTATTATGGATGATATTTGCATGAATGCAGAATGTCATGCATAATGATTAGGATGCAATGATCAGAATGAATCCAATGTCCTAACTAAATGTGTTTTGCATGAATGCAAAATTTCATGATAATGATCCATTTTTTAATGTTTGGGTTGTCATTGCTCATTTTTCTTCAAGGTTGTATCACTGACGTAATATTCTGTCTTCTTGTTCACGATATTTTTGACAGAAAACCGAAAAAATGGGCACTATTTTGAGTTTCCTTGTCAAACATTTCCAACCCTTAGATTTGGTGAGTTCTAAACAATAGTCCTATTTCAGGTTCTTGTATTATTTAAAAATTTCTAGAGTAATATGAAAAACTCCTTTTGTGAAAGTATTATTAGTCCATTAATCATTACTTCAATACAAAATGCTTGAAAATGATCATGATGATGGTTAAAACTAAAATTTATCAGAAACAGAATACAAAATGATGAGGGGAAAAGATAAGTGCCCTAGATATAGTAGCCTGAGCTTATTTGTATAGACTTTCTAAAGACCATTTTAAGCGCAATATGTGTTTAGGAGATCGAGAGTACTCTGGTGATGCCCTAAGATGTAACATCTCCTCTTTCTTCTTTGGCCTCCCTTGGCCTCTCTTTTTTTTAGAAATCCTCAAAGTGCCCTTTGAGGGTTTTCACTTTGGCCTCTTTTCCTTTTCAAGTATAGTACTTCTTGACTGAATCTGAATTTCCAGGATTGGGCAAGTTTTTCCCATCCATTTTGGTCAAAATCAGTGTTCCTCCAGAGAAAGCCTTTTTAACCATATAAGGTCCTTCCCAATTTGGCATCCATTTCCCTCTGAAATCTTTTTGTATGGGGAGGATCTTTTTCAATACCAGGTCCCCCATGTGAAATTCTCTTGGGTGAACTTTTTTGTTATAAGCTCACATTATTCGTTTTTGGTACATCTGACCATGACAAATAGCTTTTAGCCTCTTTTCCTTAATCAAGTTCAACTGATCATATCGAGATCCGATTCATTCTGCTTCATCTAACTTTAGCTCTGGCAAAAATCGAAGGGAAGGTATCTCTACTTCAATGAGTAAAATCGCCTCCATTCCATAAACTAATGAGAAAGGCGTAGCTCCAGTGGAAGTTCTGACAGACATTCGATAAACATAGAGAGCAAATGGTAACTTCTCATGCCAATCTTTATAAGTTTCAGCCATTTTCCCCACAATCTTCTTAATGATTTTATTGGCTGCTTCCACTGCACCATTCATTTTTGGACGATACGGGGATGAATTATGGTGTCTGATCTTGAACTGACTATAGACCTCCGTGATCTTACTATTGTTCAAGTTTAATGCATTGTCAAATATGATCCTTTCAAGCATTCCACATCGACTTTTTTAGGAACCTGCTGACTACCGGCTTGGTAACACTAGCATATGAAGCAGCCTCTACCCACTTGGTGAAATAGTCGATGGCTACAAAGATGAACCGATGCCTATTGGAAGCTTTTGGAGAGATCGGCCCGATGACATCCATGCCCGACATAAAGAAAGGCCATGGGGAAGTCATAACATGCAAAGGCGAAGGAGGTAATGAATTTTGTCTCCGTAGATTTGGCATTTGTGACATCTTTTAGCATAATTGATGCAATCTCCTTCCATGGTAGACCAATAATACCTAAATCTCATAATTTGCCTAGCCATTATGAAACCATTGGCATGTGTTCCACAAACACCCTCGCGGACTTCTTCTAAGATCTTATTAGCTTCAACAGCATTCACACATCCCAATAGTACCTGATCCTTTCTTCTTGAATACAGGATCCCCCCGTCTAAGACATAGTCACAAGCTAGTCTTCTCAACGTCCTTTTTATCATTCTCAGTTCCCTGATCAGAGTATTCACGATTTCTCACGTTTCGTAATATATCGTGGTAACAGGAGTGATCATCTCTTTCTTCATCCTCCATTTTGTAACAATGTGCTGGGGCCTCGTAAATACTCATTCGAACAATTTTTACATCCTCTTGTTTGCTCACTTTAATCATAGAAGCCAAAGTAGCCAAAGCATCTGCCATCTAATTTTCATCTCGCTGGAGATAATTGAAAGTAATATCATCAAACTTCTCAATTAACTTCAGGACTATCTTTCGATAAGTAATTAGTTTGGGGTCTCTTGCCTCCCATTCACCTTTCAGTTGGTAGATCACCAGTACAGAATCTCCATATACTTCCAATGCTCTAATTTTGCGTTCTATGGATACACGAAGTCCCATGATACATGCTTCATATTCTACCATGTTATTTGTACAATCAAAATCCAATTTTAATGTGAATGGATAATGATCTCCATTTGGGGATACTAAAACTGCCCCAATTCCATTACCTATAGCATTTGATGCTCCGTCGAAGTTCAATTTCCAAAGTTGATCTTTTGTAATGTCTCTTCAGTAGCTGCCACATACATTAGTTCTTCATTAGGGAAGTCAAAGTTCAGAGGCTCATAATCTTTGAGAGCTTTACTGGCTAGAAAATCTACAATTGCGCTTCCTTTCACGACTTTTTGGTTCACATAAACTATGTCAAATTGAGAGAGCAGAATTTTCCATCTAGCCATCCTTCTATTCAAATCAGTTGACTTCATCATATATTTTAAAGGATCCAACTTCGGGATTAGCCAGGTCGTATGGTACAGCATGTATTGCCTCAACCTCTAAGTTTTCCAAATCAAGGCACAATGAATTTCTCAATTGGTGAATATCTCATTTCACACTCAGTGAATTTCTTACTGAGGTAGTATATCGCCTTTTCTCTTCTTCCCGAATCATCGTGTTGACCCAGTACACATCCCATAGAGTTGCTAAACATTGTCAAATACAATAGTAATGGCTTATCTAGGCATGGAGTTGACAATACTAGAGGACTTGACAAGTACTTTTTAACCATATCAAAAGCTTTCTGGCATCCATCATCCCACACACTTGGATTGTGTTTCTTAAGAAGTCAAAATATGGGATCACATTTCTCAGTTAATTGTGAAATAAACCAAGCAATGTAATTTAACCTTCCTAGGAAACCTCAGACTTCTTTTTGAGTACGCATCGGAGGCAATTCTTGTATAGCTCGGACTTTGTCTGAGTCAATCTCGATTCCCTTCTCACTGACTACGAAGCCCAACAATTTTCCCGGTCTATCTCCAAAAGTGCATTTTGTTGTATTGAGCTTTAATTGGGATTTTCTCAATCTCAAGAACAACTTTCTCAAAATTTGTATATGTTCCACTTCTGTTCGGGACTTTGCGATCATATTGTCAACATAAACTTCGATTTCTTTGTGCATCATATCATGGAACAAGGTCACCATGGTCCTTTGATATGTCGCTCCTGCATTTTTCAACCCAAATGGCATTACCTTATAAAAAATTTACCCCATAAGGTTATGAAGGCGGTCTTTTCCATGTCTTCGGGATGCATTTTTATCTGATTGTATCCCGAGAAGCCATCCATGAAGGAAAATAACAAATAGCCTGTCGTATTGTCTACTAAAGTATCAATGTGAGGCAAGGTGAAATTTTCTTTTGGGCTAGCCTTATTTAAGTCTCTATAATCTACACACATTCGTACCTTCCCATCTTTTTTAGGGACTGGCACAATGTTGGATACCCATTCTGAGTATTTGACTTCATGCAAAACTCTAGCGTCAAACTACTTCCTGCAAAACTCCGGCGTCAAACTACTTTTTAACTTCCTCTTTTATTTTTAACACAATGTCAGGCCTTATTCTCCGGAGCTTCTGCTGAACTGGTCTGTAATCCTCCTTTATGGGGAGGCGGCGTGCAACGATGTCAGTGCTTAACCCAGGAATATCTTGGTATGACCATGCGAAGATATCTTTGAATTCTTGAAGTAAATTTACGAGGTATCGTTTCATCTCTTTGGTTATGCACGTTCCAAATTTCACTACCTTTCCTTCTTCCAAAGTCATGACCTTCATTGTCTCTTCATGAGGTAGAATTTGTTTTTCTTCTTGTTTTACCATTCTTATCAAGTGCGGAGATAAGCCACAGTCTATGTCATCTTTAAAGTCCTCGGATCCTTCTAAACACATGTCTCGCTCAAAAAGAGGTTCTAATTCCCTATCAGCTTACTTATGTCATTGATATCTGGGGACTTGTTGTAGGTACAAAGGAATATACAAAGAATGAATAAATTTAAGAATAATTATTTGTATAGTATGATTATGAATGAGATGAAAGAATGATTCGAACAAAAAGGTCCAAGGAATGAAAGAATCTAGCATAATGATTTGTATAGAAACAATGAAAGAAATTATAAGAATGGAAGAATATCTGCTAAAAAAGATATCAAATGTATTTCATATCGATGTTTAGAGATAAGCCTATTTCACAAAGGAATTCTTATTACTTCTAGGCTTAAAGCAACAAGTGTGTTTTGAACATTACTCTGTGTAAGATCTAAAAACTACAGGAATTTTTTCCGCACCGCAATTGTTCAGAACACTCCTAGGCTCATAAGAGCAGATATCTGACAAGGTCCCCCCTTTAGTGGTTTCTTCATGTATGGCGTTGATATGAACATTTCCCATCATTTCTTCAAGACTTTCTTTCTTTGGCGTCCTTCACTCGGGATGAGTAATCCCTCCCGATATGAAAATTTTGGATATGTGGGGGAATATCATTGGTTCCCATATGATTTCTTCCCCACTCACACGTGCCCTTCTTCTTTCTGCCTCTTTTCCAGCTCCTTTCTTCTTTGTATTGCGTCTGGCTTGTACCCTAAGCCAAAGCGATCATGCTTGTCCTTCAGCATTGGAGCCTCAATTCCTCCCTGAAGATGTCTCCAGAGTTCTTTTCCTGGTAAAGCTCCTTTTCCTACCATCAGTTGTGACCCCATCCTGGTAGCTATGAATATTTTTTGCACTGGAATCCTGTTCCCCTCAGTAATGAATGTCGCATTCACCAACTTCAAAGACCGGAAAGAACATTCGATTGCCTCATCATTTGCCTCCAAGTAAGGCGCATCACTAGTTACGGTCGCGATAATATCTTCTTTAGCATTTATCGTCACCAACCGACCTTCTGATACTAGCTTCAACTTCTGATGTAACAACGAAGGCACTGCCCCAACCGACTGTATCTAAGGTCTTCATAATAAGTAATTGTCGGAGGGCTTGAAATCCATTACTAGGAAGTCCACCTCATAGGTAGTCTGGCCAATCAACAGAGGTATTTCGATTCTTCCCATGACCCTCCTCTCGATTCCATCAAATGCTCTCACCACATTCTGGCATACCTTCATGTGTGAACTATCCACAGGTAACCTATTAAGGGTGGATAGGGGCAATACATTTAGAGCTGATCTATTGTCGATCAAGACCCTTTGCAATGTGTATCCTTTGCATCTGGTCATGATGTGCAGAGCTTGAATGAAACTGAAACACCCATAACCCCTAACCCAAAACCGTCGCCGAAATAGGGTTAAAAGGGCATTATAGATCAATCAAAACATTTCTTTACCATTTCACGACACAAAGTCAAACATCAATCAAACATATACAATTACAAGAATATAGTCCCTTATTGAGGTCTTCGAGACCTTAAACACGTGTTAGAAAGGAGTCGGGACTAAACCAGAACACATACAGAATTTCTCGAATAATTAAAACTTTTCAAAGTTTTAGGAGTTACATGCCCATGTAGGCAGGCCGTGTGCCTCCCACGGCTACTAGACACACCCGTGTGTCCTCCCCGTGGTCGAACCTGAATTTACCCCATGGCCACCAAGCACCCCCGTGTGCTAAGGCCGTGTACTCTTAGGTCATATACTGACTTTTTCACAAGGCTGCAAAGCATGCCTTTGTACCATGACTGTGTGCTCATAAGCTAGCTACTGACTTATGCCCACGGCTAGTTGACATGCCCGTGTCAGGGCCGTGTGCTATTAGGCTATATACTACCATTCACCCATGGTCATTAGGCACGCCCGTGTGCCATAACGTGTGACAAAATAGGCCATTTGCAAGGGCAATTTGCCACCCACACAAGGGTCAATCTCTACAAGCACATTAAAGCATGATTACACACATAATTTGGCAACCAATTTCATGTCAAAAGATCAACATATCATTTCATACAATCTCATTCACAACCATGTTAGCAATAGACTAATTTACACCACTTGAACACATTCTAAACCAATATGATTTATTTCCAATTTCTCCACTTCATACTAGCATCATACCAACACAAAGTTACCATTCATAAATCATTTTCTTTACTCATAAACCTTACCAAAAGATGCATCATATATCAAAGCCTTTCATGCTAAAAATTAACACATATCTAGCCACATCACATGGCTATTGATACAACTCAAACATGATTGAAATAACCAGCCTATACATGCCATATTTCAACTATGTACATCTTTCCAAAAGTACCTAAAATAGATTACCGATAGTGTGATTTAGATGCTAACAATCCCCAGATCCGAGCTAGCTTTACTGACACTGTAAAACAGAGAAACATTCATACAATAAGCTTTCAAAAGCTTTGTAAGTTCACAACAAAATACATTAAATAGAAACATATCATCACATAGTTTATTTTATATTCTAAAATCTCATATCATCCAAAGCTAGTATTTTCAATTAACCTCTCATAAACTCATTCATAATTTCATCAACCACATAGGTTTTGAACGTACCTTAGCCAATACTTAGTTGTCAAACACTTATGCTACTCAATACTCACAGTTTATTTCGATCAACATTCATCCTTTCTTCGGTTCATTCGTACACTTAGTGCATAAATAGTTAGCTAAAGCTTAATTAACATCGTACATTTATTGCATTCATATCAAATAGATCTTGAATCGATATCTCACACATAGTGCTAACCACAAAGCCAAAGCTTATATTACTTCGCACACACAGTGCTATTTATCTCGGTCACATTTCGAATACGCACACTTAGTGCTACTTAACTCAATCTATCACATAGCATTTACATTTCAATATTATCACACAATTCATTTCATAACATTAAACATAGCTAAATACACGTATTATGTCCGAACTTACCTCGGACATCAAACTATCGAAACGGTCGATTAATCGAGCACTTTATCTTTACCTCGATCTCGATCCGAACCTCTCATTTCTTAGTCTATACACATTCAAATTCAATCCACTCAATCACCAATTCATTCAATTTAGTCCACACGCTCACATTTAGGGCATTTTACAAACTAACCATCACATTTTCACATTTTGACACTTTAGTCCCTATTTCACAAAATCATCAAATACACAATTTCAAAACACATATGCTTAGCCGAATTCTCTCTATGCTCATACAAGTCCACACATTTCATTTCTTTCACATTTTATCCCTCAAAATAATATTTTCACAATTTAGTCTAAATTACTCAATTTAATCCAAAATCCAAAGACAACACATGTTAATTCTTCACCTATCTTTCATATTTCATCATCAACTATCACAAAGCTCAAACATTCATCAATGGCATAACTCAAAATCACCATTAATTTCTAAAATCAAAGCATGGGTTTGAAAGAACACGAAGCAACGATCACAAAAACGTAGAAATTATCAAAAATCGAGCTCAAACATGCCTTGAATCAAGCTTAACAATGGCCGAATGCTTCAAGCTCTATTTATTTCTTTTTTGTCTTCACATTCGGCTAAGAAAAGATGATAATGGTCATCTTTGTTGTTTTGTTTTATTATTATTACACATTTTACTTTTCCCTTTTATTAAACATATAAAACAACTATATATTAAGGCTAATTTGTCATTTAGCCATCCACTATCCTTAATAATGGCTTAATTGCCTCTTAAAGCCATCCTATTATGAAGACAACAACACTTAGGTACTTATAATTCAACACATAGCTTTGACTCTTTATGTGATTAAGTCCTTTCTCCTAATTCGGCATACAATCAATAAAATTATCACACAAAATTTTCACATAGAATATGTCACATAAAATCAACACCAAAGATGACATTAAAATATTATTTTGACCTCAGATTTGTGGTCTCAAAACCACTATTCTGACTAGGGTCTTAATCGGACTGTTACAACTCTTCCCCTTTATGGATTTTCGTCCCCAAAAATCTTACCAGTGAATAGGTGTGGATATTGCTCTCTCATAATGTTCTTAGGCTCCCACGTAGCCTCTTCAAATCTGTGTTTGTACCATCATAATTTTATTAAGGAAATTCTTTTGTTTCTCAACTCTTTAATTTCTCGTGTCAAAATTTGGATCGGTTCTTCACTATACGACAAGTCTGACTGAATCTCAACCTCAGTAGGAGCAATCACATGATAAGGGCAAATCCGACACAGTCCATTGTAATTCTCTCCCATTTCCACTCAGGAATCATAATCAGTTGTAACAAACCAGACACAACTTGATGCTCAGCCTTGACTTGCTGACAAACTAAACACTTCGACACAAAGTCAGAAATGTCTCTTTTCATACCATGCCACCAATAGAACTGTTTCAGATCATTATACATCTTCGTACTCCCCGGATGTACAGCCAAATGACTATTGTGAGCTTTAGTCAAAATTATCGAAATCAACTCTGAATTTCTCGAAACACAAATCCAATCTCTAAATATCAAAACTCATCACTATCTACTCAAAATTCTGATTTAGCATTCGATTCACATTGAGTTCATTTAGCCATCATTTCAACATCATTTTTTTGAGCATTACAAATCTGATATACAAACATCAGCTTTGCTTTCAATTCAGCTATAACCGTACTATCATCACACAAATCTATCTGAGTACTCATAGCTCGCAAAGCACATAGCGCTTTTCGACTCAAAGCATCAGCTACAACATGAGCTTTACCAGGGTGGTAATCCATCACAATTTCGTAGTCTTTAATAGTTCTAACCATCTCCTCTTTTTCAAATTCAATTCTTTCTGAGTCATCAAGTACTTTATACTCTTATGATCAATATAAATGTGACATTTCTCCCCAAATAGATAGTGACACCAAATCTTCAATGCAAACACAATCGCAGCTAACACAAGGTCATGTGTCGGATAATTCTTTTCGTGTGGCTTTAACTGCCTTGAAGCATAAGCGATGACTTTACCTTCTTGCATCAGCATACAGCCCAAACCATTCAACGATGTATCACTATAAACTATAAATTCTTTGCCCGATTCAGGTTGAAATAACACTGGCGCCTTTGTCAACAACACTTTCAACTGCTCAAAACTCTACTGGCACTTTTCTGACCACTCAAATTTAACATCTTTATGTAACAACTTTGTCAATAGAGTCACAATCATCGAGAAACCTTTCACAAACCGTCTATAATATCCTGCTAGTCCCAAAAACTACGGACTTCAAACACATTTCTCAGAGGCTTCCATTCCAAAATAGCAGATATTTTACTCGGATCAACTCTTATTCCCACAGCTGATACAATATGCTCGAGAAAACCAAGCTCACGTAACCAAAATTCGCATTTGCTAAACCTTGCATACAATTATTTTTCACGCAGGGTTTGTAGCATAGTTCTCAAATGCTCGGCATGCTGCGCCTCATTACATGAATAGATCAAAATATCATCAATAAACACCATTACAAAGTGATCCAAATAAGGTTTGAATATCCGATTCATCAGATCCATAAATACTGCCGGAGCATTTGTTAGTCTGAAAGGCATCACTAAGAATTTGTAATGTCCCTACCTCGTTCTGAAAGCAATTTTCGACACATCGAATTCTTTAACTCTCAATTGATAGTAGCCTGATCTCAAATCTATCTGAGAAAATACTCTCGATATTTGTTCTTTATCGTCACTTTGTTCAACTGTCGATAATCAATACACATCCTCATAGTGCCATCTTTCTTTTTCACAAACAATACAGGAGCACCCCAAGGTGAGAAACTTGGTCGTGCAAATCCTCTATCAGTCAGCTCCTGCAATTGAGATTTTAACTCTTTCAAATCATTTGGTGCCATTCTATACGGAGCTATCGAAATGGGAGTGGTCCCCGGCACTAATTCTATACCAAATTCAACTTCCCGAATTGGAGGTAATCTCAGTAACTCATCAGGAAACACATCTGGAAACTCACATACCACAGGCACAGATTCAACTTTCTTTTCTGAAACTTTTGTATCAATCATGTATGCCAAATAAACTTCACAACCTTTTCTCACATAGTTCATAGCTTTCATCGCAGATACGATAGCTAGTAATCATTTCATATCACTGGATTCAATTCAAACTATCTCACCATTCTGACTTTTCAACTTTTACAATTCACAATGGCATTATGCAAAGTAAGCCAATCCATACCCAAAGTTATGTCAAATGCATCGAATGGTAACAATATCAAATTAGCTAGAAAACAAGCATCCTGAAACATCAATGGGCAATTCTTGCACACCTTATCCACCACACTTGCCTAAGGGGTTTGACACCCTAACCACAAATTCAGTAGACTCAACGGGTAGAGTTGATCGTCTAAAATTATCGAGTTTTAAAATTTATAAAGAGAATTATCAAACCTGGAAACTAACTCTGACAACAACTTAAGGCAAGTGCACCTATCGAACAGTAGTATAGTTTAGGCAAGACCGGATTGTCGAACCCAAAGAAACTAAAAGTACAAATACTCAATTTCTTTCTATTATTTAGCCTAAATATTAAATAATTTGGTTGATTAAATCTAAATTAACTAATTAATTACTTAGCTAAGATGCAAAGATAAAAAGAATGAATTTGGGAAATAACTTTAAGAAAAACTCAGTTGATTAAGACGGTACCCTTAGGAAGAATCCACCTAAACTTCACTTGTTATCCAACACTAAACTAGACGAATTATTCACTTAGCTTGATCTGTAAGACTCCCTAAATTATATTAAACCCTCTCTCGAGGCGAACAACGTCTAACCCTAGGTTGATTAACCGAAATCTTTTTCAAATTAAAACCTGAGAATCGCATTAACTCGATTTGTGGACTCCCATACTAGGTTTCACCCTAATCCGACAAAAGCTCGTCACCCTATCTCTAGGCATGCGATCAACTCCGCTTAATTATGGTAGATCTACTTTTAAGCAGGGACTTTTGCTCCACCACCTAAGCACATTCAACTTGAATCAATATTCTAAAAATATTAACACAAGAATTAAGCACATATAAGAACAAACTAAGTATTTATCATATAGTTCAATAAATAATAACAAGATTCATCTAGGCTTCATCCGCTTCAGGTATCTGAAGGGTTTAGTTCATAATGATAAAATAAAACATCTTAAGAGAAAAGATAAAACAAAACATAAGAAATCCCTAAAACCCTCTGAAAGAATTGAAGGAGAGATCCACCGTCTTGAGTATAATTTTGGCTTCTTGAGATGGATCAACTGGCTATCTTCGAGTGATTCCTACAAAGGTTTCATCTTCTGTCAATTTGAACGTTTGAGCCCCCCTAAAGGTTGGCCTCTAGGTTCTTTATATAGGCTTTGAGATACTTTTACTTGGCCTCTAAGTGTCCTAATTCAAGTATACTTCCTACTTGGTGTTTGAATAGGCTTTGGAATGTGTTTCTTTGCCTCCAAGTATCCAAATCCGAGCACAATTCCTCTTTTCCATGATAGGGGCATGGCCATGGTACACGCCCGTGTAGATCGACTTTAGACCGTGTTTTGGTTCTGTTGATTGAGGCACAACTGTGTAAATCGTGGTCAGACCGTGTGAACTAAACTGACGAGACACGACCGTGTGGCTTGAAGTCCAGGCCGTGTCAATTTCCACTTTGGCCCAAATTCGCCTGTTTTAAGCCCATTTCTCATTCTTTTCATCCTCGGATGCTTTCCTTTTTACATAAATCAATGGCTAAATCATCCAAAAGCATGCTAAATACTGGGTTAAAATGTGTTACTTTTACGGCTTATCAAATATCCCCACACTTAAGCTTTTGCTTGTCCTCAAGCAAAATTCTCAACTTACAATTAAAATAAACTATCCATAATTCATAAGTCCTATTAATAATGCCTCATCATAATTCATAAATAATTCATACATGAATAATTTAACTTAAAGACTCCTAAAGATTCAAACAATTCTAAGTCATATATTTGTAGCATGAAAACATAGGTGTCTCCCTTATCTAAATAATTACATTTGATTCAAAACTGACAAGGATTGACATCCTCACTAAAGATTCACTCAAATCACTCAAAAGTGTTTAAGGTTCACAGTTAAGCACTCAACAGTCGAACCTAAAAAGTTAATCCCATAGGCTTGCCTGAATAGCAAATGTACACCACTGTAATATGAGATGATACATAAATCAAAAGGTCTTTAACAGGGTTGTAACGGGGCTTGGGTTAAAGGAGTGGATAAAGGCTGAATTAAAAGGTTAAAAATCAAGATTAACCTGACAAATTTACCTAACTAAGAACAATGAACTGGAAAATAAATGATTACATAAATTGAAACTTTGAAACTAATAATATTACGAGCTTTTCCTTGATAATTGAAAATTAAATGCACAAGCTCACTTTTTATACTACTAATGCTGAATATACTTTGATTTTTCGATTGATTTTTTTTTTTTTGAGAAAACAAACTAAGTAAATACATAATAAAGAAAGAACTTTATCAACTGAAATAAACTAATTAGGCAACTGATCAAATCAATTCTCGATAGAAGGGTAGTCAAAAGAACGGTGATAACAAATACAAAGGGTTTTTGGGTTAATGTTGTGGGTAAATCAATAAAAAGGGTTGTTAGGATTAAAAAGGTGTCACTAGGGGTTAATTATGTAGGTAGGCTTTTTGATGGTGTGAATGGGTTAAAACCTAGGTGCTTTTATCATCTCAGTATATCAAATCAATAATATGGGTTAAAACCTAGGTGCCTTTATCATCTCAGTATATCAAATCAATAATATGGGTTAAAACCTAGGTGCCTTTATCATCTCAGTATATGAAATCAATAATGTGGTCCCGACATGTATAAACGAGGCAAGTTCTAGAATAACAATTCAGTGTTGACACACTCATAGTCAATAAAGTGAGCACGAAAAAGAATATATGCTCTATAAGGCTCAAAATCTCACAAAAATTATGGATATTCAACATCAATTCCTGTAAATTTCAAACTTCAAGGTAATATTCAAATTCAGTTCAACAACCTAAAAAATTTTTTATTCTTGAAAAATATACTTATCGTGCTTGATTCCCTAGTATTCTTCAAATTTAATCATCAATGCACAATTATCAATGGCTTAATCCAAAACATATTAATAAAAATCATAAATCATCGAAATTTCACCCTAATTAATAATATGAGAAAAACACTTATGAACAAGACTAAATTCAGAGATTTGATAATAATGCAAAAAAGTTAAGTACTTTTACCCCCCACACTTAAGATGTACATTGCCCTCAATGTAAAAAGATAGATAAGTAATCATGTAATAATAAAATCAAAAGAGAAGGGGAACAAGTAACACTTCCTGAATTTTTGGATGAATCCTTGTTCCCTAGTCGAATTGGAGGTGGGGGCGCTTTCTATGGGCCTGGTGGGGTGGCTACTGACAAGCACTTTACTAGATGAAGAAATTGGGTAACTTGGAAAGATATAGCCAGGAAATCTAAAGAAACATTAACAATATACTAATAATATAATTAAGGACAAGAAAAATAAAAGAAGAAGACTAAGAAGAAAATTGAAATTCAAAGAAAATATTAATGGACTAAGGAGTCCTTATTGATAGATGGTTGGCGAAGTAGGTGTGACTTCTAAGGTTGTGGAGGGGCTATGGTCGTGGTTTCGGTGTGATTCTCTAGTAGCCTAATGAACCTGACACTAAGAAACTAGAATAAAATAAACTAAATTAAGTGAAAAAGAAGTAAATATAAGGAAAATAAAGGAGATGAGAAAAGAAAAATGGAACCGAAAAGGTTTCGAAGACCCTTGGCGTGTTGAGTAGCTAAAGCTACCGGCATGAACTCATGTGAATCGGTCTCCGTTGAGGAGATTGTGGTTGGCCTCTTATGCTTCTTTGACATGATGTAGTTGAAGGGTCTAGAGAATTTTTAAGGAGAGAAATCTGGTAGAGGGGAGGAAGAATAGAGGTGGAAAGTAGAAGAATGAGGAGGGTAGGGTTGGTGTTTAAATAAGGGCTCAATTCTGGTACGTTCCCAAGCCTGTGGCCCGAGGGCGTGTTGTTTCACATGGCTGCCTCACACGTCCATGTGTCTAGGCATGATGATTCTCCATGCCCGTTTCTCAGCAAGCCACGCCCGTTGGTGAAAAGTCAGCATGTTGGCACGATTGGGTAGCACGGGCGCGTCTAGCCTGTGTTTGGCAAGTCAGTGTTGTCCACGGCTGCGTGACATGGCCGTGGATTTTTTCGGTGCCCATGGAGGAGTTGTTGGCTCTATGATTTCAAAAATTAGTTGGGATTTGATTCGTACCGCCCCTGCTCATGTCAGTACGGTTGGGTCTGTGATTTCAAAAATTAGTTGGGATTTGATTCGTACCGCCCCTGCTCATGTCAGTATGGAGATTCTGTACTTCTACACGATCACGGCCACGACCGTGTGCAAGGCCGTGTGGTCTGGGAATCTGCACTTTTGTTTCATTAAAATTCTGGAATAAAAATATAAAGAAATAACCAAAAATAGAAATAAAGAGATAGTGTTAGTGCTCGGGTTGTCTCTCGATAAGCGCTCGTTTAAAGTCTTAATGTAACACCCCAAACCCGGTCAATACACTACGACCGAATTTAGTATGTTACAGAGTGTAAAATATTTGTAGAAAACAAATTGCTGGTTTACTTTTGTAAAAAATTATTCTCGAAAACATTTTTGTCGTTTTGGGTTTGAAAGAAAACTCCCTTGAGAAGATTTTTTGTCGTTTCTAGTTTTGGAAAGTCATTTGGTTTTATGAAAACCCGAGCTAGTTTAGCATAATAAAGTTGAAAACCATTTTGTATCTGAACATAACGAAAACTTGGTTTGGAGAAAGTTTGAGTTAGTTTGTTGACTTCATTTGTTTAGTATTACCCGATGGTAAAGTTTGAAAAAACCCGATAAGTTGTACAATTTTCGAGAACGTTGATATTACACGTTATTAGAACATGCTATGTTACTTAACTTAAGCACAGTATGATAAAACTTAAAGCAGATAATCCAAAAACCCAAAATAATAAAATTTAGCGGCCTTATTACAAATCCAAAACCAAATTTAAAAGTAAATTAACCCAAAATAGTAATTGAAATAAAACCCGAAAACATAGCGCATGGCCACCTCAAGTCCTCCCCGGCTCTACATCTGCGATCTATGCCTCATCTGTAAAAATGTAATGGAAGGGGTGAGTCGCCGAGACTCGATGTATAAATCCACATCCCAATAATAACAAGGCAGTTACATATTTCATAAGTCAATATGCAAATCATGCAAACTCAACCTAACCAACCGAACTCCTGTGTCTACCCCATGTGGTCAAAACCACTGGTGGTCAAAACCATTGGTGACCGTAGTCACAAATCATATGGTGGGCCCAACCCACTGTGTGGTCAAAACCACTGATGACAATCCCGTAATCAACATGTGGTGCCAACCCACTGTGGTACCAAACCACTGGGGCGAGTCACAATAATCCATGTGTGGTCAAAACCACTGGTGACCGAAGTCACAAATAATATCCGTGTGGTCAAAACCACAGGTGGTCAAAACCACTGAGACTAGTCACAAATAATAAGGAAAGCAGGGCCAACTCACTGTGTGGTCAAAACCACTGGTGATAGTCTAAATCATCCTTCCCCCTCCACTCAACATACCCATCATCATGAACACATTTTCCATGGAATATTAACATGTTTGTAATGTAAATATCACATAGCATAGCATAATCAAATAGTATAACATCATATATCGATAGTCAATCCACAGGGGACTTACCCGGAGTCCACGCTCATACCCAAAAGGGTAACACACCGTTGTCAACAGTTATATCGGCTTTTAACAGTAAACATAACTAGCAAATCAACTAATGAAGTGTGTAAGAGTTACACACCTGATTACTCATAAAACAATACTCTCTACACCGGTACTGTCGTTATTCAACACCACCACTATTTGACTACTGCGTTGCTCAGGTGTTCGTCCACACCCAGGTGGCCAATCACGAACCGCAGACACGGCCCTCTTCTTGCACTTAGGGGCTGGGGTCTTAGGTCTGACCCCTCCTACTGTTTGATTAGCCTTAGGGTCCATAAAACCTTTGGTCACTAAATCAGGTTAACACAGAGAATAACTATGAATCAAGAATTAACCAAAGAGTAGATCCCTAACCTAAATTAACAAATCCCGAAGAATGAGATTTAAACCACAAATCGAGCAACTCCCGGAGATCAACAGAATGTAGCTACACTCCTTCCTATAATCGACCAAACACATCACCATGGATCCAAAAGCCATTTGACATTAACATAAATCCCACAAAGAATATAATGTGAGAAGATGGTCACCCCCTTACCTCAACACTTACCAAAATTGATTATGAGTGGATTGGTGATGACGATCTACTGCAAGATGTGGGTTGAGATTCAGCTTGGAGATCCAGAGAAGAGAGATTGATTTCGAGACCTAGGTAGATTAAGAGAAAATGCAATAAGAGAAAAGGAGATATGAGCATAGATATTCGGTTTTTCCAAAAATCAAAATGAAAAGAGGATTAGAGAGTTTCGACCTTAAGACACAATTGAGAGAAAACAACAACTTACCTCAACAAGAAAGAAAGGTTCGTCTCCCTCAAATACTGGAAGAAAATAGGGAAAAGAATGGTAAGGTGATTCGGCTATGGGTCCAAAAGAAGAGATGAAAAATGTTAATAGAGAGGGAAGGTGATGGTTTCGGCTTTAGCACAAGATGAGAGAAAAGACAGATGCTCTTGGTGTTTTCGGCACAATGAGAGGGATTGAGAGAAAAGATGAAGTTAAAGAAACAAATATGAGAAAAGGTTTGGGAGGGCATTCGGCCAAAGGTATTTTGAAAAAGAAAGAAAAAGAACCAAAATGCAAGAGTGTGCAATTGAGAGAGAGGTTTCGGCACCAAAGAAAATGGAAGAAAACTAAAGTCAAAATAAAAATGAAACCCCCCCAATATACAGAAAATATACCCCAAAAACCCAATTTCGGCACCCCACTCACGTACAAAAAATCGAATGCTCTAAGCTTTCCTAGCCATTACAAAAACTCGGCCAAGCCACCTCACATATCAATCCCCCCTTTCTCTCCTTGAATTCCTCTTAACCCACCATTCAAACAAGTTTGAACACATCAAACTCCTTGAATTCCTCTCATCCATACATTCAAAGCTGTTGACCTTGTCCAACCTCATCCACTAGAGTCCACTTTGAGTCGAATTCCTCCCTGCACTTGGTGTCAAAAACAACAAGCAAAAAGGGAATTCTGCTGCTCGAACCTAGGCCCTCCTTCCTGCATGTGGCGTCATCCCCCCTTGGGCTCAAGTGGCGCCTCCTTGCCACTTTTCCAATTGATTTATTGTGTCAAAACACTCTAACAATTCCTCTTATCACCTAACTCCCTTAGCTCCCCCCTTTCAAGTACTCAGAACAAAAAATTTTACCATGACTCAGACCTACCCCGAGCTCATGCTAGAACCCCAAATCACCCTAAACTAGCATAGCAATCATACTAACACATGCAAACATGCAAAAATGTAGAGACCCCGATTTAAGAATGTTATAGTTCTACCCCCTTAAAAATAATTTCGACCTCGAAATTACCTGGTCAGAAGAGTTGAGGGTATTGCTGCCGCACCACATCCTCTGGTTCCCACATGTCCTCCTCCGTACCATGGTTCCACCATAATACTTTCACCAAAGGAACTAACTTCTTACGTAGCACTTTGACATCCCGATCTAAAATCTCCACTGGTTCTTCCTCGAAGGAGAAATCTGGTCTCACCTTGATCTCTTCCACTAGCACAACATGTGACAAATCTGATCGATAGCGCCTAAGCATTGAAACATGGAATACATCATGAATCTGACTCAACCCCGACGACAACTCGAGCTGGTAAGCTACCGGCCTCACTCGCTTCAACACCGTATACGGCCCAATAAACCTAGGACTTAGCTTGCCCTTCCGACCAAATCTCAGCACTTTCTTCCATGTGATACCTTCAGAAAGACCTTGTCACCCACTGCATACTCTATATCCCTACGTTTGAGATCAGCATAAGACTTCTGCCTGTCCGAAGCCTCTTTCAGCCGAGCCTGAATCAACTTAACCTTATCTTCTATTTTCGTCACTAACTCTGGACCCAACAACTGCCGCTCACCCAACTCTGTCCAACACGTTGGAGTGCGACACTTCCGACCATACAGTGCCTTATATGGTGCCATCTGGATACTCGCTTGATAACTGTTGTTATACGTGAACTCTGCCAATGGTAGATATTCCTCCCAACTACCACTAAAATCCAGAACACAGCCCCTTAACATATCTTCTAAGATTTGAATTACCCTTTCTGACTGTCTGTCTGACTGCGGATGAAAAGTCATGCTGAAATCCCACCTCGTACCCAACGTTTAATGCAAAGCTTTCCAAAACCTTGACGTGAATCTGGGATCCCTATCTAAAATAATCGACACCAGTACCCGATGCAGTCTCACGATTTTTGCCACATTCAACTTGGCCAACCTTTGGAGCGAGTAATCCACTCTAACCGGTATGAAATGAGCTGACTTTGTCAAACGATCAACATTCACCCAGACTGAATCCTTTTTGCTAGGGTAAGGGGTAGCCCAGAGACGAAGTCCATCGTAATCCTTTTCCACTTCCACTGCGAAATCTTTATCGGCTGCAACAGACCTGATGGTAACTGATGCTCTACTTTGACTTGTTGGCATGTCAGACACTTACTCACAAATTCAGTTACTTCTCGCTTAAGAACCAGCCACCAGAACTATTCCCGCAAATCCCGATACATCTTGCTACCCCCAGGATGCATAGCGTATGGGCCGCTATGAGCTTCCTGAAGAATTCGCTGTCTCAACTCAACGTCCTTCGGCATACACACTTTCCCTTGAAGACATAGCACACCCTCAGTGCTCAAGCTATAACCCCCCAAACCACTATTTTGCACTTGCAACCTCCGAGCACTCAAAACCTTATCCACTACCTGTCTCTCTTTAACCTGATCCACCCATGTTGGCTTTACTTGTAATTCTGCCAATAGACTTCCGTCCTCATACAGACTGAGATGAGCAAACATTACTCTCAGATCTGTTACCACCATACGGCTCAACGCGTCAGCAACTACATTAGCCTTACCCGGATGGTATTCAATCGAGCAGTCGTAGTCTTTTAACAACTCGATCCACCTATGTTACCTTAAATTCAATTCTTTCTGTGTCAACAGATACTTCAGACTCTTGTGATCTGTGTAGACTATCGACTTCTCCCCATACAAGTAAGGCCTCCAAATCTTCAGGGCAAAAACCACTATAGCCAATTCCAGATCATGTGTCGGGTAGTTACCTTCATGAGGTCTCAATCACGAGACGACACGCCACCACTTTCCCTCTTGCATCAAGACACACCCCAAACCAAGATATGCGATGCATCACAAGAACCATGAACTCTTTCCCCGCCTCAAAGTTGAATCAAAACCGAGCTTCACGAGTCTTCTTTAACTTGTCAAAACTTTTCTACTGCTTATGAGGCCATACAAATGGAACCCCTTTCCGGAATAACTTAGTTAATAGTGCTGCAATCAAAGAAAACCCTACCACGAATCTTTTGTAATATCATACCAAACCCAGAAAACTCCAAATCTCTGCTACCGACTTAGGTGGTTTCCAATCCAACACTGCCTCAATCTTCCGAGGATCCACTATAATTCCCTCAGCTGACACCACATGACCCAAGAAGGTTACCTCTTTCAACCAAAACTCGCATTTGCTAAACTTTGCGAATAATTGCTTCTCCCTCAGGATCTGTACAACCACACATAGATGTTCATCATGTTCCTCCTCAGATTTTGAGTATACCAAAATGTCGTCCATAAACGCCACGACAAACCGATCTAAGTACGGTTAAAACACCCGATTCATCATGTCCATGAATGCTACCGGCATATTAGTCAACCCAAATGGCATCACCAAAAACTCGTAGTGCCCATAACAAGTACGAAACACCGTTTTATGAATATCCGCCTCCTTCACTTTGAGTTGATAATACGCCGACCTATGATCTATCTTAGAGAAAACTGATGCACCCCTAAGCTGATCAAACAAGTCGTCTATCCTGGGCAACGGATACTTGTTCTTGGTCGTCAACTTATTCAACTGGCGGTAGCCTATACACATCTACATTGTACCGTCTTTCTTCTTAACAAAGAGCACAGGCGCTCCCCAAAGTGATACACTCAGCCGGATGAAACCACGGTTCAACAATTGCTGAATCTGTGCCTTCAGTTCCACCAATTCCTTCGGTGCCATCCTATATGGGGCAATAGACACTGGCGCGATTCTGGGTAACAAGTCTATACCGAACTCAACTTCACGGTCTGGAGGTAGACCCAGATGTTTCTCTGGGAATATATCGACAAATTCCTTCACCGTTTGGACATTCCCCATGACTGATTCCTTGGCCTCCAAGGCACAAACATGCACCATAAACGCATCACAACCCTTCCTCACCATTTTCTCGACCTTTAGAGCAGACACACATTAGATAGATAATCTCTTATATTACCTATCATTACTGCCTCTTCACCTTCAAATGTTCTCAAAACCATGCACTTAGCTGCGCAATCCAAACTAGCTTCGTACTTCACTAGCTAATCCATCTCGAGAATCAGATCGAACTCCCCGAACGACAGTTTCATCAGATCAGCCTAAAACACTACCCCTTAAAGTTCTAGGGGTACATCTCTATACAGTTTATTTACTTCTACAGAGTGACCTAGTGGGCTTATTACTGTCATTTCCCTAGAAGTAATCTAAAAGTCTAAGTTTATAGTTTCGACTATACTACCAAGAACATATCTGAGCGCCTGCATCAACATCTATCAAAGTAGTATAAAGCGGTCCAAAATGAAGAACGATCGATTATGACGTCCGGCAAGGCCGCCTCCTCTCGAAGCCTCATGCAGAGACCAACCTGCATGTCTCAGCCTCTGTGCTCCCAGTTCCTCTACTCGGTGTTCCGCGACCTCGTCCTGAATCGTTACCTCCCCTGGCCGAATCGCGACCCCTCTGTGGTTGTTGACCATCCCTCTTGAACTGTGTACGACCTTGATCCCTAGACTGAAACCTAGCTGACCTATACGGACAATCCCTCACTCGGTGTCCTATTGACCCACACTCAAAACACCCTCTGTTTTCAGTCCAACATTCCCTCGTGTGAGACTTCCCACACCGAGCACACCGTAGCGGCCACTGAGTAGTAGCAGCAGCAGGCCTCACAGCTTGATTCGGCCCACTATATCTAGCCTTGTTCTGCTGATTCCCGGCAGACCGGATGACCCAAAATTTCTCTTATTTCAACCCTTATCCTGATTTCGTCTCACTGACAATTTCACTTCCTTAGTAACTTTGGCCTTCTCTACTAAGACTGCAAATTCTCTCTCCTACTGTGGAGCAATCAACATCCGTAGCTCATCTCTCAACCCATCTTCAAATCTGACACAGCGCTTATATTCCGTGCCCACAATACCCCGTGCATACCGACTTAACCGAAGAAATTCTGCCTCATACTCCGATACTGACTTATTTCCCTGAAATAAATTTAGGAACGCCTTATGCTGCGCATCGATGTAACTAGCCCCAACGTATTTCCTCTGATAGGCTGCCATAAAGAAATCCCAAGTGATGTCGTCAGCCACTGCTCCATCCCTAACCGTAAGGCACCACTGATATGACTCATCTCGGAGAAGAGATACTATACCTGTAATATCCTAGATTATGGTTTGTGCATTTATGTTTAATTATATGAAATAGCATGTCTTATGTGTTATGAATGTGTTATGTGAATTTTAGAATCTTGAAATATAAGGAAAATGCCTTAGAAAAATATCGAGTTTTAAGTCTAAAAGAGGGAATTGAAGCAGGGTGGCCTTAAGAAAATAAATAAGGGAAATATGACACACAAACGGGCTAGAAAAAGTGGCTTGGAGGCGCCACTTAGGGCCTCTGTGAATGACACCATGGGCTATGAGGAAGGACCTAGGATCGAGTCGCATGGGAAGCTAAATAAAGCTTTTACTTTTGAGGCAATATGAGGAAGAGATGGACGACATAGGGAGTCTCTAAGAGGAGTTTAAGATGTGCTTAAATTCCCTTGAAAATTTCAGCTAAGGTAAGGATAAATGGTGATTTTATTTTAATTTTAAGAGGATAAAGAAGAAAAACAAAGGATGAGATAGGAGGAGATTAAGTGGCCGGCCAAGGGACTCTAGGCTTAGTAATTTCGGCAAGAGGGGGGAAAATAGAGGCCAATCTTCATTCTTCCTTTTTCCTTTGTTCATCTGCCAAAAATCCTATAGCAAAATTCCTCTCCTCTCTTTAATTTTGCCAAAACCGAATGCTTCTTACTTAAAGTCCATCATTGCCGATTTCTTCACCATTCTCTTCTTCTTTTTGCAAACTTTTTAAAAGCCGAAAGCAAGTTCCTCCCGAGCCATTGTCGAATTCTCTATAAGTCTCATACACCCTTCTCTTTTCTTTTCTTCAATTCAACCAAAAGCCGAATCTCCCTAGTGTTCTCCAAAACCGAATGTGGTGACTGATGTCATAATATATGAATGTGGTGACTTATGTCACGAATATATATATGGTGGCTATGCCATGAAATTATAAGGGTGATGAGCACGTCGACTGCAGCGACTGCCTTTGATAGTGTGTAGCAGATGGAGGGTTGACTTAGTAGTCCCCACGGTGTGATGGTTGGTACGGGTGATGTGTAGCGGATGGTTATCTAAGCTTGGGTTCGGGTTTGCATCATGATTTATATATGTTATTATGATTTGATATGCCTGAAATTAATTGAGACTTGTGATGGTTGTACACATTGAGTCCATTTGACTCACCCCTTTGTGGGACTATTTTTCAGGTGACACTCAGTGATGGACCGGGTCAACAGAAGCTCAGCGATGGCCATGCACAGTTCGGGATTTTATTTCATTTTGGACTTGTTATATTTTAAGTATTTTTAATTTAATTTGGGTTTTTATTTGATGTAATAAGGCCTTGGTTTAAACTGTTATGCATGCATGTTTAATTATCTAAATATGACTCAATTTTAATAATACAAGGTTAAAGTCTATTTTTTTTAAGTGTAAATATTAAACGTTTTGACACATAATCAACATGGGTTTTAAAATTCGAGCCCAACCCAAATCAACTATTTTCAAAAACTCGTAAAATTTTAGCAAGGTTTCAAATAAGAATCGACTAGTTTTTCCTAGGAACATGCCAGATCCAGTCAGGGCTTGTGGGCCAGGTTTAGGGTGTTTCAATACCCTTCAGCTTCTGCCCAGCCGTAAAATCCAGGTCGTCCATGATACGTTCTGTTGCCTCCAGCCAATATTCTACCGTACTAGGGGCCACACCAGATACACCTCTGAATACCTCTGTGCCATTGGCCCGGAGTCATTGGGACACAGATTTTCAAGCTCCCGTTTTGACGCCTGCACCCACGACTCTTTCTAAAGCCAGCAGCATCGCCTGCGACATTACGTCATCACCCGTTTGATCCTGAAACTTCGTGCCCACAACTGGAGGTGGTGGTACCTCATTCTCCGACCAATGTCCAGACCCCACCGATTTCAATGCTGTCATCCTACCCCTACCTCGTCCATGTGCATTACTCCCACATCCTCGTGCACTCATGACTGCCGATACGAATTGAGCTAATTTAACAGTTTTATGCATTAGACTTATTCCACTGTTATTAAAGCACAGTCTTATGAATAGTTTAATACGGGGATTGTTTTCGTAAGTTCACACAATCCTACAGTTTAAGTCTCTAAAGTAATTCCCTATTACTACTAGTCATAACATCATCATTACAAACATATCAACAACAAATAGGGGTACTTACCTGGACGGATCGGTGCCGGAGACTCAGTGCGATGCTTTTCCAACCGTACCTTTCCCACAAAAACCTTTCATAACCCATTTTTAAAACTTTTTGGGGCTCGAGCCCATAGCCGAGCTTTTGAACTTAGCTCTGATACCAAAAGTGTAACACCCTAAACCCAGTCAACACACCACGACTAAATTCAGTATGTTACAGAGTGTAAAATATTTTGTAGAAAATAAGTCGATGGTTTACTTTTGTGAAAAATTATTCTCGAAAACATTTTTTGTCATTTTGGGTTTGAAAGAAAACTCTTGAGAAGATCTTTCGTCATTTCTGGTTTTGGAAAGTCGTTTGGTTTTATGAAAACCCTAGTGAGTTTAGCATAATAAAGTTGAAAACCATTTTGTATCTGAACATAACAAAAACTTGGTTTGGAGAAAGTATGAGTTAGTTTGTTGACTTCATTTGTTTAGTATTACCCGATGGTAAAATTTGAAAAAAACCTGATAAGTTGTACAATTTTCGAGAACGTTGATATTACAGGTTATTAGAACATGCTATGTTATTTAACTTAAGCACTGTATGATAAAACTTAAAGCAGATAATCCAAAAACCCAAAAAAATAAAATGTAGCGGCCTTATTACAAATCCAAAACCAAATTTAAAAGTAAATTATCCCAAAATAGTAATTGAAATAAAACCTGAAAACATAGCGCATGGCCATCTCGAGTCCTCCCCGGCTCCACATCCGCGATCTATGCCTCAGCTGCAAAAATGTAAGGGAAGGGGTGAGTCGCCGAGACTCAGTGTATAAATCTCCATTCCGATAATAATAAAGCACTTACACATTTCATAAGTCAATATGCAAATCATGGAAACCCAACCTAACCAACCAAACTCTTGTGTCTACCCCGTGTGGTCAAAACCACTGGTGGTCAAAACCACTGGTGACCGTAGTCACAAATCACACAAATGTGGTCAAAACCACTGGTGACCATAGTCACAAATCATATGGTAGGGCCAACCCACCGTGTGGTCAAAACCATTGATGACAATCGCATAATCAACATGTGGGGCCAACCTATTGTGGTACGAAACCATTGGGACGAGTCACAATAATCCATGTGTGGTTAAAACCACTGGTGACCGAAGTTACAAATAATATCCGTGTGGTCAAAACCACTAGGGGTCAAAACCACTGAGACTAGTCACAAATAATAAGGAAAGCGGGGCCAACCCACTGTGTGGTCAAAACCACTGGTGATAGTCTAAATCATCCTTCCCCCTCCACTCAACATACCCATCATCATGAACATATTTTTCGTGGCACATTAACATGTTTGTAATGCAAATATCACATAGCATAGCATAGTCAAATAGTATAACATCATATATCGATAGCCAATCCACAGGGGACTTACACGGAGTCCACGCTCATACCCAAAAGGGTAACACACCGTTGTCAATAGTTATTTTGGCTTTTAACAATAAACATAACTAGCAAATTAACTAATAAAGTGTGTAAGAGTTACACACGATTACTCAGAAACGATGTTTCTACTACTGGTGATCTTGTCATTATTCGACACCACCACTATTTGACTACTGCGTTGCTCATGTGTTCGCCCACACCCAGGTGGCCAATCATGAACCACAGACACGGCCCTCTTCTTGCACTTAGGGGTTGGGGTCTTAGGTCTGACCCCTCCTACTATTTGGTTAGCCTTAGGGTCCATAAAACCTTTGGTCACTAAATCAGGTTAACACAGAGAATAACTATGAATCAAGAATTAACCCGAAAGAGTAGATCCCTTACCTAGATTAACAAATCTCGAAGAATGAGATTTAAACCACGAACCGAGCAACTCCCGAAGATCAACAGAATGTAGCTACACTCCTTCCTACAATCGACCAAACACATCACCATGGATCCAAAAGCAATTCGACATTAACATAAATCCCAAAAAGAATATAACGTAAGAAGATGGTCACCCCCTGGCCTCAACACTTACCAAAATTGATTATGAGTGGATGGGTGATGATGATCTGCTGCAAGATGTGGGTTGAGATTCGGCTTGGATATCCAGAAAAGAGAGATTGATTTTGGGACCTAGGTAGATTAAGAGAAAACGTAAGAAGAGGAAAGGAGATATGAGCACAGATATTTGGTTTTACCAAAAATCAAAAGTGAAAAGAGGATGAGAGAGTTTCGGCCTTATGACACAATTGAGAGAAAACAACAACTTACCTCAACAAGAAAGAAAGGTTCGACTCCCCCAATTACTAGAAGAAAATAGGGAAAAGAATGGTAAGGTGATTCGGCTATGGGTCCAAAAGAAAAGAAGAAAAATGTTAATAGGGAGGGAGGGTAATGGTTTCGGCTTTAGCACATGATGAGAGAAAAAGACAGATGCTCTTGGTGTTTTCGGCCCAATGAGAGGGATTGAGAGAAAAGATAAAGTTAAAGAAACAAATATGAGAAAAGGTTTGGGAGGGCATTCGGCCAAAGGTATTTTGAAAATGAAAGAAAAAGAACCAAAATGCAAGAGTGTGCAATTGAGAGAGAGGTTTCGACACCAAAGAAAATGGAAGAAAACTAAAGTCAAAATGAAAATGAAACTCCCCCAATATACCAAAAATCATACCCCAAAAACCCAATTTTGACACCCCACTCACACACAAAAACCGAATGCTCTAAGCTCTCCTAGCCATTACAAAAATTCAATCAAGCCACCTCCATATCAATCCCCCCTTTCTCTCCTTGAATTCCTCAAACCCACCATTCAAACAAGTTTGAACACATCAAACTCCTTGAATTTCTCTCATCCATACATTCAAAGCTATTGACCTCTTCCAACCTCATCCATCAGAGTCCACTTTGAGTTGAATTCCTCCCTGCTCTTGGCGTCAAAAACAACAAGCGAAAAGGGAATTCTGCTACTCGAACCTAGGCTCTCCTTCCTGCATGTGGCATCATCCCTCCTTGGGCTCAAGTGGTGCCTTCTTGCCACTTTTCCAATTGATTTCTTGTGTCAAAACACTCCAACAATTTCTCTTATCACCTAACTCCCTTAGCTCCCCCCTTCCAAGTACTCAGAACAAAATTTTTTACCATGACTCAGACCTACCCCGAGCCCATGCCAGAACCCTAAAACACCCTAAACTAGCATAGCAATCATACTAACACATGCAAACATGCAAAAATGCAGAGACCCCTATTTAAGGATGTTACAGCTCTAGCCCCCTAAAAAATAATTTCGGCCTCTAAATTACCTGGTCAGAAGAGTTGAGGGTATTACTGCCGCACCACATCCTCTGGTTCCCACGTGGCCTCCTCCGTACCATTGTTTCGCCTTAATACTTTCACCAAAGGAACTGACTTCTTACGTAGTACTTTGACATCCTGATCCAGAATCTGCACTGGTTCTTCCTCGAAGGACAAATCTGGACTCACCTCAATCTTTTCCACTGGCACAACATGCGACGAATCTGATCGATAGCACCTAAGCATTGAAACATGGAGTACATCATGAATCTGACTCAACCCCGATAGTAACTCGAGCTGGAAAGCTACTGACTCCACTCGCTTCAACACCATATACGGCCCAATAAACCTAGGTCTTAGCTTGCCCTTTCGACCAAATCTCAGCACTTTCTTCCACGACGATACCTTCGAAAGACCTTGTCACCCATCGTGATACTCTATATCCCTACGCTTGAGATCTAATAAGATCAAGCCTCTTTCACCGAGCCCAAATCAAGACAACCTTATCTTCTATTTTCGTCACTAACTCGCCACTCACCCAACTCTCGTCCAACACCGAACTCGCCTCATATGGTGCCATCTGGATACTCACTTGATAACCGTTGTTATACGCGAACTCGCCAATGGTAGATATTCCTCCCAACTAACAAATCCGTAACACGCCCCTTAACATATCTTCTAAGATTTGAATTAACCGTCTGTCGATCATTGCAGATGAAAAGCCGTCTTGAAATCCAACCTCGTACAAACCTTCCACTCTAACCGGTATGAAATGAGCTGACTTTATCAAACGATCAACAATCACCCAGACTGAATCCTTTTTGCTAGGCTTAAGGGGTAGCCCAGTGACGAAGTCCATCGTAATCCTTTCTGACTTCCACTACGAAATCTTTACCGACTGCAACAGACCTAACAGTAACTGATGCTCAGCTTTGACTTGTTGGCATGTCAGACACTTACAAATTTAGCTACTTCTCGCTTAAGACCCGACCACCAGAATTATTCCCGTAAATCCCAATACATCTTGCTACCCCCAGGATGCATAGCATATGGGTCGCTATGAGCTTCTCAAGAATTTGTTGTCTCAACTCAACGCCTTTTAAGCATACACACTTTCCTTGAAGACACAGCACATCCTCACTACTCAAGCTATAACCCTGCAAACCACCATTCTGCACTTGCAACCTCTGAGCACTCAAAACCTCATCCACTAGCTGTCTCTCCTTAACCTGATCCACCCACGTTGGCTTTACTTGCAATTCTGCCAATAGACTCCCGTCGTCATACAGACTGAGATGAGCAAATATTGCTCTCAGATTTATTACCACCTTACGGCTCAACGCGTCAGCCAATACATTAGCCTTACCCGGATGGTATTCAATCGAGCAGTCGTAGTCTTTTAACAACTCGATCCACCTATGTTGCCTCAAATTCAATTTTTTCTGTGTCAACAGATACTTCAGACTCTTGTGATCTGTGTAGACTATCGACTTCTCCCCATATAAGTAATGTCTCCAAATCTTCAGGGCGAAAACCACTGTAGCCAATTCCAGATCATGTGTCGGGTAGTTACCTTCATAAGGTCTCAACTGTCGAGACGCATACGCCACCACTTTCCCCTCTTGCATCAGCACACACCCCAAACCATTATGCGATGAATCAGAGTAAACCGTGAACTCCGTCCCTGCCTCAGGTTGAATCAAAATTGGAGTTTCTTTCAGAGTCTTCTTTAACTTGTCGAAACTTTCATGCTGCTTATCAGACCACACAAATGGAACCCCTTTCCACAACAACTTAGTTAACATTGCTGTAATCAAAGAAAACCCTTCCACGAATCTTCTGTAATATGCTGCCAAACCTAGAAAACTCTGAATCTCAGCTACCGACTTAGGTGGTTTCCAATCCAACACTGCCTCAATCTTCCGAGGATCCACTCTAATTCCCTCAGCTGACACCACATGACCCAAGAAGGTTACCTCTTTCAACTAGAACTCGCATTTGATAAACTTTACGAATAATTGCTTCTCCCTCACGATCTGTAAAATCACACGTAGATGTTCATCATATTCCTCCTCAGATTTCGAGTATACCAAAATGTCGTCTATAAACACCACGACAAACTGATCCAAGTACGGCTGAAACACCCGATTCATCATGTCCATGAACGCTGCCGGTGCATTAGTCAACCCAAACGGCATCACCAAAAACTTGTAGTGCCCATAACGAGTACGAAACACCATTTTATGGATATCCGCCTCCTTTACTTTGAGTTGATGATACCCCGACCTAAGATCTATCTTAGAGAAAATCGATGCACCCCTAAGCTGATCAAACAAGTCGTCTATCTTGGGCAACGAATACTTGTTCTTGATCGTCAACTTATTCAACTGGCGATAGTTTACACACATTCGTATTGTACCGTCTTTCTTCTTAACAAAGAGCACAGGCGCTACCCAAGATGATACACTCGGTCGGATGAAACCACGGTCCAACAATTCCTGAATCTGTGCCTTCAGTTCCACCAATTCCTTCAGTGCCATCCTATATGGGGCAATAGACACTGGCGTGATTTTGGGTAACAAGTCTATACTGAACTCAACTCACGGTCAGAAGGCAGACCCTGAAGTTCCTCTAGGAATGCATCAGCAAATTCTTTCACTATTTGGACATTCCCCACAACTGATTCCTTGGCCTCCAAGGTACAAACATGAACCATAAATGCCTCACAACCCTTCCTCACCATTTTCTCGGCCTTCATAGCAGACACAACATTAGATAGATAATCTCTTCTATTACCTATCATTACTACCTCTTCACCATCAATTATCCTCAAAATCATGCGCTTAGCTACGCAATCCAAACTGGCCTGGTACTTCATTAGCCAATCCATCCTGAGAATCAGATCGAACTCCCTGAACGGCAGTTCCATCAAATCAGCCAAAAACACTACCTTGAAGTTCT
Organism: Gossypium rotundifolium; assembly: GCA_025506655.1. Classification (NCBI taxonomy): domain Eukaryota; kingdom Viridiplantae; phylum Streptophyta; class Magnoliopsida; order Malvales; family Malvaceae; genus Gossypium; species Gossypium rotundifolium. The sequence continues at coordinate 95,986,380 of CP106724.1, read as the reverse complement.
AGGGTACATCTCTATCTGACTTATTTACTTCACAGAGTGACCTAGAGGGCTTATTATCGTCATCTCCCTAAAAGTAATCAAAGTCTAAGTTCATAGTTTTGACTATACTACCAAAGAATATACGTCGCCGAACCAACATCTATTAAAGCAGTATAAGGCAGTCCAAAAATTAAGAACGTACCGGTTATGACGTCCGGTGCATCGCCTTCCTCTCGACGCCTTGCTACGTAGACCAACCCAGGCTGTCTCGCCTATACTCCCAGCTCCTCTACCCGGTGCTCTGTGGCCCTCTGAATCAGTTACCTCCCTCGGCCGAATGCGACCCTCCGTGGTTGCTAACCATCCCTCCCGAATCGTGGTACGACCACGATCCCCAGATGAAACCTAGCTAACTTGCAAGTGGACAATCCTCACTCGGTGTCCCATTGACCCACACTCAAAACACCCATCGTTTCAGTCTAACATTCCCGTGTGAGACTTCCCACATCGAGCACACCGTGGCATGCCATCGAGTAGTAGCAAGCAGAGGTCCTCGTAGCTTGATTCGGCCCACCATATCTAGCCCTTTTTGTTGATTCCTGTAAAACCCGGATGACCCAAAATTCCTCTTATTCTAACCCTTATCCTGATTCCGTCTCACTAACAGTTTCACTTCCTCAGCAACTTTGGCCTTCTTTACTAAGACTGTAAATTCTCTCTCCTACTGTGGAGCAATCAACATCCGCAGCTCATCTCTCAGCCCATCCTTAAGTCTGACACAGCGCTCATGTTTCGTGCCCACAATACCACGTGCATACGGCTTAACCGAAAAAATTTTGCCTCATGCTCGACATCGACTTATTTCCACGAAATAAATTCAGAGCACGCCTTACTCAACTTGATCGATGTAACTAGCCCCAATGTATTTCCTCGATAGGTCGCCTAAAAATCCCAAGTGATGTCGTCAGCTACAGCTCCATCCCTAACCGTGAGCCACCACTGATATGACTCATCTCAGAGAAGAGATACTATACCTTTTAGCTTCTCTTCAGCCGTAAAATCTAGGTCGTCCATGATACGTTCTGTCACCTCCAGCTAATATTCTACCGTACTAGGGGCCACACCAGATATACCTCTGAATACCACTGCGCCATTGGCCCGGAGTCGTTCGGACACAGATTTTTGAGCTCCTATTCTGTCGCCTGCACCCACGATTCTTTCTAGAACCTGCAGCATCACCTGCGATAGTGCGTCATCACCTATCTGATCCTGAAACTCTGCGCCCACAACTAGCGGCGGTGGTACCTCGTTCTTCGACCTATGTCCAGACTCTACTGGTTTTGACGCTGTCATCCTACCCCTACCTCGTCCACATGTATTACGCCCACGTCCTCGTGCGCTCATGACTACTGATACGAATTGATCTGATTTAACAGTTTTATGCGTTAGACTTATTCCACTATTGTTAAAGCACAGTCTTATGAATAGTTTAATACGGGGATTATTTTCGTAAGTTCACACAATCCTACGGTTTAAGTCTCTAAAGTAATTCCCTATTACTACTAGTCATAACATCATCATTACAAACATATCAACAACAAATAGGGGTACTTACAGGCGAATCGGTCTTAGGAGACTCATGCCATGCTTTTCCAACTGTACCTTTCCCACAAAAACCTTTCATAACCTATTTTTAAAACATTTTTGGGCCTCGAGCCCACAACTGAGCTTTTGAACTTAGCTTTGATACCAAAATTGTACACCCCAAACCCGGTCAACGCACCACGACCAAATTCAGTATGTTACAGAGTGTAAAATATTTTGTAGAAAATAAGTTACTGGTTTACTTTTGTGAAAAAATATTCTCGAAATCATTTTTGTCATTTTGGGTTTGAAAGAAAACTCCCTTGAGAAGATCGTTTTTCGTTTCTAGTTTTGGAAAATCATTTGGTTTTATGAAAACCCGAGCGAGTTTAGCATAATAAAGTTGGAAACCATTTTGTATCTAAACATAACGAAAACTTTGTTTGGAGAAAGTTTGAGTTAGTTTGTTGACTTCATTTGTTTAGTATTACCCGATGGTAAAGTTTGAAAAAACCTGGTAAGTTGTACAATTTTCGAGAACGTTGATATTACAGGTTATTAGAACATGCTATGTTATTTAACTTAAGCACAGTATGATAAAACTTAAAGGAGATAATCCAAAAACCCAAAATAATAAAATTTAGCGGCCTTATTACAAATCCAAAACCAAATTTAAAAGTAAATTAACCAAAATAGTAATTGAAATAAAACCCGAAAACATAGCGCATGGCCACCTCGAGTCCTCCCTGGCTCCACATCCGCGATCTATGCCTCATCTGTAAAAATATAAGGGAAGGGGTGAGTCGTCAAAACTCAATGTATAAATCCCCATCTCGATAATAATAAGGCACTTACACATTTCATAAGTCAATATGCAAATCATGCAAACCCAACCTAACCAACCGAACTCCTGTGTCTACCCCGTGTGGTCAAAACCACTAGTGACCGTAGTCACAAATCACATAAGTGTGGTCAAAACCACTGGTGATCGTAGTCACAAATCATATGGTAGGGCCAACCCACCGTGTGGTTAAAACCACTGATGACAATCCCGTAATCAACATGTGGGGCCAACCCATCGTGGTACCAAACCACGGGCGATCACAATAATCCATGTGTGGTCAAAACCCATGGTGACCATAGTCACAAATAATATCCGTGTGGCCAAAACCACCGAGGCTAGTCACAAATAATAAGGAAGCGGGGCCAACCCAATCGTGTGGTCAAAACCACTAGTGACAGTCTAAATCATCCTTCCCCCTCTACTCAACATACCCATCATCATTAACATATTTTTCGTAGCATATTAACATGTTTGCAATGCAAATATCACATAGCATAGCATAATCAAATAGTATAACATCATATATCGATAGCCAATCTACAGGGGACTTACCCGGAGTCCATGCTCATACCCACAAGGGTAACACACCGTTGTTAACTATTTTGGCTTTTAACAGTAAACATAACTAGCAAATTAACTAATGAAGTGTGTAAGAGTTACACACCTGATTACTCGTAAAACGACGCTCTCTACGCCGGTACTATCTGTAACATCCTAGATTAGGGGTTATGCGTTCGTGCATAATTCATGAGATAGTGGGATCAGTGGGTGTGTTGGATGTGTTCTGAAGAGTTTCAAGAACCCTAAGATGAAAGAAAATGAAAGGAAATGTAAGGAAATGTAAGGAAATGTAGGGAAATGCAAGGAAAAGTAAGGAAATGTAAGGAAATGAAAGGAAATGAAAGGAAATGTAAGGAAATGAAAGGAAATGTAAGGAAATGTATGGAAATGTATGGAAATGTATGGAAATATATGGAAATGTAAGGAAATGTATGGAAATGTGTGGAAATGTAAGGAGATGTATGGAAATGTAAGGAAATGCTTTAGAAATGTTAAGTTTTGGAAACTAAACTAAAATAGGAAAGTGACCATTTTGGAAACCGAAGTAAATTAGGAAAGTGAACATTTTGGAAACCAAGCCAAAAGAGGAAACTAAACATTTTGGAAACTTGGAAAATCTGAGCACATGAAAATTTTGGAAACTTAAAATGACCCAGGAATGTCGAATTTTAGAGCCCAAAGGGAACTTAGGGCCAAGTGACCCTAAAATATAAAGTACATGAAATTTGACCCAATAACGGACTTGGAAAAGTGGCTGAAGATGCCACCTAAGGCCTTAGAAAATGGCCCACATGCAAAAGGTTTTGGGCTTGAGTTCGAGTCACATAAGAAGCAAATAAAATAAGTTTTATTTTGCTTCTAAAAGCCCAAGAGGTGGACGACACAAGCTTGCAAAGAGGAGATTCATTCTCTTTAAAACTCATTAATTAGAAGATCATAAAGACTCTTAAGGGAAGAGTTTTATTCTCTTTAAAATTGCTAAATAGGTGGATAAATGAAGAATTATTCTTTAATTAGGAAAATAAGGAAGAGTGGTGGCCAAGTAAAGGATTCTTGGCCTAGTAAATTCGGCTATAAAAGGAGGGGACTAGGGCCATTCATTATTCATTCTCCTCTCTTTTCCTCTCGCCAAATATTCTTCTTGAGCATCCATTCTTTTCTTCTTTTCGTTAGCCTCCTAGCCGATTTCCTTCTAAGCCTATTATTCCTCTCTTCTTTCATCTTTGAAACCAAATACATAAGGGAATCATAGCCGATTGTTCATCAAGTCTCTAAGCCGAATCTCGAAGGTTGAAGTGAAGGTGCAATCGATTCCTTCAAATAAGGGTAAAATCCAAGTTTAGTTTTCCATTCTTTTATATTCTAGACTTATTGAAATTTAGAGACTAATTTGATTATTAATCTTGGCGAATCATGGAAGAAGAAATTCTTTTCCGAAGGTACACCATAGGCCACGTGTTCCCTAGTTATTCGGTGAATTTGGGATTTAAGATCCACAAGGTAAGTACCTAAAAGTATTGACCAAAGCTTGTATGCTTATCTAGATCAGTTCTTTAATTATTAAAAGCGAAAACTAACCCATATTGAGATTCAAGGTTGGCGAATATCGGTAGAGGAAAACCAAACTTTGGGATTTGTATAAACACCAAATCGGCAAAGGTGAGTCTTTTTACAAATCCTACTAGGATTTGGTTTTGTTTTAAGACAAAAGGGTTTATTAATGTGTTTTATTTGGTGGGCGAATATAGGAATTATTAGATCTAAAGATTAGATCAGATTTTGAGATCTCAAGGAACTTTTATTTAGCGAATAAGGTGTGTACCTTACTATCCTTCGATATTTTATGGCTAAATATTTTAATATATGATATGAATAATAATGTGAATGTGGCTATGTACCACAAATGTGGCAAAAGTACCAGTCGTTTCCTACTTCGATAGGATTGTGAAAATGTTATTTTATAACATGCGAATATATGTATATGAACATGAAATTAAGTTATGCATAATATATGAATTTTTGGGGCATTCGGGTTTTATGTGAAAGGGGAGAACAGTGTTGACTTGGTCTCACCAACGAAGGTGTTGACTTGGTCTCACCAAAATATGTTGACTACGGTCACATTGCGAAATTTTGGTAACCCGGTTACAATAGTGTCCAAAGACACAACGTGTAAATTTGATTATAGTGTCTAATGACACAACGTATATGGGCGAATGCCTTTGATGGAGAGTAGCGGATGGAGGGTTGACTTAGTAGTCCCCACGTTATGCACAGTTGAGTGCGGGGAGTGTAGTGGATGGCTAATTAGGATTGGGTTTGGGTTGCATCATAATTTCATTATTGTATGGACTTAATGATTTGAACATGAATGCTGATTTATTGAATGATAGTATTGTGTGCACATTGAGTGCATTGACTCACCCCATTGTGGGAATTATTTTTCGGTGATGAGCGGTGTGATGGGTAGGTGGACCATGAGGAGGCCATGCTACATGCGAAAAATTTCATTTAGTTTGGACTTAAATTTTATTTTTAGTTGCTTTTATTCTATTTTGGGTTTTACTTGATGTAATAAGGCCTTAAGGCCCGATGGATTATACTTTATGTTGGCTTCTTGTTAAGTTTCATGCTAAGAATTTTTTGGATGTATTTAATTAAATGGGCTTACAAGATCAAATAAATGGGTTTCCAATCTAAGCCCAATGAAAATAATAGTTTTCCAAAATTTACAATTTTCTAAGTATCGAAAATGTTTTGAAATCGGTTTACTTTAGGAACATACGGATCAGGTCCATTCTCGTGGTGGGTGTGGGTGTGTTCACTATCGTTATTCGACACCACTACTATTTGACTATGCGTTGCTCGGTGTTCGCCACACCGGTGGCCAATCACGAACCACGATACGGCGGCTCTTCTTGCACTTAGGGTGGAGTCTCGTGTCCGACCCTCCTCTTTGTTTGGTTAGCCTTAAGGTCCATAAAAACTTTGGTCACTAAATCAGGTTAACACAGAGAATAACTATGAATCAAGATTTAACCCGAAAGAGTAGATCCCTTGCCTAGATTAATAAATGCTAAAGATTGAGATTTAAACCACGAACCGAGCAACTCCAGAAGATCAACAGAATGCAGCCACACTACTTCCTACAATCAACCAAACACATCACCATGGATCCAAAAGCCATTTGACATTAACATAAATCCTGAAAAGAATATAACGTGAGAAGATGGTCACCCCCTTACCTCAACACTTACCAAAATTGATTACGAGTGGATGCGTGATGACGATCTGCTGTAAGATGTGGGTTGAGATTTGGCTTGGAGATCCAGAGAAGAGAGATTGATTTCGAAACCTAGGTAGATTAAGAGAAAATGCAAGAATAGGAAAGGAGATATGAGCACAGATATCCAGTTTTGCCAAAAATCAAAAGTGAAAAGAGGATTAGAGAGTTTTGGCCTTAAGACACAATTGAGAGAAAACAACAACTTACCTCAACAAGAAAGAAAGGTTCGGCTCCCCCAAATACTGAAAGAAAATAGGGAAAAGAATGGTAAGGTGATTCGGCTATGGGTCCAAAAGAAGAGAAGAAAAATGTTAATAGAGAGGGAGGGTGATGGTTTCGGCTTTAGCACAAGATGAGAGAAAAAGATAGATGCTCTTGGTGTTTTTGGCACAATGAGAGGGATTGAGAGAAAATATGAAATTAAAGAAACAAATATGAGAACAGGTTTGGGAGGGCATTCGACCAAAGGTATTTTGTAAAAGGAAGAAAAAGAACCAAAATGCAAGAGTGTAATTGAGAGAGAGGTTTCAGCACCAAATAAACTGGAAGAAAACTAAAGTCAAAATAAAATGAAACTCCCCCCAATATACCGAAAATCATACCCCAAAAACCCAATTTTGTCACCCTACTCACACAAAATTCGCATAAGTGTGGTCAAAACCACTAGTGACCGTAGTGACCGTAGTCACAAATCACATAAGTGTGGTCAAAACCACTGGTAATCGTAGTCACAAATCATATGGTAGGGCCAACCCACCGTGTGGTTAAAACCACTGATGACAATCTCGTAATCAACATGTGGGGCCAACCCACTGTGGTACCAAACCACTGGGACAGTCACAATAATCCATGTGTGGTCAAAACCACTGGTGACCATAGTCACAAATAATATCCGTGTGGCCAAAACCACTGAGGCTAGTCACAAATAATAAGGAAAGCGGGGCCAACCCACTGTGTGGTCAAAACCACTAGTGACAGTCTAAATCATCCTTCCCCCTCTACTCAACATACCCATCATCATTAACATATTTTTCGTAGCATATTAACATGTTTGCAATGCAAATATCACATAGCATAGCATAATCAAATAGTATAACATCATATATCGATAGCCAATCTACAGGGGACTTACCCGGAGTCCACGCTCATACCCACAAGGGTAACACACCGTTGTTAACTATTTTGGCTTTTAACAGTAAACATAACTAGCAAATTAACTAATGAAGTGTGTAAGAGTTACACACGATTACTCTCAGAAACGACGCCTCTACTTGGTACTATCTGTAACATCCTAGATTAGGGGTTATGCGTTCGTGCATAATTCATGAGATAGTGGGATTAGTGGGTGTGTTGGATGTGTTCTGAAGAGTTTCAAGAACCCTAAGATGAAAGAAAATGAAAGGAAATGGAAGGAAATGTAAGGAAATGTAGGGAAATGTAAGGAAAAGTAAGGAAATGTAAGGAAATGAAAGGAAATGAAAGGAAATGAAAGGAAATGAAAGGAAATGAAAGGAAATGTAAGGAAATGAAAGGAAATGTAAGGAAATGTATGGAAATGTATGGAAATGTATGGAAATATATGGAAATGTAAGGAAATGTATGGAAATGTGTGGAAATGTAAGGAGATGTATGGAAATGTAAGGAGATGCTTTAGAAATGTTAAGTTTTGGAAACTAAACTAAAATAGGAAAGTGACCATTTTGGAAACCGAAGTAAATTAGGAAAGTGAACATTTTGGAAACCAAGCCAAAAGAGGAAACTAAACATTTTGGAAACTTGGAAAATCTGAGCATGAAAATTTTTGGAAACTTAAAATGACCGGAATGTCAAATTTTAGAGCCCAAAGGGAACTTAGGGCCAAGTGACCCTAAAATATAAAGTACATGAAATTTGACCCAATAACGGACTTGGAAAAGTGGCTGAAGATGCCACCTAAGGCCTTAGAAAATGGCCCACATGCAAAAGGTTTTGGGCTTGAGTTCGAGTCACATAAGAAGCAAATAAAATAAGTTTTATTTTGCTTCTAAAAGCCCAAGAGGTGGACGGCACAAGCTTGCAAAAGAGGAGATTCATTCTCTTTAAAACTCACTAATTAGAAGATCATAAAGACTCTTAAGGAAGAGTTTTATTCTCTTTAAAATTCGGCTAAATAGGTGGATAAATGAAGAATTATTCTTTAATTAGGAAAATAAGGAAGAGTGGTGGCCAAGTAAAGGATTCTTGGCCTAGTAAATTCGGCTATAAAAGGAGGGGACTAGGGCCATTCATTATTCATTCTCCTCTCTTTTCCTCTGCCAAATATTCTTCTTGAGCATCCATTCTTTTCTTCTTTTCATTAGCCTCTAGCCGATTTCCTTCTAAACCTATTATTCCTCTCTTCTTTCATCTTTGAAACCAAATACATAAGGGAATCATAGCCGATTGTTCATCAAGTCTCTAAGCCGAATCTCTGAAGGTTGAAGTGAAGGTGCAATCGATTCCTTCAAATAAGGGTAAAATCCAAGTTTAGTTTTCCATTCTTTTATATTCTAGACTTATTGAAATTTAGAGACTAATTTCGATTAATAATCTTGGCGAATCATGGAAGAAGAAATTCTTTTCCGAAGGTACACCATAGGCCACGTGTTCCTAGTTATTCGGTGAATTTGGGATTTAAGATCCACAAGGTAAGTACCTAAAAGTATTCGCCAAAGCTTGTATGCTTATCTAGATCAGTTCTTTAATTATTAAAAAGCGAAAACTAACCCATATTGAGATTCAAGGTTGGCGAATATCGGTAGAGGAAAACCAAACTTTGGATTTGTATAAACACCAAATCGGCAAAGGTGAGTCTTTTACAAATCCTACTAGGATTTGGTTTTGTTTTAAGCCAAAAGGGTTTATTAATGTGTTTTATTTGGTGGGTAGAATATGGGAATTATTAGATCTAAAGATTAGATCAGATTTTCGAGATCTCAAGGAACTTTTATTTAAGCGAATAAGGTGTGTACCCTTACTATCCTTCGATATTTTATGGCTAAATATTTTAATATATGATATGAATAATAATGTGAATGTGGCTATGTACCACAAATGTGGCAAAAAGTACCCAGGTACGTTTCCTACTTCTGATAGGATTGTGAAAAATGTTATTTTATAACATGCGAATATATGTATATGAACATGAAATTAAGTTATGCATAATATATGAATTTTTGGGGCATTCGGGTTTTATGTGAAAGGGGGAGAACAGGTGTTGACTTCGGTCTCACCAACGAAGGTGTTGACTTCGGTCTCACCAATGAAATATGTTGACTACGGTCACATTGCGAAATTTTGGTAACTTCGGTTACAATAGTGTCCAAAGACACAACGTGTAAATTTGATTATAGTGTCTAATGACACAACGTATATGGGCGAATGCCTTTGATGGAGAGTAGCGGATGGAGGGTTGACTTAGTAGTCCCCACGGTGTACAGGTTGGTACGGGGGAGTGTAGTGGATGGCTAATTAGGATTGGGTTTGGGTTGCATCATAATTTCATTATTGTATGGACTTAATGATTTGAACATGAATGCTCGATTTATTGAATGATAGTATTGTGTGCACATTGAGTGCATTGACTCACCCCATTGTGGGAATTATTTTCGGTGATGAGCAAGTGTGGATGGGGCGGTGGACCATGAGGAGGCCATGCTACATGCGAAAAATTTCATTTAGTTTGGACTTAAATTTTATTTTTAGTTGCTTTTATTCTATTTTGGGTTTTACTTGATGTAATAAGGCCTTAAGGCCCAGTGGATTATACTTTATGTTGGCTTACTGTTAAGTTTCATGCTAAGAATTTTTTTGGATGTATTTAATTAAATGGGCTTACAAGATCAAATAAATGGGTTTCCAATCTAAGTCCAACTGAAAATAATAGTTTTTCCAAAAATTTACAATTTTCTCTAAGTATCGAAAATGTTTTGAAATCGGTTTACTTTAGGAACATACCAGATCCGGTCGATTCTCATGGTCCGGGTGTGGGGTGTTTCACTATCGTTATTCGACACCACTACTATTTGACTACTGCGTTGCTCAGGTGTTCGCCCACACCCAGGTGGCCAATCACGAACCACAGACACGGCCCTCTTCTTGCACTTAGGGGTGGGTCTCGTGTCCGACCCTCCTCTTGTTTGGTTAGCCTTAAGGTCCATAAAAACTTTGGTCACTAAATCAGGTTAACACAGAGAATAACTATGAATCAAGATTTAACCCGAAAGAGTAGATCCCTTGACTAGATTAATAAATGCTAAAGATTGAGATTTAAACCATGAACTGAGCAACTCCAGAAGATCAACAGAATGCAGCCACACTACTTCCTACAATCAACCAAACACATCACCATGGATCCAAAAGCCATTTGACATTAACATAAATCCCGAAAAAAATATAACGTGAGAAGATGGTCACCCCCTTACCTCAACACTTACCAAAATTGATTACGAGTGGATGCGTGATGACGATCTGCTGCAAGATGTGGGTTGAGATTTGGCTTGGAGATCCAGAGAAGAGAGATTGATTTCGAGACCTAGGTAGATTAAGAGAAAATGCAAGAATAGGAAAGGAGATTTGAGCACAGATATTCAGTTTTGCCAAAAATCAAAAGTGAAAAGAGGATTAGAGAGTTTCGGCCTTAAGACACAACTGAGAGAAAACAACAACTTACCTCAACAAGAAAGAAAGGTTCGGCTCCCCCAAATACTGAAAGAAAATAAGGAAAAGAATGGTAAGGTGATTCGGCTATGGGTCCAAAAGAAGAGAAGAAAAATGTTAATAGAGATGGAGGGTGATGGTTTCAGCTTTAGCACAAGATGAGAGAAAAAGATAGATGCTCTTGGTGTTTTTGGCACAATGAGAGGATTGAGAGAAAATATGAAATTAAAGAAACAAATATGAGAACAGTTTGGGAGGGCATTCACCAAAGGTATTTTGTAAAAGGAAGAAAAGAACCAAAATGCAAGAGTGTAATTGAGAGAGGTTTCAAGACCAAATAAACCTGGAAGAAAACTAAAGTCAAAATAAAATGAAACTCCCCCCAATATACCGAAAATCATACCCCAAAAACCCAATTTTGTCACCCTACTCACACAAAAATCGAATGCTCTAAGCTCTCCTAGCCATTACAAAAATTCAGCCAAGCCACCTCGCATATCAATCCCCTCTTTCTCTCCTTGAGTTCCTCTTAACCCACCATTGAAACAAGTTTGAACACATCAAACTCCTTGAATTCCTCTCATCCATACATTCAAAGCTATTGACCTCTTCCAACCTCATCCATCAGAGTCCACATTAAGTCGAAATGCAGAGACCCCGATTTAAGGATGTTACACTTAAGCTAGACTTTCCCTTTTTGCTTGTACGCTTATGGCGGTTTAAATGTTTTAATATCTTTCCTCATGCTTTTATTTTCATGATAAAGGTTAAGTCGAGAAGTGTTTACCTTAAAAATGTGGAATATGGGATTGCTTACCTTGACTATTCTGTATGGAAGGATATTGCGTACCTGATCTCCTATTTTGAAGTGATTCGATGTCCCTACGAGTTCTTCTAGATGCTCCTTTGGTTTTGCCTCATGTGGTTCCAACTTCTCTTTAAAATGTGTTTTTCACTCTTCTAGTTCATTGTCCTCAAAGCTTTGCTCCTTACATAATTTTTCTTTATTGGTACGTGGTCCTTGCTTACATTCGGGTTTGTAGCTCTATGGTTGTTCCTGCGGTGGGATTTGAACAGATTGATTATCAACTGAATTAACTTTCTCACCTTCATTGATCGATGTCCTGGCTGAGTCAAGAGCTTGTAAATTGATCGATTCGTTACCTACACAAAGTATGAGTTCTCCTATGGCAACATCAATTTTAGTTCTGGCAGTTGGTAAAAAGGGTCTTCCTAGGATTAAAGCAATCGAGTTATCCTCATCCATGTCTAAGACAACAAAGTCTACTGGAAAAATGAATTTGTCAATTTTTACAAGAACATCTTTGATAATACCCCTAGGAATTCTAACAGTTTTATCAGCTAATTGAATACTCATCCTAGTTTGTTTGGGTTTCCCTAGACCTAGTTGCTTAAACATTTTATAGGGCATGACATTTATACTTGCCCCTAAATCAGCTAATGCATACTATGTTTAATTCCACATGTGGTTCCTCATCTAGCTTACGTTTGTTCGTCAAAAGCTATTTTAAAAATTTCCTCGAATCTGGCATCTGTGAAAGAGCTTCAAGAAGCGGTAAATCAATATGTAATTTCTTTAAAAGTTTAAGAAACTTACCGAACTGTTCTTCTGAATCGTTTCCCTTCAACGCTTTGGGATAAGGTATGCGAGGCTGGTACTCTTTGATTACCGATTTTGGCTTTTCTTGTGTTACCTCAATTTTATCTTCTTCCATTTCATCTTCTTGTATTGAACTGGGCCCGTCTACATTTATACTGCTATGAGTTGTTATGGCTTGGATTTGCTCATTTGGGTTAATCTCAGTGTTGCTTGGTAGACGCCCTTATGGTCGCTCGGACATCAGCTGCGTGAGTTGTCCAACCGTTTTAGTGATTTCCCTGACTCGGTCCTTGATCTCTTTGATCGATATTTCTTTGTTATCAAGTGTTCTATCAATTTTTTGGAGACAAGCATCTATGTCTGCCGTGAACTTTTTCAGCATTTCTTCAAGACTCGGCTCTTTTTCCTGTTGATAGGGCTAATTTTGAAAATTTGGAAGAGGTTGTTGTTTTTTATTTCCTTGATTCTGTTGGCCTCCTTGACCTCCCCACAAAAAATTTGGGTGGTTCCTCCAGCCTGGATTATATGTGTTAATATAAGGATTATTATTAGATTTGAAATTATTACCTATATAATTCATTTGTTCATTTTTCGTGCCCGGTTGGTAGGGTGGGTACTCAGGATTCGCCACCGTTCCACTTGTGTTGCATTGCATTACCAGATTTACTTACAAAGAACACAAATTGTTAAGGTTTTTATTCATCATCTCTACTTGATTTGACAGCATGGTTATTACATCGATGTTGAAAACTCTGGCTGATTTTGTTGGCCTTGTCCTTGTAACTTGCTACTGATAGTTGTTCAGTGACATCTCTTCGATAAAATTGTAGGCTGCTTCAGGAGTTTTGTTATTCAGAGTTCCACTGGCAGCTGAATCAATTAGTTGCCTCATTGAGGGATTTACACCATTGTAAAAAGGTTGGACTTGAAGCCATAAAGGTAATCTGTGGTGTGGACATCTCCTCAAGAGATCCTTGTATATCTCCCATGTGTCGTATAATGTCTCTAAATCCATCTACACAAAAGAAGAGATATCATTCTGTAATTTGGCCGTTTTGGCTGGTGGGAAATATTTTAATAAAAATTTTTGGGTCATCTGGTCCCATGTCGTAATTGACCCTTGTGGTAACGAGTTTAACCATTATTTAGCTTTATTCCTTAATGAAAAGGGAAATAATCGAAACCGTATGGCATCGTCAGAAACGCCATTTATTTTAAAGGTATCACAGAACTCTAAAAAATTAGCTATATGAGTATTCGAGTCTTCGTCCTGCAAACCATCAAATTGAACAAATTGTTGAATCATTTGTATTGTGTTAGGCTTTAATTCAAAATTATTAGCAGCTATAGCAGGCCTAACAATACTAGATTCTGCTCCTGTTAAATGAGGTTTAGCATAATCTTACATAGTACGCAGAGCATTATTTTCTGCCGCATCTCGGGGTGGATTATTCTCGTCCATCCCTTCAGTAGGATTGGATCTGTCCTGTTGTTGTTCTTCTTGGTAATTTAAGGCTCGCCTGATTTCTCTGTGATTTCTACGTACGGTAGCTTCGATATCACTATCGTATGCTAGAGGTCCTGTTGGGTTCCTTCTTGTCATAAACTAGATGTATCTGCTAGGAAAAGAAAGAAATAAAATTAAAATAATAAATTGTGAAAATATATATAAAAGTAAAAAATAATGGCTAAAGTAATAAAAATAGAGCTTTCTTAATATTTTAGTTCCCCGAAAATGGCGCCAAAAACTTGATCGTCTAGAATTGTCGAGTTTTAAATTTATAAAGAGAATGATCAAACTTGGAAACTAACTCGACAATGACTTAAGGCAAATGCACCTATTAAATAGTAGTATAGTTTAGGCAAGATCGATTGTCGAACCCAAAGGAACTAAAAGTACTAATACTCACTTTCTTTCTATTATTTAGCCTAAATATTAAATGATTTGGTTGATTAAATCTAAATTAACTAATTAATTACTAAACTAAGATGCAAAGACAAAAAGAATGATTTTGGGAAAATAACTTTAGGAAAAACTCAGTTGATTAAGACGATACCTTTAGGAAGAATCCACCTAAACTTCACTTGTTATCCAACATTGAACCAGATGAATTATTCACTTAGCTTGATCCGTAAGACTCTCTATATTATATTAAACCCTCTCTCGAGGTGAATAACGTCTAATCCTAGGTTGATTAACTGAAATCTCTTTCAAATTAAAACCCTTAGAATCGCATTAACTCGATCTATGGACTCCCATATTAGGTTCCACCCTAATCCGGTAAAATCTCGCCACCCTATCTCTAGGCACGCGATCAACTCCGCTTAATTATGCTAGATCTACTCTTAAGTAGGGACTTTTGCTCCAACACATAAGCATATTCAACTTGAATCGATATTCCAGAAATATTAGCACAAGAATTAAGCACACATAATTAAGAACAAACTAAGTATTTATCATATAGTTCAATAAATAATAACAAGATTCATCTAGGCTTCATCCCCTTCAGGTATCTGAAGGGTCTAGTTCATAATGATAAAATAAAACATCTTAAGAGAATAGATAAAAAAAACATAAGAAATCCCTAAAACCCTCTGAAGGAATTGAAGGAGAGATCCGCCGTCTTGAGTAGAATTCTGGCTTCTTGAGATGGATCAACTGGCTATCTTCGAGTGATTCCCACAAAGGTTTCGGCTTTTGCCGAATTCCAAATGTCTGAGCCCCCTGAAAGTTGTCCTCTAGGTTCTTTATATAGGCTTTGAGATGCTTTTACTTGGCCTCTAAGTGTCCTAATTCAAGTATACTTCCTACTCGGTGTTTGAATAGGCTTTGGAATGTGTTTCTTTGCCTCAAAGTATCCAAATCTGAGTACAATTCCTCTTTTCCATGACAAGGGCATGGCTATGGTACACGCTCGCGTAGATTAACTTCAGACCATGTTTCGGTTCTGTTGATTGAGGCACGACCGTGTAAATCGTGGTCAGACCGTGTGAAGTAAATTGACGAGTCACGGCCGTGTGGCTTGAAGTCCAGGCCGTGTCAATTTCCACTTTGGCTCAAATTGGCCTGTTTTTAGCCCATTTCTCGTTCTTTTCGTCCTCGAGTGTTTTTCAGAGTATAAAACATGAAAAGAAAGGATTAAGAGCACTTTTTAACATAAATTAAGGTCTAAATCATCCAAAAGCTTGCTAAATATGGGGTTAAAATATGTTACTTTTATGGGTTATCAAGAGTCTTATTCAATTCTAGATTCGCACATACATAAGAATGAGTTGATCCTGGATCTATCAATGCAATCACATCAGTATCAAATAAAGTGAAAGTACTAGTGATGACGTCTAGAGATGATGCTTCCTCTCGTGCACGTATAGCATAGGCTCGGGCAGGTGCTCTCGCCTCTAGCCTCACAGCTGTGTCAGTTGTCCCTCTCTAACTTTCGCTCACATTTCTGGTGTTTCTGGGTGGTCTACCCCTAGCCATCACATTACTCAGTATTTCATTCTGAACATTTTCCTCTTCAACCATTTTTGGGCAATCTCGAATAAAATGATCTCGGGATCCACATATATAACAAACTCTATTGTTGTACTTACCCCAACACTCTCCCACATGTCGTCTCCCACATTGTCTACACTCAGGCTTGCTATTTTTAACACTGCCAACACTTAATTCATTCAAAATGTGAATTCGTGGATCAAAACTTTGTCTCGAATGATCTCTACTTGAATGTCCAAACGAAGCATTTGAAAGATTGCTTGCATCACAAAGTCTCTTTGCAGAAGGTTGAGAAAACTTACTCATAGTTTTTTTTCTTTCATCACGAGCTTCAAAATCAACTTTCTTCTTTTCTTTACTGAGCTCCTTGGCTTTGCATGCTCTTTCAACTAGCACAACAAATTCGTTTTTATCAAGTATCCCAACCAACAATTTAATGTCTTCATTCAATCCTTCTATGAAGCGTTTGCACATAGTAGCTTCGGTCGAAACACATTCTTTCGTGTATTGACTCAATCTTACCAATTCCCGCTCGTACTTAGTAACAAAAAAAAGGGCTCTATTTCAGTTCTAGAAACTCTTTACGTTCCTAATTAATAAAGCATTGACTGATATACTACTTTCTGAACTCAGCTTGAAAGAAGTCCCAGGTGATTCTCTCTCTCAAAACCATAGATATTAATATTTTCCACCAGTTATACGTAATATCCCTCAATAACCAAATAGCACATTTTATACATTCATCAGGTGTCAATGACATCTCATCAAATACTCGAATTGTATTTTCAAGCCAAAACTCGGCTCGCTCAGCATCGACATTGGATGTGGCCCTAAACTCTTCAGCACCGTACTTTCAAATCTTGTCCACATGAGGTTTATTCAATCTGATCGGATCTATAACTTGTGGCACAATAGGTACTTGTGGGGGTGAAGGTTGTGGAGCAGCCGGATTCATTTGAACGAACTTCGTAAACCACTCGCTTATCATTCGAAAGAAGGCTGGCTTAGTCTCTCCTCTCTCACTATTTTCATTCGGCCGAGATGTGGCTGGCGCTGTCCCTTAAGCGAAAGCATTTGCATTACTCTCTATGTCATTAGCAATTGCTTGATCAGGATCCATTACTATACGAAAACACATTTTCAACTGTCAGAATTCATCACATTATCGAAATTTCGTATATGGCATGTATAGTTGGACTCATACGCGCTACGTTAGTCTGAGAATCGACTAAACTGTAGCTCTAATGCCAATAAAATGTAACACCCCTAACCCGAAGCCATCACCAAAATAGGGTTAAAAGGGCATTATCGATCAATCATAATGTTTTTTAGCATTTCATGACACTAAGTCAAACATCAATCAAACATATACAATTACAAGAATATAATCCCTTATTGAGGTTTTCGACACCTTAAACACGTGTTAGAAAGGAGTCAGGACTAAACCAGAACACATACAGAATTTCTTGGATGATTAAAACTTTTCAAAGATTCAGAGGTTACATGCCCGTGTAAGCAGGTCGTGTGCCTCCCATGGCCGCTAGACACACCCGTGTTGTAACACCCCAAACCCGCCTAGACGTTACAACCGGATCTCGATATGTCACATGAAAGGGTTGTTTAAAAGCGGCGCTTGTTAAAAACTTCAGATTCTTTTTGAAACTTCGCTTTGTTGTTTATGAAATTCATATTTACTTTTATGGTTTTCTTGTAAAATGTTGTTATTGCTATTAGTGAAAACTTTGTTTATGGAAAAATCAAATCTAGTAATTTACTAAACGTGATATTTTTAAAAGCAGTTATTAAATTTTAAGAAAACCTAGTGTTTAATCATTTATAGTTTGAATATAATGAAATAAAAGCTAAAAAGTAAAACAAAATCCAAAGGCCTTATTACAAAATAATGAACCCAAATTAAAATAATCTTAAAAATGAAGTAAAGACCGAATTTACTAAAATCGGATTTACTAAAATTTGTGAATAAAGATCTGATGTATGGCCACCACAGAGTCCTCCGCAGCTCCAAATCCTCAAATGCTGGGGATCACCTGCAAGGTTAAAGCAAAGGGGTGAGTTACGAGAACTCAATGTGTAATCCCTTAATCAGTCATTAACTAGGCCTGAGCCCATATGGAAGCGGACTGGGTCGAAGCCCTATTCGGTAATAATCTAGGCCTTAGCCCTATAATCATGATAATGTAGATAATGTAGTGTAATGTAACCCGACCTAAGAGTCCATCCGCTACACTCCACCCGTACTAGCCCTACACTCTATGTGGGGACCAAGTCAACCCACCCAACCCTACACTCCAAGAATGCAGTCGAACTGCCAGTATAAACATATGCAGCTCTTAAGCCTTCAATAGTGGTATTATAATTGGCACAGAGCCATCAGTAACTGTATTATGTTTGGCACATAGACATCAGCGACGGTAATATAATCGGCACACAGCCTTGGGTAAATATGATCGACACAGAGTCATCGATATCTGTTAGGCACATAACCCTCAGTGACGGTAATATAATCGGCACACAGCCTTAATCAAGATGGCAGAAAGCCAAGCTCTCCAATAATGCATCCAAGCTGCTAATAACGGTATATATGGCTGAGCCACTGAATCAGAATACATGACGAAGCCACTAAACCAGTAAAACGTGGCATAGCCATTAGTACAGTACTTCCTCCATAAGCATAACCCAACCCAATGCAATATGTCGTATATGTCATGCTCAATCATTACACGTGTATGCAAAATGGCCATGCTTAGTAACCGTCATTTTAATACACATTAATAGAAAATCAGACACACGCCTATAGTCAAGTCAGTTAAAACCACAGTCATACAATCACAGTCAAATCATGGTACCAAAATCTGTCTTTTACCCTCAGAGGAAAAATAGTCAATTTACCCTATAAGGGTATTCCGGTAATCCTACCCTACAGCGATAATTCGGTAATTCTACTCATAGCTAATCCATGTATGCAGTGCATCTCAAACATAACCAATCATACAATTAGCACATACAACACTAGTACTGCCACAAGGGTACAACAGTCATTTAATCGGTTAGGGGTAAAACGGTCATTTCACCACTTAAGGGCATCTCAATAATTTTACCCATCGAGGGTATTTCGATAACTTTTCCCACAGTGGGTATTTCGGTAATTTTGTAAACTAGGGGTATTTCGGTAATTTTACAAACCAAAGGTATTTTGGTAATTTCGAAAACTAGGGTATTTCGGCAATTTTGCAAACCAGGGGTATTTTGGTAATTTTACAAACTAGGAGTATTTCGGCAATTTTCCAAACCAGGGGCATTTCGATAATTTCGTAAACCAAGGCATTTTAATCATAAATAACGATGCGAATGGGCCTAAGGCCCATTCTCGGCCCAAATGGACCCACACTTTCGTGTGGCCCATTTAGCCCAAATCTAGCCACAGATATGAGATTCACATAGACCAGTTCACTATCTACTACGCAATCATACAATTTATTCATATGGGCCCCCAGCCCATTGGGCTCACTTGGCCCCTTTCGGCCCATCGTGGCCTAAACAACATCAACCCAAAAGAATACTCATGGTGGCCTCAACTATCGTGTCGAAGCTCCCACACCTGCGCTTGCAAGCTCGTGTGGCTACCATGGCCGTGTGACTGACTTTTTGGCATCTGACGCTCTACAGCTAGAGTAAGGCGAAATACACACATGATAGGAGTCTGAAGCTAATCCATGCTCCGAATGCTCCTATACCCAAACGCCCACCAAGGTATGCTTCCTCTTCTCATAGACAGCTCCACATATAGCCAGCTTCTCACCTTCTCTCTTGCTAGATTTTCGATGTGGGATCCCTTCTTTAGTAGAGTTTAAATCCAACACAAACTTTGGCCGTCCAATCTGTAAAATAAATACTCCCTTGCTTATCATGAGATTCAAACCCAGGCTCCCTTGCACCCTTAATGACGCATTGCCACTAGACCACTCACTTACTTGTGTCAAACATCATGCGCAACTAAATATAAATCTATGGGCCAAAGTCGAAGTTCACTTAAAAATAAATAAAAAAAGAAATGCCAGCGTCAAGGCTTGAGCCTTGAACCCCTTGCTTCCTTGTGGTGTCACTTTGCCACTACACCATAAGCTCTTTTTGTGTCATTTTTCTCCACATTTTATTCTTAAAACCTATTTACTTAAAGCCTACTTACTAACTCCCATGGTTTTATTCACCTAAAACCAAAATTTTCCTAAAGCCCAAGTTTGATCCCGGGACTTCATAGAAGCCCTCTAACCTTCCAAAATCACTCATCTAATAGGTCCAACTTGCAGTTATTCCGTTCTCTCGTTCTCAAAAAGTTTTAAACGCCTCACGCCTAAGGCCCAATCGGCCCAATTCTACTAGGCCTAAATTCGGTCGTTACAAATCTACCCCCTTAAAGAAACTTCGTCCTCGAAATTTTGAACTATAGGAACAGTCACACCTCCTAACCTACTACACTATGCTCATGCTGCGCACTCTGATGCTACTATCCCTATCGCATAATCAATCATACAATTAACACATACAATACTAGTACTACCACGAGGGTACAACGGTCATTTAATTGATTCTGTAAAACAATATTTCACCACTTAAGGGCATATCGATAATTTTACCCATCGAGGTATTTCGGTAACTTTACCCACAGAAGGTATTTCGATAATTTTACAAATAAGGGTATTTCGGTAATTTCACAAACCAGGGTATTTTGGTAATTTTGCAAACCAGGGGTATTTTGGTCATTTTGCAAACTAGGGTATTTGGTAATTTCACAAACCAGGTATTTAAGTAATTTCACAAACCAAGGGTATTTCACTAATTTTGCAAACCGTGGGTATTTCGATAATTTCTAAACTAGGGTATTTTGGTAATTTCGCAAACCGGGGGTGTTTCGATAATTTTGCAAACAGGGGTATTTCGATAATTTTGCAAACTAAAGGTATTTCGATAATTTTGTAAACCAAGGCATTCTAAACAGAGATAACAATGCGAATGGGCCTAAGGCCCATTCTTGGCCCAAATGAACCCACACGTTCATGTGGCCCATTTAGCCCAAATCTAGCCACAGATATGAGATTCATATAGACTAGTTCACTATCTACTACATAATCATACAATTTATTCATATGGGCCCCCGGGCCCATTAGGCTCACTTGGCCCCTTTTGGCCCATCGTGGCCCAAACAACATCAACCCACAAGAATACTCAGGGTGGCCTCAACTATCGCGTCGAAGCTCCCACATCGCATGTCAAGACGCTTAAGTACTACCATAGCCAGTAGCACGGCTTTTCGGCATTTGCCGCTCTATAGCTAGAGTAGGGCGAAATAGACACCTAATATGAGTCTGAAGCTAATCCGCGCTCCGAATGCTCCTATGCCCAAACGCCCACCAAGGTATGCTTCCTCTCCTCATAGACAGCTCCATATATAGCCAGCTTCTCACCTTCCCTCTTGCTATCTTTCCGATGTGGGATCCCTTCTTCAGTAGAGTTTAAATCCAACACAAACTCTGGCCGTTCAATCCACAAAATAAATACTCCCCTACTTGTCATGAGATTCGAACCCAGGCTCCCTTGAACCCTTATTGACGCATTGCCGCTAGACCACTCACTTCCTTGTGTCTAACATCATGTGCAACTAAACATAAATCTATGTGCCAAAGTCCAAGTTCACTTAAAAATAAATCAAAAAGAAATGTCAGCGCCAAGGCTTGAACCTTGGACCCCTTTCTTCCTTGTGGCGTGACCTCCTTGTCTCTTATGTGGTGTCACTTTGCCACTACACCACAAGCACTTTTTGTGTCATTTTTCTCCACATTTCATTCTTAAAGGCTACTTACTAACACACAGGGTTCACCTAATAGGTCCAACTTGCAGTAATGTCGTTCTCTCACTCTCAAAAAATTTTAAACGCTCTAATGCCCAATGCCCAATGGGCCCAATTCTATTAGGCCCAAATTTGGGTAGTTACAAATCTACCCCTTTAAAGAAATTTCATCTTCAAAATTTTCAACTATAGGAACAGTCGCACCTCCTAACCTACTACACTACGCTCATGTTGCACACTCTGATGCTAATATCCTTATCACATTTTAACTTAGAATTTGGAACTCTCCACACATACTCAAAACACCTAACCATTAAAGCAAACAGATATCTCATGCGCAACCAATTTCTATATCCAAACCAAAACACACACAAAAAAAATACTAAAAATACAGTCATTACAGCACATAATAGAGTATAAGGTCAGGAAACTTACGGATTTGGTGCTGGAGACTCGTTGTGCCATACTTCCAATAATACTATATATATATTTAAACCACAGTTTAAACAGATTTGAAAAAACTTTCAAACCCATTCCACAGTCGAGTTTTGCAACCCGGGCTCTGCTACCATTAAATATAACACCCCAAACTCGACCTAAACATTACGATCGGATCTGGCATGCCACATGAAAGGGTTGTTTAAAAACTATGCACTCGTTAAAAACTTCGTATTTTTTTTGAAACTCCGCGCTTTGTTGTTTGTAAAATTCATATTTGCTTTTATGGTTTTCTTGTAAAAGCGTTGTTATTTTTATTAGTAAAAATTTATTTATAACAGAAATCAGATCTAGTAATTTACTAAACATGATATTTTAAAATAGTTATTAACTTTTTAAGAAAACCTAGCATTTAATCATTTATAGTTTGAATATAACAGAAATGCAAGTTAAAAAGTAAAACAAAATCCAAAGGCCTTATTACAAAATACTGAACCCAAATTAAAATAATCTTCAAATGAAGTAAAGATAAGATTTACTAAAATTGTGAATAAAGCTCCAATGTATGGCCACCACAGAGTCCTTCGCAGCTCCAAATCCTAAAATGCTGGTGTAACATCCTGAAAATGGGCCTATGCATTTTTTATTTAATTATACGAAATGGAATGTCTTATGTATTATGAATGTATGGTGAACATTTTTGGAAACTTGGAAATGTTAAGTTTAAAAGAGGAAAGTGAACATTTTTGGAAACTTGGAAATGTTAAGTTTAAAAGAGGAAAGTGAACATTTTTGGAAACTTGGAAATGTTAAGTTTAAAAGAGGAAAGTGAGCATTTTTGGAAACTTGGAAATGTAAGGAAATGTTTTAGAAATGTTAAGTTTAAAAGACGAAACTAAAACAAGGTGGTCTTAAGAAAATTAATAGAAGAAATTTGACATAAGAACGGGCTTGGAGAAGTCGCTAGGAGGCACCACTTAAAGCCCAAAGAAGTGATGCCACAATCAAGGGGGAAGGAGCCTAGGTTCGAGTCACGTGGGAAGCAAATAAAAGAGTTTTATTTTGCTGCAAGGAGCAAGGAGTTGGACGGCACCAAGGCTAATTTTAGGAGTTTTTATCCTTTTAAAATTTGGCAAATAGATAGATAATGATGGACTATTATTATTATTTTATTAAGAGATAAGAGATAAATATTGGATTAAGTTTTACTAAATTGAATGGGTGATAATTAAAGTGATAAAGTTATCAAAATAGGAGTGATGGCCAAGTAAAGGATTTTAAGTTAGTAATTTTACTACTAGAGGAAAAGAGAGCCATTCATCATATCTTCTTTCAACTCTTCTCTCTGCCAATTTCCTAGAGCATCTCTTCATCTTCTTTTTGTTAGCCAAAGCCGAAAACTAAAGTAAGCCTAGCCGAATTCTTCATAGCATTTGTAATCTCCATTAAAATCGAATCCATAAACTCCTCAAGATACCATCATTAGCCGATTTCTTTATACCAATCAAAAGCTGAAATCAAGATCCTTCTAGCCTACATAACCGAATATTGCTAAAGGTTCGAGCAAGGATTGCCGATCTCTAAAGTAAGGGTAAGATCTCATTCAGTTTCATTCTTTTTCTTTTAAGATTTGCCAAAATCTAGGACTAACCCCATTAATATCTTGTTGCCAAAACTTTGAAGAGATCTTTGGGATTTACTAAGTGTCGACTACAAGGAAGGAGAAATTCTTTTCCGAAGGTACACCATTGGCAGCGTGTTCCCTAGTTATTCGGTGAGTTTGGATTTAAAATCCACAAGGTAAGTATCTATAGCATTCGCCAAGGCCATGTTGAGTAAATAGATGTGTTTCATCAATATTGAAAAGTCAAACTAATCTATTCAAGTAATCTAGTGATTGCCGATTTCAAGAAAGAAGGATACAAAGTTTTTGCATTTGATTAGACATCAATCAAAGACAAGGTAAGGATTTAAGTGTACTAATCCTAGTGGGATTTGGATTTATGGTCGAATGGCTCTTTACTAAGTATTAAGTGATTGATTAAATGTAGAGATTTAATATCTAAGGCATTAGATCAAGATTTTCGGATTTGGATTGGAAACCTTGTTTAATCGGTGTGTTTACACTATCTTTTAATAAGAATTATGGTTAAAATTTAATATGAGCATGTTTATAAGAATGTGAATATGGCTAAAGTACCATGCTATGGTACAAAGTACTGTGCACGTTTCCTACTCCTACTAGGATTATGTTAAATATCATTACGACACACATATGACATTATAAGAATGTGAAATAAGAATTTGGCATGTTAATGCATGATATGTATGATATGGGGCATATGGGTTATATGAAAAGGGAAGTGAATGTGGTGACCTAAGACAACGATATCCGAATGTGGTGACCTAAGACCACGATAATCGAATGTGGTGACCTAAGACCACGATATCCGAATGTGGTGACCTAAGACCACGAATTTTATAAGGCGATGAGCACGCCGACCGCAGCAAATGATCGCCTTCGATGGTGTGTAGAGGATGAAGGGTTGACTTAGTAGTCCCCACGCAAAGCGAGGATGGTACGGTGATGTGTAGCGGATGGCATATAGGTTTTGGGTTCTGGGTTGCATCATTATTTCCTATCTCGTTATATGAATATGCTTGAAATATGTGAACATATGCCTAAATTGTTAAATTTTATTGTTGGTTACACATTGAGTCTCTGTTTGACTCACCCCTTGTGGGATTATTTTTCGTGTAACGATCAAGAATGGACGGTCGTGAGGAGCTTAAAGGTGGCAGCACAAGAAGGAATGTATTTAATTTGGAATTTTATTTCATTAAGTACTATGAATTTATTTTATTTTTTGGGGAATTATTTGATGTAATAAGGCCATAGTAGAACTACTTTACTTTGCTTTTATTTGTTAAGCTTACAAACTTCTATCTACTAAAAGATTAAGTAAATTTATTTTAAAACAAAGCCTAAACGTTTTGTCACCTAAAGTAAAGGATTTTAATAATGAAATAAACTTGTTTTCAACTCAAGCCCAACCCAAAACGAACTTTCTTCCAAATCACACAAGTTTTTCCTAAGTATGAAAAGAATTTGAAACGGTTTACACCGGGGAACATACCAGATCCGGTCAAGGCTCGTGGGCCGGGTTTGGGGGTGTTTCAATTTGGTATCAGAGCCTAGATTTAAACTCTCGGCCTTGGGTTTAAGGCCCAAAACGTTTTCAAAGTAAAGCCCAAAAAGAATTTTTGTGAATTAAGCAGGATTTTCTGGCATGGCCCACTAAGTCTCCGATCCATGATCCACCGTGTAAGTACTTATGACTTCTGAAGTGATTTGAATATGTGAAATGTATGAGCTTTTATGGCAATGTAGATTAGTCTCGATAAGTATTTGAACCCTAGGACTAGTGTACCCCAACAAATACATAAGACTTAAATATCTAATTAAACAAACACGTGGTTGAGTCGCGAAGTTAGGGTGTGGCAACCATGGTATGCATGTTCAGGATTGGTTTCATGGGAGCTTGGTATTTAAGCAATCTGTGACTCACCTCCTCTCCACTCAAATCCTACCCAGTGCGTAGTCTCGGTTCACCTTAACCAAGAGGACTTATACACTGCTAAACCCCTAACTAAAACCCGAAAGGACTAGCCAGATTTTATGGAAACCCTAGTTTTAGAAATTTCTAAATTATCCTCTTGATTTGAAAAAGTTTATTTTATAAAATTTTCTTGAAATATTTCAGATTTATAAAATTACAAAAATACTTCTAATTGTAAAATTATAAAAATGCCCTTGGTTTATGAGATTTCCAAGTACCCACAATTTTTATCAAAATCTCATTACTTTATAAAATGTTCAAAAACCCTAATTTGCAAAATGACTAAATACCCTATTTTAAAAAAAATTATTATGAAATTACCCCTACCCTGCAAATTACCGAAATACCCCTAAGTTACAAAATTACTGAACGACCCGATTTTCAAAATTTTTGCAACAAAGACCAATTTGGAAAACAAATTCTCAAAAGAACCCTCAAAGTTTTGCAAATTTTTAAATATCCCTGAATTATTAAACTTTACAAATCTACCCTGGTTTATAACCAAGATACCTCCGAAATTCAAAATTTTCCAAAATACCCTCGAGAATGAAAAATTACCAGAATACCCTTATTGACAAAAACACCAAGGAACCTTGTTTCGATAAATTGCGAAAAATACCCCTATAGGACAAATTACGAAAATACCCCTGGTAGTGGAAAAACAACAACAATGAAAACTACAACATTTCTCTGAATGAACGAAAGTTCATAATTGATTGATGGATGTATGAATGTAAAGACTGTGTGCATGTATGAATACGAAAGAACCACTCCTAAAATCCTTTTCATAAAATTTGCTCGTGGATAAACAGTGAAATAAAAACTAATGCATAAAACTTTTTAATCAGATTATATCGCGACGTTAGTAATGAGTTCTAGTGGACGTGGTCGAGGTAGTATCTAAGAAATGTGTTAGTTTTGTTAAGATCAGAGTGCGCAGCAAAGGCGTAGTGTGATGAGTTAGGATTGAACGATAGTAAGTAATTTCGAGGACAAAATTATTTTAAGGGGGTAGAACTGTAACATCCTAAAAATGGGCCTATGCATTTTTGATTTAATTATACGAAATGGCATGTCTTATGTATTATGAATGTATGGTGAACATTTTTGGAAACTTGGAAATGTTAAGTTTAAAAGAGGAAAGTGAACATTTTTGGAAACTTGGAAATGTAAGGAAATGTTTTAGAAATGTTAAGTTTAAAAGAGGAAACTAAAATAAGGTGGTCTTAAGAAAATTAATAGAAGAAATTTGACACAAGAACGGGCTTGGAAAAGTCGCTAGGAGGCGCCACTTAAAGCCCAGTAAGTGATGCCACAATCAAGGGGGAAGGAGCCTAGGTTCGAGTCACGTGGGAAGCAAATAAAGGAGTTTTATTTTGCTACAAGGAGCAAGGGAGTTGGATGGCACCAAGGCTAATTTTTAGGAGTTTTTATCCTTTTAAAATTCGGCAAATAGATAAATGATGATGGACTATTATTATTATTATTATTTTTATTAAGAGATAAGAGATAAATATTGGATTAAGTTTTACTAAATTGAATGGGTGATAATTAAAGTGATAAAGTTATCAAAATAGGAGTGATGGCCAAGTAAAGGATTTTAAGTTAGTAATTTCGGCTACTAGAGGAAAAGAGAGCCATTCATCATATCTTTTTTCAACTCTTCTCTCTGCCGAATTTCCTAGAGCATCTCTTCTTCTTTTTTTTTGTTAGCCAAAGCCGAAAACTAAAGTAAGCCTAGCCGAATTCTTCATTGCTTTTGTAATCTCCATTAAAACCGAATCCATAAACTCCTCAAGATACCATCATTAGCCGATTTTTTTATACCAATCAAAAGCCGAAATCAAGATCCTTCTAGCCTACATAGCCGAATATTGCTAAAGGTTCAAGCAAGGATTGCCGATCTCTAAAGTAAGGGTAAGATCTCATTCAGTTTCATCCTTTTTCTTTTAAGATTTGCCAAAATCTAGGACTAACCCCATTAATATCTTGTTGCCGAAACTTTGAAGAGATCTTTCGTGATTTACTAAGTGTCGACTACAAGGAAGGAGAAATTCTTTTCCCAAAGGTACTCCATAGGCCGCGTGTTCCCCAGTTATTCGGTGAGTTTCGGGACTTAAAATCCACAAGGTAAGTATCTATAGCATTCGGCCAAGGCCATGTTGAGTAAATAGATGTGTTTCATCAATATTTAAAAGCAGAAACTAGTCTATTCAAGCAATCTAGTGATTGCCAATTTCAAGAAAGAAGCATACAAAGTTTCCGGCATTTGATTAGACATTAATCGGTAGCAAGGTAAGGATTTAAGTGTACTAATCCTAGTAGGATTTGGATTTATGGCCGAATGGCTCTTTACTAAGTATTAAGTGATTGATTAAATGTAAAGATTTAAGATCTAAGGCATTAGATCAAGCTTTTCGGGATTTGGATTGGAAACCTTAAGTGAATCAGGTGTGTACCCCACACTATCTTTTAATAAGAATTATGGTTAAAATTTAATATGAGCATGTTTATAAGAATGTGAATATGGCTAAAGTACCATGCTATGGTACAAATTACTGTGTACATTTCCTACTCCTACTAGGATTATGTTAAATATTTGTTACGACACACATATGACATTATAAGAATGTGAAATAAGAATTTGGCATGTTAATGCATGATATGTATGATATGGGGCATATGGGTTATATGAAAAGGGAAGTGAATGTGGTGACCTAAGACCACGATATCCGAATATGGTGACCTAAGACCACGATAATCGAATGTGGTGACCTAAGACCACGATATCTCGAATGTGGTGACCTAAGACCACAAATTTTATAAAGGCGATGAGCACGCCGACCGCAATGAACGCCTTCGATGGTGTGTAACGGATGGAGGTTGACTTAGTAGTCCCCACTGTGCGAGTGTGATGGTACGGTGATGTGTAGCGGATGGCATATAGGTTTTGGGTTCGGGTGCATCATTATTTCCTATCTGTTATATGAATATGCATGAAATATGTGAACATATGCCTAAATTGTTAAATTTTAGTGTTGGTTACACATTGCGTCTGTTTGACTCACCCCTTGTGGGATTATTTTTCAGGTAACGATCAGTAATGGACCGGGTCAGCAGGAGCTTAAAGGTGGCCATGCACAGCAAGGAATGTATTTAATTTGGAATTTTTATTTCATTAAGTACTTTGAATTTTTTTTATTTTTTATTTTTTTGGGAATTATTTGATGTAATAAGGCCATAGTAGAACTACTTTACTTTGCTTTTATTTATTAAGCTTACAAACTTTTATCTACTAAAAGATTAAGTA
Source organism: Gossypium rotundifolium (assembly GCA_025506655.1). Lineage (NCBI taxonomy): Eukaryota > Viridiplantae > Streptophyta > Magnoliopsida > Malvales > Malvaceae > Gossypium > Gossypium rotundifolium. Next base: position 95,957,098 of record CP106724.1, on the reverse strand, counting down.
AATTTATTTTAAAACAAAGCCTAAACATTTTGTCACCTAAAGTAACGGATTTTAATAATGAAATAAACTTGTTTTCAACTCAAGCCCAACCCAAAACGATCTTTCTTCCAAATCACACAAGTTTTTCCTAAGTAAGAAAAGAATTTGAAACGGTTTACACCGGGGAACATACCAGATCCGGTCAAGGCTCGTGGGCCGGGTTTAGGGGTGTTTCAATTTGGTATCAGAGCCCAGGTTTAAACTCTCGGCCTTGGGTTTAAGGCCCAAAATGTTTTCAAAGTAAAGCCCAAAAAGAATTTTTGTGAATTATGCAGGATTTTCTGGCATGGCCCACTAAGTCTCCGACCTGCAGTCCACCAGGTAAGTACTTATGACTTCAAGTGATTTGAATATGTGAAATGTATGAGCTTTTATGGCAACGAGATTAGTCGATAAGTATTTGAACCCTAGGACTAGTGTACCCCAACAAATACATAAGACTTAAATATCTAATTAAACAAACACGTGGTTGAGTCATTGAGTTAGGGTGTGGCAACCATGGTACGCATGTTCAGGATTGGTTTCAGTGGGAGCTTGGTATTTAAGCAGTCCTTGTGACTCACCTCCTCTCCACTAAAATCCTACCTAGTACGTAGCCTCGGTTCACCTTAACCAAGAGGACTTATACACGGGCTAAACCCCTAACTAAAACCCGAAAGGGACTACCGTATTTTATGGAAACCCTAGTTTTAAAAATTTCTAAATTATCCTCTTGATTTGAAAAAGTTTATTTTATAAAATTTTCTTGAAATATTTCAGATTTATAAAATTACAAAATACCCTAATTGTAAAATTACAAAATGCCATTGGTTTATGAGATTTCCAAGTACCCACAATTTTATCAAAATCTCATTACTTTATAAAATGTTCAAAACCCTAATTTGCAAAATGACTAAATACCTCGTTTTAAAAAAATTATTATGAAATTACCCCTACCCCGCAAATTACCAAATATCCCCAAGTTGCAAAATTACCAGATTTAATTTCGATTTTCAAATTTTGCAACAGCACCAATTTAGAAAACAAATTCTCAAAAAGAACCCTCAAAGTTTTGCAAATTTTGAAATATCCCTGAATTATTAAACTTTACAAATCTACCCTGGTTTATTACCAAGATACCCCCGAAATTCAAAATTTTCCAAAATACCCTCGGGAATGAAAAATTACCAGAATACCCTTATTGACAAAAACACCAAGGAACCTTGTTTCGATAAATTGCAAAAAATACCCCTATAGGACAAATTACGAAAATACCCCTGGGTAGTGGAAAACAACAACAATGAAAACTACAACATTTCTCGAATGAACGAAAGTTCATAATTGATTGATGGATGTATGAATGTAAAGACTGTGTGCATGTATGAATACGAAAGAACCACTCCTAAAATCCTTTTCATAAAATTTGGTCGTGGATAAACAAAGGAAATAAAAACTAATGCATAAAACTTTTTAATCGATTAGATCATGACGTTAGTAATGAGTTCTAGTGGACTACGAGGTAGTATCTAAGAAATGTGTTAGTTTTGTTAAGATCGAGAGTGCAAAGAAAGGCGTAGTGTGATGAGTTAGGATTGAACGATAGTGAGTAATTTCGAGACTAAATTATTTTAAGGGGTAGAACTCGTAACATCCTAAAAATGGGCCTATGCATTTTGATTTAATTATACTAAATGGCATGTCTAATGTATTATGAATGTATGGTGAACATTTTTGGAAATTTGGAAATGTTAAGTTTAAAAGAGGAAAGTGAACATTTTGGAAACTTGGAAATGTAAGGAAATGTTTTAGAAATGTTAAGTTTAAAAGAGGAAACTAACGCAAGGTGGTCTTAAGAAAATTAATAGAAGAAATTTGACACAAGAACTGCTTGGAGAAGTGGCTAGGAGGCACCACTTAAAGCCCAAGAAGTGATGCCACAATCAAGGGGAAGGAGCCTAGGTTCGAGTCGTGGGAAGCAAATAAAAGAGTTTTATTTTGCTGCAAGGAGCAAGGGAGTTGGATGGCACCAAGGCTAATTTTAGGAGTTTTATCCGCTTAAAATTTGACAAATACATAGATGATGATGGACTATTATTATTTTTTATTAAGAGATAAGAGATAAATATTGGATTAAGTTTTACTAAATTGAATGGGTGATAATTAAAGTGATAAAGTTATCAAAATAGGAGTGATGGCCAAGTAAAGGATTTTAAGTTAGTAATTTCGGCTACTAGAGGAAAAGAGAGCCATTCATCATATCTCCTTTCAACTCTTCTCTCGCCAATTTCCTAGAGCATCTCTTCTTCTTCTTTTTGTTAGCCAAAGCCGAAAACTAAAGTAAGTTTAGTCAATTCTTCATAGCTTTTGTAATCTCCATTAAAACCGAATCCATAAACTCCTCAAGATACCATCATTAGCTGATTTCTTTATACCAATCAAAAGTCAAATCAAGATCCTTCTAGCCTACATAGCCGAATATTGCTAAAGGTTCAAGCAAGGATTGCTGATCTCTAAAGTAAGGGTAAGATCTCATTCGGCCATCCTTTTTCTTTAAGATTTGCCAAAATCTAGGACTAACCCATTAATATCTTGTTGCCGAAACTTTGAAGAGATCTTTCATGATTTACTAAGTGTCGACTACAAGGAAGGAGAAATTCTTTTCCTGAAGGTACACCATAGGTCGCGTGTTCCCTAGTTATTCTATGAGTTTCGGCATTTAAAATCCACAAGGTAAGTATCTATAGCATTCGGCCAAGGCCATGTTGAGTAAATAGATGTGTTTCAGCAATATTTAAAAGCAGAAACTAATCTATTCAAGCAATCAAGTGATAGCCGATTTCAAGAAAGAAGGATACAAAGTTTTCGGCATTTGATTAGACATCAATCGGTAGCAAGGTAAGGATTTAAGGGTACTAATCCTAGTGCGATTTGGATTTATGGCCGAATGGCTCTTTACTAAGTATTAAGTGATTGATTAAATGTAGAGATTTAAGATCTAAGGCATTAGATCAAGCTTTTTGGTATTTGGATTGGAAACCTTAAGCGAATTAGGTGTGTACCCCCACACTATCTTTTAATAAGAATTATGGTTAAAATTTAATATGAGCATGTTTATAAGAATGTGAATATGGCTAAAGTACCATGCTATGGTACAAATTACTCAGGTACGTTTCCTACTCCTACTAGGATTATGTTAAATATCCGTTACGCATACACACATATGACATTGTAAGAATGTGAAATAAGAATTTGGCATGTTAATGCATGATATGTATGATATGGGGCATACGGGTTATATGAAAAGGGAAGTGAATGTGGTGACCTAAGACCACGATATCTAAATATGGTGACCTAAGACCACGATAATCGAATGTGGTGACCTAAGACCACGATATCTCGAATGTAGTGACCTAAGACCACGAATTTTATATATGATGAGCACGCCGACCGTAGCGACCGCCTTCGATGGTGTGTAGCGGATGGAGGGTTGACTTAGTAGTCCCTACTTGCAGTGTGATGGCACAGTGATGTGCAAATGGATGGCATATAGGTTTTGGGTTGGGTTGCATCATTATTTCCTATCTCGTTATATGAATATGCATGAAATATGTGAACATATGCCTAAATTGTTAAATTTTAGTGTTGGTTACACATTGAGTCTCTTTGACTCACCCTTGTGGGATTATTTTTCGTGTAACGATCAAGAATGGACCGGTCAAGAGGAGCTTAAAGGTGGCCATGCACAGCAAGGAATGTATTTAATTTGGAATTTTTATTTCATTAAGTACTTTGAATTTATTTTATTTTTTTTGGGAATTATTTGATGTAATAAGGCCATAGTAGAACTACTTTACTTTGCTTTTATTTATTAAGCTTACAAACTTTTATCTACTAAAAGATTAAGTAAATTTATTTTAAAACAAAGCCTAAACGTTTTGTCACCTAAAGTAAAGGATTCTAATAATGAAATAAACTTGTTTTCAACTCAAGCCCAACCCAAAACGATCTTTCTTCCAAATCACACAAGTTTTTCCTAAGTAAGAAAAGAATCTAAAACTGTTTACACCGGGGAACATACCAGATCCGGTCAAGGCTCGTGGGCCGGGTTTAGGGGTGTTTCAATTTGGTATCAGAGCCCAGTCTTAAACTCTCGGCCTTAGGTTTAAGGCCCAAAATGTTTTCAAAGTAAAGCCCAAAAAGAATTTTTGTGAATTAAGCAGGATTTTCTGGCATGGCCCACTAAGTCTCCGACCCGCAGTCCACCAGGTAAGTACTTATGACTTCTGAAGTGATTTGAATATGTGAAATGTATGAGCTTTTATGGCAACGTAGATTAGTCTGATAAGTATTTGAACCCTAGGACTAGTGTACCCTAATAAATACATAAGACTTAAATATCTAATTAAACAAACCTGTGGTTGAGTCGCCGAGTTAGGGTGTGGCAACCATGGTACGCATGTCTAGGATTGGTTTCAGTGGGAGCTTGGTATTTAAGTAGTCCGTGTGACTCACCTCCTCTCCACTCGAATCCTACCTGGTGCGTAGCCTCGGTTCACCTTAACCAAGAGGACTTATACACGGGCTAAACCCCTAACTAAAACCCGAAAGGGACTAGCCGTATTTTATGGAAACCCTAGTTTTAAAAATTTCTAAATTATCCTCTTGATTTGAAAAAGTTTATTTTTATAAAATTTTCTTGAAATATTTTAGATTTATAAAATTACAAAAATACTTCTAATTGTAAAATTACAAAAATGCCCTTGGTTTATGAGATTTCCAAGTACCCACAATTTTTATCAAAATCTCATTACTTTATAAAATGTTCAAAAACCCTAATTTGCAAAATGACTAAATACCCTGTTTTAAAAAAAATTATTATGAAATTACCCCTACCCTGCAAATTACCGAAATACCCCTAAGTTACAAAATTACCAGAACGACCCCTGATTTTCAAAATTTTTGCAACAGCACCAATTTGGAAAACAAATTCTCAAAAAGAACCCTCAAAGTTTTGCAAATTTTGAAATATCCCTGAATTATTAAACTTTACAAATCTACCCTGGTTTATTACCAAGATACCCCCGAAATTCAAAATTTTCCAAAATACCCTCGGGAATGAAAAATTGCCAGAATACCCTTATTGACAAAAACACCAAGGAACCTTGTTTCGATAAATTGCGAAAAATAACCCTGTAGGACAAATTACGAAAATACCCCTGGTAGTGGAAAAACAACAACAATGAAAACTACAACATTTCTCTGAATGAATGAAAGTTCATAATTGATTGATGGATGTATGAATGTAAAGACTGTGTGCATGTATGAATACGAAAGAACCACTCCTAAAATCCTTTTCATAAAATTTGCTCGTGGATAAACAGTGAAATAAAAACTAATGCATAAAACTTTTTAATCAGATTATATCGCGACGTTAGTAATGAGTTCTAGTGGACGTGGTCGAGGTAGTATCTAACAAATGTGTTAGTTTTGTTAAGATCAGAGTGCGCAGCAAAGGCGTAGTGTGATGAGTTAGGATTGAATGATAGTAAGTAATTTCGGGGACGAAATTATTTTTAAGGGGGTAGAACTGTAACATCCTAAAAATGGGCCTATGCATTTTTTATTTAATTATACGAAATGGCATGTCTTATGTATTATGAATGTACGGTGAACATTTTTGGAAACTTGGAAATGTTAAGTTTAAAAGAGGAAAGTGAACATTTTTGGAAACTTGGAAATGTAAGGAAATGTTTTAGAAATGTTAAGTTTAAAAGACGAAACTAAAACAAGGTGGTCTTAAGAAAATTAATAGAAGAAATTTGACACAAGAACGGGCTTGGAGGAGTGGCTAGGAGGCACCACTTAAAGCCCAGTAAGTGATGCCACAATCAAGGCAGAAGGAGCCTAGGTTCGAGTCACGTGGGAAGCAAATAAAAGAGTTTTATTTTGCTTTGCAAGGAGCAAGGAGTTGGACGGAACCAAGGCTAATTTTTAGGAGTTTTATCCTTTTAAAATTCGCAAATAGATAGATAATGATGGACTATTATTATTATTTTTTATTAAGAGATAAGAGATAAATATTGGATTAAGTTTTACTAAATTGAATTGGTGATAATTAAAGTGATAAAGTTATCAAAATAGGAGTGATGGCCAAGTAAAGGATTTTAAGTTAGTAATTTCTGCTACTAGAGGAAAAGGGAGCCATTCATCATATCTTCTTTCAACTCTTCTCTCTGTCAATTTCCTAGAGCATCTCTTCTTCTTCTTTTGTTAGCCAAAGTCGAAAACTAAAGTAAGCCTAAGTCAATTCTTCATAGCATTTGTAATCGCCATTAAAATCGAATCCATAAACTCCTCAAGATACCATCATTAGCCGATTTCTTTATACCAATCAAAAGCCGAAATCAAGATCCTTCTAGCCTGCATAGCCGAATATTGCTAAAGGCTCAAGCAAGGATTGCCGATCTCTAAAGTAAGGGTAAGATCTCATTCGGTTTCATCATTTTTCTTTTAAGATTTGTCAAATCTAGGACTAACCCATTAATATCTTGTTGTCGAAACTTTGAAGAGATCTTTCGGATTTACTAAGTGTCGACTACAAGGAAGGAGAAATTCTTTTCCGAAGGTACACCATAGGCCTCGTGTTCCCTAGTTATTGATGTGTTTGGGATTTAAAATCCACAAGGTAAGTATCTATAGCATTCGGCCAAGGCCATGTTGAGTAAATAGATATGTTTCATCAATATTTAAAAGCCGAAACTAATCTATTCAAGTAATCTAGTGATTGTCGATTTCAAGAAAGAAGGACACAAAGTTTTCGGTATTTGATTAGACATCAATCGGCAGCAAGGTAAGGATTTAAGTGTACTAATCCTAGTGGGATTTGGATTTATGGCCGAATGGCTCTTTACTAAGTATTAAGTGATTGATTAAATGTAGAGATTTAAGATCTAAGGCATTAGATCAAGCTTTTTGGGATTTGGATTGGAAACTTTAAGCGAATCAGGTGTGTACCCCACACTATCTTTTAATAAGAATTATGGTTAAAATTTAATATGAGCATGTTTATAAGAATGTGAATATGGCTAAAGTACCATGCTATGGTACAAAGTACTCAGGTACGTTTCCTACTCCTACTAGGATTATGTTAAATATCTGTTACGACACACATATGACATTATAAGAATGTGAAATAAGAATTTGGCATGTTAATGCATGATATGTAACACCCCAAACCCGGCCCATGAGTCCCGACCGGATCTAGTATGTCACGGAGTAAAATAATTTGAAGTAATTCTGAGTGTCCGGTGAAAACTTGTTAAAATGTGGCTAAGGTATTAAAACGGTGTTTGAAAACTCATTTGGAATTTTATAAACATGGTTGGATTGATAATCCCTTTGAAAACGTTTGATCATGTAACATTTTAAAATCGGCAAAGATATAGTTGACTTGGTTTATTTTTGTTACCCGATGGTAAAATCTTTGAAAAACTCGTAGAAGTTATTAAGTTTGAAAAAGTTACTTTTAACCGGTTCACTTAATTTTTGTAAGTTCATTTGTAGTATAGCATAAGTAAAATTAAATAACTATGTAAACATCCCAATAAAATTTAGCGGCCTTATTACAACCCAAATTAAAAAGACTTAGAAAATAAATAATATTAGCTATAACAAATAAATTGAAATCCATCGAATAAACATGGCCGCCTCGAGTCCTCTCCGGTTCCATCTCCGCGATCTACTCATCTGCAAAATAGTATGGGAAGGGGTGAGTCACCAAGACTCAGTGTGTAAATCCCCCACCCGGAAAAGTAACTCATACACAAGATATTATAAACATGCAATTATGCAACCCAACTAACCATCCATACTCCTTTACTACCCCGTGTGGTCAAAACCACTGGTGGTCAAAACCACTGGTGACTAAAGTCACAAATCAAATGATGGGGCCAACCCATCGTGTGGTCAAAACCACTGATGACCATAGGTCACAAAATATCATCATGTGGTCAAAACCATCGGTGGTACCAAACCACCGGACTTAGTCACAATTATCATCGGTGTGGTCAAAACCATCGTGACCAAGTCACAATAAACTGATGGGGCCAACCCATCTTGTGGTCAAAACCATGGCGACGATCCATAAAATCATCCCCTCCTCTCATCAATCCCACCATCATCATGCATCATGTACAACATATCATTTAACAGCATATGATGGCAAACTCAATCATATATCATAGATCACAGGTTAGGGGACTTACCCGGAAACCATGATTATGCCACAAGCTGATCACTACCAAAATTATTAACAAGGTAATAATATAGCATAGTCTACTAATAAAGTGTGTAAAGAGTTTACACACCTGTTACCACCGAAATTCCTAGATCCCGAAGATTCGATCTACGACGCTAGATTTTTGACCATATAATCGACCAACAATAGGGTTAGGGACTTTGGCCTATTCGGCCAAACTAAAAGAAATACCAAAAGCTCTTGCGGCACTCACCTTAAACGGATTTGATTTCCAAACAAATCCCGAAGCCTTAATTAGCCCCTAAATCCATGGCACACATTAGTTTTGGCATTTAAACATAAACTTTTTAACAAAAGGCCCTTGGCTGAATGTAACTTATTCACTTACCCCACTTACCGAAATCCCGAAATTATCACTTGAGTCTTCGAGATCCCTACCAAAACACCTGTTAGAATCGGCTATAGGAAATCTATGGAAAGTGGCCTATGGCCGAATAGTGTAGGTGTCTCACCTTTGAAAAATCAACACCCGATTGTCTCCAACAACGCACCTTGCTGTTAACTACAATAAAGAAATACCATCTTGTAATCTTTATGAATCATTCAGCCATCCCAAAAGAAAAGAAACAACCCGATTACTTTAAGGAAGAAAATACTACCCCAATGCCACTTGGAGAACTACAAAAGAGAAGTTGACAACCCCTAAGAGATTCGGCCAACACAAGATGGAACGGCTAGAATTTTCTCTAAAATAGGGGGTAGGTTCGGCTAAAAAGAAGTAAGAGAAGAAGATAACTTTTGAAGAATTTTGGCAAGAGAGGCTAGGGAGAATTCGGCAGCAGCAATTTGGAGAGAAAGAAAATAATTTTTATGAAATTCGGCCCCTCTCTCTAGGTGATAAACCGAATGTGGACAGCCCTCCCCCAAGGAGTCCTATAACCGGCCATCACCTCACTTTTTGGTGATAATTCCAGCTTTTAATTATCAAAAATAAAGCAAGATTATCCTACACTTTATCTCCTAGCTACCCCCTTCAAAATAAAAGAAGAATAAACTAACAATATTACTCTTTCCAGCCGAAAATTTAAAGGAAATCAAAGTCTATCTTTATCACCTTAAGAGTCCAAACTCAAACCATCACTCCCCCCCTTAACGCCAGCTTGAAAAAAAATAAAAAAACCTAATTGCAGCTCCCTTGATTCAACACTGGACCTCACCGCCAGCCCCTTCTCAACGCCCCCATGCCATTCCTCCCAATTGACTTTCATGTCATAAAACCTCACCACTCATTTATAAGACCTTCCTAGGCCGATCACCCCAAAAATAAAATGCCAAAACGCCACTCCAGCAGCTCGAACCTATGACCTGCGCCATCATCACCTCCAAGCCCAAGCCACTCCACCATCTCAACTTCCATGTCTAAACCTTACCCACAAAATTCTTTAAAGCCTTCTTAACTTAACCCTCTCTTTAACGCCCAAAAAGCCCAAAAGAAAAACACTTCCCCCTTGTAACTTCCAAGATTCGAACCTCCTCCCTTGCAACACCCTTAGACGCACCAAGCCAATTGTGCCAATTAAATCCCTGTGTCATGTTCCTTCCAAAAATTTCCTTAACCTCTTATCTCACCTAGCTCCCTTCTTTTAACACTTGAAAAGAAATTTTTAGTCCTAAGTCAGGCCTAGCTCGGGGTTAATTCTAGACCCTAAACATGCTTAGCAATCAAAATATTTATTTCTTCAAGCACACACATGGGAAATTAATTAAATTACAAACAACCCCTAATTTAGGGTGTTACATGATATGTATGATACGGGGCATATGGGTTATATGAAAAGGGGAAGTGAATGTGGTGACCTAAGACCACAATATCTGAATGTGGTGACCTAAGACCACGATATCTGAATGTGGTGACCTAAGACCACGATATCTGAATGTGGTGACCTAAGACCACGAATTTTATAAGGGCGATGAGCACGTCGACTGCAGCAACTGCCTTCAATGGTGTGTAGCGGATAGAGGGTTGACTAAGTAGTCCCCACGGTGTGCAGGATGGTACGGGTGATGTATAGCGGATGGCATATAGGTTTTGGGTTGGGTTGCATCATTATTTCCTATCTGTTATATGAATATGCATGAAATATGTGAACATATGCCTAAATTGTTAAATTTTAGTGTTGGTTACACATTGAGTCTGTTTGACTCACCCTTGTGGGATTATTTTTCGTAACGATCAAGAATGGACCGGTCGCCAGGAGCTTAAAGGTGGCCATGCACAAGAAGGAATTTATTTAATTTGGAATTTTTATTTCATTAAGTACTTTGAATTTATTTTATTTTTTTGGGGAATTATTTGATGTAATAAGGCCATAGTAGAACTACTTTACTTTGCTTTTATTTATTAAGCTTGCAAACTTATTTATTAAGCTTGCAAACTTTTATCTACTAAAAGATTAAGTAAATTTATTTTAAAACAAAGCCTAAACGTTTTGTCACCTAAAGTAAAGGATTTTAATAATGAAATAAACTTGTTTTCAACTCAAGCCCAACCCAAAACGATCTTTCTTCCAAATCACACAAGTTTTTCCTAAGTAAGAAAAGAATTTGAAACGATTTACACCGGGAACATACCAGATCTGGTCAAGGCTCGTGGGCGGGTTTGGGCGTTTCAGCTGGGGATCACCTACAAGGTTAAAGCAAAGGGGTGAGTTACGAGAACTTAGTGTGTAATCCCCTAATCGGTCATTAACTAGGCCCGAGCCCATACAGAAGCAGACTGGGCAGAGGCCTTATTCGGTAACAATCTGGGCCTTAGCCCTATAATCATGATAATGCAGATAATGTAGTGTAATGTAATGTAATGTAACCCAACCTAATAGTCCATCCGCTACACTCTACCCGTACCAGCCCTACACTCCATGTGGGAACGAAGTCAACCCACCCAACCCTACACTCCAAGAATGCAGTGAGCTGCCAGTATAAACATATGCGGCTCTTAAGCCTTTAATAGCGGTATTATATTGGCATAGAGCCATCAGTAACTATATTATATTTGGCACATAGCCATAAGCGACGATAATATAATTAGCACACAGCCTTAGTTAAATATGATCGACATAGAGTCATCGATATCTGTTAGGCACATAGACCTCAGCGGCGGTAATATAATTGGCACACAGCCTTAATCAAGATGGCATATAGCCAAGCTCACCAATAATGCAGCCAAGCTGCTAATAACAGTATATGTTGCTGAGCCACTGAATCAGTATATGTGGCAAAGCCACAAAATCAGTAAAATGTGGCATAGCCACCAGTATAGTACTTCCTCCAGAAGCATAACCCAACCCAATGAAGTATGCCGTGTATGTCATGCTCAATCATTACACATGTATACAAAATGGCCATGCTTAGTAACCGTCATTTCAACACACATTAACAACGAATCAGACACATGCTCGGTTAAACCACAGTCATACAATCATAGTCAAATCATGGCACCAAAATCTGTATTTTTCCCTCAGGGGAAAATAGTAAATTTACCCTATAAGGGTATTCCGGTAATCCTACCCTACAGGGGTAATTCGGTAATTCTACTCATAGCTAATCCATGTATGCAGTCAATCTCAAACATAACCAATCATAAAATTAACACATACAACACTAGTACTACCACGAGGGTACAACGATCATTTAATCAGTTAGGGGTAAAACGATCATTTTACCACTTAAGGGCATCTCAATAATTTTACCCATCGAGGGTATTTCGATAACTTTACACACTAGGGTATTTCGGTATTTTTGTAAAACAGGGATATTTTGGTAGTTTTGCAAACCAGGGGTATTTTAGTAATTTCGTAAACCAGGGTATTTTGGTAATTTCGCAAACCAGGGGTATTTTTCTAATTTCAAAACTAGGTATTTCGGTAATTTTACAAACCAGGGGTATTTCAATAATTTCACAAATTAGGGGTATTTTAGTAATTTTACAAACTAGGGGTGTTTCAGTAATTTCACAAACTAGGGGTATTTTGGTAATTTTGCAAACCAGGGGTATTTCGATAATTTCACAAACCAGGGGTATTTCGATAATTTTGTAAACTAGGGATATTTCGATAATTTCGTAAACCAAGGTATTCTGAACAGAGATAACGATGTGAATGGGCCTAATGCCCATTCTCGGCCTAAACAACATCAACCCATAAGAATACTCATGATGGCCTCAACTATCGCGTTGAAGCTCCCACACATGCGCTCGCACGCTCGTGTGGCTACCATCACTATGTGACCAGCTTTTTGGCATTTGCCGCTCTATAGCTAGAGTAGGGCGAAATAGACACTTGATAGGAGTCTGAAGCTAATCCGCGCTTCGAATGCTCCTATTCCTAAATGCCAACCAAGGTATGCTTCCTCTCCTCATAGACAGCTCCATATATAGCAAGCTTCTCACTTTCCCTCTTGCTAGCTTTTCGATGTGGGATCCCTTCTTCAGTAGAGTTTAAATCCAACACAAACTCTGGCCGTCCAATCCATAAAATAAATACTCCCTTGCTTGTCATGAGATTCGAACCCAGGCTCCCTTGCACCCTTAATGATGCATTGCCACTAGACCACTCACTTCCTTGTGTCTAACATCATGCGCACTAAATATAAATCTATGGGCCAAAGTCCAAGTTAACTTAAAAATAAATCAAAAAGAAATGCCAGTGCCAAGGCTTGAACCATGGACCCCTTGCTTCTTTATGGCATCACCTTATTGTCTCTTATGTAGCGTCACTTTGCCACTACACCACAAGCTCTTTTTATGTCATTTTTCTCAACATTTTATTCTTAAAGCCTACTTACTAACTCCCAGGGTTTTATTCATCTAAAACCAAAATTTTTCTAAAGCCCAAGTTTGATCCTGGGACTTCATAGAAGCCCCCTAACCTTCCAAAATCACTCACCTAATAGGTCCAACTTGCAGTAATATCATTCTCTCATTCTCAAAAAATTTTAAATGCTCTCACACCCAAGGCCCAATGGGCCCAATTCTACTAGGCCCAAATTCAGGTCGTTGCATATGTGTCCTTCCCGTGGTTGAACCTAACTGTACCCAACGGTCACCAAGCAGCCCCATGTGCTAAGGCCGTGTACTCTTAGGCCATATACTGACTTTTTCACTCAGCTGTTAGGCACGCCCGTGTACCATGACCGTGTGCTCATAAGCTAGCTACTGACTTATGCTCACGACTAGTTGACATGCCCGTGCCAAGGCCGTGTGCTATTAAGCTATATGCTGTCATTCACCCACGGTCATTAGGCACACCCGTGTGCCACAACTGTGTGACAAAATAGGCCATTTGCAAGGCCAATTTGCCACCCACAAAGGTTAATCTCCACAAGTACATTAAAGCATGATTACACACATAATTTGGAAACCAATTTCATGTCAAAAGATCAACATATCATTTCATACAATCTCATTTACAACCATGTTAGCAATAGACTAATTTACACCACTTGAGCACATTCTAAGCCAATATGATTCATTTCCAATTTCTCCATTTCATACTAGCATCATACCAACACAAAGTTACAATTCATAAATCATTTTCTTTACTCATAAACCTTACCAAAAGATGCATCATATATCAAAGCCTTTCATGCTAAAAATTAACACATATCTAGCCACATCACATTGCTATTTATACAACTCAAACATGATTCAAATAACTAGCCTATACATGCCATATTTCAACTATGTACATCTTTCCAAAAGTACGCAAAATAGATTGTCGATAGTGTGATTTAGATGCTGACGATCCCTAGATCCGAGCTACCTTTACTGACACTGTAAAACAGAGAAACATTCACATAGTAAGCTTTCAAAAGCTTAGTAAGTTCATAACAAAATACATTAAATCAAAATATATCATCACATAAATTATTTCATAATCTAATATCTCATAACATCCAAAGCTAGTATTTTCCATTAACCTCTCATAAAATCATTCATAATTTCATCAACCACATATGTTCTGAACGTACCTTAGCCAATACTTAGTTGTTAAACACTTATGCTACTCAATACTCACGGTTCATTTCGATCAACATTCATCCCTTCTTCGGTTCATTCGCACACTTAGTGCCTAAATAGTTAGTCGAAGCTTAATTAACATCACACACTTACTAAATTCATATCAAACCGATCTTGAATCGATATCGCACACACAGTGCCAACTACAAAGCCAAAGCTTATATTACTTCGTACACACAATGCTATTTATCTCGGTCACATTTCTGAATACGCACACTTAGTGCCACTTAACTCAATCTATCACATAGCATTTACATTTTATTATTATCATACCATTCATTTCATAACATTAAACATAGCTAAATACACGTATTATGTCGAACTTACCTCGGACATCGAACTATCAAAATGGTCAATTAATCGAGCACTTTACCTTTACCTCGATCTCGATCTGAACCTCTCCTTTCTTGGTCTATACACATTCAAATTCAATCCATTCAATCACTAATTCATTCAATTTAGCCCACACACACACACATTTAGGGCATTTTACAAAATAACCATCATATTTTTACATTTTGACACTTTAGTCCCTATTTCACAAAATCATCAAATACACAAAATTTCAAAACACATATGCTTAGCTGAATTCTCTCTATGTCCATAGAAGTCCACATATTTCATTTATTTCAAATTTTAGTCCCTCAAAATAATTTTTTCACAATTTAGTCCAAATTACTCAATTTCATCAAAAATCCAAAGACAACACATGTTAATCATTTACCTATCTTTCATATTTCATCAACAACTATCACAAAGCTCAACCATTCATCAATGGAATAACTCAAAATCACCATCAATTTCTAAAATCAAAGTATGGGTTTGAAAGAACACGAAGCAACGGTCACAAAAACGTAAAAATTATCAAAAACCGAGCTCAAACATATCTTGAATCAAGTTTAACAATGGCCGAATGCTTCAAGCTCTATTTATTTCTTTTTCTTCTTCACATTCGGCTAAGAAAAGATCATAATGGTCATATTTATTTATTTTATTATTATTATTATTATTATTATTACACATTTTACTCTTTTTCCCTTTTATTAAACATATAAAACAACTATATATTAAGGATAATTTTTCATTTAGCCATCCACTATCCTTAATAATGGCTTAATTTCCTCTTAAGGCCATCCTATTATGAAGACAACAACACTTAGGTACTTATAATTCAGCACATAGCTTTGACTCTTTACGCGATTAAGTCCTTTCTCCTAATTCGGCATACAATCAATAAAATTATCACACAGAATTTTCATACAGAATATGTCACATAAAATCAACACCAAAGATGACATTAAAATATTATTTTGACCTCAGATTTATGGTCTCAAAACCACTGTTCTGACTAACGTCTTAACCGAGCTGTTACAGAGCTGGTTGTTTATGCAACTGCTCTACAACACTATACTTACTGTGCTTCAAAAACTTCATGAATTCCTTGACCTCCTCCTCTTTTACTGGCTCATTAATAAACGGCTCAGGTCTGGATGCTTTTTCTTTCTTTTGCTCCATCATTAGGGTTTTTTCTTTTTAGGGTTCAGCTCGGGCATTGATTAGATCATAGTGCCTTCCACTGCACGTATAAAAACCTACATCTTGATCTTCTTTTGAAGTGTTGGCTAAGTTCTCCCTTCCTGGGATTGACACGTTACAATCACAATTCCAAGTGACCCTTTTACTACCCTGATAAGAGAAGATCACCGATTTTTGAATTATGATCTTTGGTGCCGCTTGTACTCCAACTTTATTATTTTTAGGCCGTGAAATGTTGACCACGGGACGATTGACTTTTGGGACCTTCGTTGTGGATTCTGACGCACATATGGTTCCTTCTTCTTTGGCTTCCTCACAGAATTCTATCCCTTTATTGTCCATCAGATCTTGTACCAAGGCTCTGAATTCTGTGCATTCTTGGATCTTGTGTCCCTCTTTATGATGGAACTTACAGTAGTTCCTCGAATTTTCACAACTCCCTCCAGAATTCAAAATGCTCAACCCCCTTTTTACCATTTCTATGCAGACCCGTTTCAAGGGAGTTTTTATTTCTGCAATATTAGTCTTGATTCTTCTCATGTGATTGGGTAAGATTCTCGGCACTAGGCACATCAACAAATTTCACAATGCCCATTTTAATAATGTAACAGCCCAAACCCGGCCCAATCGTTAGGACCGAATATGGGTCGTTACTAAGAAGAATTTTTTGAAACCCATTTTCTAAATCCACTTAGGTTTTGTTGAAAACTTCTCATTTTAAGTTATCTTGCTGAAATTATAATTAGTCCAGTTTGAACATTTAATTAAGTCAAGTTGTTACACAAATTTTCAGATGTGCCCGATGACAGGATAAAACATTTTCCGTGTTAATTTTATAAAACGCGTGATTCAAATTTTAAAGTACAATTAAAAATATC
Organism: Gossypium rotundifolium; assembly: GCA_025506655.1. Taxonomy (NCBI): domain Eukaryota; kingdom Viridiplantae; phylum Streptophyta; class Magnoliopsida; order Malvales; family Malvaceae; genus Gossypium; species Gossypium rotundifolium. The sequence continues at coordinate 95,940,333 of CP106724.1, read as the reverse complement.
CAACATAAAAAAAAACCAAAGTAAAGTAATATGAGGCCTTATTACAACCAAAATAAAACAACCCAATAACCGAATTTAAAATAACAAGAATTAAAGTCCACTAAATTTTAAGTCCACCGCATGGCCTCCTCAAGTCCCTCCGGCTCCATGTCCGCGATCTAAGCATCACCTGAAAAATTAATGGAGAAGGTGAGTCACCAAGACTCAGTATGTAACCCTTCCCCCGTTTTAAAAAAAATATTTTTCATACACAGCATATAATAATCAATATGCAAAATGATGTGTACCCAACCTAGCCAACCATACGCCACTGTCTACCCCGTTGTGGTACCAAACCACTGGTGGTGCCAAACCACTGGTGACATCTAGTCACAATGTGTTACCAAAACACTGGTGTCCGTAGACACAAATCGGGTGATGGGGCCAACCCATCGTGTGATACCAAATCACTGGCAGACGATCCCATATCTCAAGTGGGGCCAACCCACGGTGGTATTAACCACAGGGACAAGTCGCTATTGAGGTACCAAACCTCTGGAGGTACCAAACCTCTGGTGACATATAGTCACGGTGTGCTACCAAAGCACTGGTGCCCGTCGGCACAATATCACTGCCCCCTCCACTCATCAATCCCACAACAGATAAACATACATATATTTCATGCCATCACATTCTTAAATTTCATGTGTCAACACATCATGCTTACCAAAAGCATTAATAATAATAAATCACATTACAGGTACTTACCTGAATCACCACTAATACCGATTTGGTATTCATTCCAATGCTACATTCATAAAAGATGAGCATTCACAAAGTTAAGCATATTTAATATATTATATAGTGTGTATGTACACACCTGTTACCACGATAGTCTTAAATCTCAAGATAATCAATCTACCACCCTCCAAGTCCTTGCCCTATATTCGGTCAACTATCAAGGTTAGTAATATGGGCCATTCGCCAAATCAATTAATTTGAGAGGATTCTTGTGAACCCGAACCTTACCTTTATCTTTTGGTTCCTAATCACAACACTCAATTCCGATTACGCTCGCCAACCACCATCGATCAGTAAATAATACCAATAGCCTTCGGCTTTTAATCATTAACTGACTTACTAGAATAGCACTCTATTTACCATACATCCTTACCCCCTACTTACCAATCGATTGACTCAGAATGGAAGATCCGCCTTTCCGCTTTGAGATCCGGAGTTCCCAGAAAGAAATCGGTTTCACAAGGGTGTTAATACACTATTGAAATCAGACTTACCCCCCTTATGGATGTCGACGGGGACACGTAGAGAAGGGAAGAAGAAAAAGTATTGGCTAATACTTCTTACCTCGACTTCAATCGGATGTAGGAGAAATCCGAAACCACTATACTATTCTACCAAGTAGAGAAAAGAGAAGGAATTTGAGACTTGATAGGTATTAGATTGGCTAGGGGTGGTTTAAAACAAGGCTGATTTTTATGAGAAAAGAAAGGAGAAAGGCAAATAGGGAAGTGGTGATTCTACTAGTAGGAAGAAAAGGAGAAGGAATTGAGGAGGGAATTGCAATGGGAGATGCTAGGAGGTTTTACCTAGGTTTTGGAGAGGATGTAAAAGAAAGAAAAATAAAAGATGAGAGGGTTTAAAGGTTCTGCTAGCAAACTTGGAAAAAAGAAAACAAGTGATCACTTAAGTGCTTATATAAGCATTCTAACCCCCTAGTGTCCTTGTCCACCTCTTCTCCCAAGAGTCCAACATCCATAAATTTTCCTTGAATCACTCCTAGCCCTTGTTTAATTAAATTCAAAATAATTTGAATTAATCCCAAGTAAATCAACTAATATCTCCTTTATCACCCTTTTATTTTGTTTATCAAAATGAATTAATATCATCCTAATTATCCTTGGAAATTAATATTAAATAAAATCCTTAATTATCTCATAAAATAAAGAGTTTAAAGAGAGAAGAAACTCTCCTTCCTATGTCGCCCAACATAGTGCCAAAAGAGGATTTCATGACTCGAACACAAGCTCTCCTTGCTCCCTTGGTGGCGTCACATGTAGCTCTCAAGTGGGCTTGCTTTGCCACTTGGTCTAAGCTCATTTTATGTCCAAATTATCCCCATTTATTCTTATAACACCCTCTTGCCAAGGCTCCCTACCTTAAAAGTTAAAACTAAAATTTCCTACCAAATCGAGCCAACACAAAGCCTTGTTGATCATTATTATTCCATAAATAATACCTCGGATCTTTACATAAGAAAAATAATTAAATTCCAAATAACCCCATTTTGGGATGTTACGATTCTACCCCTTAAAATAAATTTCGTCCAAATTACATAACTAAAATAGATGAGGGTATTGCCGCCAGATCATATCCTCAGTTCCCACGTAGCTTCCTCAAAGACCATGATTCCGCCATAGCACTTTCACTAAGGGCATCGACTTCCTCACGAGAACCTTTATATCTCTATCCAAGATCCGAGCAGGTTCTTCCTCAAAAGATAAGTCGCGTTAACTTCGATTTCATCACGGCACCACATGTGATGGATCGACCGACACCGTCTCAAAGATTGATACGTGAAAGACGTCATGAATTTGACTTAACTCATCGGCGATTCGGTGATAAGCTACCGGTCCTACTCGCTTAGTAATCAGATATGGGCCAATGAATCTTGGGCTTAGCTTCCTTTTCGCCCAAATCTTAGTACCTTCTTCCAAGGCGACACCTTTAGAAAGACCTTGTCTCCTACAAAGATACTCCATTTCCTTGCGCTTGAGATCGGCATAAGACTTACGCTTATCCGATGCTTCCTTAAGACGAGACCGAATCACCTTGACTTTGTCTTCGCCTCGCTACCATTTCGGGCCCAACACTTGTCGCTCACCCAACTCCGTCCAACATGTCGGGTTCGCATTTCCGCCCATACAAGGCTTCAGATGGTGCCATCTCAATACTTGCTTGGTAGCTATTGTTGTAGGCGAACTCAGCTAGAGGTAAGAATTCTCCCAACTACCTCGAATTCCAAGACACAACCCTCAAAGATATCTTCTAAGATCAGATGACCCTTTTCGACCGCTTCCGTCCGTTCGAGGATGGAAAGCGGTTTGAATCCAACCGCTGCACTCCAACGCTTGATGTAACGCTTCCAAAACCTCGAGGTGAACCTTGGGTCCCTATCTCGAGATAAGCGACACGGTACACCATGCAATCGACTATCTCGCCACATACAACTTTGCTAGCTTCGGAGTGAGTAGTCCATTCTCACCGGTATGAAGTGAGTGATTTAGTCGACGGTCTCGATAACCCAAACCGCATTTTTCTTCTTTGGGCGTAAGGGGTAGACCATCGACGAAATCCATAGTGATCCGCCCCACTTCCATTGAGGGATCTTTACCGGTTGAAGTAACCCGATGGTAATCGGTGTTCACCTTAACCCGCCGACACGCCAAACACTTCCCTACAATTCCGTTATCTCACGCTTCAACCCGCCACCGTAATCGCTTCAGAGATCTCCATACATCTTGCTTCCTCCCGGATGCATAGCGTATGGGTCGCTATGAGCATCCGGAGAATTTTCTGCCTCAACTCCATATCTTTTGGCATACAAGGCCGTCCCTGAAAACATAGCACACCGTCACCAGTCACACTATACCCCTCTACACCACCATTCTGGACTTGCATTCTCTTCGCATTTAGCCCTTCATCCATTATCTGTTTGCTTTTAATCTCCTCGATCCATGTTGGCTTAACATGAAGTTCTGCCAAAAGGCTTCCATCGTCATATAGGCTCAACTGAGCGAACATTGCTCTTAAATCCGCCACGACCTTGGCTCAAGCGCGTACCACCACGTTAGCCTTACCGGATGATATTCGATGGAGCGATCGTAGTCCTTTAACACTCAATCCATCGGCCATTGTCTCGATTCGAGATCCTTCGTAGCCGGAAGATACCTCGGACTTTTGTGGTCCGTGTAAATTCATGACTTCTCCCCATAAAGATAATGTCTCCATACTTTTAGGCGAAGACGATTGCGGCTAACTCCTGTGTCATGAGTTGGATAGTTAACCTCATGCGGCCTTAGGCGGGGACGATAGGCTACTACCTTCCCATCTCAGATCAGACACACCCCAAACCGGTGTGAGATGCATCACAATAGATCGTGAATAATTTCCCTGCCTCGGGTTGTACTAAAACCGGAGCTTCTGTCAAAATTTTCCTTAGCTTATCAAAGCTTCCTTGCTGCTTTTCCGACCATACAAACGGAACACCTTTCCTTAGCAACTTGGTTAACGGTGCTGCGATCAGAGAGAACCCTTCCACAAATCTTCGGTAATACCCTGCTAACCCCAGAAAACTTCGTATCTCTGCCACCGACTTAGGCGGTTTCCACTCCAATACCGCTTCAATCTTGCGGGGATCCACTCTAATCCCTTCCGCTGACACCACGTGACCTAAGAAAGCCACCTCCCTCAGCCAAAATTCGCACTTACTGAATTTGGCATACAACTGTTTTTCCCTCAATACTTGCAAGACTATCCGCAAATGCTTGTCGTGCTCCTCCTCCGTCTTTGAGTAGACCGATATGTCGTCTATGAACACCACGACGAATTGGTCTAGGTACTGCTGAAATACTCTATTCATTAAATCCATGAACGCCGCCGGTGCATTGGTCAAACCGAATGGCATCACTAGAAACTCGTAATGCCCATACCGAGTTCGAAACGCCGTTTTGTGAACATCGGCCCCCTTCACCTTAAGTTGATGGTAACCCGACCTAAGGTCTATCTTCGAAAACACCGACGCTCCCTTCAATTGGTCAAACAAGTCATCGATCCGAGGCAATGGGTACTTGTTTTTGATCGTTAACTTGTTTAACTGACGGTAATCGATGCACATTCGCATAGAACCGCCCTTCTTCTTGACAAACAACACAGCGCCCCACGGAGATATGCTAGGTCGAATAAACCCTTTATCCAAGAGCTCCGAATTTGAGCCTTCACCCACCAATTCCTTTGGTGCCATTCGGTAAGGTGCTATAGACACGGTGCCGTTCCAGGGTAGCACGCCTATACGAATTCGACTTCCGATCCGGAGGTAGACCGGAAGTTCTTCGGGAACACATCAAGAAATTCCCCAACCGTTCGGACCTTTCCAATCGCGACTCCTTAGCTTCCAAAGCACAAATTCGAACCAAATACGCCTTACAACCCTTCTTAACCATCTTTTCCGCCTTCAAGGTAGACACCACATTGATAGGTAATTCCTTCTATCACCTATCATAACCACTTCACCATTCTCGGTGTCTTAGAACCATGCGCTTAGCGCAATCCAAATTTGCTCGATACTTAGCCACCAATCCATTCCAAGGATCAAATCGAACTCCCGAATGGTAGTTCCATCGATCGACCGAATCGACCCTTGGAGTTCTAGGGGTACGTCCCTAAAAAGTTTGTCTACCACTACAGAGTGACCTAAAGGACTCACTACAGTCATCTCCCTAGCAGCAGTCTCAGAGTCTAGGTTCAAAGTCTCTACCACCCTACTAGCAATGTACGAGTGCGTTGAACCCACATCAATTAATGCATAATAAGGGAGACCAAAAATCAGAAACGTACCGGTTATGACATCCGGTGCGTCACCCTCCTCATGACGCCTTGCAGATAGACTAAGCCAGTCGCCTAGCCTCGTGTTGCTGAACCTCGCCTGAGTTCCTCGACCTCGATTAGGACCATTGCTTCCTCCGCCATTACCACGACCCTCTGCGGTCCCACATTTACCCCGAGTACGGTTCGCCTCAGTCGATTCCGAGCTCGCTTTGGGGACAATCTACGACCCGATGTTCTAAAGATCCACACTCAAACATCCTCTATCACCGGTCGAACATCCTCCCCAATGGGACTTCCCGCGATTGCCTTGGCGAGGCCTCGATTATTAGCTACGGGCCTTGCTTTGCCGACGGCCCATTTCGCCTAGCCTTCTTCTCGATCATTACCATCGGATCCGGTGACCCAAATCCTCTCTTCCGATTATTTCTACTATAATTCGCCTCACGACCTCCTTGATCCCTCGGCTACCTTAGCCTTTTCCACAAGAGATGAAAACTCACGGACTTCTTTCATGGCGCAATCAAGAACCTCAAATCATCTGAGTCCGTCCTCAAAGCGGACACACGGCGCTCGTGTTCAAGTGGCTACGATTCCTCCGCATACCTACTCACCTTTAAAACTCCGCCTCATACTGGCCACGGACTTAGTTCCTTGCACTAGACCTGAAAAAGCCTTCCTCTCGCGTCGCTGTAGTGTGGTGCCCACATACTTCTTCCGAAAGGCGTTTTAAAGTAGTCCCATCGTAAGATCATCATTTGTGGCTCCATCCCAACCGTCACCACCACTGCACGCTTCATCCTTTAGAAGCGACATCGCCTTTCACTTTTCCTCCTCGGTCGGTCAAGTTCATCCATTACCCTTTTCAGAGATTCCAACCAATACTGCTACACTGGGTGCCACTCGACACACCGGAACACCTCAATTGTTGGACGAATCCGCTCGGAACGATTTCGAGCTCCTAAATTTCCACCAGCCCGACCACTAATTCAAGGACTCGCAATACCGCCATGAGCATCGCCTCCTCCCGTCTCGATCTCGCTCCCTGCTCCAAAAGTGGAGGTGGTGGTGGCGGTGGTACATCGTTTTAACCTTGTCCCGACTGACGGGTTCGAGACATCATCATCCTACCCTACTGGCGTCCACGGCGTCCACGTCCTCTAGAACTCATTCTATCTACTTGCGCTTTTAATCTGATTAAGAAAATTTTTATGCGTTAGCATTTGTTCCACTTTATTACTCGCGAAGAAATTTTATGGATAAAGTTTAATCAGAGATTCTTTCGTGCAAACAAGGTTTCAGTCTTCTATCCTAGTTCACACAAAGAAGTTCTTGCATCCATTCCCTAATGCTTTCCATACCTATTCACTCTTGGACATTTCGCCCATTTCTAACCTGAGGGTATTTTCGTCATTTTCCTCACAGGGTATTTTAAGTAATAAAAGAAAATTTAAAACTTTAGTAGAGTAGATTGTTTGAAGTTCCCAAAACTGGAGGGTATTATTGAAAATTGACAAGATTTGAAGTTATGGCATTATTTCGAAAACCAGGGGTATTTTGGTAATTTGGTCCTCCAAGGGTAATTTTGTAATTTTGTAAATCAAGGATGTTTTAACCATTGTAAAACTCTGAGGGTCCCTTTTGAAAATTTTTTTTTTTCTTAAAACGGTGATGTTGCAAAAATTTTGTACTCAGGGGCATTTTGGTAATTTTATAAGTTGAGGGCGTTTTCGTAATTTTCCCAAAACCAAATATTTTGCTGATGATGTCCAAGGCTAAGTTGTTGAATAATTAAAGAATAGTTAAAATTTTTGGACAAAATCATTGATTTGATATTTTATGGACCAAGGGTATTTTAGTAATTTTACCCCTAAGGGTATTTTCGTAATTTTCCACTAATAGAACCTTTCGAGGAAAACGTTGTAAAAAGAGTTGTTCTTACTTTTGTAGGGTGATTTGAAAAGTTTAAAAACCAAGTGTTGTTGTTTCATCATTTTCTTTCGAAAATCAAGGCTAATTCCCTTTCGGGTTTTAGTCATTATGTTTGGCCTATGACCGAGCCCTCTTGGTCAGGGTGAACCTAAGCTACGCACCCGGCAGGTTTCATGTGGAGAGGAGGTGAGTCACACGGACTGCTTAAATACCAAGCTCCCACCGAACCTTTCTAGACATGCGCACAAAGGTTACCACACCATCGAGCCCTCCAGGTTGGGTGAACCCAAGCTACGCACTGTAGGATACTGCGAAGAGGTGGTGAGTCACTGACCGCTTAAATACCAGGCTCTTCCTGGTTCCAATCCTAGACATGCGTCTGAGGGGTTACCACACCCTAGCTCGATGACCAAGTCGTAGGTTGGTTTAGTTCTTTAAGTCTTATGTTACATTTGTGTGTTTGAGTAATCTAATCCTAGGGTTCAAATTCCTATAAGTCTATCTCGTTCCATGCTTCCTACCCTTCTCTGAATATAATTCACAAAGAAGTTTGAGGTACTTACAGGCGGATCGGTCTTGGAGACTTGGGCCATGCCGCTTTAAAACCCAAAATCAATTAATAAGGCCTACTAAAACATTTTTGGGCCTTGGGCCCCACAAATGAAGTTTTGAGCTGGCTCGATACCAATTTGTAATACCAAACCCGCCCAATCGTTAGGACCGAATATGGGTCGTTACTAAGAAGAACTTTTGAAACCCATTTTCTAAATCCACTTAGGTTTTGTTGAAAACTTCTCATTTTAAGTTATCTTCTTTGAAATTATAATTAGTCCGGTTTGAACATTTAATTAAGTCAAGTTGTTACACAAATTTTCAGATGTGCCCGATGACAGGATAAAACATTTTCCGTGTTAATTTTATAAAACGCGTGATTCAAATTTTAAAGTACAATTAAAAATATCCAACATAAAAAAAAACCAAAGTAAAGTAATATGAGGCCTTATTACAACCAAAATAAAACAACCCAATAACCGAATTTAAAATAACAAGAATTAAAGTCCACTAAATTTTAAGTCCACCGCATGGCCTCCTCAAGTCCCTCCACTCCATGTCCGCGATCTAAGCATCACTGAAAAATTAATGGAGAAGGTGAGTCACCAAGACTCGAGATGTAACCCTTCCCGTTTTAAAAAAATATTTTTCATACGACATATAATAATCAATATGCAAAATGATGTGTACCCAACCTAGCCAACCATACGCCACTTTGTCTACCCTGTTGTGGTACCAAACCCTTGGTGGTGCCAAACCACTTGGTGACATCTAGTCACAATGTGTTACCAAAACAACGGTGTCGTAGACACAAATCGGGTGATGGGGCCAACCCATCGTGTGATACCAAATCACCGCGGGCGATCCCATATCTCAAGTGGGGCCAACCCACGGTGGTATTAACCACGAGGACAAGTCGCTATTGAGGTACCAAACCTCTGGAGGTACCAAACCTCCGGTGACATATAGTCACGGTGTGCTACCAAAGCACCGGTGCCCGTCGGCACAATATCACGCCCCTCCACTCATCAATCCCACAGCAGATAAACATACATATATTTCATGCCATCACATTCTTAAATTTCATGTGTCAACACATCATGCTTACCAAAAGCATTAATAATAATAAATCACATTACAGTGCTTACGAATCACCACTAATACCGATTTGGTATTCATTCCAATGCTACATTCATAAAAGATGAGCATTCACAAAGTTAAGCATATTTAATATATTATATAGTGTGTATGTACACACTGTTACCACGATAGTCTTAAATCCAGAAGATAATCAATCGGCCACCTCCAAGTCCTTGCCCCTATATTTGGTCAACTATCAAGGTTAGTAATATGGGCCATTCGCCAAATCAATTAATTTGAGAGGATTCCTTGTGAACCCGAACCTTACCTTTATCTTTTCGGTTCCTAATCACAAGACTCAATTCAGATTACGCTCGCCAACCACCATCGATCATAAATAATACCAATAGCCTTGACTTTTAATCATTAATCGACTTACTAGAATAGCACTCTATTTACCATACATCCTTACCCCCTACTTACCAATCGATTGACTCAGGAATGGAAGATCCGTCTTCCTGCTTTGAGATCCCGGAGTTCCCTAGAAAGAAATCGGTTTCACAAGGGTGTTAATACACTATTGAAATCGGCACTTACCCCCCCCTTATGGATGTCGACAGGGACACAGAATAGAAGGGAAGAAGAAAAAGTATTCGGCTAATACTTCTTACCTCAGCTTCAATCGGATGTAGGAGAAATCCCGAAACCACTATACTATTGACCAAGTAGAGAAAAGAGAAGGAATTTGACACTTGATAGGTATTAGATTGACTAGGGGTGGTTTAAAACAAGGCTGATTTTTATGAGAAAAGAAAGGAGAAAGGCAAATAGGGAAGTGGTGATTGGCTAGTAGGAAGAAAAGGAGAAGGAATTGAGGAGGGAATTCGGCAATGGGAGATGCTAGGAGGGTTTGACCTAGGTTTTGGAGAGGATGTAAAAGAAAGAAAAATAAAAGATGAGAGGGTTTAAAGGTTGGCTAGCAAACTTGGAAAAAAAGAAAACAAGTGATCACTTAAGTGCTTATATAAGCATTCGGCACCCCCTAGTGTCCTTGCAGTCCACCTCTTCTCCCAAGAGTCCAACATCCATAAATTTTCCTTGAATCACTCCTAGCCCTTGTTTAATTAAATTCAAAATAATTTGAATTAATCCCAAGTAAATCAACTAATATCTCCTTTATCACCCTTTTATTTTGTTTATCAAAATGAATTAATATCATCCTAATTATCCTTGAAATTAATATTAAATAAAATCCTTAATTATCTCATAAAATAAAGAGTTTAAAGAGAAGAAACTCTCCTTCCTATCTTAGTCCAACATAGTGCCAAAAGAGGATTTCATGACTCGAACACAAGCTCTCCTTGCTCCCTTGGTGGCGTCACATGTAGCTCTCAAGTGGGCTTGCTTTGCCACTTGGTCTAAGCTCATTTTATGTCCAAATTATCCCCATTTATTCTTATAACACCCTCTTGCCAAGGCTCCCTACCTTAAAAGTTAAAACTAAAATTTCCTACCAAATCGAGCCAACACAAAGCCTTAAGTTGATCATTATTATTCCATAAATAATACCTCAGCAGTCTTTACATAAGAAAAATAATTAAATTCCAAATAACCCCATTTTTGGGATGTTACAAATAAGTCTTTCAACTACTTTCTTAAAGGCAGTGCAGTTTTCTATTGAATGCCCCGAAATTCCTACATGGTAATCACATTGAGCGTTTGCATTATACCATTTGGGATATAGGGGTTGTAATGGTTTTAGGTAAAAGGGGGACACCACGTGTGCGTCAAATAGGCTCTAATATAGCTCTCGGTACATCATTGGGATAGGAGTGAATTGAAGCCTTTCTGTATTCATCCTTTGGCTGGGTTCCTGCCTTGGAGGGGTTTGAAGGCTACTGGTTGTCGTCCTTGGTAGGCCAACGGTAATTTTCTTTGAGTAGCCCTTACTGTATACTCCCACATTATTTACCCATTTTTTTCTCGAGGCCGATCTTTTAGTGCTTTCCCCCGCATCTATCTTATCACTTCTCACAGTGTTTTCGATCATTTCATCAGACATCACTATGTCCGAGAAAATCTTCGTGGCGCTGCCCAACATATGGTTGATAAATAGGGCTTTCAAGGTGTTGATGAAAAGCATCGTAGTTTCTTTCTCCAGAAGTGGATTTGCGTAGCCACCTCTCTTCACCTTTGGGCGTATTGCCTGAAAACTTAATTATGCTTCTTCTCCATATTTTGTAGTGTAATCCTATTGGGTGTCATGTCCGTTACATGATTGTACTACTTCCTAAAATCTTGTGCTAAGTGTTTCCATGAATTGACTTGGGCACGACTCAACTGATTGTACCATTTGGTTGTTGACCCGATTAGACTATCTTGGAAGTAGTGGATCAATAGTTGATCATTATTAACATATCCTGTCATCCTTCGACAGAACATGGTAATGTGAGCTTCAGGGCAACTTGTCCCATTATATTTTCAAACTCTGGAGTTTTAAACTTCAGAGGGAGCACTAAATCTGGGACCAAACTCAGGTCCTTGGCATCAATTCTGCAGTGGTAATCAGCATATTCCATTGCTCTAAAATTTTCTTCGAACCACCTGCACTTATCCTCGAGTTGTTTTGGCAGTTTCACTTTTGATTTTTCCATTTTTGTCACATCATCTAGATCGAGGACTACGGGGTTGGTTAGGTTATCCCCCGGGTTAGAGCCGGAGCATGTTTGGTAATTCATTGGCGCTGAGGTACTGAATTGATACTGTTGGGGTCTGATTGTAACGGGTGCCCTTTGTGGGCACGCGTCTGGTTGTGCCTGAACGTTTATCGGGGTAAATCCTGGGGGGTAAGTAGGATCCTCATTATCATCCCCTGAGTTGACCGCAACGCTTTTTCCTTTTTGCATTCTCTAGCCAGCAATTGTGCCAATTGATTTACCATGCTTCTTTGGGATTCCAATATCTGATCCTTCATTTCTTGTTGCACCCTTGCTAATTGTTCTTGTAGTTGCGCCTACAACTGGTCTTGCATTTCTTTTTGTAATTGTTATAGCCTTTTCCAATATTTGATCCATCACATTAGATTTGGCGTGAGTACTGTAATGGTACTCAATTGGTTGATTCTTGTTGGTGTCCAGACTAACTAAGATGATTTCATTTAATTAGGGTCTTTTTGTGAAACTTAATGCATATGATATGGTGTAATGCAAATGCATGAATGCAAATAGAGGCATTGACTTTGATTCAATTCCATTAGAATAACTTTGCTAGAAAAAAATTTCTTTACATAAAGTAGATTACTTGTACGGCTTTGCCTTAATGCTTAAGGTCTTGACTTGTTTAAGAAGCCTAGCTAACTCTCGGCCTCAATCTGACTCTGACTCATATTTCAAACTCAGTACGTCAGCTTGAATTGCCATGGTTTGTATATGATTAGCCACATCTCGCACTTGAGCCAAAGATTTGTCCATGATATAATCCCTATCCTTGACCTGGTCTTGAGATTGATGAAGTCGCTCTTTATGCCGCTCATCATTTACTTCCAGCATTTCAACCCGGAGTTCATAGTTTTACAGCGCGGTTTCAATTTCCTCTATCCTCCCTTTTATTTCCTTAATATTGCCTAAGCTGACCCTTAGTTTGATTACGGAGTTGCGACTGCGATACTGGTGTAGTAACTTTTCTAACTCCTCCATTTGAGCTCTTAGCTTCTCTTTTTGATTTTGACTCTCCAACAACCTCTTTTTTAAGGCGTCTTCTCATGCTCGAGTATCATGGAACTTTTTCTACCACTAACCAACTCTAGTCTTTTCCTCTTAGATTTCTTGCTTCCATTGCTCGGACGTTTTATCCAGACCAGTGGTTCTTATTGACATGCGCAACTTCTTGTAGTTCGTCTTTAAACTATCCAAATCCTCTTCAGCCTTATTCTCTCCTTTCTTCAGTTTTTCAGCTTCTAGTTTCTGGACATCGACATCTAATCCCAACTGTATTTTCTCTTTTTCCAATTGCTCAATCTTTTTTCCAAGTTCTGAATTCTTTCTTTCAAAATCTTGCTTAATAATCTCCAGCTCTGATGGGACGACTCATAGATATTCCTCCATTGGTCGAATGTCTTCTTGATTTGGCCTAGGGATATTATCATTAACCCTTTTACTCCACCATCCATTATATTCGAGGGTCATCATCAGAACTGCACAAATATTTTCATTCGGCAGATTTGGTTCCAAGCGTTGGACATTTCTCTTATTTTTCTCTTGTAGTTGTCCTCCTTATATGAAAACTCGTATTGTGCCAACCCATGTGTTATTGGTATGGATTTCCTTGATCTATACTACCTTAACATGAGTAGAGGAGCATATCCAACATCTCCCCATATTCAAAGTAAGGAACCCAATCAAAATCACCAGACCGATATAAAATCTCATCGGGGACCATCCAAGGGGCTCTCCACCCCATGTCTTCTTCTTGTAGACTTTGAAGAATCACCATCCATTTCTCTTCTATAATATCATCCTATCTCGGAGTAGCCACTAACTCTTTTAGTGGGGAATAGTTTTCAGAGAAGATTCGATACGAGACCTTTTCTACTTTCCAAAAATGGATGTGAAACCATGCTAATAAAAGTTGTGCACACCCGATGAATCTCCCTTCACCCGCTCTTTGACATGAGTTCAGGGACCTGAAGGTTTCAGCCAGAATTGAAGGGACGGGTGTAACCCTTTTATCAAGTCGGTTAAATAAATCGGAAACGACCTCATCTCTGTGCCCCAAAGCCTTAGAGAAGATCATCAATCCGTAAATGCTTAACGCGAAGACATCGACCCTTTTCTTCACGTCGAGATGTGCTAGGATCAAATCTCGCAAATTTCTCCAAGGGATACAATTATTGTCACTTTTTTGCTTGATTCGAGCTGCAATCCACTGTTCACTCATTCCCGTGATGTTCATCAACTTTTTCAAGAACATTGGGACATTGGCCGCTCTGGAGTAAGCCTTGTTAATTTTGAATCTTTGGGCAAGGAAGTAAGGCTGTGTACTCTTCCACCCTAGGTACCAAGTCCACCTTTCCAAAAGTGAAATAGCTATAAGCAAGGTTCCAATATTGGGCGAGAGCTCGAAATAGGTGTTTGTCCACTTTGACATCGAGTAGATAGGGTAGATCACCGTAATTGCAGTAGAATAGCTGCTTGGTCTCGTTATCCCACTAATCCTATATTTTTTATCTCTTGAAGATTATTTTGGGCTACACTGATATGAGTGAAATCCCACAATTCCAACATGTATCCTTCTGTAAGACTATCACCTTTCTCTTGCTGCATCGTCTCAGCCCAAACCTGGACGGCCGCATTATCTTCTACTTTATCAAAAAACCCTTTTTCCATGATAAGTTTTCTTCTTAGGAACTAAATGTGAATTAACACCCTTTTTTGATGAAAATGTCATGCAATCAAAGCAAAATGAACAAGTCAGTATACGAAACAAGAATTTAAAGCAAGCAAGAAATAATAAAGCGCCTATCCGGGTAACCACTAGGGTTTGTCGTGGCACTATCTAGGGTGGGCTCTTAGGGTCTTCTATATGCGGTTTGGTTCTAAAGTTGAGGTACCGAACCAACAGATTCATTGATTCTCACCCATTATAGGCCCATACGGACCAAGTTTAGTTCAGGGGAATACATTTCCCTATGGCTGCACAGAGATGCAAATCTCACGATGACATAGGTACGGATGTATCTCGAAAGTGATTCACTATCCTGCACGGAGGTGAAAACCTCACGAAGGAATAGCTTCTCACTCCCACTTAAAAGAGGTAAGACTGAACGGTCATTATACAATATGATGCGAGAATATTCTTTGAGATTCAACCCACAGCAATCATATAATACAAACAAATGAAATCAAAGGATTATAATTTTTCAAATCAAATTTTCAATTTTCGATAACAAGATAGAAAAAAATCAATTTTACGGCTTGACTCTCTCATGTCCCCAGTGGAGTCGCCAAGCTGTCGAAACCCTTTTTTTATTTGGAAAATGGGTTTGACTTTAAAAACAAAAATGGAGTTGCCACCAATCCTTTTTGAGGTGTGATCGAGTCACTTTGAGATTGATCGTTAAAACATTTTGATTTATTAAAATGATGGCCTATGAAATTTGAGAGAACAGGTTCGGGAGTCGGTTACGTCGAGGAAGGATTAGCACCCTCAAAATTGGTACCGAATTGATTAATTAATGTCTTAATGTTGAAAATTTAAAAATATTTTAAAATACGATCGTCTTTGTTAAAGAAAACATGAATAAATTAAAGTGGATGCTAAGACCCGCTTATTTCAAAGAAGTAAAACGTCATGCCCAGTGAGTTAGAATACGACATTTTGAATTCTCGAAACTAAGCTTGTCTTTTGACTTTTAAAACTCGTGCATTTAAACTTAAGAAGGATATTCAGTTATTTGAGGTCAAATGAAAAATCGAAACCCAGTAAGTTAGGGCTGAATTTCTAAAAATACCAAATATAGAATATTGCCTTTGTTTTTAGAAATCTTTACCTCGGGATAACAAAATGTCACATCCAGTGAATTAGGACACAACATTTTTGACTTTTCGAGAATAAGTTTTTATTTCACTTATGCTTTGATAAAAAATAATCGGTTCTATAGGCTTAACGAGGAAAAATCGAAACCCAGTAAGTTAGGGTACAATTTCTTGAAGTTCCCAAATTTCTAGCATTGCCTTATTTTGAAAAAAAATTTTGTAATGCGGACGATGATTTAAAAACCATTACACCAATAAAATGCAGAATGCAAATACTAAATGACAATTCACGGAGACGACACAACATGCTAATTTTCAATACTAATATTAACAATTAAAAGAAAATGTAATAACAATTGTATCAAAATGGAAAATAAATTATAGTACACAAAATGACAATAGTCATACAACACGCATCATTTTAATATCAACATTAACAATAAGAACAAAATAAAATAATATACATAACAATTGAGAGCAAAGCATATATGGAAAAGTTTCAAATAAACGATATAGAACAAAAATTAAAAATAAATGAATCATAAAACATCTTGAAATCAATAATTTATAAAGAAAATTTAAATAAATCATACCTAACATTTTTTAAAAGAAACTAATATGCGAGAAATCTAAGGTGAATAATATATAATATTGTTTAAAATGAATAATATAAACAAATTTATAATAGGTAAAATGTATAAAACAGTTTGATATTATAGGGTTAAGGATTGAATTGAAAGAAAGTTAAAAATTATGGGCCACGTCTGAAACAAACAAAAAAGGGACGCAAGGCCTAAAATAGAACACGCATGAAGGAATAGGGGTCATATGGGAAAATACCCCAAATTCCTTTTATGTGCACCGTTTAGGACCAAAATGAAACAGAAAAAGAATTGTGGGGGAAAATTTGAAAGAAAACGAAAAACTGAAATGGAGACCGAATCGAAACAACCTCAAACGCGGAAGCACTGAGGGCGCAAATAAACCCTCAGTCCAAAAACACGCGGATCCTTGGCGGTATGGGTCGGATCGCGGGTTGGAGGCCTTTAAACGACGTCGTTTTGTGTCTGGTCAAAACGAATCAAAACGACGCCGTTTTGATTTACAATATGAACCAAAAATCTGTTAAAAAAAATTTTTGCCCTTAATCTTAAAAAAAATGAAACCCTTCAAAAAAACTCTCCCCCCATGCGATTTTTGGTCGCGATACCGGAGCCAGAACACCGCCTGTCCACCACCGTGCGTAATGGTCGGAAAGGCAAAAAGACCCCTTCTGAACCTCGTTTTAAAACACATTTGAAGACCAAACCTTCCCAGTCTAGAAAATTGAAAGAAGAGGACCTTCGACCCCTTTTTTGGGTCCGATTTCGCGACGGAGAAAAGCCCTCTGACAATGCAACTGCGGGGTAACTTTCTGTAAACTCCTCTTTCCTTCTTTTTCGTGTTTATTTTAGATAAAAAATAAAATAAGAAATGAAAAATAAAAGAAACAAGAACATGGGCGAATAAAATAAGGTCAATCACCTTTGATATTTTCTTTCTGTATATTTCTCTGTGTATGCGTAAAAACAGTAAACGTTATAGATTTCTTTGGCTTTTCTTTTATAGCTGATTTTTTAATACATAAAAAAAGAATAAAAGCTTTTCTATTTTCTCTATCATTTGCTACTATTTTGTTTCTTTGCAGGTACGATCGTCGTACGGAGGTGTGTGTGGCGTTATATGGAGGCGTGGGCTACGAGGTGACGTGGAGTACATCGGCTGAAGAGGCTTGCGGGCGCAAAGGGGGAAACCCTAGGGTTTTTACTTCTGATTTGTTTTCTGTTTTGGGCTTAGTGGGCTTGAAATGGGTATTTGGGCCTGCTAGACCTTTATTTTATTTTTGGGTTTGTTTTAATGGACTAGTGTTGTAATGGACATTATTGGATTTTTATTTTTTTGTTTGTTTGGGTTTTTATTTTATTTTATTTTTGTTTGGGTTTGTTTTATTGGTTTTTATTGGTTAATTGGGTTTTTATTGGTTAATTGGTTAATTGGTTTTTTGGGTTTGGGTTTGTTTTATTTGTTTTAAAGATGATTCTGTAAGAAATACTTTTAAAATTCTCTCTAACAGTTTTGTTCCTGAGTTCCTAGATTATATCTTTGAGTCATAGAAGGAAAATGAAAATGTAAGAGAGGATGAAACATCAAAGGAGGAAGACGAGGAAAGTAAGTCAAATAAATGAAAGGGGGAATTTCTTGTCTTTATTTTTTATTTCTTTTTAAATGTGTAACGCCCCAAAAGTTTTATTTTTGTTTTGTACATGTGTGACACAAATAACTGTCTGCTTTAGTGGTTATGTGTATTGGGTGTGTGTGGGATAGAGTTATGTAATAGGGGGATTTTGAGTAGTGGATGTGAAGTGGGAATTAGGGGAGAAGATTAAGGGATTTTGGGGGTTATCAGGATTTTATTTTATTTTTTCCCATAACCGAATTTTGGCTCCCTTTTCCAAAAAAATTTGGCCGTCTATTCTTCACCCTCTCCTCTTGCCTAAATTCCCTGAGTTGTTCCATCTTTCTCTTCTTCTTGATTTTTCCCTAATCCATTTATTTTCCTTCTCTTTCACACGTGGTTAGTGCTCGCTTAGTGTCGGTAAATGTTTCTCTTCATTTTTGTAATGAATCTCTTAGCGACTGAAGTGGTAATTTTTTTTTTCTCTGCGATTTGGGTATAGGGGGAGGCTTGGACTGGTAAATTCAGTGTTCTCATCTTAACAATAGTTAAACAGAGGGTTATCATTGGTGGTAAGTTGGGTTTCTGTTCGTTCTTGGTTGTCAATTCCCTTGTAAATCTGTTAAATTGATGTTGAGTATCTTGATTTTAGGCCTTGAAGTGCTCCAGAGTGATTAGGCATCAAAACGATACCAAGTGCGTACCCAAAATGAAGAAAACGAGGTTGGACAAAAAGCCAAAATTTATTGCTGTCAAGATATAAGAGAAATAAGAGAAAATGATGCGAAAAATTGTAGAGAAAGGAAATAAGGGTGTTATAAACTTGGAAATCAATATTTTGCACTAAAATAGTTTTGGACATTAGCAGTAGTCTAACTTTAAAAAATCATAAAAAATAGTGGAAATTGATTTAGAGGTTGATTAAAATATGAAATTAAATTTTATTGAGTCTAGTTTTTCATGGAAGAAACAGTATAAGCAATGGAAATGTAAATCATGAGATATAATAAGTTTTGTTAGACAAGGTCAGAATGATTTTGGGTTCCCCTATTCTGACTTAGGAAAATCATCAAAAATTTTAAAAAAGTAATTATGGGCTTAAATTTATGTTTTTAAATCCTTAATGAGTCTATTTTCAATAGAAACAAATGTAAATATCATATAAATTCCGTACTAAGAGATAAGTAATTTTTAGTAAGGAAAGGATGAAGCTGTCAAACAGTAGAATAGGGATAACTTTAAAGATTTTAATGTACTTATTTGATAAACTATAAATTCTAAAAATTTTATGGTGGAAATATATTTGAGCCTCGTTTCAAAAACATCAAGCGGATCTTAATTTGTAATTCCGTAGCTCAAGATATAAATAATTTAGTGATAATGACTCCAGTAGACAGCTTTGAATGAACATATAAGTAAATAGTGAAAACATATATGTGTATTGAGCTAGCATGAGTTACTTTAAAAATGGATCACACAGCCAAGGCCAATTTGGGCCAAGTGAGCCCATTTTTATCGAAATGTTTTTAAGGTTGCACGGGTCGCCCAAGTCATTGTGAACCTCTTGTAGGGTCGATGGCCTACTTAGACCCCTAAATGTGAGAAATTGATTGAATGATATCTGTACTAGGCATTTTAATATCTGAACTGAATATATGTACTGAAATTGCATAATAGCATGTCATCCATGGTGTGTTGCATTGCATTAGGTTGGGGGTTGTTATTCAGAGGAAGTGTACTGAAAGGCTTTAAGCCTAATTTACTGGCAGCTCAACTGCAAACTACTTTATTGTGCTGCATTCGGTAATACTTGGAGTGTAGAGATGGGTGGGTTGATTATATACCCACATGGAGTGTAGGGTTGGACGGAGATGGTGTGTAGAGGTTGGTTAGGTAGGATTTTGCTATTTGCATAATTGTTACTACTGCTGATACTGTGATGGGCTAAGGCCCTACTGCATTTTTGACACTGTACTAAGATGGGCTAAGGCCCAAAGCATCCATCGATCTTGAAAAGGCGAGGCCCAAGGCATTCAAGCGTGTGCCTTTGTAAATCTTGATTGTCTTTTTTTTCTGCGGGATTACACACCGAGTTTACGTAAACTCACCCTTTTTGTTTAATGTGCACAAGTAATCCCCAGACTTAGACGGATCAACGCGACGGAGGACTCGGCGGTGACCACAGTAATTTTTGGACTTCTTGGTTTTCAATTTACATTTATGATTTGATTATTATTGATTTTTTGGGTTGTAATTTAAGGACCCTCTGGGACTTTGGTTTTAAATTTGGGTTTTTATTTATTTATTTTACTTTATGGATTTATACCTGGTCATAGGAAATTCAATTTTCAAAAAATTGAAGTAATTTCTAAATGCATGATCACCTAGACTATTTTATTAAAGCTTCCGCAACGAGGGATGTTTCAAAAAAATGTTTTAAATGAATAAAGACGACTTCCTAAGTTCTAACAAAGGTTTACTAAAGATAATAACATGGAATGTTTTCATTGTAAGAACGAGGTTTCAAAAACACTATTGTGTGATATTGCCAGATACGGCCATAAAGTCTAGGCCGAGTTTGGGGTGATACAAGATGTTTATTTTTATTTCTTAGTTAGAATTTTTCTTTCACATAATAAAATAGCAAGCATAAGTAATATAAACTCAATGCCTCTTCAATAGAAAAAAATAAAGTGATCTGGTAATGGGAATGAACATGCCTAGGATTGGATTGTGGAGAAAGATTTCGTCCTTAAGTAGTCTTTATGACTCACCTGTCATTTCTTACAACCTTACCTAGTGCTCAGTTTCATTCATTACTTTATTTTTGCAATGAGGACATTGCTTCTTTTTAAAAGGGGTAAAGCATTTCGCATGAATTTTTAATAAGGCATTTTGCATGAAGTTTTAAAGTGTGTTTCAATCTTTTTACTTAAGTATGTTGAAATAAATGAATTTTCAGAAAGAATTTTTGTTCATACGTATGTTCAAATGCAAGCATGACATCTAATTTTGTCTAAGTTATTCGTATGTTATCTTTAGTGATGGAATGCTTGTATGATATTTAGTTTTATGTAGTATTTGCAATGAAAATTTTATTTCTTTAGAAATAGACACGAATGAAGGTTTAAGTCTTTAGAATTGACTTAGTAACTTTCTTAAGGTGAAATCCTAGGAGGTATAAGAATCTAATATGATATAGACACACTTTCTTTGGATCGTTTGAGCCTTTCAAGCTGACCTTATTAAATTAACCCTTGAAACTTAATTGTTGAGCTTAATGGCCTGTTTATTGCAAAGTACCTACATTATAAACCGTATTATCATCTTTTTGATTTTATCCTATTCTTTTGCACCTATCTTAATTGAATTTTTCTTGGTGATCAAAATTTGAGGAGAAATATGAAAAGATTTACATTCTCTTCCCATGTTACTAAAAAAAAAAAAAAAAAATGAATAAATAACAAATAAAAGTTACTCAAATTCTGGAAAAAATAAGAGCAAAAAAAAAAAAAAAAAAGAAAAGAGTGCTCAAATTCTCAAAAATAAAGAGCAAAGTTTGCTCAAAGTCTAAAAAAATAAAAGTTGACCATGAGTTCAGAATAAGTTTGGGGGTGTTCCAAAGACCCAATTTTATGAAGGTTGTGACATAGAAAGATCCAAGAAAAGTTAGGGTTAAGATTATTGAACCTCAAAATTTCCTTCTATTTATCCCAACCTTTGGCCTACCCCATTCCAACCAAATAAAAGACCTATTGATTGGATGAGTATACCGACTACATTAATGAAGAGGAATTACTAAGCTCAACTTATGAAGACCACTAATTAAATGTTGGGATTCCTATGTTTAGTTGATAAGGAAAGCATATTGATTGGTGAATGTTATGTTTGACTTTGAAAATGCATAAAAACTATGATTCATGTTGATGTTATGATGTTCTTAGTATAAAGTCTGGAAATATGTAAGAGAAAATGAAGGAATTTAAATTCTATTTTTAGCAAACTCTACCCCTTACCTTCACCTATAAATACCATACAAATATCACCTCTCAAATCAACCATCATCCCTCAACACTTATCTCTCATTCATTCACTTATTCATCTTTCTCTTCCATTTCCCTTTTTTCCTTTCCCTTGCATAGACTCCATCTCCCTTTCCATCCTTTAGCCAACATAAGCCTTGTCAAAAGTATTCTTTGGCTGGCCACCTTGAAACCCTTAGCAAAGAAGCATTGATTAGAATAAGGAGCGCATCAGTCAGAATAGATTCGAAAGGCTACTGAATTGAATATAGTTTACTCTTTCCTCTTGTTATTTATTTATTTTAATTATGTTTCCTTTGAGTTTATTGTTTCTGACATCAACGATGATATTTTAAATCCTATTTTCTAGGATGATTATGTTAATTCAATAAGATTTATTTTATTGATGTTTAATATGTTTGTGCCTAAGTCGATCATGTTTTCAATTAATATCATGATGCATTTCATTCATATGTGATTGGGTGCATTCAGATTAGTTGAACTATCCTAACTAGACAAGATGGTGGCTAGTAGATGCATAATTGAAAAGTGCAACATTTAATTTAGATCATTAAACCCGACTAAGTTGAGGTTCATAATATTTTTAGTTAGCTCTATTATCTTGCATAGTTTTTAGGTTTATGTGATTAAACTGTTGCAAACGTAAATGTCCCTGTGACCTCACATAAATACTAAGAAACCCTCAGTTTAATAAGATCAGTAAAATGCATATTTCACTGAGTAAAAGATCCAAGAGGACTTAATTTGGTTTCTAGACTCATGAAAGATCGAGTTGCCATGGAAGTATTTCTGAACATTATTAAGCATAATAAAGTAAATTGAATTGATTAATATAATTATCCTAGCCTATTTTATGTTGATTGTTTTTATTACTAAATTCATTCATTCTAACATTTAGATAGTTTGCATTTAGATAAAATTGCATTGGGATCATCTTGCATTTGGATAAGTTAATTTAATTATCACATCATACTTTGTTAGTTTCATTTACTCTATTTCTTCACTTAGCATAGAAGTTCCTAGAACATATGAAACACCCCAAACCCGGCCCAAAAAGCCCAACCGGATTTGGTATGTTCCTCAAGTAAAACTTTAGCGGAAACATTATTTTTAGAAGGAATTAATAAAATAAAAAGGAAACCAAACTTAAGAAAATTTCTTTGAAAACATTTATATAATAGTAACAAACACATTTTAAATAATTTATCGAAAACCATTTAGATATTTGATAATTATTCATGGCGAAATTTAAAATAAATCCAAGCATAAAATTAAAGATAATTTATAGTGGCCTTATTACATAAAATTTGGCAAACCCAAAATAAAGTCTAAATAATAAAATTAACTTAAAAGTTTAAGTTGGAAAATCTCCACAATACTTAATACGAAAGACCGCCACCTCGAAATCCTTCTTTGTCTAGATCCATCGCATTCGAGTTATCGAAAAGTTATCCCATAAAAATGGGTGAGTTATAAACTCAATGTATAACACATACACTAAAAAGCCCATTTTATGAAATGCTTTCAAGCCCAAAAATTTCACATATGGCCATAGGCCCATTTAACTCATATTTAGCCCAAAGGCCCATTTAACTCATATTTAGCCCAAAGGCCCATTTAACTCATATTTAGCCCAAAGGCCCATTTAATTCATATTTAGCCCAAAGGCCCATTTAATTCATATTTAGCCCAAAGGCCCATTTAATTCATATTTAGCCCAAAGGCCCATTTAATTCATATTTAGCCCAAAGGCCCATTTCATAACAGATCAAATATAATCATATAATATTACATGGATATACTTATGAAATGAGATGCAAGCCCGGCCCAACCTAATTATCCATCCGCTACACACCCCCGTACCAACCAGCACACCGTGGGGATTACTAAATCGACCTCCATCCGCTACACACCATCGAAGGCGATTCTTTGCGGTCAACATGCACATCGCCCTTATTGTGGCAAAGCCACCAAAAGCAGATGTGACCAAGTCACTGATCAAGTCCAAATTTCAAATCGTGGCCAAGTCACGGAGCCAAATATGTGACCGAAGCCACGAGTCAAATATGTGTAAAAGCCACCGAGTCAAATATGTGACCGGCCACTGAGTCAAATATGTGGTGAAGCCACCGAGTCAAATATGTGACCGAAGCCACCAATTTCACATATGTGACCGAAGTCACGTAATTGTGGTAAAACCACGAGTACTTCCTCCTTTATCAAATATACCCATATGCCCATGCACATACATATCAAATCGATTTTCATGCTATTTATCTACAAATCATAATATAGTCATGCTTATTTCATATTAATGCATATAACAAAATAAGCGGAATATTGAGGTAACATACACGAATTTTGTATACCAATGATTGGTATCCACAAACAAACATATTATCATATAATCACTTTTTAAGACATAAATCTATGGAAATTTTAATGTATGGTTACACACCTAGTAATGAGTGAGAATAATACCCTCTAGCTCGTCCACACCTAAATGATTAATAAACTCGGTTAGTATAAACTATTGTTAGCAAAAACTATACTTATAAGCGATGGATCTAAATCCTTACCCTCAGATTCACGAATAGCAGTTATTTGCGGTTTTCTCCACTAGATGGATCAAAACCGCCGATATTCCACCAACGTAAAGTGGTTGGTTATGCGCACTACTTGAATAACCGATCCTCGTTTGCGAAGGTCCACAACCGGTGGAAAGTCTCTAACCCCGATCTTGCTCTTCGTTTGTAGTTCGATGGTAAAGGAATACCTCCTTCTTCCAAACACTTGACGGCTCTTTTCTTACCTATCTTGATGATCTTAGATCGCTCCTAAAAATAACTTAGATTAGTGATCCGTCTAAAAAATTGATATAATCTAAATTAGTAATCTTACCTTGATGATTGAATGGTCACTTAAGGGTTGTCCTCAACAAGATCTTTGTAAAAATCTTTTCAAGAGGTTGACCTAGAGAGAAATAAAAGATTATGATTTTAAGTTTGCTAAAGTAAAAGGAATAATGAAAATAATTGATAAAGTCTTACTTTGATCACTTGGAGGTTCGGCTTTGAAAAAAAAAAGAATATGATGATTGACCTTCACAAAAGAGAATAAAAAATGGTGGTTTCAATATGATGGTTTTGGTTTTGAAGGAAAGAAGAAGGAGAATGAAAAGAGAAGGAAGTAAAGAGAAGAGGAGAAGAAAATGATAATGGTGATTTGACAATGAGAGAAAGATAAAGAAAAATAAGATGAAAAGAAAAGAAAAGAGAATAGGATCAAAGAGAAGAGAGATTGACTATGGAACTTAGATGCATTCGGCAAGAGGAGAGAAAATGAAGAAGAATAATGGTGCTTAATCTTTGTGGGTTTTTTTTTTTTGGTTTCAAAATGAAAACTAAATGGGAGAAAGAAAGTTGTATTAGGTTCAAGCAATTGAGGCTAAATCAAAAGCGAAAATGTACCAAAATGTCTAAGGTACATTCGGCCAAAAAGAAGAAAATTTGGTCAAAAAGATGAAAGCTAAAACAAAAGAGAGTTTTTTACCTAAACTCTATGGCAAATTCGGCTAGGAGAGAATTTTTGAAGAAAATGAGAAAAGATGGGCAAACAAAGACTTTTGGCTAACTTTTCCCCCTAATGGCAAAGCATAAATTCGGCCACATCAATGCCAACATATCCCCCTTTTTCCTCCTTGTTTCTTCCCCATCATATCCAAAGAATTTACTACACAACTAGGCCTCTCCCTTTAGCCTTCATGCCGTCTAGGTTCATGGTCAATTGACCATGAACACATCCCCAAAACATAGCCCTATTTCATGCCTTTGTCCCCCCTTATCTTATCACCAACTTATCCTTTCATGCCTTAAGTTTTAACTTCCTTTTTCACATGGTCATCTAGCCAAAAATGGATGAAAGCTCATCCACTCTAGAATATTCTTGGCCGACACTTACAAGGAAGAAAACAAAAAAATTAAAAATCTCCCTAATGTTAGCTAGGAGATTCGAACCTTGCACCTTAAGCACACATCCATGCATCTTAACCACTTTGCCAATTACTTAACTTATATTAGAACTTCTTATCATCAATTCTTAAGGCCTTAATAGCTTAGTTCTCTCTCTAATTAATTGAATTAAAAGTTTAACAAAGCATTCACTTAATAAATGAAGCTCAAATAACTTCTAAAATTGCACTTAATAATGATTAAGCATGCAACATCATTCAATTATGTAAAATGCATAGCCCCAAAATATCGGGATGTTCTGAGTTCTACCCCTTAAAATAATTTAGTCCTCGAAATTACACATGCAGAATAAGTGAGGGTATTCTTTGTCGCATCGCTTCCTCCGATTCCCCGAAGCTTCTTTTGATCCATGATTTCGCCATAATACCTTAACGAGAGGCCGATTTTCTCGTAAAACCTTCACATCTCGCTCGAATTTGAATTGGCTCCTCTTCATATGACAAATCTAATCTTAATTCCACCTCCTCAACTGGTACTACATGAGATGGATCCGGCCGTGAGCGGCGTAAAATTGAAACATGAAACACATTGTGCATTTGTTTCAATTAGAGGCAAATCTAAGCGATATGCCACAGATCCAGACCCGCTTCACAATCCGATAAGGTCCAATGAACACAGGACTTAGTTTCCTTTGCGACCAAATCTCATCACCTTTTTCCAAGGTGAAACCTTTAGGAAAACTTGGTCTCCCATTGCATATTCTATTTCTTTCCGCTTTAAATCTGCGTCGATTTTTGTCATCGGGACGCTTCCTTTACCGAGCCGGATTACCTTAACCTTTTCTTGGATTCGAGACACTATCTACGGGCCCAAAATTTATCGTTCCCTAATTACATCCAACACGTAGGAGTGCGACACTTCCGTCCATATAGTGCTTCATACGGTGCCATCCAGTATCTTGGATTGGAAGCTGTTGTTGTCGCATAAATTCGCCAGCGGTAAGAATTCCTCCCAACTTCCTTTGAAATCTATCACACAACCCTTAACATATCTTCTAAGATCTGGATTACTCTTCGGATGACCGTCATTGAGGATGAAATGCCATCTTGAAATCAATCGGTGCCCAAAGCTTGATGCAATGCTTTCCAAAATCGCGACGTAAACCTTGGATCTCGTCCAAAATTATCGACAACGACACTCCATGCAATCTCACAATTTCACTACATATAACTTTGCCAATTTCTACAAAGAGTAATCAACCCGGCGGGATAAAATGTGCGATTTAGTCAATCGGTCCACTATCACCCAAATGGAGTCTTTCTTAGTAGGCGTAAGAGGAAGCCCACTAACAAAGTCCATGGTGATTCTCTCCCACTTCCACTGCGGAATCTTTATTGGTTGAAGCAACCCGATGGTACTTGATGTTGACCTTGACTTGTCGACCGTCAAGCACTTTCCTACAAATTCTGTAACTTCGTTTAAGACCAGGCCACCAAAACCGATCTCGCAAGTCTCGATATAACTTACTTCCTCCGGGATGCATAGCATAGGGGCTACCATGCGATTCTGAAGTATCTTTGCCTCAACTCGATCCTTGACGCATACAAACTTTACCTTTGAAGCACAATACTCCGTCATTGTTAATCTGAAATCTTCCAATTTCCCACTGCACTTTTGTCAAAGCTTTTCACTCGAGATCTTCATCTATTAAGCATCTCTCTTTTACTTGACTTAACCATGTCGGCTTAACTGAAGTTACGCCAACAAGCTTCCATCATCGAAAAGACTAAGATGTGCAAACATCGCTCTCAAATCGACACCACTTTTCGACTTAGGCGTACGCCACCACATTCGCCTTGCGGATGGTACTCGATGGAACGATCATAGTCTTTCAACAACTCTATCCACCTTCTCGCCTCAAATTCGGTTCTTTACGAGTCACAGATATTTGAGACTTTTGTGGTCCGTATATATCACCGACTTTTCTCCGTATAAGTAATGTCTCCAAACCTTAAGAGCAAAGACTAAGCGCCAAATCCAAGTCGTGCGTCGGGTAATTAACCTCGTGCGGTCTCAAGCTGCCGAGGCGATATCTGTAACTACCTTTTCGCCTTGCATCGAACACATCCTAATCCGTGTGAGAAGCATCGCAATACACAACAAAATCCTTTCTGCTTGAGTGAATCAAAGCAGAGCTTAGTCAAAACTTTCTTGAGCTTCTCAAAACTCTCTTGTTGCTTATCTTCCCACACGAAAGGTACTTCCTTCCTCGGCAATTTCGTTAAAGGTGCACTATCGATGAAAATCCTTGACGAATCTTGGTAATATCCGGCTAAACCCAAGCTGCGAACCTCGATTCACGGACTTAGGTGGTTTCCAATCTATCTGACCTCGATCTTGAGGATCCACCTAATCCCTTGCAGATACCACATGTCTAAAAATGCAACTTCTTTCACCAAAATTCACACTTGCTGAATTTGGCGTCTGACTTCTTTTCTCTTAAAACTTCGCAACACAATCAGAAGATGCTCATCATGTTCTACTTGGACTTAGAATACACCAAGATGTAAATCTATGAATACCACGATTAACCGATCCAAGTAGGGTTGAAAAATTTGGTTCATCATATCCATAAGCTTGTTGGGGCATTCGTCAATCCGAATGGCATTACCGAAATTCATAATGCCCATATCTAGTTGAGAAAGCCGTCTTATGGATATCCGCTTCTTTCACTTTAAGTGATGATACCCGACCTTAGATCAATTTTAGAGAATACTGCAGCTCCTTTAGGTCGATCGAACAAGTCGTCGATCACGGGTAAAGGATACTTGTTCTTGATGGTCGACTTATTCAAGCTGCCGATAGTCTATACACATCCTCATCGATCCGTCCTTCTTCTTTACGAATAGGATAGGTGCTCCCCATGGAGACATACTAGGTCGGATGAATCCACGATCAAGCAACTCCGAATCGAGCCTTAAGCTCAACCAACTCCTTGGTGCCATTCTATATGGAGCAATAGAAGCTGGCGCCGTCCAAGCAATAAGTCTATCCCGAATTCTACCTCACGATCCGGAGGCAACCCTGGAAGTTCTTCCGGAAAAACATCTACAAATTCATTCACCGTCCTGACTTCATTAACAGTTGCTTCTTTAGCCTCCAAAGCATTCACCAACATCAGAAAAGCTTCGCATCCTTTCTTAACCATCCTTTCCGCCTTAAGAGCGGATACTACATTAGATAAGTAGTTCCGTCTTTCGCCCATCACTACAACTTCCTTGTCATCAAAAGTTCTTAGGGACATTCTCTTAGCAGCACAATCCACATTTGCACGGTACTTCACAAGCCAGTCCATGCCTAAAATTAGGTCGAATTCTCCGAATGGCAACTCCATTAAATCAGCTGGAAACTGTATCCCTTGAACTTCTAGAGGCACTTCCTTAAAAGTTTGTCTACAACTCTCATGCGTCCAGAGGACTAAATGCGATCATCTTCCTAGGTGCGATTTGAAGTCACATGCAAAGTCCCGGATACTTCACTAGCGATATAGGAATCAGTTGACCTATATCTATCAAAGCAATAAAGGCAACCCGAAATCAAAAAGCGTGCCGTGATAACATCAAAAGTGCGTCCTTTGTCTCTCTGCGACGAGGCGCATACACCAAACCTAGTTGTCTCGCCTCAGAGTTTCCACTGCCTCTGCCTGAAGTTCCGCGACCTCTACCGGAACCATTGCCCCTTCCATTGGGACCACGGCCTCTTATCGACTGTTGTCCACTTCTATCAGCTTGATTAGCACCACGACTTCTTTGGGCGGTTTTTTTTCGAGTTCATCGGACAATCCTTAATCATGTGATCCTTCGAACCGCACTTGAAACATCCACCAGTTTTCTTCCAGCATTCTCCCGAGTGTATTTTCCCACATTGAGAGCAAGTACGACTTTGCACTCCGTAGCGATCTGTTGACCTCGCGGTCCATCATTTCTTGACTTCTTCGAAAGTTTCAGACGACCTCAAGACCCAAAGCTTCTCTTATTCTTGCCACGACCTCATCCGGTTACATCTCTCGGTCCGTTTAGCCTCTTGACAATTCTTGCCCTTTCCACTAAGATTGCAAAATCTCTTTCACGGTGTGGGGCAATCATCACTCTTAGCTCATCTCTAAGTCCATCTTCAAATCGGCATAGCGTTCATATTAGTAGCCACTATCCTCGGCATAACGGCTAAGTCGCAAAAATTCGCCTCATATTCAACTATCGACTTGTTTCCTTGCACAGTTGAAATGTCTTCCTCACGAGAGTCGATATAGCTAGCTCAGACATATTTTCCCTCAAATTTCACTTTAAAATACCCCAATCGAGACGATCCACGGGGTACTTTCCTTGATAGTAAGCCACCTTTGGTAGGCTTCATCACGAAGAAGTGAAATAGCACCTTTCAATTTCTCTTCGTCGGTCGATCTATACCGTCCATGATCCTCTCGACGCCTCCAACCAATATTCAGCTACGTTTGGAGCTACTCCGGATACTCTCTCGAAAACCTCGGCTCCATTCGATCTAAGTCTCTCATTCTGAGACTTAGAGATCCATTTCGAACTAGCCACGCTACTCGTTCCAAAACTTCATGATGCTGACTTGTGATCTGCGTCACCTCCTTCATTTTGTTCTTGGAAGTGCGCCCCAACAGTAGGTGGTGGAGCTTCATTCTCGGAACCTTGACCGGTCAGGCGGTTCAAAGCGATCATCCTTCCTCTTCCATGTCCACGACGACCTCGTCCCCTAGAGCTCATGTCTACTACGTATCTTATCTCATTTTTATGAAAAGTCTTATGTATTAGAGTCTTTTCACTTCTTATTAAAAGAAAGTTTTATGAAACAGATATTGATTGGTTTTCGTAGTAGTACACATACACCTAGGGTCCATGTCTCTAAAGTTTCCTTAGGCTTACAGGACATTCATATCATTTATCAAATGAAGGTACATACCGATGGATCAGGTAGAGAATTCCAAGTGCCATGCTCTTATAAAACCATTTAACTTAAGAAAACTTTCAAAAATCTTTTGGGCCAAATTTTGAAAATGTTGTGAGCTTCAAAACCCAAAGTGAGAGTTTAAAAGCTGGGCTCGATACAAAGTTGAAACACCCCAAACCCTACCAAAAAGCCCAACGGATTTGGTATGTTCCTCAAGTAAAACTTTAGCGGAAACATTATTTTAGAAGGAATTAATAAAATAAAAGGAAACCAAACTTAAGAAAATTTCTTTGAAAACATTTATATAATAGTAACAAACACATTTTAAATAATTTATCGAAAACCATTTAGATATTTGATAATTATTCATGGCGAAATTTAAAATAAATCCAAGCATAAAATTAAAGATAATTTATAGTGGCCTTATTACATAAAATTTGGCAAACCAAAATAAAGTCTAAATAATAAAATTAACTTAAAAAGTTTAAGTTGGAAAATCTCCACAATACTTAATCGAAACCTTTGGCCACCTCGAAATCCTTGCTGTCCCGATCCATCGCATTACGAGTTATCTGAAAAGTTATCCCATAAAAATGGGTGAGTTATAAACTCAATGTATAACACATACACTAAAAAGCCCATTTTATGAAATGCTTTCAAGCCCAAAAATTTCACATATGGCCATAGGCCCATTTAACTCATATTTAGCCCAAAGGCCCATTTAACTCATATTTAGCCCAAAGGCCCATTTAATTCATATTTAGCCCAAAGGCCCATTTAATTCATATTTAGCCCAAAGGCCCATTTAATTCATATTTAGCCCAAAGGCCCATTTAATTCATATTTAGCCCAAAGGCCCATTTCATATGAGATCAAATATAATCATATAATATTACATAGATATACTTATGAAATGAGATGCAAGCCCGGCCCAACCTAATTATCCATCCGCTACACACCCCCGTACCAACCAGCACACCGTGGGGATTACTAAATCGACCCTCCATCCGCTACACACCATCGAAGGCGATTCTTTGCGATCAACATGCACATCGCCCTTATTGTGGCAAAGCCACCAAAAGCAGATGTGACCGAAGTCACTGACCAAGTCAAATTTCAAATCGTGACCAAGTCACGGAGCCAAATATGTGACCGAAGCCACAGAGTCAAATATGTGTCCGTAGCCACCGAGTCAAATATGTGGCCGCCACCGAGTCAAATATGTGGCCAAAAGCCACCGAGTCAAATATGTGACCAAAGCCACCAATTTCACATATGTGACCAAGTCACTGTAATTGTGGTAAAACCACAGTACTTCCTCCTTTATCAAATATACCCATATGCCCATGCACATACATATCAAATTAGATTTTCATGCTATTTATCTACAAATCATAATATAGTCATGCTTATTTCATATTAATGCATATAACAAAATAAGCGGAATATTGAGGTAACATACACGAATTTTGTATACCAATGATTGGTATCCACAAACAAACATATTATCATATAATCACTTTTTAAGACATAAATCTATGGAAATTTTAATGTATGGTTACACACCTAGTAACGGTGAGAATAATACCTCTAGCTCGTCCACACCTAAATAATTAATAAACTCGGTTAGTATAAACTATTGTTAGCAAAAACTATACTTATAAGCGATGGATCTAAATCCTTACCCTCAGTTCACGAATAGCGAGTTATTTGCGATTTTCTCCACTAGATGGATCAAAACCCGCCGATATTCCACCAACGTAAAGTGGTTCGGTTATGCGACTACTTGAATAACCGATCCTCGTTTGCGGAAGGTCCACAACGGTGGAAAGTCTCTAACCCCGAAATCTTGCTCTTCGTTTGTAGTTCGATGGTAAAGGAATACCTCCTTCTTCCAAACACTTGACGGCTCTTTTCTTACCTATCTTGATGATCTTAGATCGCTCCTAAAAATAACTTAGATTAGTGATCCGTCTAAAAAATTGATATAATCTAAATTAGTAATCTTACCTTGATGATTGAATGGTCACTTAAGGGTTGTCCTCAACAAGATCTTTGTAAAAATCTTTTCAAGAGGTTCTACCTAAGAGAAATAAAAGATTATGATTTTAAGTTTGCTAAAGTAAAAGGAATAATGAAAATAATTGATAAAGTCTTACTTTGATCACTTGGAGGTTCGACTTTGAAAAAAAAAAGAATATGATGATTGGCCTTCACAAAAAGAGAATAAAAAATGGTGGTTTCAATATGATGGTTTGGTTTTGAAGGGAAAGAAGAAGGAGAATGAAAAGAGAAGGAAATAAAGAGAAAGAAAGAAGAAAATGATAATGGTGATTTGACAATGAGAGAAAGATAAGAGAAAATAAGATGAAAAGAAAAGAAAAGAGAATAGGATCAAAGAGAAGAGATTGACTATGGAACTTAGATGCATTGACAAGAGGAGAAAATGAAGAAGAATAATGGTGCTTAATCTTTGTGTGTTTTTTTTTGGTTTCAAAATGAAAACTAAATGGGAGAAAGAAAGTTGTATTAGGTTCAAGCAATTGAGGCTAAATCAAAAGCGAAAATGTACCAAAATGTCTAAGGTACATTTACCAAAAGAAGAAAATTTGGTCAAAAGATGAAAGCTAAAACAAAGAGAGTTTTTACCTAAACTCTATGGCAAATTCGACTAGGAGAAATTTTGAAGAAAATGAGAAAAGATGGGCAAACAAAGACTTTTGGCTAACTTTTCCCCTAATGGCAAAGCATAAATTCGACCACATCAATGCCAACATATCCCCCTTTTTCCTCCTTGTTTCTTCCCCATCATATCCAAAGAATTTACTACACAACTAGGCCTCTCCCTTTAGCCTTCATGCCGTCTAGGTTCATGGTCAATTGACCATGAACACATCCCCAAAACATAGCCTATTTCATGCCTTTGTCCCCCTTATCTTATCACCAACTTATCCTTTCATGCCTTAAGTTTTAACTTCCTTTTCACATGGTCATCTAGCCAAAATGGATGAAAGCTCATCCACTCTAGAATATTCTTGGCCGACACTTACAAGGAAGAAAACAAAAAAATTAAAAATCTCCCTAATGTTAGCTAGGAGATTCGAACCTTGCACCTTAAGCACACATCCATGCATCTTAACCACTTTGCCAATTACTTAACTTATATTAGAACTTCTTATCATCAATTCTTAAGGCCTTAATAGCTTAGTTCTCTCTAATTAATAGAATTAAAAGTTTAACAAAGCATTCACTTAATAAATGAAGCTCAAATAACTTCCAAAATTGCACTTAATAATGATTAAGCATGCAACATCATTCAATTATGTAAAATGCATAGCCCCCAAAATATCAGGATGTTACAACATACATGCTTACATGCAAGAGTCAGCCTAGGGACTCACCTGATAATCTCAAAAAGCAGGTTAGCCTTTAGATCCATCATTTAGCAGGATGCTACAATCTCCTATGCCTTATAGAACAGAAACACTTCATTAGAACCCATCCAGGTAACCATTATCATTATTTTAAACCCAGACATCTTTCAAAACCATATTTCTTCATTCATACTTATAGATCTATGTTTCCTTGATAGATAGAGTCATGAAATGTAATTTGTAGTGAAAAAATCACTAGAAACATCTAGTATTTTGAACTCAGTTTAGAGAAATGTTTCTATATCTCTTTAGCCCTAAATCATTATTTTTTTTTAGAAGAAAAGGGGAAAAAGATAAGATTTTCTTAACCCAACTGGAGTGTTCTTTTAACTTAACCCAAGTCTCTATGGGAACTTGATAAATATCACATCAAGATTGAGTGGCGTTATCAAAATCTGCCACCTCTAAGAACTTACGCGACTACTCCTTTAGCCTTTAACCCTTCTAGTTCACGTTCTATCAATTCCTAACCAGTTTTCCTCACAATTTAGCTAGCACTGGACCATAATGGCTACGGGGTGTACGATGCCACTAACGTGAGCTCACATCATAAAAGCCATTTTACATAACTATTAGTCTCATTCCACCACTCATAGTAATCGAACATGAAATCCTCACTTATTTTATTCTCATATCAGATTCCTTCCATTTTGAATGCCAAGAAGTGCACTGTAACACCCCTAACCCGAAACCATCACCGGAATAGGGTTAAGAGGCATTACTGAACAATCAGAACATTTCACATCCATTTCACGACACAAAGTCAATCATTAATCAAACATATTCAAATACGAGAATATAGTCCCTTATCGAGGTCCACAAGACCCTAAACACGTGCTAGAAAGAGGTTGGGACTAAACTGAACACTTATGAAAGTTTTCAAAAATTTAAACATAATTCAACATTGCAGAGGTCACACGCCCGTGCGGTCAGGCCGTGTGCCTCACACGGCTACCAGACACACCCATGTGTCCAGGCTATGCCAAAACTGAGCATATATACTGACTTGTTCCCACGGCCACTAGGCACGCCCGTGTGCCATGGCCGTGTGAAATTAAGCTAGCTACTGCTTGGTCACATGGCCACAAAGCACGCCCGTGTGCCACGATCGTGTAACCTACCCAGGCACACTTTGAAATGGCCCTTGAGCCACATGGTAGAGACACACGCCCGTGTCCCTTGGCCATGTAAGTGAAATAGGCCATTTGCATGGCCAATTTGCCACCCACATAAAGGTCATCTCTACAAGCACAAATCTCATGTATTTAAACATCAATTGGCAACCAAAACATACCATCATATACACCAAAAAATCATCAACAACATCATTTATTTCCTTACTCAAAATCAACACAAATAAGTCCATCCAAATACCAATTTCACAACCTAAAGTATACAAGTTAAACACCATGTAATTCTTACCACAATTCACATTTAATCCATCATTCTCATCAACCAAATAATCATGAAATATACCATATTCATAGCTCATTCATAAATTTAACATCATTCAACTTCCAAACCAAATCACATGGCAAGGATTAAGCTTTTCAAAACATGCCATAACTTCTAGCCTATTCATGCCACATTTCAACTATATACAATCTGTTCTAAAGTACCCAAAAATAGATTGTCGATAGTGTGATAGAGATGCTGACGATCCCCAAATCGAGCTAGCTTTACTGACAATATAAAACAGAGAAACAAATCACATAGTAAGCTTTTAAAAGCTTAGTAAGTTCGTAATATAATACATATTACTCAATAATACCACATCAATACATAATTAAACCATCACATAGATAACTTTCACAATTAGGCTCATCATCAATCTCAACCATATGCTCAAGTATCTATTCATTCAACTCTTAAGGCTGTCATCAACCACATAGGTTCAAACATACCTTGATCAACACATAGTTACTCACGATTCATGCTAATCAATTGCTCGATATTACCTCTCATTCAACCTTTGGCTATTCCTTTGATTTATTCGCACACTTAGTGTCAATTTCATAACCAAAACATATTCGCCATCGCACACTTAGTGCCAATATGTTAAACTGAACTTATATCAGTATTGCACACACAGTGCCTATTCGATAAGCCAAAGCATCTATCTTTTCACACACACAATGCTAATAATCTCTGTCTCGTTTCTAATTTCACGCACTTAGTGCCATCTAATTCAATTCCAACCACCCATATCATTTCTAATCTTTTAGTTATATATATATTCATTCAATTCACATCACATAGATATAGTTTACAACTAGTATTATATCTGAACTTACCTCAGACGTCGATATACCAAAATGGTCGATTAATCGAGCACTTTGTCTTTGCCTCGATCTCGATCCGAACTTCTCCTTTCTTAGTCTATACACATTCAAATTCAACTCATTCAATCACCAATTCATTCAATTTAGTCCTCACACACATATTGATAAACCGTAAAAGTAACATATTTTAACCCCATATTTAGCATGCTTTTGGATGATTTAGCCTTTGATTTATGTAAAAAGGTGCTCTTAATCCTTTCTTTTCATGTTTTATACTCAGGAAAGCACCCGAGGATGAAAAAAAAATAAGAAACGGGCTTAAAATGGGCCAATTTAGGCCAAAGTGGAAATTGACACGGACTGGACTTCAAGCCACATGACCGTGCCTTGAAAATTAACTAAGACACGGCCATGCCACGATTTACATGACCGTGCCCCAATCGACAGAATCGAGGAACGGCATGAAGACGATTTACGGTGTGTGCCATGGCAGTGCCCCTGTCGTGGAAAGGAGGAATTGTACTCGGATTTGGATACTTTGATGCAAAGAAACACATTCCAAAGCCTATTCAAACACCGAGTAAGAAGTATACTTAAATTAGGACACTTAGAGGCCAAGTAAAAGTATCTCAAAGCCTATATAAAGACCCTAGAGGCCAACCTTTAGGGGACGTTCGGTGTTCGGCAGAAGCCAGAACCCAAGGCGATCAGTTAGGCAGTCAGCTAGGCCAAGAAGTCGAGCTCGAAGGCCAAATTCGTGGGAATCACTCGAAGATAGCCAGTTGATCCATCTCAAGAAGCCGAAATTCTAATCAAGACGGTAGATCTCTCCTTCAATTCCTTCAGAGGGTTTTAGGGATTTCTTATGTTTTGTTTTATCTTTTCTCTTGAGATGTTTTATTTTATCTTTATGAACTAAACCCTTCAGATACCTGAAGGGGATGAAACCTAGATGAATCTTGTTATTGTCTTCTGAATTATATGATAAATACTTGATTTGTTCTTAATTATGTGTGCTTAATTCTTGTGTTGATGTTTCTGAGATATTAATCCAAGTCAAATGTTCTTAGGTGGAGGAGGAATAGACCCTGCCTAAGAATAGATCTAGCATAATTAAGCGGAGTCATTCGCGCGCCTAGAGATAGGGTGACGAGATTTTGCCGGATTAGGGTGAAACCTAATATGGGAGTCCATAGTTCGATTTACTGCTATTCTAGGGGGTTATTAAGTGAGAAAGAGATTCCCGTTAATTAACCTAAGGTTAGACGTTATTCGCCTCAAGAGTGGGTTTAATATACGTTAGGGAGTCTAACGGATCAAGTCAAGTGAATAAATCGTATGGTTCAGTGTTAGATAATAAGTGAAGTCTAGGTGGATTCTTTCTGATGGTATCATCGTGATCAACTGAGTTTCTCTTCAAGTTATTTCCCAATTCATTCTTTTTTTTTCTTTGCGCCTTAGTTTAGTAATTAATTAGTTAAACAACCAAATCATTTGATATTTAGGCTAAATAATAGAAAGAAAGTGAGTATTAGTACTTTTAGTTCCTTTGGGTTCGATAATCCAGTCTTGCCTAAGCTATACTACTGTTTAATAGGTACACTTGCCTTAAGTCGTTGTCAGAGTTAGTTTCCAGGTTCGATCTTTCTCTTTATAAATTTTTTAAACTCGACAAGTTAAGACACGATCAAGTTTTTGGTGCCGTTGCTGGGGAACTAAAATATTAAGAAAACTCTATTTTTATTATTTTAGCCATTATTTTTATTTTTTTCACAATTGATTTTATTTTATTTTTCTAATTTTGTTTCTTTCTTTCTTTTTCAGTAGGTACCTCTAGTTTATGACTAGAAGGAACCCAACAGGACCTCTAGTATACGATAGTGATATC
The DNA here is from genome assembly GCA_025506655.1 of Gossypium rotundifolium. Classification (NCBI taxonomy): domain Eukaryota; kingdom Viridiplantae; phylum Streptophyta; class Magnoliopsida; order Malvales; family Malvaceae; genus Gossypium; species Gossypium rotundifolium. The sequence continues at coordinate 95,901,828 of CP106724.1, read as the reverse complement.
GAAGCGACCACTCGTAAGAATCGTAGAGAAATCAGGTGAGCCTTAAAATACTAAGAAGAACAACAACAAGGCGAATCCAATCCTACTGAAGGGATGGTAGAGAATAATCCACCACGAGATGTGGTAGAAAATAATGCTCCGCGTACTATGTATGATTATGCTAAACCTAATTTAGCAGGAGCAGAATCTAGTATTGTTAGACCTGCTATAGCTGCTAATAATTTTGACTTAAAGCCTAACACAATACAAATGATTCAACAATTTGTTCAATTTGATGGTTTGCAGGATGAAAACCCGAACACTCAAATATCTAATTTTTTAGAGTTTTGTGATACTTTCAAAATAAATGGCGTTTTTGATTATGCCATTCGTCTTCTGTTATTTCCCTTTTCATTAAGGAATAAAGCCAAACAGTGGTTAAACTCGTTAACACGAGGGTTAATCACTAGATGGGACCAAATGACCTAAAAGATTTTATTAAAATATTTCCCACCAGCCAAAACGGCCAAATTACGGAATGATATCTCTTCTTTTGTGCAGATGGATTTAGAGACATTATACGACGCATGGGAGAGTTACAAGGATCTCTTAAGAAGGTGTCCACGCCATGGTTTACCTTTGTGGCTATAAGTCCAAACTTTTTATAATAGTGTGGATCCCTCAATGAGGCAATTAATTGATTCAACCGTCGGTGAAACTCTGAATAACAAAACTCCTGAAGCAGCCTACGAATTTATAAAAGAGATGTCGTTGAACAATTATTAGTGGCAAGTTACAAGGACAAAACCGACAAGATCGGCTAGAGTTTTTAGCATCGATGCAGTAACCATGCTATCGAATCAGGTAGAGATGATGAATAAAAAGCTTGACATTTTGTGTTCTTTACAGGTACATCCAATAATGCAGTACGAAACAAGTGGAACTGTGGCGAATACTGAGTACCCACCCTACCAACCAAGCACAGAAAACAAAGAGATGAACTATGTGGGTAATAATTTCTGATTCAATAATAATCCTTATAGTAACACTTACAATCCAGGTTAGAGGAACCACCTAAAAATTTCATGGGGAGGTCAAGGAAATCAAGGAAATCAAAGACAACAACCTCCTCAAAATTTCCAAAATTAGCCATATCTGCAAGAAAAGAAGCCAAACCTCAAAGAGATGTTGACAAAATTCATGGAAAGCACAGAAAATCATCTTCAAGATACTGAGAAAATATTTAGAAGTCAACAAACATCGGCTGAAGAGACCAAGAACCGAATCGGGAACTTACTAAGTCAGTAGGGAAAGTCACTAAAGCAGTCGGACAACTTGCAAACTTAATGTTCGAACGACTGCAAGGGTGTCTACCAAGCAACACCGAGATCAACTCAAAGGAGCAAATCCAAGCCATAACAGCTGTAACATCCTAAAAATTTAAGTATCAATATGTTGCTAGAGGTTAGCTTGGGTTTACTTAGAATTTGAATAAAAATTAGTAAAGAGTACTTTAGTGTAAAGAAATCGGTGACCTTGAAACTTAAGTTAATTAAGTACTAAAAGATGGCATAAGATGAGTAATTGGCAAAGTGGTGATAGCGCCATAAGTTGGACTTGAGGGAGAGGTTGAATCTCTAGCATGCAATTTGGGAGTTTTATTTTTATTTTTTTGCTTTATCCTAGCATGTATCGGCTATGGATAAGATTAGGATGAGTTGGATTAATTATTTTTTGGTAACAAGACTAAGGGTTATGGAAAGCTTGAGTTAGGGGATAGAATGGCTTGAATTGGGGGATAATGTTTCTTAAACTTAAGGAAAAAGGAGGATGATATGGCTTGAGACTAGGATGATGTTTTGGCAATTCTTTCATGGCCTTTTGACTATGTATGTGGACGGCATAGGGGCTAGGGGGGATGGCCGATTTTGTTTATTGGCTTGGTAGGCTTGTGTGTTGGAGAAACACATTCTTTTTGGTCATTTTTGGCTTTGGCAAAACATATTTTCTCTCCATCTATTTTCTCTCTAGCCGAATTTGTCAACAACCTTGAGGAAACAATTGCATCTTTCTTTTTGACCATTTGGTCATTTCTTTGCTAATCATTTTAGTGTTTTATTTTTCCAGTCAGAAACTATCAACACATAAAAGAAAGAAGGCCATTCTTTTCTCATTTTCCTCCCCAAATGTCAATTCACAATTCTCTTAAACTCAATTCTTTTCCTTCTCTTTTCTTTCTCTTTTCTTTCTCTTTTCTTTCTCTTTTTTCTTTCTCTTTTTCTCTCTTGAAAATCGAATCATCATCATCTTCATCTTCCATTCTTTTACTTCTTTCTCAACTAAAGTTTCTTCAATATTTTCTCTCATGGCCGAATGCTAGTTTGCTCTTGTGCGAATCATTTTCATTTTCTTGTTTAGTCATAAGCAAGATCTTCCATTAGACATAAGTATTCTTCTCACTCAATTCTTTTCAACCATGGGCAATAGAGTGATTTTGGAGGGCAGAAACTCAAAGTGTTCTTGAGTATCGTGGATCGTTGGAATCAATCTTAAGAGTTAAGGTAAGGAGTTTATTCAAGGATTTTCATATTATTCGTCATATTGGTATAGTTGGTTATTTAATCGATTTTGTTATAGGGACGTAATCGCTCGATTGCTACCTCGTGGAACGAGGATAATTGTGGTAAGCCAATCTCATTTTTTTTAAAATCGTTAGTCCTATTTCGATAGTTATTAGTTTGACTAATGATTTTATGTCATTAAAGACATTCAAGATAGAGGCGGAAAAGGCGTTGAATAGTCTTGAAAGAGGGTGGTTCGCTAATCCCCTAAGTATAAGCGAAGAAATTTTTTTAGGAATCCAAGAATTTCCACGGGTTGCGGACCCTCATCGAGGAGAACCATTTGTTTTGAAGTCATTAGTACTACCGAACCTTTGTTAGTTAGTGGATTCTCATCGAATGTGAATCAACAATCGGGGAGAAAACCAAAAATAGAAGTGGTTTGAAATTCTGAGGGTAAAGATTTAGATCGCTTATTAATAGTGTAGCATTATTAAATAATAGTGTTCTAATTTATCGTGTTACGTTTAGGTATTGATGAGCGGGAAAGTCTATTCTCACAATAACTAGGTGTGTAACTTCACACTTATCTCGGGTTAGATGTTATACCGTAAGTATTGGGAAAAATCGTAAAATTGACAAAATTGGAAAAATGCATAATAATTAGTATTTATGTGAAAATACATGAAAACTGTTCAAGTTGTGAAATTTACGAAAACGTCCTCAAAGAGTATTTGATAAATTGTAAAAATATATGCTAGATCTTTAAATGGGCCGAAAAATATGCTAGATCGTTAAATAGGCCGAAAAATATGCTAGATCGTTAAATGGGCCAAAAAATCTGCTAGATCGTTAAATGGGCCGAAAAATCTGCTAGATCGTTAAATGGGTCGAAAAATATGCTAGATCGTTAAATGGGTTGAAAAATCTACTAGATCGTTAAATGGGCCAAAGTATTAGATTGCTAAATGGGCTAAATGTTATTTTGTATTATGGGCCTTAATAAAAACTTGAAATATTGATTCACATGTAAATTGGGCCTTTTGCTAAAATTATCATATGTATATAGACTGTTATGCATACATGTTTGCATGGGTTGGGATTTATGATGAAGAGAAGAAAGGCACATTGCCAAAAATCTAGTTCGGTGGCTCGCCACAAATATTTTAATGGCTTATTGCCTCTAGTTAGGTGGCTACAAATATTTTAATGGCTTATTGCCTCTGGTTAGGTGGCTCTGCCACAAATATTTTAATGGCTTAATGCCTCTAGTTCGGTGACTTTATCACAATCTAGTTCATTGGTTCATCACAACCAAATATAAAATGGCTTAATGCCTACGATCGGTGTGTTGGCGGGGTGGGTTGACTTGATCCCCCAGGTGTGATGGTTAATGCGGGTGGTGTGTAGCGGGTGGATATTAGGTTGGTTGGGAAATTTCATTTTGCATACATTTCATTTATTATATTGCTAAATTTGTTTACAGGCTCAAGCCCAAAATAATGACTTGATGATCTGCCCGTGGATATAGTAAGTGAGTTATACCTTTGAGTTTTGAGTAACTCACTCCTTAAATTTTCCATCACGGTAATGGAAATTGGCGTGGACTTGGTAGAGAATGACTTCGTGGAGGCCATCTGCAAACATGGGTTTTATAAACTTTGAACTTTTATTAAGTACTTTCTTTAAATTACTATTTTGGATATGATGTAATAAGGCCTCTATTAATATTTATGGATTTTTATGTGTGGATGGATTTAAATTTTATTTTGATGGGTTTATGCTAATCCTATAATTATTTAAAAAAAACTTTGAAACATATGAGATTTGGTTTGTCAAGAAGATCAAGCGTTCTTTTAATCTTCCTAATGATTTAAGTGAATCGGTACTACAAAACCTTTTGAAAATAAAGTTTAATAAAACCAAAAGAAATGATTTAAATTCATTAATTTTAAGAAACATTAGTTGAAGTCTTATCATTTAGTATTTGAATAACAAAATCCTTTAAGTAGTTTTTTTTTTTTAAAGAGTTCAAAAGAATTTAAAGATAAGATAAGCTAAAGAATCTCATATGTTTCAAAGTATTTTTTAAAAAATCATTATAGGATTAGCATAAACCCATCAAAATAAAATTTAAATCCATCCACACATAAAAATCCATAAATATTAATAGAGGCCTTATTACATCATATCCAAAATAGTAATTTAAAGAAAGTACTTAATAAAAGTTCAAAGTTTATAAAACCCATGTTTGCAGTATGGCCTCCACGAAGTCATTCTCGGCCCAAGTCCACGTCAATTTCCATTACCTGTGATGGAAAATTTAAGGGAGTGAGTTACTCAGAACTCAGTGTATAACTCACTTACTATATCCATTGGGCCAGATCATCAAGTCATTATTTTGGGCTTGAGCCCATAAACAGATTTAGCAATATAATAAATGAAATGTATGCAAAAATGAAATTTCCCAACCAACCTAATATCCATCTGCTACACACCACTCGTACCAACCATCATACCTGTGGGGATCATGTCAACCCACCCCACCAACACACCGATCGTAGGCATTAAGCCATTTTTATATTTGGTTGTGGTGAACCAACGAACTAGATTATGACAAAGTCACCGAACTAGAGGCATTAAGCCAATCAAAATATTTACGGCAGGGCCACCGAACTAGAGGCAATAAGCCATTAAAATATTTGTAGCAGAGCCACCGAACTAGAGGCAATAAGCCATTAAAATATTTGTGGTAGAGCCACCGAACTAGATTTTTGGCAATAGGCCTTTCTTCTCTTCATCATAAATCCCAACCCATGCAAACATGTATGCATAACAGTCTATATACATATGATAATTTTAGCAAAAGGCCCAATTTACATGTGAATCAATATTTCAAGTTTTTATTAAGGCCCATAATACAAAATAACATTTAGCCAATTTAGCAATCTAATACTTTGGCCCATTTAACGATCTAGCAGATTTTTCGGCCCATTTAACGATCTAGCATATTTTTCGGCCCATTTAATGATCTAGCAGATTTTTTGGCCCATTTAACGATCTAGCATATTTTTCGGCCCATTTAACGATCAAGCATATTTTTCACAATTTATCAAATACTCATTGAGGACGTTTTCGTAAATTTCACAACTTTAACAGTTTTCATGTATTTTCACATAAATACTAATTATTATGTATTTTTCCAATTTTGTCAATTTTATGAATTTTCCCAATACTTATGGTATAACATCTAACCCGAGATAAGTGTGAAGTTACACACCTGGTTATTGTGAGAACTAGATTTTCCCACTCGTCAATACCTAAACGTAACACGATAAATTAGAACACTATTATTTAATAATACTACACTATTAATAAGCGATCTAAATCTTTGCCCTCAGAATTTCAAATCACTTCTATTTGCGGTTTCTCCCCGATTGTTGATTTGTTACCCGATGAGAATCGACAAACAAACAAAGGTTCCGTAGTACGAATGACTTCAAACAACTGGTTCTCCTCGGATGAGGGTCTGCAACCCGGTGGAAAATCTTGGATTTCCAAAACAGCCCTTCGTTTATACTTAGGGGGATTAGCGGAACCACCCCTCTTTCGAAGACTATTCACTGCCGTTTTCTGCCCTATCTTGAATGTCTTTAATGACATAAAATCATTAGTCAAACTAATAACTATCGAAATAGGACTAACGATTTTAAAAAAAATGAGATTGGCTTACCACAATTATCCTCGTTCCATGAGGTAGCAATCGAGTGATTACGTCCCTATAACGAAATCGATTAAATAACCAACTATACCAATATGATGAATAATATGAAAATCCTTGAATAAACTCCTTACCTTAACTCTTAAGATCAATTCCAACGATCCACGATACTCAAGAACACTTTGAGTTTCTGCCCTCCAAAATCACTTTATTGTCCACGGTTGAAAAGAATTGAGTGAGAAGAATACTTATGTCTAATGGAAGGTTCGGTTATGACTAAACAAGAAAATGAAAATGATTCGGCACAAGAGCAAACTAGCATTCGGCCATGAGAGAAAATATTGAAGAAACTTTAGTTGAGAAAGAAGTAAAAGAATGGAAGATGGAGATGATGATGATTCGGTTTTCAAGAGAGAAAAAGAGAAAAAAAAAGAGAAAGAAAATAGAAGGAAAAGAATTGAGTTTAAGAGAATTGTGCATTCGGCATTTGGGGAGGAAAAAATGAGAAAAAGAATGGCCTTCTTTCTTTTTGTGTGTTGATAGTTTCGTCACTAGGAAAAATAAAACACTAAAATGATTAGCAAAGAAATGACCAAATGGTCAAAAAGAAAGATGCAATTGTTTCCTCAAGGTTGTTGACAAATTGACTAGAGAGAAAATAGATGGAGAGAAAATATGTTTTGCCAAAGCCAAAATGACCAAAAGAATGTGTTTCTTCAACACACAAGCCTACCAAGCCAATCAACAAAACCGGCCATCACCCCTAGCCCCTATGCCGTCCACATACATAGTCAAAAGGCCATGAAAGAGTTGCCAAAACATCATCCTAGTCTCAAGCCATATCATCCTCCTTTTTCCTTAAGTTTAAGAAACATTATCCCCAATTCAAGCCATTCTATCCCTAACTCAAGCTTTCCATAACCCTTAGTCTTCTTACGAAAAAATAATTAATCCAACTCATCCTAATCTTATCCATAGCCGACACATGCTAGGATAAAGCAAAAAAAATAAAAACCCCCAAATTGCATGCTAGGAGATTCGAACCTCTCCCCTCAAGTCCAACTTATGGCACCATCACCACTTTGCCAATTACTCATCTTATGCCATCTTTTAGTACTTAATTAACTTAAGTTTCAAGGTCACCTAATTTCTTTACACTAAAGTACTCTTTACTATTTTTATTCAAATTCTAAGTAAACCCAAGCTAACCTCTAGCAACATATTGATACTCAAATTTTTAGGATGTTACAATTCTACCCTTCTTAAAAAAAAAATTTGTCCTCAAAATTTACCTGATTAAAAGAGGTGAGGATATTATTGTCGAATTGCATCCTCAGGCTCCCACGTAGCTTCCTCCGCTCGTGATTACACCATAAAACCTTGACCAACGGCATGGTCTTCTTTCTTAGAACTTTAACATCTCGGTCTAAAATTTCCACTGGTTCTTCCTCAAAAGACAAGTCTGATTTCAATTCCACTTCCTCTACAGGTACTATGTGAGATGGATCTGATCTATAGCGCCTCAGCATGGAAACATGAAAAACATTATGAATTTGACTCAACTCCGGAGGTAATTCAATCTGATAGGCCACTGGACCAACATGCTTCGTCACACGATATGGCCCAATGAACCTAGGGCTCAACTTGCCCTTTTTTCCAAATCTGAAAATGTTCTTCCGAGGTGAGACCTTTAGAAAGACCTGCTCTCCCTCAGCAAACTCGATATCCCTACGCTTCAGGTCTGTCTATCCGAAGCTTCCTTTAACCGTGCTTGAATAACTTTTACCTTTTCCTCTGTTTCAGATATTAATTCAGGACCCAACATCTGCCGCTCGCCCAATTCAGTCCAACAAGTAGGAGTACGGCACCTACGACCATACAATGCCTCGTAGGGTGCCATCTAAATGCTAGACTGATAGCTATTATTATACGCAAATTCTGCCAATGGTAGAAATTCCTCCCAACTACCTCTGAAGCCAATCACACATCCCCTTAACATGTCTTCCAATATCTAAATTACTCTTTCGATGACCATCCATGCGAGCATGAAAAGCCGTCTTGAAATTTAACTTTGTTCCCAAGGCTTCATGCGAGCTTTCCAAAATCGTGATGTAAATCTAGGATCCACATGCGATATAATGAACCTTTGGTACCCCATGCAACCTTACGAATTCGGATATATCTGACTTAGCCAATTTACGTAATGAGGAATCCGTACAAAGCGGAAGAAAATGAGTAGTTTTGTCAATTGGTCAACTACCACCCATACGGAGTTTTTCTTAGTAGGTGTTAAAGGTAACCCACAAACAAAATCTATTGTTATTCGCTCTCATTTCCAAAGAGGATCTTTCTGGATTGTAATAAACTGTGGCAATTGATGCTCCACCTTTACTTGTTGACAAATCAAACATTTTCCTACAAACTCAAAAATCTCACGCTTTAACCACAGCCACCAATATCATTCACGGAGATCCCGATACATCTTATTTCCTCCGGTGCATAGCATAAGAGCTACTATCGCCTCCATGAGAATCATTGCCTCAAATCGAGTCTTTAGGCATACAAACCCTTCCACGAAAACACAACACTCCATTCGTGTTTATACCAAAGTCCTCTATTTCACCCCTTCCAACTTGTTGAAGTAAGGGTCCCAAATTTTTATCTGATATCTGCTTCTCCTGAATTTGTTCTAACCACAGAGGCTTCACCTAAAGTTCTACTAGCAGACTACCATCCTCATACAAACTCAAATGAGCAAACATTGCTCTCAAATCAGATACCGCCTTACGACTTAACGCATCAGCTAACACATTAGCCTTTCCAGGATGATACACAATTGAGAAATCATAATCCTTTAATAATTCCACCCATCTTTTTTGTCTCAAATTTAACTCCTTCTGAGTAAGAAGATACTTAAGACTCTTGTGATCCGTGTAGATGATAGACTTCTCACCGTAGAGATAGTGCCCTCAAATCTTTAAAGTAAATACCACTGCAGTTAACTCCAAATCATGAGTAGGGTAGTTTACTTCGTGCAGTCTCAACTGTTGAGGAGCATAAGCCACCACCTTTCCATTTTGCATCAGCACACAACCCAAACCCATGTGAGACGCATCACAATAAATAGTAAATTCTTCTCCAGCCTCTGGCTGAATCAAAACTGGTGCTTCCGTTAGAATCTTCTTCAATTTCTCGAAACTCTTTTGTTATTTTTCAGTCCAAATATATTGTACTCCCTTCTGCAATAGTTTAGTTAGGGGTGCAGCAATCAACAAAAACCCCTCAACGAAGCGTCTATAATAACCAGCCAAACCTAAGAAACTCCGAACTTTAGCTACCGTTTTTGGTGGTTTCCAATCCAGTACAGCCTCAATCTTCCAAGAATCCACCCTTATTCCTTCAGCTGATACCACATGACCCAAGAAAGTCACTTCCTTTAGCCAAAATTCACATCTACTAAATTTGGCATAAAGTTGCTTATCACGAAATAATTGCAATACTATCGCATAAATCGTGTCATGCCCTCATCATTTCTTGAATAAACCAAAATGTCGACTATGAACACTACCACAAACCGGTCTAAATATGGTTGAAAGACTCGGTTCATCATGTCCATAAATGCGGCTGGTGCATTGGTTAACCCAAACGGCATCACCAAAAACTCATAATGTCCATAACGAGTTCGGAATGCCGTCTTATAAATATCTGCTTCTTTCACCTTAAGTTGGTGATAACCCGATCTCAAATCAATTTTGGAGTAAACTGAAGCTCCTTTCAATTGATCAAACAGGTCATCAATTCTCGACAAAGGATACCTATTCTTGATCGTTAATTTATTCAATTACCTATAATCAATGCACATACGCATCGATTCATCCTTCTTCTTAACAAACAAAACTGGTGCTCCCCACGGAGACACACTAGGTCGAATAAATCCCCGATCCAACAATTCTTGAATTTGAGCTTTAAGCTCCGCCAACTCCTTTGGTGCCATTCTATAAGGAGCAATGGACACTGAAGCTATTCCGGGCAAAAGCTCAATACCAAATTCTACTTCCCGATCTGAAGGTATACAAGGAAGTTCATCGGGAAATACATCTAAAAATTCCTTCACCGTCCTCACATCATCCACAGATAACTCTTTGGCATCCAAAGCACAAATAAAGGCTAAGAATGCTCCATACCCTTTCTACACCAACTTTTGCTGCATTTAACGCAGATATCACATTTGCCAAGTAATTCTTTCATTCACCTATCATTATTACTTCTTTATCACTCGAAGTTCTTATTGACATTCGCTTTTCAGCACAATCCAAATGCGTCCGGTGCTTAGCTAACCAATCCATGCCCAGAATGAGATCGAACTCGTCTAAAGGCAATTCCATCAAATTCGCCAAAAATATTTCTTCTTGAATTTCTAAGGGCATGTTTCTAAACAATTTATTTACAATTACCGACTGTCCTAAAGGACTAATTAAATCATTTCACTATTGGTAATTTCAAATTCTAGATTCAAGTTTCCAGATATGGCACTAGCAACATACAAGTGGGTAGAACCAATATTTATCAAGGCAATAACAGGTACATCAAAGATGAAGAATGTACCAGTTATTACATCAGGTGCATTGCCATCCTCGCGGCGTCTTACTGCATAGACCAATCCTGGTTGTCTTGCATCTGTGTTACCTCTCGAACTATTACCTCGACCCGGTGCACCTTGACCACATCTAGCCCCATTACCACCACAGGCGGTCCACGGCCTCTCGATTCTTCTTTGAGTTCCTCTCTTCGGTTGTGCATCGATGTCTGAACTTCGAGGCTGTATCCATACGTCGAAGGCAATTTCTATATTGATGATCTATTGAACCACATTTATAACAAGCACCTGTTTTCCTCCAGCGCTCTTGAATGCCGTTTCCCACATTCAGTACAATCTCTACTCTGATTACTAGCCACAGGTGCTCTACCTTGAGCTGGTTTATCATTCCGAGGCCTCTTCAGAAACCTATTTTAAGAACCCAAATGCTTTATTCCCTCTTGCCTCTAAATCTTTCCCGATTCTGACATTCTGAGTTCTTAGCCTCTTTGGCTATCTTGGCTTTTTCCACAAGCATGGCAAAAGTTCTAACTTATTGTGGGGCTATCAGAACCCGTAACTCATCATTCAACCCATCCTCAAAGTGTACACAATGCTTATGATCTGTTGACACTATTGTCCGAGCATATCGACTCAAGCGTAAAAACTCAGCCTCATACGCTACCACTATCTTATTTCCTTAAATTAAATTCAAAAATTCCTTCCTTCGGGCGCCCACATAACTTGTTCCTACATATTTCCCTTGAAAGGCAGCTTTGAAGAATTCCCAAGTAATTAATGCAGCCTCGGTGCCTTCTCGAACAGTAAGCCACCATTGATACACCTAGTCTTTTAGCAAGGACACGGCTTCTTTCAGATTCTGCTCGACAGTGCATTCCATATCATCCATAATCCGCTCCATGACTTGAGCCAATATTACGCCACATTGAGCTACACTAAAACTCCTCTAAAACTTACGCACCATTAGACTTGAGTCGTTTCGATATCGACCCACAGTGATGGCCCAACTCTAGTTCAGTGACCCTTTCAAGGACTCGCACATTGCTTATGTCAAAGCATTATCTTCTTCCATATGATTATGTGTTCCGTCTCACTTTCAAGTGGCGAGTGCATCCATTTCAACAGATGATTTGGTGCTTGAAATGACACCGTCCTCTACCACTACCACGTCTACGCGTCCACGACCACATCCTCTAGAGCTCATAATGTCTAATTCGATTTAATCTGATTACAAGTTTTATGAATCAGAATACTATTTCAATGTTTATTAATGATGTTTTATGAGATTTGAGAGATAAAGTTATTTTTCGCAAACACATCCTATAGTCTCAATCTCTACGATTTTTAACATCTAAAACTAGAAGTTCTAGAGTGTTCCTATGATTATATCATCATAATAATCATTCAATAATAAATACTTACTTGACTTGGTGCCGGATGCTTGTGGTGCCATACTAATCTTTAAAACATAATTCAAATAATTTCATACAAAGGTTATTTGTTAAACCCAACCACAGCCGAGTTTTGAAACTAGCTCTGATACTATTAAATGTAACAACCCAAATCAGGTCTATACATCAAGACGAGATTTGGTTTATCATATAGATCAAACATTCTTTTAATCTTTCTAATGATTTAAGTGAATCGGTACTACAAAACCTTTTTTGATAGGTTTCCAATGAATCAGAATACTATTTCAATGTTTATTAACGATGTTTTATGAGATTTGAGAGATAAAGTTATTTTTCGCAAACACATCCTATAGCCTCAATCTCTACGATTTTCAACATCTAAAACTAGAAATTCTAGAGTGTTCCTATGATCATATCATCATAATAATCATTCAATAATAAATACTTACTTGACTTGGTGCCGGATGCTTGTGGTGCCATACTAATCTTTAAAATATAATTCAAATAATTTCATACAAAGGTTATTTGTTGAACCCAACCACAACCCAGTTTTGAAACTAGCTCTGATACCATTAAATGTAACACCCCAAATCAAGTCTATGAGTCAAGATGAGATTTGGTTTGTCACATAGATCAAACATTGTTGTCGAATTGCATCCTCAGGCTCCCACGTAGCTTCCTCCGCTCCGTGATTACACCATAAAACCTTGACCAACGGCACGGTCTTCTTTCTTAGCACTTTAACATCTCGGTCTAAAATTTCCACTGGTTCTTCCTCAAAAGACAAGTCTGATTTCAATTCCACTTCCTCTATCGGTACTATGTGAGATGGATCCGATCTATAGTGCCTCAGCATGGAAACATGAAAAACATTATGAATTTGACTCAATTCTGTAGGTAATTCAATCTGATAGGCCACTGGACCAACACGCTTCATCACACGATATGGCCCAATGAACCTAGGGCTCAACTTGCCCTTCTTTCCAAATCTGAAAATTTTCTTCCAAGGTGAGACCTTTAGAAAGACCTGCTCTCCCTCAGCAAACTCGATATCCCTACGCTTCAGGTCTGCATACAACTTTTCTCTATCCGAAGCTTCCTTTAATCGTGCTCAAATAACTTTTAACTTTTCCTCTATTTCAGATATTAATTCAGGACCCAACATCTACCGCTCGCTCAATTCAGTCCAACAAGTAGGAGTACGGCACATACGGCCATACAATACCTCGTAGGGTGCCATCTAAATGCTAGACTGATAGCTATTGTTATACGCAAATTCTGCCAATGGTAGAAATTCCTCCCAACTACCTCTAAAGTCAATCACACATCCCCTTAACATGTCTTCCAATATCTGAATTACTATTTTCGACTGACCATCTGTCTGAGGATGAAAAGATGTACTGAAATTTAACTTTGTTCCCAAGGCTTCATGCGAGCTTTCCAAAATCGTGATGTAAATCTAGGATCACATCGATATAATGAACCTTTGGTACCCCATGCAACCTTACGATTTTAGATATATAGCTTAGCCAATTTTTGTAATGAGTAATCTGTACGAACTGGAAGAAAATGAACAGTTTTCGTCAATCGGTCAACTACCACCCATACAGAGTTTTTCTTAGTAGGTGTTAAAGGTAACCCACAAACAAAATCCATTGTTATTCGCTCCCATTTCCAAAGAGGAATCTTTACCGATTGTAATAAACCTGACGGCAATTGATACTCCACCTTTACTTGTTGACAAATCAAACATTTTCCTACAAACTCGTAAATCACGCTTCAACCCAGCCACCAATCATTCACGGAGATCCCGATACATCTTATTTCCTCCGGGGTGCATAGCATAAGGCTACTATGAGCCTCCCGCAGAATCATTTGCCTCAAATCTGAGTCTTTAGGCATACAAACCCTTCCACGAAAACACAACACTCCATTCGTTTTTATACCAAAGTCTTCTATTTCACCCCTTCCAACTTGTTGAAGTAAGGGTCCTAACTTTTTATCTGATATCTGCTTCTCCTGAATTTGATCTAACCACAATGGCTTCACCTGAAGTTCTGCTAGCAGACTACCATCCTCATACAAACTCAAATGAGCAAACATTGCTCTTAAATCAGATACCACCTTACGACTTAACGCGTCATCTACCACATTAGCCTTTCCAGGATGATACTCAATTGAGAAATCATAATCCTTTAATAATTCCACCCATCTTCTTTGTCTCAAATTTAACTCCTTCTAAGTAAGAAGATACTTAAGACTCTTGTGATCCGTGTAGATGATAGACTTTTCACCGTAGAGATAGTGCCTCCAAATCTTTAAAGCAAATACCACTGCAGCTAACTCCAAATCATGAGCAGGGTAGTTTACTTCTTGCGGTCTCAACTGTCGAGAAGCATAAGCCACCACCATTCCATTTTGCATCAGCACACAACCAAAACCCGTGTGAGATGCATCACAATAAATAGTAAATTCTTTTCTAGCCTCCGGCTGAATCAACATTGGTGCTTCCGTCAGAATCTTCTTCAATTTCTCGAAACTCTTTTGTTATTTTTCAGTCCAATCATACTGTGCTCCCTTCTGCAACAGTTTAGTTAGTGGTGCAGCAATCAACGAAAACCCCTCAATGAAGCGTCTATAATAACCAGCCAAACCTAAGAAACTCTAAATTTTAGCTACCATTTTTGGTGGTTTCCAATCCAGTACAGCCTCAATCTTCCGAGGATCCACCCTTATTCCTTCAACTGATACCACATGACCCAAGAAAGTCACTTCCTTTAGGTAAAATTCACATTTACTAAATTTGGCATAAAGTTGCTTATCACGAAGTAACTGCAATACTATACGCAAATGCGTGTCATGCTCCTCATCATTTCTTGAATAAACCAAAATGTCATCTATGAACACTACCACAAACCGATCTAAATATGGTTGAAAGACTCGATTCATCATGTCCATAAATGCGGCTGATGCATTGATTAACCCAAACGGCATCACCAAAAACTCATAATGTCCATAACGAGTTCGGAATGCCGTCTTATAAATATCTGCTTCTTTCACCTTAAGTTGGTGATAACCCGATCTCAAATCAATTTTGGAGAAAACTGAAGCTCCATTCAATTGATCAAACAGGTCGTCAATTCTCGACAAAGGATACCTATTCTTGATCGTCAATTTATTCAATTACCTGTAATCAATGCACATACACATCGATCCATCCTTCTTCTTAACGAACAAAAATGGTGCTCCCCACGGAGACACACTCGGTCGAATAAATCCCCGATCCAACAATTCTTGAATTTGAGCTTTAAGCTCCGCCAACTCCTTCGGTGCCATTCTATAAGGAGCAATGGACACTGGAGCTATTTTGGTCGAAAGCTCAATACCAAATTCTACTTCCCGATCTGGAGGTATACCAGAAAGTTCATCGGGAAATACATCTGGAAATTCCTTTACCATCCTCACATCATCCACAGATAACTCTTTGGCATCCAAAGCACAAATAAAGGCTAAGAATGCTCCATACCCTTTCATCACCAACTTTTCTGCCTTTAACACAGATATCACATTTGCAAAGTAATTCCTTCGTTCACCTATCATTATTACTTCTTTATCACTCGAAGTTCTTATTGACATTCGCTTTTCAGCACAATCCAAATGCGCTCGATGCTTAGCTAACCAATCCATGTCCAGAATGAGATCGAACTCGCCGAAAGGCAATTCCATCAGATTCTTCAAAAATATTAATTCTTGAATTTCTAAGGGCACGTCTCTAAATAATTTATTTACAATTACTGACTATCCTAAAGGACTAATTACTGTCATTTCACTATCTGTAATTTCATATTCTAGATTCAAGTTTCCAGATATGACACTAGCAACATACGAGTGGGTAGAACCAATATCTATCAAGGCAATAACAGTACATCAAAGATGAAGAACGCATCGGTTATTACATCAGTGCATTGCCATCCTTGCGTCTAACCGCATAGACCAATCTCGGTTGTCTTGCATCTGTGTTACCTCTCGAACCATTGTCTCGACCCGGTGCACCTTGACCACGTCTAGCCCCATTACCACCACGACCTGGTCCACGGCCTCTCGGTGGGTCTTTGAGTTCCTCTTGCGGTGTGCATCGATGTCTGAACTTTCGAGTCGTATCCATACGTCGAGGGCAATTTCTATATTGATGATCCATTGAACCACATTTATAACACGCACCCGTTTTCTTCCAGCACTCTCCGGAATACCGTTTCCCACATTCAGTACAATCTCTACTCTGATTACTAGCCACAGCTGCTCTATCTAGAGCTGGTTCATCATTCCGAGGCCTCTTTAGAAACCTTTTGAAGAACTCGAATGCTTTATATCCCTCTTGCCTCTAAATCTTTCCCAATTCTGACGTTCTAAGTTCTTAGCCTCTTCGACTATCTTGGCTTTTTCCACAAGCGTGGAAAAAGTTCTAACTTGTTGTGGGGCTATCAGAACCCGCAACTCATCAGTCAACCCATCCTCAAAGCGTACACAATGCTCATGATCCGTTGACACTATTGTCCGAGCATAGTGACTCAAGCGTAAAAACTCAGCCTCATACGCTGCCACTATCTTTTTCCTTAAATTAGAATAAAAAATTCCTTCCTTCGGGCATCCACATAACTTGTTCCTACATATTTCCCTTGAAAGGTAGCTTTTAAGAATGTCTAAGTAATCAATGCAGCCTCGGTGCCTTCTCGAACAGTAAGCCACCATTGATACGCCTCGTCTCTTAGCAAGGACACGGCTCCTTTTAGTTTCTGCTCGACAGTGCATTCCATATCATCCATAATCCGCTCCACAACTTCGATCCAATATTCTGCCACATTCGAGCTACACCGAAAACTCCTCTAAAAACTTCTGCACCATTAGACTTGAGTCATTCCGATATCGACCCACAAGCTGTTGGCAAAACTCTAGTTCCAGCGACCCTTTCAAGGACTCACAGCATTACTTGCGTCAACGCATTATCTTCTTCCATATGATTATGTGTTCCCGTCTCACTTTCAAGTGACGCAGGTGCATCCATTTCTGGCGTATGATTTGGTGCTTCAGACGCAAAGACTCGCAAATCTGCACCACGGCCACGTCTACGCATCCACGACCACGTCCTCTAGAGCTCATAATGTCTAATTCGATTTAATCTGATTACAAGTTTTATGAATCATAATACTATTTTAGTGTTTATTAACGATGTTTTATGAGATTTGTGAGATAAAGTTGTTTTTCACAGGCACATCCTATAGTTTCAATCTCTACGATTTTCAACATCTAAAACTAGAAGTTCTAGAGTGTTTCTATGATCATATCATCATAATAAGCATTCAATAATAAATACTTACTTGACTTGGTGCCGGATGCTTGTGGTGCCATACTAATCTTTAAAACATAATTCAAATAATTTCATACAAAGGTTATTTGTTGAACCCAACCACAGCTGAGTTTTGAAACTAGCTCTGATACCATTAATGTAACACCCCAAATCAGGTCTATGCGTCAAGACGAGATTTGGTTTGTCACATAGATCAAACATTCTTTTAATCTTTCTAATGATTTAAGTGAATCGGTACTACAAAACCTTTTGAAAATAAAGTTTAATAAAAACCAAAAGAAATTATTTAAATTCATTAATTTTAAGAAACATTAGTTGAAGTCTTATCATTTAGTATTTGAATATCAAAATCCTTTAAGTAGTTTTTTTAAAAGAGTTCAAAAGAATTTGAAGATAAGATAAGTTAAAGAATCTTATATGTTTCAAAGTATTTTTTTTTAAAATCATTATAGGACTAGCATAAACCCATCAAAATAAAATTTAAATCCATCCACACATAAAAATCCATAAATATTAATAGAGGCCTTATTACATCATATCCAAAATAGTAATTTAAAGAAAGTACTTAATAAAAGTTCAAAGTTTATAAAACCCATGTTTGCGGTATGGCCTCCACGAAGTCATTCTCGGCCCAAGTCCACGTCAATTTCCATTACGTGATGGAAAATTTAAGGGAGTGAGTTATTCGTAACTCGATGTATAACTCACTTACTATATCCATTGGGCAGTCATCAAGTCATTATTTTGGGCTTGAGCCCATAAGATTTAGCAATATAATAAATGAAATGTATGCAAAATGAAATTTCCCAACCAACCTAATATCCATCCACTACACACCACCGTACCAACCATCACACTGTGGGGATCAAGTCAACCCACCCTCCAACACACCGATCGTAGGCATTAAGCCATTTTATATTTGGTTGTGGTAAACCAACAAACTAGATTGTGACAAAGTCACCGAACTAGAGGCATTAAGCCATTAAAATATTTGTGGCAGAGCCACCGAACTAGAGGCAATAAGCCATTAAAATATTTGTGGCAGAGCCATCGAACTAGATTTTTGGCAATAGGCCTTTCTTCTCTTCATCATAAATCCCAACCCATGCAAACATGTATGCATAATGACTATATACATATGATAATTTTAGCAAAAGGCCCAATTTACATGTGAATCAATATTTCAAGTTTTTATTAAGGCCCATAATACAAAATAACATTTAGCCCATTTAGCAATCTAATACTTTGGCCCATTTAACGATCTAGCAGATTTTTTGGCCCATTTAACGATCTAGCATATTTTTTGACCCATTTAACGATCTAGCAGATTTTTTAGCCCATTTAACGATCTAGCATATTTTTCTGCCCATTTAACGATCTAGCAGATTTTTCGGCCCATTTAACGATCTAGCCTGCTCCCAAAACTCTCTCCAACACTCAGAGCATCACCTGAGACACCGCATCGTCTCCGCCCGCTTGGTCCTGATACTCTGCCTCCACAGCTGGTGGCACTGGTATCTCATTTCCTGACCCATGACCAGACCCTACCGGTTCTGACACAACAATCCTACCTCTACCTCAACCACGCACACCATGCCCCCTAGTGCTCATTTCTAACATTCACGATTCATCTGATTAAAAATTTTATGGATTAATAATTTCTTCCACTGATTAATAACGAACAATCTTATGGAAGGTAGTTTCAATAGTAGTTCTTTTGAATTCGAAATTATATCTACAAGGTTCAGTCTCAAGTCTGTATCTCCTAGTTCTAGAAACCACATACATTCAGCAACCATATGCATTCCCAAATAGATTATCACATAAATGTATCAAACACGAAAGTAACATCCATAAACTCATATTCGTCACACAAAGGTATTTTCGTCATTTCACTACCCAGGGGTATTTTCATAATTTTACCCTACAGTGGTATTTTTGTAATTTCACAAAATAGGGTATCTTGGTGATTTTACAAAATAGGAGTATTTTGGTAGTTTTGCAAACCAGGGGTATTTCGGTGATTTCCACAAACCAAGGGTATTCCGATAATTTTCACAAACCTAGGGATAGATTAGTAATTTTACCAAAAATAGGGTATTGGTCCCTTTCGAGTTTTAGTTATGAACTTTGGCCGTTAACAAGTCTTCGCGGCTAAAGTGAACAGACACTACATACCAGGTAGGATTCTAGTGAAGAGGAGGTGGGCCACTAGGACCACTTAAATACCACGCTCTCCCTAAATCCAATCCTAGACATGCGTACGCCCGTTGCCACACTCCAACCCGGCGACTTGTTCACAGACATGTTTAATTAGAGAAATTAAGTCTTATGGATTTTAAGAGTTGTTTAGCTAGGCCTAAGGTCCGTAAACCCTAGCATACTTGTCTATGTCCCCAAAAAGCCAATCAAACCCAACATGCATACCTTATTAAGAGTTAGAATACTTACTTGCATGGATCGGTTGCCGGTAGACTCGGATGCCATAATTCGACCAACCCAAAGCATTTTTCTTCAATTCACATCAATCTACAAAACCCTACTGGACCCATTTCACAGTCCGAGTTGTGCAAATGGGCTCTGATACCAAAAATGTAACACCCCAAACCGGCCTATACATTACGACCAAATCTGGTATGTCACAGGGTGAAGTAAAATCAAGACTTAGTTATACTTAAGAAAAACCAGAGATTTGAAAGAAAACTTTTTTTTCTTATTACTGCGGTGTTTTGGAAACATCGATGTGTAGATTAATGAAACTCCACTTTTACTTTAATATTTAAACTGTCGTGGTGTCGAATTTGATATAAATAGTAACTAATAAAAACCAAAGTACAACTTTGAAGGGCCTTATTACATAAAAAAGTCCCAAATCAAAATAAACTTATAGTAATACTGAGACTATAAAAGAAAGAAAAATGGAATTATGGCCTCCATGAGTCCGCCTCGGCTCCCGCATCCACGAGCTACTGGTCACCTGAAAAGTTAAGGAAAGGGTTGAGTCACCATGACTCAGTGTGTAAATTCTCCCACATTATACATAGGGCTTGTAGCCCACAGTCACTTATCAACATACAACATATGAATGTAATAAACCCAACCTAAACCTAGTTTTTCCATCCTCTACACACCAACCCGTACTAGCCCATCACACCGTGGGGATTTCTACAATCAACCCTCCATCTGCTACACTCTATTTTGACAGTCAGGCTGCCAATTATACACGATCACTAGGTGACCAATAATACATCGTGGCATAGCCACCGATCACTATGTGACCAAATAAAATATATATATCGTGGCAAAGCCACCGATCACAATGTGACCAAAAGTAGTGTAGGAACATATATATATATATATATATATCATGGCAAAGCCACCATCACAATGTGACCAATTAATCATGCACTTCCCCTTCATATCAAACCCATACCCCATGATCTACATACAAATCCTAACAAATGCAACATGCTATTCATAACACATCATTTTTCCATGCATACATTCGGCCATGCAAAGAAACGATACGGTCACGTACCTGGCAATCCTAGCCTTACCCCTAAGGGCATCACGACTGTCTACCCAGTCATTTTTTTGGCTTTTCAGCTCACACAAATGTTAGCACAGATATAGTATAGTGTGTGCAGGTTTACACACCTGGTAGTGCACAAAACGACACTCTCTATGTTGACACTATCACTAGTTGTCACAATTGCTATCTACCTATTATTCTGCTCAATAGCTGGCCCACAACCCGGTGGCCAATCTCGAACAGTAGACACCGCATGCTTCTTGAACTTTGGGGCTGGGACTATGGATCCAACCCTTTCCTTTAATTCACTGACGTCCGAGTCCATGAATGATCTTGGTCAGAAGGTACTATATTGAAACAATGATTGCTTAACGAAATATTGGGTTAAGATACGAATAACGAAAGGAAAATTGATTGAACAACTTAGAGAGAATTGAAAGCCTACCTTGAGATCTCAAATGAAGTGATAGGATTCACTTGATTCCTTGACTTGGAGTTCGATTGCTTCAACTAATCAGGATTTCCTGGAGTAGGCACCCCAAAGAAAGTGTAAACACACAAGTCATTCACTGAGTCAATTAGCCATTCAGCTTTGGCTATCAAAAACTAAAAGACAAACAAAGGAATAAGAGAATGCTTATTACCTTATCACAGTAGATTCAAATAACATGTAGGGGAATTCGACACTAGCCCAACGGTGAACAGGATTCAACAATGATTAAAATAGAAAAGAACTAGAAGAGAGAGCCATAAAGAAAAATAAAGATACTTCAAATAGAGGCTTAGGTGTTTCAGTTTTAGAAGAAACAGATAAGAGATTTGAGAACAAGATCATTCGGCCATAGCATGAAAGTGGATATGGGAATAGAGTTAGGAGTTTTTGGTTTTGGCAGAGAAAGAGAAGAAGAAACCCTCAATTGTTTAATATAAGAGGAGAGAAAAAAACTATGCTTTTAGAAAAATAATGGAAATTCAGCACACCCTTAGCCACATCTAGCCGATTTCCCTTCTTGCACTCAGTGTCCCACATTCGGCCACCACCTACACTCAAATTCTATCCCACATTTTCCTCTTATCCTTATCTTCCTATCTTCTGACTCAATCCACACTCACTCCTTTACAATCCCAGCTGAAACCACCTTTCAACTCCTCAGGTGCATATAATAAAAAAAACACTCCCTTTTTGCTTGGCATGGGATTCGAATCTACTCCTTCACCACCCCTTTATGGCGTCACTTACCTATTCCCTTAGTGGCGCCTTCTTGCCACTTTACCAGTTAGATTTCTGTGTTAATTTTCCTACTCAAGTTCCCTTAAGGACCACTTCACCTAGTTCTCCCTTGTAGTGTCTGAAAGCAAAATTTCTACCAAGGCTCAGGCTTCACCTCAAGCCTTCTCGAAAGCTCTAAACACACACGCATCATGGCATGCACACACAACGCATCACAAAAACCCCCAATCTAGGATGTTACACATATTTAGCATGCTTTTGGATTTTTTAGCCCTTGATTTATGTAAAAAGGTGCTCTTAATCCTTTCTTTTCATGTTTTATACTCAAGAAAGCACCCGAGGACTAAAAGAAAGAGAAACGAGCTTAAAACGTGCCAATTTGGGCCAAAATGGAAATCGACACGACCTGGACTTCAAGCCACGCGACTGTGCCTCGACAATTAACTAAGACATGGCCACGCCACGATTTACACAGTCGCGCCCCAATCGACAGAACCGAGATATGGCCTGAAGACGATTTACACTGGCGTGTGCCATGGCCGTGCTCCTGTCGTGGAAAAGAGGAATTGTACTCAGATTTGGATACTTTGAGGCAAAGAAACATATTCCAAAGCCTATTCAAACACCGAGTAAGAAGTATACTTGAATTAGGGCACTTAGAGGCCAAGTAAAAGCATCTCAAAGCCTATATAAAGACCCTAGAGGCCAACCTTTAGAGGACGTTCAGAGTTCGGTAGAAGCCGGAACCCAGGGCGGTTAGTTAGGTAGTCAGCTAGGCTAAGAAGCTGAGCTAGAAGGCCAAATTCGTGGGAATCACTCAAAGATAGCCAGTTGATCCATCTCAAGAAGTCAAAATTCTACTCAAGATGGCAGATCTCTCCTTCAATTCCTTCAGGGGGTTTTAGGGATTTCTTATGTTTTGTTTTATCTTTTCTCCTGAGGTGTTTTATTTTATTATTATGAACTAAACCCTTCAGATACCTAAAGGGGATGAAACCTAGATGAATCTTATTATTGTCTTCTGAATTATATGATAAATACTTGATTTGTTCTTAATTATGTGTGCTTAATTCTTATGTTAATGTTTCCGAGATATTAATTCAAGTCAGATGTTCTTAGGTGGAGAAGGAATAGACCTTGCCTAAGAATAGATCTAGCAGAATTAAGCGGAGTCATTCACACGCCTAGTGATAGGGTGACGAGATTTTGTCGGATTAGGGTGAAACCTAATATGGGAGTCCATAGTTCGACTTACTACTATTCTACGGGGTTATTATGTGAGAAAGAGTTTTTTGTTAATTAACCTAGGGTTAGACGTTATTCACCTCAAGAGTGGGTTTAATATATGTTAGGGAGTCTTACGGATCAAGTTAAGCAAATAAATCGTATGGTTCAGTGTTAGATAATAAGTGAAGTCTAGGTGGATTCTTCCTGATGGTATCATCGTGATCAACTGAGTTTCTCTTCAAGTTATTTCCCAATTCATTCTTTTTGTCTTTGTGCCTAAGTTTAGTAATTAATTAGTTAAACAACCAAATCATTTGATATTTAGGCTAAATAATAGAAAGAAAGTGATTATTAGTACTTTTAGTTCCTTTGGGTTCGATAATCCGGTCTTGCCTAAGCTATACTACTGTTCGATAGGTACACTTGCCTTAAGTTGTTGTCAGAGTTAGTTTCCAGGTTCGATCATTCTCTTTATAAATTTTAAATCTCGACAAGTTAAGACACAATCACATATTTAGGGCATTTTACAAAATAGCCCTCACATTTTCACATTTCGACACTTTAGTACCTATTTCATAAAATTATCAAATACACACAATTTCATATCACATATGCTTAGCCAAATTCTTCCCATGCTAATACAAGCCCACACATTTCATTTATTCCATAATTTAGTCCTTCAAAATATTATTATCACAATTTATCTCTAATTAGCTAAATTCACCAAGGATTTAAGAACAAAACATGTTCATTAAACACATATTTTTCATTTAACACCAATAATCAACACAAAACTCACCATTTTAGCAATGGCACATCTCATAAACATCATCAATTCCTCAAATTACAACATGGGCTTGATAGTAGACTAAGCAACAATCTCAAAAACATAAAAATCATCAAAAACTAAAGTCAAAACATACCTTAATTATGCAATTCAATGGTCGAACCCTAACTTTATTTTCTTTTCTTTTCCTTTCTTCAATTTTGGCACTCAAAGGATGATAATATCCATCTATTATGTTTGTTTTATTATAACATATATTATTAATCCATTTACCATATTAGCCTTTTAATGATAACAAAATATATCACATGCTAGTTGGTTAAAATGTCCATCCACCGTCCACTATCAATAAAATAGAATAATTACCTTTTAAGGGCTTCACATTATAAATACATCAACAATTAATCACTTAAACAATCAGCATACAGCTTTTGCACTTTACGCGATTAAGTCCTTTTCGTAAATTAAACACACAATCGATAAAATCTTCACACAAAAAATTCACACAGGCTAAATCACATACTATAAACATAGAGAATAATATTAAAATATTATTCTAAACTCAGATTTATGATCTTGAAACTACTGTTCTGACTAAGGTCTAAACTGGGCTGTTACTACTATTTCGCCAATTGTACCCCTTAATGACTATGTGCCATATCCATATATTTGCACATTCATACCATTATTCCTTGTTTGGTCATACCTTATCATTTTCATGGTTTCCCTTAGTTATTTCTATTATAGAGGGCCTCACAGACATAATACTTTTGGTTCGCCATAAAATTTCTTACGGAGCTTTTCTTTCAGAATCCGCTGAGCTAGGGTGTACAAGCA
The DNA here is from genome assembly GCA_025506655.1 of Gossypium rotundifolium. Classification (NCBI taxonomy): domain Eukaryota; kingdom Viridiplantae; phylum Streptophyta; class Magnoliopsida; order Malvales; family Malvaceae; genus Gossypium; species Gossypium rotundifolium. The sequence continues at coordinate 95,876,579 of CP106724.1, read as the reverse complement.
TTTTTGAGGAGTTTCTTATGCTTAGCCAAATCCTTATTCTTACTCGCTCAAATCTTAATCTTTGTGCCTTGCTTCCAACAACATTGTTCGGTCATTAGGATTTCACCGGACAGGATGTTACAGGCTAATTCGATATTGCACAAGTACTCCCTACCTACACTAGACGAGGTGCGAGGAAGTATTGAGTGGTCGGCGATTAATGCAAATAATTTTGAAATAAATATGACCATTATCCAAATGATCCAAAAGATATTGCAGTTCAAGGGAACATGGTGGATGACTCGAATAAACACTTGAGGATGTTCTTACAATTATGTGACACCTTCAAGTATAACAGGGTATCCAATGATGCTATACATCTCCAGTTATTCTTGTTTTCATTATGTGATATTCCGATCGATTGGTTAGACTCGTTAGAACCAGGTTCCATCACCACATGAAACAATTTGGAGAAAAAATTTCTCTATAAAATTTTCTCGATTATTCAAACCATTTAGTTGAGGAGAGAAAAAAATTGAAACAATACGAAGGTAAGTCTCTATACGAGGTGTGGGAGCATTTCAAGACTACGCTAAATAAGTGCCGACACCATAGAATGCAAGTTGTGGGCAACAACCTTACTGCATGTGGTCAAAGATTCGATCGGATGGAGGAGTAGATGCAAATAATGAATACGAATATTTGACAAGTCCAATATACATATGTACGACTAAAATCCCAAATGGATAGTCTTTGTGACCAAATGAGCAAGCTAATGAAAATGTTTCAAAAGAAAAATTGCCAGAACTTTCCTATTGAGACGAAGAATAATCTTGGAAAGATGGGAAGGAGCAAGTAAAAGCGATCGTGATGCGATCGTATAAGGAATTAAAGTCATAATATTTGGAATGGCCCTGCTTAAGGCACTAGGAGCTGATGGTTTCTATGTGAAGTTTTATCAATCTCAGTGGGATATTGTTGGTCCTTCGGTTTGTTCGATGGTGTGTCTTATGTTAGGGGATTGTCTGGTGGATCCTAAGATTAACAAAACTTTCGCTGGTCTAATCCCTGAGGTCAATGGTTCGAAAGCATCACTCAATTTCATCCTATTAGTCTTTTCATGATTTTGTATAATATTGCCACTAAGAAAATTGTTAAAAGGTTGCTACCGTTAATGTTGAGGCTTACTAAACAAAACCAAACTAGTTTTGTGATGGGTAGAAGCATTTCAAACAAAATTGTTATTGCTCAGGAGGTTTTGCATTCTTTGAGGAATTTTAAGGGTAGAAAATCTGGGATGACTTTAAAAATTGATCTTGAGAAGACATATGACATAATCTATTGGGATTCTTAAGGGATACACTTTCAGATGGGGGATTTCATTCATGTTGACCACGGTAATTATGAATTATGTGCCGTCGACTACATTCTAGGTTCTCTATAATGGTGCTGTCATCAGTGAATTTAGGCCTACTCGGGGGTTATGACAAGGAGGCCTCTTTTCTCCTTATTTATTTGTGTTATGTATAGAGAGGCTGGGGCATTTAATTTATGAAACAGTTGATAAGGGGAGGTGGAAGCCTTTGGTACTGTCCAAGAGAGGTCCTGCTTTATCACATTTATTTTTTGTTAATGATCTTTTTCTCTTTTGTGAGGCGGGTCTAAAGCCAGTAAAGATTGTCAATAATATTATGAATACTTTTTGTCACTTCTTAGGTAAAAAAATGAATAAGAATAAATCTCACGTATTTTTTGCCTAATGTTCCAAAGGCTTTAACTTTTGATATTTGCAGGAAGGTGAGACATGGATGAGTGGATGATCTTATAATGTACCTTGGACTTCTGATTGTTTATAAGAGAGTCGGAGTTAGCATATTTGAGTTTATGGTTAATAAAGTTTGTAGTAGACTCAATGGGTAAGAGGTGAAGAAGCTACCACTGGCAAGCAGAATTACATTAGCAAAGGTAGTGCTTTTATCTATTCCCAATTACTTTATTACTACAGTTTGTATACCTACCGCTGTGTGTGGTGAAATTGAAAAGTTGGCCCGTAAATTTATTTAGGGGTCCACTTCTCATATTAGGAAGTCGACTCTTTTAAAATGAGATGATTATTATCGTCTGATAGAGGTTGTAGGTTTAGGAGTAAGAAGTTTAGTTGAAACTTGGCTTTCAATTTCTAACCAAGATTTATGATTTATGGGTTAAGATTGTGAGGAGTAAGTATAAAATTTATAGGGTGTAGCCAAACTCTATTGCAACAAGTAATTGTTCTTATATATGGAAGTCTTTAATGAGGGCCTAGAATGATGTTTTAGATAATTGTCTATTGGACTATAAGGGATGGGTCTTTAACAAACTTTTAGAACGATAATTGGATTCGTCAGGTGGGCCCTTTAAGGAATTTTTATTCGGGCTCTAAGCAACCAGATGATGCTTTGTATGTTTGTGATTTGGTTTATGAGAATGGTAATTGGGATTGGAGCCATCTTAGATGTAACACCCCTAACCCGTATCCGTCGCTGAAATAGGGCTAGGGAGCATTACTATAAAATTGTAACTTAAAACAATCATTTCCAAACATTAGATAAACCATATCATAACTCATTCAAATACATGCATATCATCCCTTATTCGAGCCCTTGAGACATTAGAAACACTTTAGAAATGAATCGAGACTAAATCAGGAACAGATGAAACCTTAAGGGAAAATTTGGACTGCAAGGGTCACACGGCTGTTTAGCCAGGCTGTGTGACTCACACAGCTGAGACACATGCCCGTGTCTCAGGCCGTATAACATTTGAAATAGGGACACATGGTCGTGCCCCAACCTATGTCGTGCCCATGTAACTATTTGACTTGGACTACACGGCCAAACCACACGCCCGTATGCCAGGCTGTGTAACCTTCAAAATGCAACCATTAATACCTATAGGGGACACACGACTGAGACACAGGCTTGTGTCTTAGGCCATGTGGACTAGAAATAGGCTAAATTCGAGCCATTTCTTTCACCCAATTCAAGCACGCCCTTACAAGCTATTTGCACATATGACCAAGGTATCAAAACATATCAAACATACATAATATGACCAATTCAAATGACCAAATTTCATTCAATATGCAATATATGGCACCTCAAAAGAAAGCATTCAACTTAACTACACATATGCATAATTGGTCACCTAGCTACCATTTTAAAACATACCATATTTAACTTATACAATGTCAATACAACTTACCATTTGAACTATTGTTCTCATGCATCTCAAACACACATATACCTAAACTTATACAAATTTAACCATAACTCATCCATATATATTTAGCTTAATTCTATACCAACTTATACCATAATTGGCCACATTGAACTATACCAACATAAACCCAATTGGTAATTTTTGATACAAACACACTTAACTAAATTCCATATTCAAGCATACCTTAATTAACCATATTGCAAACATGCCAAACTTACCTATTTGGTCATAAAACCATACATCAACTTAACCATATTAACACCAACCATCAATATACCATAGGTACATTAATCGTAATGACACTTATACATACCGAAATAATAACTAGATCAATTATACACAACTTCACCTATACATTCCATTATAACCTTAATCAAGACATCAGAATCTATAAATATAATCATTGGATAGTGTGATAGATCTCTGACGAGTTTCCAAACTGATCGAGCTTTTGATAATCTGCAAAGTAAGAGGATGATGACTACGTAAGTAATGGATGCTTAGTAAGTTCGTATAAACTTGAAACATAACTTATCACTTCAATACTATCATACATAGATTAAACATGATTCGACACCAATACTTTAAACTTAGTATAAACCTATTGGACACCATTCAACTCACAATTGAGCATATTTATAAAAATTACATACACCTTTCATTCATAACATAATAAGGTCTCGTAGGTTGACTTACATAATTATCAACCTTCCCTTAAAATGATTAACCATTTCATCTACTTACTTACCATTCCATTTACTTAGAATAAACATAATTACATTATTAATTTGCGAACTAGTGTATTTGTTCATGACATTAGTAAACTCACGTATAGCATAAGTAAATTTCTTCTATACAAGTAAGTCCTTTAACTCAACAATCATTTCTTTTCATCACATTACATCTCAACTATGAACTTATCCATTCATTACCTATTCTCACCCATTTCATTTGCACGAGGCATAAACATAACATTAACCATAGCCACAAGCTAGTGCATTTAAACATAACTCTTTTAGAATCAACTACACAATAAACCATTTCATGAGAAATTACATACTTTGATTCTTACCACTCTTTCATGCACATAAGCATCTTTCCATTTGGTCACTTACCATTTCAATGCATTTCTTAAAAACCAACGTAATACAATCCAACCAATAGCTTGACACAAGCCTAAGCATCATCAATAACACATGTTAATGCATCAATTTATAATTCACTTGAATAACATAAGATAAGTCATTAAACATGAATAACCTCAGTTAAAATCACCAATTCCATGAACATAATCATACTTTCATTTACCATTTCCTTTTCATTCTTTTTCATTGTTTTCATAATATAAGTCATTGAATACATACCGTTCCTTCCCTTTTCATGCCTGTTGAATCAAATGAAATAACATCGATTATTAGGAAAATACTAAAGTAACCATTTAATTCTTTAAACACAGTATAAAATCACGATTTAATGTATTTATAGACATAATAAGAATATATAATTACAACAAGGCATTAACATACATGATCATACTATACTAGTCAAACATTCAACTCGTATTCATACTTACGATATATACCTCACTTGAAACGAGTTACCTGAATATCAAATGATCAGAGTGTGCCATGGTGTCTTTTAATTATGGTTTATTTATTCCCGTCTTGATGCCATAGTGTCTTTCAACCATGGTCTTATTCATTTTCTGTCGTGTTGCCATAGTGTCTTTCAACCATTATTTTATTTATTTGATTCATGATGCCATAACATCTTTCAGCTATGGTCTTACTAGATAGAATCGTGATGCTATAATGTCTTTCAGTCATGGTCTTACTTGATAGAATCGTGATACCATAATGTCTTTCAGTATGGTGCCATAGTGTCTCTCAACTATGGTCTTATTTATTCTCCAGCATAGTTCCATAGTGTCTTTCAACTATGGTCTTAATCATTTTATGTCATTCCAATCAACTCAATTCGTATGTAAACAATTAGATATTACACAATCAAAACCGTAATTAATTGATTTAATCAAGTTACGAGCTTACCTGACTAAATTGTAGAAATGTCAAAGTATAGGGGCTTTTTGGTAATTCTCTGTTCTCCTCAATTTTCCACTCAATCTTGATTTAAATTAATAATTCCATTAAATTTATTAATTTAGATAGTAAAAGAAAATTATTTTATGCAATTTAGTCATTTTTATAGTTTTACAAAATTGCTCCTAACATTTTACTTTTACTCAATTTAGTCCCTATATCCTAATAATGCAAATAAACCAAATTTATTGAAAATTTGTAACACCCCCAGACCCGGCCCTGACGCTATGGCCAAATCTGGTGATGTCACATCAAAGGGAAAATTCCAAAACAACTTTGTTCAATTGAAAACTTAAGTTTAATGTTTAAAAGCCCAAAATCCTTGAAACTTGTTAAGTTAGGATGAAAGCCCATGTTTTAAGAAAACGTCCATATGTTACAGTTATGTCAAAACCATGTTGAACTTTAGAAATTTACTTAAGTTTAATAGGTAAACAGTTGAAACAATAATAATAAAACCCAAAACCTAAAGTCAAATCGGAGATACAAGATGTAATATCCGGGATTTTCGGCTTGTGCATTATTGCTTAATTGTATGAAGTAGCATGCCTATGTGTGTTGTGAATGTGTTTTATGAAATTTGAGAACTTTAGAGTGTAGGCAAGTACCTTAGAAAATATTAGATTTTAAGCCTTAAAGGGGGAGCTCGGCAAATAAGGCCTTAAGAAAAATTGTAAGGGAAATTGGACATGGAAATTGGCTTGTTAAAGTGGCAAGGAGGCGCCACTTAAAGCTTTAGTAAGTGACACCACAAGCTGTGTAATAGGGCCTAGGTTCGAGCAGCAAGGGAAGCAAAGGGGAGTTTTTCTTTTTACGTCAAGGAGGAGGGGTAGTTGGATGGCATTTGGACTTTGAAAGGATGAGGATAAGACTTGGTCAATTCTTTTAAAAATTTGGCTATAGGGGAAGAGATAATAGTTGACTCATTCAAACTTTTTGAATGAGTGTTGAAAAGGAAAAATAGGAGCAAAAGAAGGGATATAAGAGGAGAAAGGGGTGGTGGCTGAATATAGGACTCTAGTGGATGTGTATGTGTGACTGTGGCGTATTTTAGGGAGTAGTGCCAAATTTTAGTTAGTGAGAGTGTCCATATTTTTGCCAAATTTCTCAACTTCTTCTTCTCTTCTTTTCTCTCACGATTCTTTCAAAAGCCGAAGTGGATGATAGTTCTCTTCTCCTTCTTTCAATTCGTGTTATCACCTTTTTCCCGAAACCATTCCTTTTCTATTATTTTCAAAAGTCGAATCTCTAAAGGAGGGGCTATCGACTACTCTCTTAGTCTTCATAAGCAACGTGGGTGCCAACGTGAAGGAACAGTAAAGGAGTCTCTTGGATTCGACTACTCAAGGTAGGGGTATAGTGTCCGGCCATAGGCCACTTTCATAAGTATTCTTGTATTAAAACCGATTCTAACAGTTGATAAGCAGGGATTTCGTCAACTCCATAGACACGTAGTAGCTTTCAGGATTTAGATTCTCAAGGAAAGTGAATATGAATATTCAGCCAAGGCTATATTAAGTATTAGTGACTAGCCGATTCTGACATTGGTTATTAGGAAGGAGAACAATCTGTTCCGGTAGACTTTCGGGATTTCGTGAACACGATAGTAACCAGGTGTGTAGCCCCACACTAATTCTTGATAGATTTATGGTATTGATTTAATATATATGTTAATAAAAATATGAAAGATGTGGCTAAAGGTATGATAAGATGGTACAGAGTACTCAGGTACGTACACCTTTAATACTATGTTAATAGTGTTATGAATATTGAATATGACATATACTTGAATTCGTTATGAACATGGAACAAGATATATGGCATGATTTTGCATGTATTGTATTGTGCATGGGCATATGGGAGACTATGAAAAGGGGAAGTGCTCTGGTGGTTTTTACCACAATATCTGGTGACTCATGTCACATAATCTGAATGTAGTGACTTATGTCACAAAATGTTATCTAGTGACCTTGTCACATTATCTGGTGGCTATGCCACAATTTATAAGGGTGATGTGCAAGTCGTCTGCAGCGACTGCCTTCGATGGTGTGTAGCGGATGGAGGGTTGATTTAGTAATCCCCACAGTGTGATGGCAGGTACGGGTGATGTGTAGAGGATGGTTATCTAGGTTGGGTTCGGGATTGCATCATTGTTTATATATGTTTTGTATATATGATTTGTATGCCTAAATCGATTGGGAATTTGTGTTGGTTGTTGCACATTGAGTCTGTTGACTCACCCCGTTGTGGGATATCTTTTTAGGTGACACTCAATAGATGGATTGGGTCGGCAGGAGCTTAGTGGTGGCCATGCTCACCTCAGTGTTATTTTATTTGGAATTTTTATATTTAAGTATTCTGGATTTATTTCGGGTTTTGTTTTGATGTAATATGGCCATTACTATTAATTGTTTTATGCATGCATTTTAATTATTTTATCATGATAAAATTATTATCAAACAAAAGGTTAAATAACTTTTCTTTAAAATAAATTCTAAATGTTTTGACACTTGAACACCAACAAATTTCAATTCTAACCCCTAAAAAAAACTTGGTATTTCTTCTAACTTATAGTTTTTGAAATATAATAATAAGGATTTAATAAAATCTAGTCTTCAATAACAACACCGTTTTCCCTTCGAACTCAACACAAATCAATTTTTCTTCAAAACCACCCAAAATTTCCAACGTAACAAACAAGTTTCTAAAATGTTTTACTCAAGGAACAAACCAAATCCGGTCAAGGCTTATGGGCCGGGTTTGGGGTGTTTCAATTTGGTATCAGAGCCAGGTTCAAAACTCGACCTTGAGGGCTTTTGGGCCCAAAACATTTTCTTTCTTTTGAAAATTGGATCTTACTAAGGAATGAGCAGATTTTTTGGCATGGCACCTGAGTCTCTGGCCCGAAGTCCACCAGGTAAGTACTCCTAACCCTTTTGTCATTTGTATGTGGGAAATTATAGGGACATAGATTAGTAGTATAGGAATTATTAAACCCTAGGATTAGTCTACTCCAACATCGAAATAAATAAAATTTAAAGTCTAACCAAACAAACCTGTGACTGAGTCACCGAGTTAAAGGTGTGGCAACCGTTTTACGCATGTCTAGGATTGGATTCAGGGGGATCTTGGTACTTAAGCAGTCCTAGTGACTCACCTCCTCTCCGCTCGAATCCTACCTGGTGCGTAGTGACGGTTCACCCTAACCAAGAGGACTCAATCATAGGCTAAATTCAATAACTAAAACCCGAAAGGGACCAGTCCCCTTGTTTTGTGAAATTCTAAAGTTAAACCATGATTATAAATTCCAAAGTACCCTTGATTTAAAAATGACCAAAATACCCCTGTTTTGTAAATTGACCAAATTACCCCTAACCTGTGTAAATTACCAAAATACCCTACCTATGGAAAGTTACCGAAATACCCTCAAATTAAAATTTTCCAAAAATACCCTTGTTTTGAAAAGTCATCGGGAACCATATTTTACAAAATTACCAAAATGCCCCTAGCTTGTAAAAATTACAAAAATACCCCCAGATTATAAAATTACCAAACTACCTTTGAATTTTCTTGCCAAGTATTTCAATTTTGTAAAAAAAGACAGAAATCTCTACTTTGCAAAATTTTTAAATACCCTAATTTGAAAAATTACCAAAATACCCCTATAGGATAAAATTATAAAAATACCCTTGTGTAGTGGGAAACAACAACGATGACAACTACAATACTTTTCTGTAATGAACGCAAGTTCATGAATGTGATGAATGAATGAATGAATTTGAGACTGTATGTGTATTCGAAAGAACTACTCTTTAGAACTATTGAACATAAGATTGTTCACGATAAATCAGTGGAACAAAAACTAATTCATAAAATTCTTTAATCAGATAAACGCGATTCAGAAGCATGAATTCTAGGGGACGTGGTCGTAATGTGCGTGGCCGTGGTAGAGGCCGAATGACCGTGTCAGAACCCGTTAGGTCGGTCAAGGGTCTAAAATGAAATGCCACCACCACCATTACCGATGTGGAATATCGAGGATCGACGGGGATGATGCAAGATATCACGGTGATCTACGAGTTTTGGAAAGGGTGGCTGGGCGGTGGAGGCATGGGAGCTCGAAAGTCATGCACCTGAGTGACTCCGAGCTAATAAAGCTGAGTTTTTTCGTGGTATATCTAGTGTGGCGCCCAATACGGCTGAGTATTGGTTGGAAGCGACGGAGTGAATTATGGATGATTTGGACCTGACTGTCGAGGAGGAACTGAAAGGGGTAGTGTCGCTACTCCGCGATGAGTCATATCAATGGTGGCTCACAGTTCGGGATGGTGATGCTGCAGATGATCTTACCTGGGAATACTTTAAGGTGGCATATCAGAAGAGGTACATTGGAACTGGTTATGTTGATGCGCAGAGGAAGGCGTTTTTGAGGCTGGTTTAGGGAAATAAGTCCGTAGCGGAGTATGAGGCAGAATTTCTAAGGTTGAGCCATTATGCTCGAGGTATAGTGGCTATGGAGCATGAGCGATGTGTCCGGTTTGAGAATGGACCGAGGGATGACCTGAGGTTATTGATAGCTCCACAGCAGGAGTGAGAATTTACCGTGTTGGTAGAGAAGGCTAAGGTAGCCGAAGGGATTAAAGAATTTATGAGACAGAATACGAATCGAAATAGGAAAAAGAGAGGTTTTGGATCATCAGGGTCATCCGGAATGTGCAAAAGAGGCCTAGAGTTGATGGGCCGCGAGGTCAACAAGCTGCTATGGGAGGGTAGTATCGTATTTGTGCTCAGTGTGGCAAGATGCATCTAAGAGAGTGTTGGAAGAAGATAGGGAGATGTTTCAAGTGTGGGTCCAAGGACCACATGATTAAGGACTGTCCTATGAAAACAGATGGGAGCCGACCATCAGGTCAGGGTTATAATCAGGCTGGAAGAGGTGGACAGTAGCCATCACGGGGTCGTGGTCCGAATGGCAGAGGTAATGGTACTAGAAAAGGACGGGGAACACCAGGCAGAGGTGTTGGTAACACGGAGGCAAGACAGCTGGGTCTGGTGTATGCAGTTCACCGGAAAGAGGATGGAGACGCACCGAGACGTCATAATCGGTACGTTCCTTATAAATGACAAGCCTTACTTTCCTTTAGTTGATGTTGGCTCTACCCACTCTTATGTTGCATGTAGAGTAGTTGAAACACTAGGCATAGCCTCTGAACTATCTAATAAGGAGATGACTGTAGTGAGCCCATTAGGTCAAATTGTAGTGGTGAATAAGATATTTCGGAGTGTACCCCTAGAGATTCAGGGAGTGGTATTTCCTGCCGACTTGATGCAACTACCCTTTGGAGAATTTGATCTCATTCTTGGCATGGACTGGCTAGTGAAACATCAGGCTGTATTGGATTACGCAGCTAAGTGAATGGAGTTAAGGACGCCGGAGGATAAGGCGATAATTATGATAGGAGAAAGAAGAAACTACTTGTCTAACGTAGTCTCTACTTTAAAGGCTGATAAGATGGTTTGGAAAGGGTGCAAGGCATTTTTGGCTTTCGTTAGTGCTTTGGATGCGAAAGAAGGGGAGTTAATGGAGTTAAAACAGTAAGAGAATTCATGGATGTTTTTTCGGAGGAGTTACCTGGAATACCCCTGGATAGGGAAGTGGAGTTCAGAATTGACTTGCTGCCGGGTACAGCTCATGTGTCAATTGCCCCCTACAGAATGGCACCAAAGGAGTTGGTTGAGCTCAAGGCACAAATCCAAGAGTTGCCTGATCGTGGGTTTATCCGACCCAGTGTGTCCCCATGGCTCTTGTTTGTGAAGAAGAAGGATAGAACTATACGTATGTGCATAGATTATCATCAGTTGAATAAGCTGACCATCAAGAACAAGTACCCGTTGCCAAGGATAGACAACTTGTTCGATTAGCTTAAGGGGGCCACGGTATTCTTAAAGATAGATCTAAGGTCTGGATATCATCAACTTAAAGTGAAAGAGGCTGATATCCATAAGACAGCTTCCCAGACAAGGTAAGGGCATTATGAGTTCTTGGTAATGCCGTTTGGATTGACAAACGCCTCAGCCGCGTTCATAGACATGATGAATCGGGTTTTCAACCCTATCTGGACCGGTTCATTGTTGTGTTCATAGACGATATCTTGGTGTATTCTAAGTCAGAGGAAGAGCATGATGAGTACCTCCGAGTCGTGTTGCAAGTGTTAAGGGAGGAAAAGTTATATGCCAAGTTCAGCAAGTGCAAATTTTGGCTGAAGGAAGTTACATTTTTAGGGCATGTGGTGTCTGCTGAAAGGATAAGGGTGGATCCTCGGAAGATTGAGGCAGTATTAGATTGGAAACCATCTAACTCTGTGGCAGAAGTTCGTAGCTTCTTGGGATTAACAGGCTATTATAGAAGATTCGTGGAAGGGTTCTCATCAATAGCCGCACCTTTGACAAAATTGTTGAGAAAAGAGGTACCTTTCGTATGGTTAGATAAGCAACAAGAGAGCTTTGAGAAGCTTAAGAGGGTCTTGACTGAAGCTCCAGTTTTGATTCAGTCTGAGGCAGAGAAGGATTTTGTGGTGTACTGTGATGCTTCTCACACAAGTTTGGGATGTGTTTTGATGCAGGACAGGAAGGTAGTTGCTTATGCATCTTGACAATTAAGGCCACATGAGGTTAACTACCCGACTCATGATTTGGAATTGGCGGTAGTGGTCTTTGCTCTTAATGTATGGAGGCACTATCTATATGGAGAAAAGTCAGTGATTTACACAGACCACAAGAGTCTTAAGTATCTGCTGACTCAGAAAGAGTTGAACCTAAGACAGCGAAGGTGGGTGGGATTATTGAAGGACTACAATTGTTCTATAGAGTATCACTCGGGCAAGGTGAATGTGGTGGCAGATGCCCTAAGTCAGAAAGTAGTGTCAGATTTGAGGGCAATGTTCGCACATTTGAGCCTATACGATGATGAAAGTTTACTGGCAGAATCACAGGTCAAGCCGTCATGGCTGAATGAAGTGAAAGAGAGTCAGTTGGCGGATGAGGATCTAAGTGCTAAGTTGCGGCAAGTGTAATGTGGGGAATTGGAAAATTTTGGTGTAAATAGTGACAGAGTGCTGTGTTTTCATGGCAAGGTTTGTATGCTGAAGGATGAGGAGTTAAGGCAGAGAATTCTTCGAGAATCGCATAGTAGCCCTTATGCTATGCATCCTGGAGGTAGTAAGTTGTACAAGGATTTACGGGAACAGTTCTGGTGGCCTGGTCTTAAGCGAGAAGTTACCAAATTTGTAGGGAAGTGCTTAACGTGTCAGCAAGTTAAGGCTAAACACCAAGTTTCGTCAGGATTGCTTCAGCCAATAAAGATTCCACAATGGAAGTGGGAGAGAATTACCATGGACTTCGTTAGTGGGCTTCCCCTTACGCCTACTATGAAGGACTCGGTATGGGTGATAGTAGATCGACTGACGAAATCTGCACATTTTATACCGGTTCGGGTTGACTACTCATTGCAAAAGTTGGCAAAGTTATATGTGGCGAAAATTGTGAGGTTGCATGGAGTGCCGGTACCGATTATTTCAGATAGGGATATGAGGTTTACGTCTCAGTTTTGGAAGGCGCTACATCAAGCTTTGGGTACCAAGTTGGATTTCAGTACGGCATTCCATCCGCAGTTGGACGGTCAATCTGAACGAGTGATCCAAGTGTTAGAGGATATGTTGAGGGGCTGTGTGATAGACTTCAGAGGGAGTTGGGAAGAGTTCTTGCCTTTAGCGGAATTTGCGTATAACAACAGCTATCAAGCAAGTATTCAAATGGCACCGTACGAAGCGCTATATGGACGGAAGTGTCGCACTCCTACATGTTGGATAGAATTGGGGGAACGTCAGATTTTGGGTCCAAAAATTATGGTAGAATCAAAAGAAAAGGTTAAGGTGATTCAGACACGGTTGAAGGAGGCATCTAACCGGTAAAAGTTATACGCAGATCTTAAGCGGAAGGAGATTGAGTTTGCTATGGGAGATTGTGTGTTTCTTAAAGTTTTGCCTTGGAAAAAGGTAATGAGATTTGGTCGCAAAGGGAAGTTAAGTCCCAGGTTTATAAGACCTTATCGGTATTAAAGTGAGTTGGACCAGTGGCATACCAGTTAGAGTTGCCTTTAGAGTTGAAGCAGATGCACGATGTGTTCCATGTATCGATGCTACGCCGATACCGATCGGATCCATCTCATATAGTGCCGGTTGAGGAGGTGGAGCTGAGACTAGATTTGTCGTACGAGGAGGAACCGATTCAGATTCTGGAGTGGGATGTGAAGGTATTACTGAGGAAATCCATTCCTTTGGTCAAAGTGTTATGGCGTAATCATGGATCGGAGGAAGCTTCTTGGGAGCCAGAAGAAGCAATGCAACAGCAATACCCCTACCTATTCTAGCCAGGTAATGTCGAGGTCAAAATTATTTTAAGGGGGTAGAACCGTAATATCCAGGATTTTGGGCTTCTGCATTACTGCTTAATTGGATGAAGTAGCATGCCTATGTGTGTTGTGAGTGATTTTTATGAAATTTGAGAACTTTAGAGTGTAGGTAAGTGCCTTAGAAAATATTAGATTTTAAGCCTTAAAGGGGGAGCTAGGCAAATAAGTCCTTAAGAAAAATTGTAAGGGAAATTGGACATGGAAATGGGCTTGTTAAAATGGCAAGGAGGTGCCACTTAAAGCTTTAGTAAGTGTCGCCACAAGCTGTGTAATAGGGCCTAGGTTCGAGCAGCAAAGGAAGCAAAAGGGAGTTTTTCTTTTTGCGTCAAGGAGGAGTGGTAGTTGGACGGCATTTGGACTTTGAAATGATTTGGATAAGACTTGGTCAATTCTTTTAAAAATTTAGCTATAGGGGAAGAGATAATAGTTGACTCATTCAAACTTTTTGAATGAGTGTTGAAGAGGAAAAATAGGAGCAAAAGAAGGGATATGAGAGGAGAAAGGGGTGGTGGCCGAATATAGGACTCTAGGGGATGTGTATGTGCGGCTATGGGGTATTGTAGGGAGTAACGCCGAATTTTAGTTAGTGAGAGTGTCCATCTTTTTTCCAAATTTCTCAACTTCTTCTTCTCTTCTTTTCTCTCACGGTTCTTTCAAAAGCTGAAGTGGATGATAGTTCTCTTCTCCTTCTTTCAATTCATGTTATCACCTTTTCCTGAAACCATTCTTTTTCTATTATTTTCAAAAGCCGAATCTCTAAAGGAGGGTTGTCGACTACTCTCTTAGTCTTCATAAGCAACGTGGGTGCCAACATGAAGGAACAGTAAATGAGTCTCTTGGATTCGACTACTCAAGGTAGGGGTATAGTGTCCGGCCATAGGCCACTTTCATAAGTATTCTTGTATTAAAGTCGATTCTAACAGTTGATAAGCAGGGATTTCGTCAACTCCATAGACAAGTAGTGGCTTTCAGGATTTAGATCCGCAAGGTAAGTGAATATGAATATTCGGCCAAGGCTATATTAAGTGTTAGTGACTAGCCGATTCTGACATTGGTTATTAGGAAGGAGAACAATCTATTCCGGTAGACTTTCGGGATTTCGTGAACACGATAGTAACCAGGTGTGTAGCCCCACACTAATTCTTGATAGATTTATGGTATTGATTTAATATATATGTTAATGAAAATATGAAAGATGTGGCTAAAGGTACCATACGATGGTACAGAGTACTCAGGTACGTACACCTTTAATACTATGTTAATAGTGTTATGAATATTGAGTATGATATATACGTGAATTCGTTATGAACATGGAATAAGATATATGGCATGATTTTGCATGTATTGTATTGTGCATGGGCATATGGGTGACTATGAAAAGGGGAAGTGCTCTGGTGGTTTTTACCACAATATCTGGTGACTTATGTCACATAATCTGAATGTGGTGACTTATGTCACAAAATGTTATCTGGTGACCTTCTCACATTATTTGGTGGCTATGCCACAATTTATAAGGGCGATGTGCAAGTCGTCTGCAGCGACTGCCTTCGATGGTGTGTAGCGGATGGAGGGTCGATTTAGTAATCCCCACGGTGTGATGGCAGGTACGGGTGATATTTAGAGGATGGTTATCCAGGTTGGGTTCAGGATTGCATCATTTTTTATATATGTTTTGTATATATGATTTGTATGCCTGCAACATCCTAAAACTGGGGCTATTTGTGATTAAATGATTTTTCTTAAATTGAATTGCTGTGTTATTGATTGTGGTGTAATAAGGCTTAGTTGGAGGTCTTGAGTAGGCTCGGTTTAGTAGAAAATTGTATTTGGGAACTTTAAAGGTAAGGAGCTCTAGCAAGTAGGGGTTACAAGAATAAATAGAGGATTTATTGACACAAAATAAGCCTTGGAAAAGTGGCAAAGGAGGGCCACTTGGGAGCTACTTGTGACGCCACAATGGGTGAGGAGAGCACGTGTTCGAGTCACGAAGATCCCTTTCTTTTTGCACCTTGTTATGGACGGCATAGGGAGGAGAGATTTTCTCTTTAAACTCTTTTATTTATTTATTTAGATAACAAGATAATAGATGATAAATAGGGATATTATTTGGATTATTAAGAGATTATTAATTGATTATTTGGGGATTAATTCAAATTATTTTGAATTAATTCAAATAGGTGGCTAGGAGTGAATTGGGAGTTGGCTAGAGTTTGAACTCCTTGTTGAAAGGAGTGGAATGACAAGCTTAAGGGGGTGCCGAATGCCTATAAAAACATCAACCTATCACCATGTTTTTCTTTTTCCATTTTAGCTATTAGCCGAAATTCCTAAACCTCTTCCTTCTTTATTTTTCTTTCATTTTTTCCATCCTCTCAAACCCCTTTAGCCGAAACTCTTATCACCTCTTTCTCTCCATTATTTTTCTTTCATAATAGGCGAATACACCCAGTGTAAGTGCCGAATTCTTTCTTTGGCAACTGATTTGGTGAAGGTAAGTGTGCCGAAACTCCATGGTTTCCCTTCTCTATTTTTACTGATTTCTATTAAGGGGAAGTGCCGATTTTGGCAATGGTTAACAAGGCTTCTGAATGCTTTGTGGTAATCGATCTCTTCTAGGTACCCCAAGTGCGTGAAGCAGTCAACCCAAGCTCCTAATCTCTAGCATTCAGCTTTGGTAAGTGGTGGTAAGGGCCTATTGTTAATGGATTATTCTTTTAAGTGATTAAAAGTCGAAGGCTATTGACACCGCTGCTTGGTGATTATTTGGTAAAGCAGATCTGTGTATCGAGTGCCGTGGTTAGTAGCCAAAAGGGGAAAGGTAAGGAATCGGGATCACAAATGACCATTTGGATTATTTTGGTTGGCCGAATAGGCCATGGCACTAACCTTTGAGTTTGGCCGATTATAAGGACAAGGATCTTGTGGGTGGCCGATTGGTTCGTCAGGACTTAGAACTATCATAGACATCAGGTGTGTACAAACACACCTTATAACATTTTAGTATGCTAAGCGTTATATTATGCCTAATCGATTTGTGTAGATCTGGATGTAATACCATCATGGTATTAACAATGATTCGGGTAAGTCTTTATTGCTATGGGATTACTATTGGATGCTTTTGGGAAGCATGATATTGTTTAATATATGTTATTTAAATATTTGATGACATGAAATCTGATATGGGTTGATGAGAGGAGGGGGAATTGTTATCTGTGTCGACGGACACCAGTGATTTGGTATCACATGTGACTTCGGTCACCAGAGGTTTGGCACCTCCAGCGGTTTGGCACCTCATCGCGTCTCGTCCCAGTGGCTTAGCACCACAGTGGGTTGGCCCAACAGACGATATTAAGGGATTGACGCCAGTGATTTGGTATCACACGATGGGTTGGTCCCATCATTACATTTGTGTCTTTGGACACCAGAGGTTTGGCACCTCCAGTGATTTGGTATCACAATTGTGACTTTAAGTCACGGTGGTTTGGCACCACCGGTGGTTTGGTACCACACGGGTAGAGAAAGGCGTTTGGATGGCTAGGTTGGGTGCATGACTTAATGCATGTTAATTTGTTATAAATTGTGTATGATGTGGTATTTAACCGGGGGAAGGGTTACATACTGAGTCTTGGTGACTCACCTTCTCCATTACATTTTCAGGTGACATGTAGATCGCGGATGTGGAGTCGGATGGACTCGAGGTGGCCATGCAGTGGATATTTGATATAAATGAACTCCAAACTTTGGCTTATTTTATTTTATTATTGGTTTGATTTTAATCAAGTTGTAATAAGGCCTCCTAGAATTATTTTATTATTGTTGCATGTTTAGAATATTTTGTTTAAATTATTTAATGATGTTAAAACGGGTTCACATGTTTTCTCAAATTAAACGTAAAATGTTTTAAGTGTCATCGGGCACATTCAAAATCTATAAACAACCCGACTTAATAAATATTTCTAAACAACACTAAGTATGGTTTTTAATAAGAGACTTGAAAACACAAGGTTTTCAACAAAACTTATAACGATTTTAAAAAAGATTTTAAAATGTTTTCTCGGTAGCAAACCAAATTCGATCGTAATGTTTGGGCTGGGTTTGGGGTGTTTCAAATTGGTATCAGAGCCCGGTTCAAAACTCGACTGTGGGGGGCCCAAGGCCCAAAATGTTTGGTTTTTGATAGTAGGCCTTATTATGATGTTTTAAGAAAGTGTTTGAGATTTGAACAGCATGGCACCGAGTCTCCGGCACCTATCCGCCCAGGTAAGTACTTCTATCAATTTTTGTGAACTCTTTTGTTGAGGGGAAGAAGGGAAAAATGGGAACGTAGACTACTAGAGTAGAAACTATTGAACCCTAGGGCTAGCATACCCCAACAAAAATTTCATAAAATTTAATAATGACTTGAACAAAACCTGTGAGTTGTCACTGAGCAAAGGATGTGGCAATCGTTATACGCATGTCTAGGATTGGATTCGGTGGGGGCATGGTATTTAAGCAGTCCTCGTGATTCACCTCCTACTCACTTGAATCCAACCTGGTGCGTAGTAACGGTTCATCCTAGCTGAGACGACACACTCACAGGCTAAATTCAATAACTAAAACCCGAAAGGGACTAGCCATTTTGTTTTGGAGAAAATTAAATTTTAAAAAAAAGAAAAAAAGAGGACCAAAATACCCCTGGTTTGTAAAATACCCTCCGTATGAAAATTTTCAAATACAAAATTTCAAAAACATCTTTCTTTTTGTGAAATCTCTTAGAACCCAATTTTTGGAAATTATTTTGTGAAAATAACCTGATTAGGTAAAATTACTAAAATACCCTTAGGGGTAAAATTACGAAAACGCCATTGAATTATGAAATTTCCAAAATACCCACGATTTTAATCCACAAATTTCATCACATGAAAAGTGCCCAAAAATCATAAAATTCAAAAACGATATGATTTTGTAAAATTACAAAATTGCTCCTAACCTACAAATTACCAGAATACCCCTAACTTTCAAAATTTTGCAAACATCACTATTTTAGAAAATGCAATTATCAAAAAGAGCCCTCAAAGTTTTTACAATTTTTGAAATATCCCCGATTCATCAAATCTTATAAATTCATCCTGATTTGTGAAAAATTACCAAAATACCCCTGAGTTTTAAAATTCACCGGAAGACCCCCGAATTTCAAAATTTTTCAAAATAACTAGGAAATTAAGAGTCTTACAATAATTTTTGGCAAAATCATTCGAAAACTTTCATTTTTGAAAAATTACGAAAATACCCCTGTAGGATAAATTACAGAAATACCCCTGGGTAGTGGAAAAACAATCACAATGGAATCAACCACGTCTTTTTGATTGAATGAATGGAAAACTGTGTGCTTGTATGATTACGAGAGAACCACTCTTTAAATTCCTATCATAAAATTTCTTCGTGGATAATTAGTGAAACAAGTACTAATCCATAAAATTACGTAATCAGATTAAAGCGCAATAGTTAGAATGAGTTCAAGAGGTCGTGGACGTCCGCCGCGTGGCCGTGGTAGAGGCAGGATAACCGTGTCAGAACCCGTGAGGTCGGGTCAGGAATCGGAGAATGGGGTACCACCGCCACCACCACCCCCAATTTTTAGAGTGAGAGCGAGGATAGACCGAGGAGAGGCGATCGCAAGTCGTGTTGCGAGTCCTGGAGATGGTGGCTGGGGCGAGTGGAGGTATGGGAGCTCAGAAGTCTATACCCGAGCGACTTCGATCCAACGGGGTAGAGGTATTCTGGGGTGTGTCGGGAGTGGCACCCAGAGCAGCAAATGGAATATTGGCTAGAATCAACGGAAAGGATTATGGACGATCTTGACCGACTAATGAGAAGAAGTTAAAAGGAGCAATGTCGCTCGAAGGATGAAGCGTGTCGATGGTGGCTCACGGTCCGAGATGGTGCCACGGCAGATGATCTTACATGGGATTACTTCAAACCGCTTTTCGGAAGAAGTATGTGGGCACCACTACACCGATGCTCGAGGAAAGCTTTTCCGGGTTAGTACAAGGAAATAAGTTAGTGTCGAAATATGAGGCGTAATTTTTAAGGTCGAGCCGCTATGCTCGGGAATTATGTCAACGAGCACTAACGCAGGTCCGCTTTGAGGACGGACTTAGGATGATCTAAGGTTCTTGATTGCTCCACAACAAGAGCGTGGGTTTTCAGTCCTAGTGGAAAAGGCTAAGGTAGCCGAAGGGATCAAGGAGTCCGTAAGACAGAATCACGAAAAGAATAAACAGAAGAGAGGCTTTGAATCGCCTGGATCGGGCAGTAATGTGGAGAAGAGGGCTAGATTTGGGGAATCAGAAAGAGCCACAAAGCCTACTCAGTGGCCACCTCAGTGTGCTAGATGCGGGAAATCCCACTCGGGAGAATGTTTGGCGGGAAGTAGAGGGTGCTTTGAGTGTGGATCATTGGATCACCGTGTAAGGGACTGTCCTCGAAAGTTAGCTAAGAATTAACCAGAGGGTCAAAACCGTGCTCAGGTTAGAAATGAAGGACCACCACAGAGGGGTCGAGGTGCAGCTAGAGGTAATGATAATGGTAACGGGCATGGCCGAGGTGCTGAAGGTGCAGAGGCGAGGCAACCAAGGTTGGTTTATGCAGTTGGCCGTCGCGAGGAGGAAGATGTGCCAGATACGACAACGAGTAAGTTTCTTATTTTCGGAATACTCTTAATTGCCTTGGTTGTGGTTACGTTAGTTCATTTTTATGTTGCTAGTAAAGTGTATGGAACTTGGATTATGGACTTAGGGAATATGTAGAAAGTATGATAGTTCTTTAAGATCAGAGTGTGCAGCAGTAGCATAGTGTGATGAGTTAAGGATATACGATTGGGACGATAGAAAGTAATTTCGAGGACGAAATTCTTTTAAGGGGGTAGAACTGTAACATCCTAAAACTAGGGCTATTTGTGATTAAATGATTTTTCTTAAATTGAATTGCTGTGTTATTGATTGTGGTGTAATAAGGCTTAGTTGGAGGTCTTGAGTAGGCTCGGTTTAGTAGAAAATTGTATTTGGGGACTTTAAAGGTAAGGAGCTCTAGCAAGTAGGGGTTACAAGAATAAACAGAGGATTTATTGACACAAAATAAGCCTTGGAAAAGTGGCAAAAGGAGGGCCACTTGGGAGCTACTTGTGACGCCACAATGGGTGAGGGAGAGCCTGTGTTCGAGTCACGAAGATCCCTTTCTTTTTTGCACCTTGTTATGGACGGCATAGGGAGGGAGAGATTTTCTCTCTTTAAACTTTTTTATTTATTTATTTAGATAATAAGATAATAGATGATAAATAGGGATATTATTTGGATTATTAAGAGATTATTAATTGATTATTTGGGGATTAATTCAAATTATTTTGAATTAATTCAAATAGGTGGCTAGGAGTGAATTGGGGAGTTGGCTAGAGTTTGAACTCCTTGTTGAAAGGAGTGGACGGCAAGCTTAAGGAGGGGGGTGCCGAATGCCTATAAAAGCATCAACCTATCACCATGTTTTTCTTTTTCCATTTTAGCTATTAGCCGAAATTCCTAAACCTCTTCCTTCTTTATTTTTCTTTCATTTTTTCCATCCTCTCAAACCCCTTTAGCTGAAACTCTTATCACCTCTTTGTCTCCATTATTTTTCTTTCATAATAGCCGAATACACCCAGTGTAAGTGCCAAATTCTTTCTTTGGCAACTGATTTGGTGAAGGTAAGTGTGCCGAAACTCCATGGTTTCCCTTCTCTGTTTTTACTGATTTCTATTAAGGGGAAGTGTCGATTTTGGCAATTGTTAACAAGGCTTCTGAATGCTTTGTGGTAATCGATCTCTTCTAGGTACCCCAAGTGCGTGAAGCAGTCAACCCAAGCTCCTAATCTCTAGCATTCGGCTTTGGTAAGTGGTGGTAAGGGCCTATTGTTAATGGATTATTCTTTTAAGTGATTAAAAGCCAAAGGCTATTGACACTGTCGTTTGACTGATTATTTGGTAAAGCAGATCTGTGTATCGAGTGCCGTAGTTAGTAGCCAAAAGGGGAAAGGTAAGGAATCGGGATCACAAATGACCCTTTGGATTATTTTGGTTGGCCGAATAGGCCATGGCACTAACCTTTGAGTTTGGCCGATTATAGGGACAAGGATCTTGTGGGTGGCCGATTGGTTCGTCAGGATTTAGAACTATCATAGACATCAGGTGTGTACATACACACCTTATAACATTTTAGTATGCTAAGCGTTATATTATGCCTAATCGGTTTGTGTAGATCTGGATGTAATACCATCATGGTATTAACAATGATTCGGGTAAGTCTTTATTGCTATGGGATTACTATTGGATGCTTTTGGGAAGCATGATATTGTTTAATATCTGTTATTTAAATATTTGATGACATGAAATCTGATATGGGTTGATGAGAGGAGGGGGAATTGTTATCTGTGTCGACGGACACCAGTGATTTGGTATCACATGTGACTTCGGTCACTAGAGGTTTGGCACCTCATCGCGTCTCGTCCCAGTGGCTTAGCACCACAGTGGGTTGGCCCCACAGACGATATTAAGGGATTGGCGCCAGTGATTTGGTATCACACGATGGGTTGGCCCCATCATTACATTTGTGTCTTTGGACACGTATCACAATTGTGACTTTAAGTCACCAGTGGTTTGGCACCACCAGTGGTTTGGTACCACACGGGGTAGAGAAAGGCGTTTGGATGGCTAGGTTGGGTGCATGACTTAATGCATGTTAATTTGTTATAAATTGTGTATGATGTGGTATTTAACCGGGGGAAGGGTTACATACTGAGTCTTGGTGACTCACCTTCTCCATTACATTTTCAGGTGACATGTAGATCGCGGATGTGGAGTCGGATGGACTCGAGGTGGCCATGCAGTGGATATTTGATATAAATGAACTCTAAACTTTGGCTTATTTTATTTTATTATTGGTTTGATTTTAATCAAGTTGTAATAAGGCCTCCTAGAATTATTTTATTATTGTTGCATGTTTAGAATATTTTGTTTAAATTATTTAATGATGTTAAAACGGGTTCACATGTTTTCTCAAATTAAACGTAAAATGTTTTAAGTGTCACCGGGCACATTCGAAATCTATAAACAACCCGACTTAATAAATATTTCTAAACAACAGTAAGTATGGTTTTTAACAAGAGACTTGAAAACACAAGGTTTTCAACAAAACTTATAACGGTTTTAAAAAAGATTTCAAAATGTTTTCTCGGTAGCAAACCAAATTCGGTCGTAATGTTTGGGCCGGGTTTGGGGTGTTTCAATGCGTGTTGGTTGTTGCACATTGAGTCTGTTGACTCACCCCGTTGTGGATATCTTTTCAGGTGACACTCAGTAAATGGACCGGGTCGGCAGGAGCTTAGTGGTGGCCATGCTCAGCTCAGTGTTATTTTATTTAAAATTTTTATATTTAAGTATTTTGGATTTATTTCGAGTTTTGTTTTGATGTAATATGGCCATTACTATTAACTGCTTTTATGCATGCATTTTAATTATTTTTATCATGATACAATTATTATCAAACAAAAGGTTAAATAACTTTTCTTTAAAATAAATTCTAAATGTTTTGACACTTGAACACCAAGAAATTTCAATTCTAATCCCTAAAAAAAAACTCGGTATTTCTTCTAACTTATAGTTTTTGAAATATAACAATAAGGATTTAATAAAATCTAGTCTTCAATAACAACACCGTTTTCCCTTCGAACTCAACACAAACCAATTTTTCCTCAAAACCACCCAAATTTTCCAAAGTAACAAACAAGTTTTTGAAATGTTTTACTCAAGGAACAAACCAGACCCGGTCAAGGCTTGTGGGTCGAGTTTGGGGTGTTTCACAAGACCTTATTACAACCCAATGGAGATAAAGTATTTAAAATAAATTCATTTGAACAAAATAAAACATCTAAATAGCTTGCAGCGTGGCCACCTCCAACTCCCCTTTCGAAGTTGAGCTACTTACTGAGGGCCACCTGATACATTAAATAAAAGGGAGTGAGTTTCGAAACTCAATGTGTATGACCCTTGGTAAACCAATCCAACATGCAGTTATCACATTGGGCCTAAGCCCTATCAAATTCAGTGGCCTTGGGCCTTAGCCCACAATGACCTTATATCACTTTATTATTGCATGAATGTAATGCACCCATCCCAAATCCAACCTTACACTCCTGTGGGGATACAAATATCAACACACCCATCCCTACACTCCAAAGGTAGCACCAATAGCGACACTACTCAACGTTACAACGAGGCTTCTAAACATATAATGGGCTTAAAGCCACCGGTGGATCCACGGTCATCAAGCGACTAAGCGATCCCCACATATCTTCTTCCATATCATTAAACCCACCCAAGTGCAGCATATATCTCATGAATGCAACATACACATTAAGCACATTAAGCACTTAGGGGTATTTTAGTCATTTCACTACCCAGAGGTACTTTCGTAATTCTACCCTACAGGGGTATTCTCGTAATTTTACCCTATAGGGGTATTCTCATAATTTTACCCTATAGGGGTATTCTCGTAATTTTATCCTATAGGGGTATTTTCGTAATTCTTTCATCCTGGGTTTTAGTTATGAACTTTGGCCCATTGACAAGTCATCGTGGCTAAAGTGAATAGACACTATGCACTAGGTAGGATCCCAGAGAAGAGAAGGTGGGTCACTGGGACCGCTTAAGTACCAAGCTCTCCCTAGATCCAATCCTAGACATGCATATGTCCATTGCCACACTCTAACTTAGCGACTTTTCCACAGACATGTTTAATTATTAAAACAAGTTTTATGCTATTTATGAATTCATCAGAACTAGGCCTAGAGTCCATTAAAACCCTAGCATGCATTTCTAAAATCCCATAAGGCTCATTAAGCCCATTTCATGTCCATACAACCCATTAAGCCCATTCCATGTTCATATAGCTCATCAAGCCCATTTCATGTTCATACAGCCCATTAACCCCATTTCATGTCCAAATCATACAACATCCATATCAATCCATCATTCACATATCACCACTTATCGACTTGGGCCCATGAACTTGGTAGGCCCATTTAGTGCTGACTTGTCATGTGTGTGCAGTGTATGTACACACCTGGTTATTACGACGTGCTACACTATCCTCATCCTTGAACCTACAACCAATACCAATCTCTCACCAATCACACTCTTAACCAAAATATTTACAAAAACCCGAAGCCTTACCATAACCTTACTGTGTGCCACCAGTTCTAGTAGCCCTTCCTTAGCTACTATTCACGAGTATCACCTAGATCTGCACCCACACATATATTATCAAAAATCAAGTGACTCATATTCCATATAAGTGACCCCTATTGTAACATCCTGGAATTAAAGGCTTGGCATTATTGTATGTTGCTGTGTGTTGGCATGTTTTTTTATTGTTGTTTTGATGTGTTTGGGGGTCTCGAGAAGGCTCGGGATTAAGTTTGTGCCTTCGTGAAAATTTCATTTTGAGGCACTTTAGGGGAGAGCTAGTAGAGGCAGGCCTTAAATGTATTCAATTGTGTTTTGTGACACAAGTGGAGTGTGGTACAGTGGCAAGGTGACGCCATTTAGGGAGTAAGGGAAGTGGCGTCAAAAAGGAGGCAGTTGAGGGAAGGGGTTCGAGTCGCGTGTACTACATTTTGGAATTATTTTTGGCATTTAAATAGAGGGATGATGGTTTCGGCTTGGACTCTTCAAGGGTGAGAGTTGAAGGAGTCAAACCATTGGAATGAGTGGCCATGAGGGATTTGGGGAGTTTGAACTGGTCAAATTATTTGAATGTGGAGTGGGGAGTGAAAGGTGGAGGAAGTTGTGGGATTTGGAGAGAGGAGGAGAGTTGGCCAAATTTGGAAGAAGGTTGTGAGGGTGCACGGTTTAGCTTGGCTAGGTAAGGGGCCGAACCTTCCTTGGTAATTCATAAACTTTTCGGTTGAGTAAGGTGGTTATAAGGGTGTGTCGTATCCCTCGTATGGGCATTCTTGAGTGTTGTGTAGCCATAATCGTCTTGAAATACCTTCATTCTCTCTTTTTGCACTTTTGGGAACATTTCTCCTTCTCTTCTTATTTACCAAAATCGAAACCATATATCACCTTCGCACTTAATTCTTTTGGAAACCAAAAACCGAAACTCTCACTCCATAGTTTTCCTTCATAGCCAAATTTACTATTACCATCCACCATTCACATTGTTGGTTTCATTTTTATTTTGCTACTTTCTTTGGTCGAAACCCTCCTTTCCCTTTTTGTTTTCATCTCATACTTGTGCCTTGTGTAGCCGAACCCTATTCCTTGTCCTATCTTCTTTTCCCTTCTTTACTTCTTCTTGTGTAAAGGCCGAATCTTTATTTTGCTTGAGATGTAGGCACCTTTTTCTGTCGATTGATGCTGATAGCTGAATATAGACCCTCCGTTCGGCAAAATTTTGTCTTGGTAGGGAGCCTTCTTCTTTATTCTTTCTCGCTTGCTTTCTTTTCTCTTGGTTTGGTTAAACCGAAAGCCTGACTTACTTCTTTGGGTACTGATCAATTGTAGAGGGTGCATCATCATCTCTTCTTCTTCGTGTGGCCTACTTTCGAGAAGATTTTGGTAGGTAATTGATTGGCCAAATGGGTGGTAAGGGGATTCTTTATTGATTCAGTTGGCCGAAAGGCCACTTCTTTTATTCTATCTCTAAGAATCGATTTAACATGGTTCATTTAGGGGTTCAATTTGGTGTTTAAGCCAAGTCTGATAATATTTGGCTTCTATTAATCAAGGTAAGGGACTGCATCATTTTGAGTTCTTATTTTCTCTGCTTTCTTTCAAAGCCTTAACCCTTTTTCCTGATCAAGTCTCTTCATGGACCCAACTACCAGTCAATCCAAGGAAGGGAGTGAACCCTTAGTTTCGGCTCCAAGGTTTAAAAAATGTGCTATGTCGGCGGTTCAGGATTTTTCGGTGGGCTGTGGTAGAGAGCCCACGTCTGTCTGGGATAGACGGATAGCTGTCGTTCTTGCTAGTGAAAGCGTCGACATAGAGGGTATAACCTTACTCGTTATCAAGTGTGTATTACTCACACGCCTCCCATGTTAATTGTATTGTTATCTGTAAAGGTGAAAGCCGAAATAACTAATATGATAGGCAAAATACCCTTATGGGCAAGGTTGGAGACGCTGGGTAAGTTCTCGATATTGATATTCTTGTTAAAATGCACGTACGTATATTTTCACTTTATGTATGTATGAAATATGATTCGTTATACATTGATATTGGTTGCATACATATTGTGCATGATGAAAAGAGCATGGGCTCGGGATTGAATGGAAGGAGGAGGGAGAATCAGTGACTATTGTCACGAGTGACTATGTTCACGAGCGGTCTAAGTACCACGGTGTATAAAACCACGAATAATCTAATTAGTGACTCATCTCGATGGTCAAGTACCACAGTGGGTTGGCCCCACATATGTATTATTTTCCAGATATCGTCACGGTGGTCTATGACCACAGTGGGTTGGCCTCACGAGAACATTATAGTGACTATTGTCACGAGTGACTATGGTCACGAGTGGTCTAAGACCACGATGGTTATGAACAACGAGTGGCACAATGCCACGGGTGTTTGGATGGAGAGTTATACTGGGGTGGGTTGTATTGCATACATATGACACGTGCTATACTGAATGGGCTAAGGCTCAGTTTACATGTTATGGGGGTTTACACACTGAGTCTCGATGACTCACCCCTTTGTTAATTTTGCAGGTAAACAATAGATGGAGGGTTTTGGGCCGGGATGGACTTGAGATGGCCATGCATTGCAATTTATTCCGTAATTTCAAACTTTGCTTTAAAATTATTTCTATTTTGGGATTTCAAGTTGTAATAAGGCCGCTTTGAACTTTATTTTTATTTTTGGGTTTAATCATATGCTGATTTTATACATGTGAAGATTCATAAGAAAAATGGGTTTTTCTTAAAACGTAAATGAAGGTTTTCTAAAAGATTACCAAATGTAATATAAGTCGTAAATAATTTAACTTAGTATTTTTCTCAACACTGCTAATCCTATTTTCAAAAATCGCATACCTCAACATTATTTTCAAAATGTCCTTATACAAAATCTTCAAAGTTCGATCCCTTTTTAAAAGAAAACAACATATAGATTTATTGGTTTTTATCATCTAGCCACCCTTATCAAGAGTTTAACAAGCTTTAAGTTAACTAAAACATGAATAGTTTTAACATGAAATCACTAAAACTAAACATTTTCTTTCTCATATCATGATACTTTGCCAAAATTTCCAAATCTTCTTTTTGTAATGTTTCAAGTTTGGTAGTAACGTATTGACCGGATTTGGGGTGTTACAATTTTGGTATCAGAGCCATATTTCAAAAATTGACCGTGGGAATGGGGGTTTAAAATGATTTAAAAATATGGCTAGAATTTTATTTTTTTTTGTATTCTTCATGTCCATTTTATGGTTCATATTCGGGGTTCTTAACTTTCCTTTCCAAAGTTTGAACCTTCGTTCTCTCCTTGAGAGTGCAATATGTTTTATCATTGCATCCAACCACTTATTAGTAAATTATGACTAATTTTGAAAAATCACCTATTTAGGTGGAATTTGAAAAAAAGAATTGGAGCTATTAAAAAAAGAATTAGGTCTGAAGGTTATTTTTTTAATTAATTAGGCCTTTAAGCCAGTTTTAAAATTAATTAGGGAAATAAGTCGATTTTAGGAAAGAGAAATGAAAAGCACGTACAAGTGGGCAAGCTTTCTGCACAGGTGTCAAGAAAGCGCGCCTAGCTAGACATGCTTTCCCTTAATGGTAATAAAGCAACGTTTTTTTTAATGTTGTCGCGCCAACGGTAAAAAAAAAAAATTCCAATGGTAATTTTTTTACCCTATAAATACCCCTAAATTTCATTTTTTTTCATTCACATCCTTCTCTCAACTCTCTCAAACCTCTCAAGTCTCTCAACTTACTCGTTTTGATTGTGTTCGATATTTCTATTTAAAAAATAATATTTTTATTATCTTGTATTGTATTTGTTCAAAATCAATTTTTCACGGTGGCCTCCTCTCTAATCTGCTTCGACAACAAGCATATTTTGGCCACCTAAGCAGTAATGGTTAGACAAAAATTTAAATTTCGTTAATTTCAATAATGTTAAATTTATTTATTTTTAGTTTGAAATTGTTTTTATTGTGTAAATAGACGGATGATCGTGTTCTGGAGGGGTTTATTCATAATATGGAAAAACCTATGTTCCTTGAAATTCGTGGCTACTTGTAAGTGGTTGGATTCTTACATGCGTCTTGTATGTTTTGGGGCTGCAAACTCGATTTGGCACTAATCAGTGCATTGGTAAAAAGATGGAGGCCCGAAACACACACTTTTCACTTTCCATGCGGTGAGTGTATAATCACACTCGAGGATGTAGCGCTACAACTCAGTCTGCCAATGGATGGGTCAGTCATCACGGAATAAGCAATCGTTCCGAGTAAAGAGGACTTCTGCACAGCACTATTAGGGAAGGTCTAGGACAAGTTTGAAGGTGGTCAGATATCGATCAACTGGTTGAAGGATAATTTTGACGAGCTCCCTAAAGACCGAACGGAGGAGGTCATAGAGCAATACACCCGAGCATACATCATGAGGTTAATCGGGGGCATTTTAATGCCCAAAAATCTCGAAATTTGGTGTACATAAGGTGACCAATACATCTAGTGGACTTCAATGAGTGTGAAAAACTAAGTTGGAGATTTTCCATATTGTCGACGTTATACCAGGAGATATATCGAGTCACGGTATCAAGTGCGGCGTCGATCAGTGGTTGATTGCTCCTACTGCAACCATAGGCCTGGTGGCAACTAACGTTTCTACATCCCAAGGTGACTGACCCATACATGTTCCCGTTTGGTGACAAGGTAAACATAATTTATTAACAAATACATAGTTCGTATAGTATTTTTATTATTATACGTTTCGACTAACATATTGCTTATATAGGTGGGACCATGGGCCGAGCTACATGGGACTGCCTGAGGAGCTAGAATATTTTAGGCTGTTGTTAGATCAATGCCCCGAAGTCGAGGTTATTTACTTATTCTTTCGAACCTATATTAATTACGTAATGATTTGTAAAAGAAAATTCATACATAACAATATTTACAATTTTGCTTTTCAGTTTGAATGGATGTTGTACGTTGACATAGATGTCGTATCTTGCATCTCGCCAAAAGTGTTGGACATTTGACAAATGTGGGACGCTAAAGTGCCGTTGGTAGTGCACATGATGGTAGAAATGCACAAATTGGACCGGGTGTTACGGAAGTTCGGGTGGAGGCAACAAATTTCGCCGCCACTGCTAGACTTAAAGAAACTGCACAATGTGGACATGTATGGGAAGGACAATAATGACTAGGCGATGTTGTAACGACGCGATAGTCAAGGGTGTTAGAAAGTATATTCTTGAGACTTTGTTTTAGTAAATTAGATTCGTAAATATTTTTAATAAATATTTACAAAGTTAATTGTGTACTTAATTAGGTTTCGATTAAGCGAATTTACTTGAATTAAAAGTAATTAGGTATAAGGACTAAATCGCATTTGAGTTAAAGGTTGAATTATAGATTAAAATTAATTAAATGGCCAATGTAGTAATTATACCTATATATAAATGTATAGTGGACGACATATGTTATAAAAATATATTATAATATTAAGAAATCTTAATTATTAAGTAAATGTATATATGTATTATATAATAATTAGTATAATAAAACAAAATAAGTATTAAAAGAAAGAATAAAGAAAAAGAAATAGAAAGACATGCGAAATTAAGAAAGAAAAAGAGAAAGAAAGAAGAATGGAGACGCAAGGCCTAAGGGCTTCAAACTTTCAAAGTTCAATTGGTTAGTCAATTTAGTCTATTTTCTTGTAATTTTTATATTTTTGGAATCCCAGTGTTAAGTACTACCTGACCCATGTCAAAATTTTAGCAATTATTAAGATTTTAAATGTTGTTGATGTTGGATAGTTTTAGTATTAGGGATTAAATTGATAGATTTTTATGCTAGAAATGAAAAAGGATTAAATTGTAGAATAAATTGTAAATTTTGAGTAATAGAGACTAAATTGTAAAAATTTTGAAATTTAGGGTTTAAGTGAAAATAGGAGTTAAATTTATTTTAAAGTGAAATTTGTATGAAAATATAGAATTAAATGTAAAAATAAAAATTAGTCTCTTGTTCATACACTAAATTGAAATTTAGGCAAGTATTGAGTAAAATTGAAAGATTCAATATGAAATTGAATTGTGTTATATTGATGAATTTTAATTGTCTTAATTTCAGTAGATAACGTCCGCATGTGAATCCTCGACTAAAAAAAGGAAGGATAAAATCGACGTGGAATAGCTCGGAACCCATGGTTTGTATTTCTATAATCCGAACCTAGTTCTTAATTGTTGTAATTTGATTTAATGCATATGGTAAGTGTTTGGGGTGAGTATTTCGCATTTTGATAGTTGATTGAAAAGGATTGAATTGGTATATAAGTTATGAATGTATTGATTATTGAATTGAAGGAATATATGTGCTAATGTGAAAGTTGGATATTGATTATTATAGATTGAACTGAAATCATGTGTTTATGTGATTATCTGAAAAATTTATATTGGATATTGGTTGTTTTTGAAATGTGAAATTAAACCCTATTAACTGTATCGGACTAAGTCGGATATAGATGACATGCCATAGGATAGGAAGAGTTTAGGGATTTCTTCGACTTTGAGTCGATGAGGCACTAGGTGCCAATTTATTTCGGCTTAACCGATGAGACAGTGGGTGTCAATTTATATAGCGTTGGGCGCAGTTACTACTTCAGATTTATTCGATGAGGCACTAGGTGCCAAACTGGTGTGTAACACCCCTAACTCGTATCCGTTGCCAGAATAGGGTTACGGAGCATTACCAGAATTATTACTTAAATAAACATACATTTCTCATACATTTTTCATAACCAAATAAAAGTCATTCACAATCAATCATATTGTCCCTAATATGAGCTATCGAGGCTCAAATCATGCATTAAAAGTGGTTCAGGACTAAATCGAGAACTTGGGAAATTTTTTGAAAAATGTATAAAATTTTTAAAGTATAGGGGACACATTCCCGTGTGGTATGGCCGTGTGTCTCACACGGCCAAGAGACACGCCCGTGTCACAGGCCGTGTGGTCATTCAAAATGGGATCACATGGCCATGTCCCAGCCCGTGTCTGACCCCGTGTAACTCACTAACTTGGGTCACACGGCTAACCACATGCCCGTGTGACTAGACCGTGTACCCTTCGAAATAGCCTCACATGCCCGTGTGTCAAGCCGTGTGCTAGGTCGTACCAAAACTGTAGGGTATACCGACTTATGCCACACGGCCAAGTCACATGCCCATGTGCTGGGCTGTGTAGAGCATACTGACTTGGTTTCTAACAAACATCAGGAGACACACGACCGTTTCACCTGACCATATGTCACACACGGCTGAGACACACACCCGTGTCTCTACCCGTGTGGACAAAAATAGGCTATTTTCCTTTCCATCTTTCTCACTCAAGTGTGCATCAACCTAAACATGCCAAATAGCATATGACCACAACAAAAATAGGCATTCAAATCAACCAAAGTCAAGCCTAAAACATACAGTTTCATTACCAACAATCATAAGCTCATAAACATCTCAACTTGCCATTCAAAAACATACCATTTTCATCATCAAAGACTAATTAAATGGTCATTCTCAATTATGTACTAACTTGTCCAACTTAACATGAATACGCAGCTCAATGTCGACCATTGAGTCTTCACCATACCAATTCACAACAAGGCATTCACAAATCAATATATCAACACATCACATAAGGCTAATTACACTTATATATACATACCAACACCTATGCTTAATCAAGCCAAATCACATAGCTAAACACATTTCCAAACATACATTAATTATAAGCCAAATCAATTGACTATACACATTACAAACATATAGGCCATATTAACCATAATACCTATACATGCCATACAACCTAAATACATAAAGTTCAAAAGTACCAAAACGACAGCTGGATAGTGTGATGAGATCTCTGATGACTTTCAATTCGAGCGAACTTCTGAATCACTATAAAACACGGAAAAGTAAACATTATAAGCAATTAAACTTAGTAAGTTCGTATAACAAAGAATTTAACTTACTCATTTATCACACAATTTAAGTCAATAATCATAACATTTCCCAACTCAACTTGACCAAATGCCTAAACACATGTATTCACCAATATGTTAGTCATAATTGACACATAATATAACTAATAATTATAGATGAGCACATCAATTAAACAAGTTTCATACATATGTATCGTCCATTTTACACCTCAACATATATATATATATATATATATATATATCACTTAGTATCATTTCCAAATTTGTAATAGTGAAGTCAATCAGTATCCTTACTGGAGCTCACACAAGGTGTACTAAGTGTTGGTCGAAACCATTCCTTTTCTATATTCGGTAAATACTATGAAGACGATTGAAACCCTGGTACACGTTTCTTTTGTGCCATCGTCCAACTATGGTCTTACATATAAACACTGCCATGGTCTAACCATGGTCTTACGTCCATAGTGTCATAACCCAGTCATGGTCTTATTATCAGAATGCCATAGCCCTGCTATGGTCTTACATATAAACATTGCATGGTCCAACCATGGTCTTACATCCATAGTGCCATAACCCAGTCATGGTTTTATCATCAGAATGAAATTTGTCTTCATTGATATCAGAAATTATCATTTCATTATTTTTTTTTCATTTATACACATCAATATAATCTAATGTTATGCAATCAGATTCATATATTTCACTTAAATATAAACTAAAATTAAACCGAACGAACTTACCTTGATTTCAAATAACAAAAAATGATGGCCTAATCCACAACTTTATCTTTTCCCCCATCTAAATCCGTACATTACTTTTCTTGATCTATATATTCAAATTTAGCTAATTTAAGCACTAATAAATTTAATTTAATCCAATTTCATATTTTTGGTAAAATTACTATTTTACCCCTAAACTTTTGTCTTCTTTACAATTTAGTCATTATCTCATAAATATATAAATTCATGCAATTCAAAATTAACCCATGATAGACGAATTTTAATTATGCCCTTAACAGCCCATGTTTTCCATTTATTCACACATTTCACATGGATTTTACACATTTTTCAATTTAATCTCTAATTGACATTTTCAACTCAAAACACTTTACAAAAGTTGTTTAACTAACAACAAAGATTCATTTTCTATCATCAAACATCAAAATAATCACACATTCATCAATGGTAAAACCCTAAACCTTTAAAAGTTTTGCAAATTAGTCCCTGGGCTAGCTAGATTAAGTTACAATGACTCCAAAAACATAGAAATCATTAAAAACGAGAAAAAAATCATACCTATTTGAAAGAAAAGAAGATATCTAAACCCTAGCCTTCTTTCTGCATGTATAAACGGTTTTCTTAGCATTTTAGGAAGAATATGAACATAAAATAAAAGTTTATTATGTTTTATGAATATAACATTTAATTACCCATTTACAAAATTAACCTTTAAAACACTTATTAATTACACCAAATACCAAGCCACTACCATCCACTAGCTTATTAATGGGCTATTTACCACATAAGGACTACCACTTTAAGGTTCCATAGCTATTAGACACCTTTAGCTATCAGAACACCACTTTTGTACTTTACGCAATTTAGTCCTTTTTATCAAAATGAGCATTTAAACGATAAAATTTCTTAATGAAATTTTCACACAAACATACTAACATGCTGTAGAAATTAAAATAATAATAATATATTTATTTTGATCTCAAATTTGTGGTCTCAAAACCACTGTTTTGATTCGACTAAAAACGGGCTGTTACATGGTATGTTGGTTGGATCTGTGTATTTGTCCGAGTTCGAGTCATGTTAATAAGGGTAAATAAATAATAAAGTTCTATAATTGATATTGAAATGGCATTTTATGAGAAGTGGAAGTGATATAAAAATGGAATGTGAAATATGTTGTAAACACATGGAATATATGAGTTATATACTCATGAATTGAATATGGAATGGATAATGCTATTGTTTAAATGAAATGTGGTTTGACATGTGAATAGCTATTTATATAGCAATTGTGTGAATTGGGACATTGTTAATCAAATGAAATATGATAGCATGTGTAAATTGAATGTAGTATGAAATGATGTGCTAATATGTATGAATTCAAAAGGTTGGCATATAATAGTTGTGATCTTATTCATTAATATGTGTTTATAATTAAATTGTGTATTTTGTATTCTCTTGTCTTTAAAAGTTTGGAATATAGAAATATCACTGAGTTTTACTCAAAGTACGATTTTGTTTTCCGTGCACAGGTTAGGTACTTCACTTTTGATCACCGATTTAGCATCCAACATCGATCCTGAACTCAAATGTGGTGATGTTTATCTTTTGTGTCGGCATGTACCTAGGATGTCTAGTTGATAGTTATTTTGTGGATGGATTGTAAATGAGGTTATAAGTGTAATGTTGGTTTGGTATTTATGTAAACATGTGTTTGTGTTTGAAGCCATAATATGGTATGGTGAATTGAAACAATGCTTGATATGTGCATGTGAATTTAAGTTAATGTTTTAAGTAGATATGAGCTAGGCCAAATTGATGGATTTTTGCATGTTTATAATTTTAATTTGAATGATGCATTGATGATATGTTTTGATGATATAAATATGGCACCAATGAGGATACATTGGTTAGGCACCTAGGATGATTGTTTTTGCATGTTTTGAAATGAATGATTAGATTATGATTACGCGGTAATACTCCAAAATCCTATTCCAGATATGGATACAGGTTAAGGGTGTTACAGGTGCAGCACGGAAAGCACATCGAGGTGTAAGATCGTAGGATGCAATCTTTACCCGTTCGTGAACTATTTTTCTCTACGGACACAACAAAAATTGATGATTACTTGGCATGGTTTAGAGCCATTGGCAAGCCGTATCTGCTACCATCAGAGGCGAGGAGTAGAAAATTTTAGGTGAAAAGGCAATATTGATCGCCACAATAGCATAGGAGGGGACGCAGTCACACAACAGGTTCGTCATCCGCTCCGGTAGAATATGCGTCGACTGTGGCTGCGTGATACCCGGGTTAATTCGCTCCACTTATTCCCGTTCAATTCAGTAACCCTATGTTTTTTTCACAAGCACCACTGCACTACGGACCACTGCCGTACGTGGTTGGTTCTTTTGTTCCCGCAGGTACATATTTTAGGGTACTACACCCTTATGCAGATGTCGATGTCAGACACTATGTTGGGACAGACGCTGACGTATGTACTGCCACCAATGATGATATTAATTTAGAAGCCCATACAGCAATTGATGACGATGTTGATGCCCGGTACCTTTCTGACGTACCCAAAATTTTGAACACCTTATGGCTACACACCTATAATGACCCAAACACCACACGTATCACTATTTTACGGGGGTGACTCATCGTCGCAACCACCGGATACGAGAGTGGCAGATTCACAATGGTAAGTGAGGATGACACAACAATCGACCACGAAGAAAGATGATGACGCTGCCAATCCCAAAGAAACAATTACCTAGGGGGCCATGCTAGGTACATATTCAGGTGATGATGATGACAAGAAGGAAGTTTATAAGCCCACACCTTCGGATACACCTCTGGAAGCCATTCCGATTGTACGCAAAAATCCTCTACGCGACCATCGTCCACCGCTTTGCACACACGTTCTCCCTAACAACACCATTGCCATAGATAATTATAAGAACCCTCTCACTCATGATGCAACTTCTCCATAGCCTTCTATTTTGCAACCCACAATTTTTAGTACATTAGAGTGTACTGGTACTGGATGCATATGTTCGTAATAGCACTGATATTTGAACTCGAGGATTGGCCTTCACCATCAGTAGAATAATGTCAGCAATCACGTTCGAGTCTAGCCTCGTATGGTCCTGACTTGCACCCGTCGTAACATAGGTATGGGGGCTGGGACACTTATTTATCATCTACATCCTGATTTTCTTCTGGTAAGATGCATGATTTTCCACTTACACCTCCCGTCCTTCATTGCGCACTTTCCTTCAAATTTCTCGGAATAGGACTTCATGACGTAGTAGTTCACACTGTTATTGAAGTTGTACCACTTTAATGCAACAAGAAAAGCATCTTAAGTTATTCCATTCCAACTTCTAGTACTCATACATCACAATTTGTGCTTACATGACCAGGAGTAATGTATGGAAGCCGCTAAAACACTAAACCACCCTCAGCTGATAGGTCGATGTTCTTCATGTGGGGTAGAGGTTCATATGCCCTGAATCGCGCATCTAGACTCGCAAGGTTTTGGCTTTGTTGTAATAGGATTCTGTTAAGAAAATAGTGTCAGTTCTAAACCATCTAGCTCTCGCTATCAGATTAACTCAGGTTCTGAATCCTTCCCCTCGTTTACGTCCTCAACCTCTTCTTCCTTACATGCATCTTCTTCCTGGTCTAAACTTTTGTTGTCACCTTAGAGCATAGTGTTTTGCTGGCCCCCGTAGAAAGGAGTAGGTCATCAGTTCTTTTGTAACCCATGTGTCCACCAGAATATTCAATGGGGATGATAACCATTGTACATCGATGATCCCCTTGTATAATTGCTTTCGCCCCATAACATCGACCCGGTGCTAAAGTTGAAATCGAATGTAATGATTGAATGTCGAAACCGAATGTCAAGATTTGGATTATACTGATACCCCGACTGGTATTGACCCCCAAAGTTTAGATCGATACCGGAGACTAATGAGTGTCTACCCATAGATGTTTCAGGAACATTGTAGTAGCTGCTTTGAAGGAGGCCTAAAACCACCGCACAACTGTGTAGTAGGACTTTCTCTTCAGCTTCGGTACCCATATTTGTCGTGACGGTGGTCGAAGATGGGCTAGATCAATTAGCACCGACGAACTCAACATATAAATCAATAACAACTTTTTTGGTTTAGATGTACGATGATATGACCATTTCGAGATGCGTCTTGCTAATCACATTGAATAACTCATACTTATAGGGATCAACGGATGCAAGAAATCTACTTTGCAACCTCATAATTCTTCTCTGGATTGATCTCCTGACTTTCATCCTGATTTAATTTGTTTTGAATGGTATTATTGAACACAAATTCCACAGATTTCATTCCTACAAACATCACCCCGAACTCTGTATTACAAATTTTACCGTCGTAGTATATAGCAGATTTCTCTCGTTGACTCATTTCAATATCGATCAAGATTTGGATGAATAAACGCAAAAAAATAAGTAAAGAGTAGTCTGAAAAAGTACACACAACTCTCACCTATGATAGAAAGTTGTTCTATTTAATATTAACTTGATGCATGTCTATGTTATGAAAATTATGCCCTTTTATAAGAAAATCATGTAGGGAGAAAGAGAACACATGCTATGAATTTCATTTACGAATGCATACATTTGTTGCATATTTTATGGTGAAAATAATTTTTATCATGTGTTTAGAAGTCATAATATTTCATTGAGATTCTACACTACATAATGTGCTCAACAGATATTTGAAAAAGTATTTTCATGCTCAGAAGATAGGAAATTTGTCAGAGAAAGCTTGCCTAGCTAGAGGAGGCATGCTTTGTCACCATGTTGGCAGGAAAGCCCCCATAACTGAGCGAGCTTTCTCTAATAAATTTCCTATTCCTCGGGGAGAAAAGCCTGACGCTTCGAATAATTTGGATGCTTTAAACACGTTTAAAATATGTTCCAGCGCGCTTTCAAGGATTTTCTATGGAAACGTACCCTTCCTTGTGGCTATAAAATGGCTAACACACACCAGATTTCATCATCCCTTAGTCATATAATTTCTCTCCAATACTCTCCATTTCTGTAACACCCTTTACTCGGCCCGGTTGCCAAGCCCAAGTAAAGAGATGCTACATTAATAGTCAACAATTAACAATCACATTATTAAATAATACATATTTAAATATAATTGATATTCTGTATAAACAAACATATTAAATTTTAATATGAAAAAAAAAAATTCTAAAATTACTTAGTGATAAAATTCAAGCTCGGAATAAGACTTGCTTAAAAGAAAATTTTCAAATTTAAAGTTAAAAATGAAAATCCGTTGTTGGTATCGATACTAAATCGATACCATTTTGAAAATCGATACCAAAATCGAATATTGTGTTCTTTGTAAAACAATGGTATCGATACTTATTTTAAGGTATCGATATTTTATAAAAAATATCAATACTCAAATAAAAATCGATAGCAAATTAACATTCTATTTAATTAGAAAAAATGTTCAAATGGTGAAGTATCGATACCAAATGCCAAAGTATCGATAGTTGTTTTTAAAATGGTAAAACCTCATATTTAAGAGTTCAACTCATGCCAAAATTCACCTATTTTACACTAGATAAATAAAAAAAGCTATTCAAACATCTAAAAGACTAACCAATGTGTCCTCATTGACACGACAATTCAATATCCAAACTAAAATAACATTTCAAACCAAAATAATTGCATTTAAAGTACTCAAACATCTTTAATATTGATACGTACAAAAATATCGCCCCTTTCAATCTATAAGCCAAATTACCATATTCACACACTTTCATTAAACTTATACCAAACAAATTCCAAACATAAATATCTACCAAACCAACAACATATTCACATGTACCAAAATATATCTAAAGACAAGCATCATTCAAGTTTAACAACTTTACAAAATACCCTCATAAATTCATTTAACCTATTACATGTCATATAACCTAATACGAGAATTCAAAAACTACCAATAGATTTTCAGATAGTTTGAATCTTGAAGTTGATCCAATTGCCCAAAGCCTCAAAAACAAATCTACATGGAAGCAATAAAAAATACAAGTAAGCTTACTTAAGCTTAGTAAGTTCCGCGAATTAAACAATTAACTTACCAAATAAACTTAATTAATACATAATACAGAAATGTCATAAATCATAGTCCTGTCATTCATAACCAAATCATAGGTGAGTCATAAACTTGTATACGAGTGAATCAATTTAATCAAATATGTTATATCATTAACTATACCCGATGAACATTGTAATGGATTCATAGATACGGTTAACCAACCAAACACACCAAATTTCTCAAATGAGATAACCAACCGAGAACACACTTGGGCACCAAGTGCCAAGCCTGTAGGCTAACATCCCTCTGAAACACACCTATGCACCAAGTGCCAAGCTCGTAGGCTTTACATCCGCTCTCGAAACACACCTGGAACATTGTAATATAATGCGATAGTTTGCAACAAATGCTAAACTTTGGTATATTTAGTAAACATGAATGATTTATAATCATCATCTCAACATCAACCAAACCCGTACAGCGCATGATATAACCTATTGGCATGCTAATCGTATCCTATCCTATGTTCATCAGCTCACATATTTATCATTTAACAACATTTAATACAATTTCTTTCCCAAATCAATTCACTTACCACAGTTCAATATTTTTAAGTCAATTAAAAATATTCAATCCACAAGCAATTTATTATTTAAATTATACTTAAATTTAATTGTACGAACTTACCAAGGTCAAATTATAGAAATAGAAAAAGTCCAGGGACTAATCCACAACCTTTCATTTTTCACGATTATCAGCTTGATCTTGATCTATAATATAATTTTTTTATTAGCCATAATTTCACATTCTACACAATTTAATACATCAAATTTCTTATTTACAATATTTACACATTTTCCCCAAACATTTACATTCCATACAATTTAATCCCTAATATTAAACAAGCCAAAAAACTCATATTTTCGAACACTTAACCCTTAATATACAGCTCAAACATCCTTAAATTTATAATGAAACCCTTCTCATTTTACAGATTACCCAATTAAATCCCTAATTTTCAAATTTATACCAAACTACTCTATAAAATAACACAAAATCAACATCAAGCACCTAAAAAAAATTCTTTCAAGTAAAAGGCTTCAAAACATTATGGGTATACTTTCTAAACTTAACTAATCTTACAAATTAACCCCTAAATAAGATAGATTTCAACTCAACTAACACAAAAGCATGAAATTCATGAAGAAACAATCAAGATATCACTTACATGCAAAAAGTATAAGTGTCCGAAACTTCTAATTATCAACAATGGGGTTTCGATGAAGAACCAAGTAAAAATAAGAAGAAACCAACATGTTTTCCTATTATTAATAATATTGTTTTCTTTTTACTTTTGAATATTATTATTTTAATAACCTCTAACATATAATAACTTATGAAATTGACAACCATCATTGCATCAACTGAACACTATATTAAGTTTTGGCTTATTTGCAATATAAGTCCTTCAACCTTAACTAATTAGGCCATATAGCTAAAAGAAATTAATAACAAATCATTTTTCCAACTTTTTCAATTTAATCCTTTTTCTTTAATTAATTAACTAAACGATAAA
This sequence comes from Gossypium rotundifolium, assembly GCA_025506655.1. Taxonomy (NCBI): domain Eukaryota; kingdom Viridiplantae; phylum Streptophyta; class Magnoliopsida; order Malvales; family Malvaceae; genus Gossypium; species Gossypium rotundifolium. Next base: position 95,835,100 of record CP106724.1, on the reverse strand, counting down.
TTTTTTTAATCAAAATTTTATATGATACTAATACTTCGTAAATATTAAATAATTAATATTTATGGACTGACACGTCAGAATTGGGATCCCGAAACCAAAATTTTTGACACCACTAGAAAGCGAGTTGTTATAATTTCTCCATTATAAACCATTTCCGATCTTAAAATTTTCAGTTACAAAAAAAATTTAATTTACATTTGAGGTATTCTTGAGTCGTCGGTGATGCAATATTCCTCCGAGCTGCACACGTTTCATATATCATGCCGAGATGAGATCATTGCCTCCGAAGTCTATCCTAGGAAAGTCGGTTATAGGGTGATTTTGCTTTCTGCGGTCAAGGATGGAAGTCGACGTAGAGGTCTCAATCGACGGTCGTTATATGGTAATGGAATAAGGTATAACGGGGGAGCCAGTTGACGGTCGTTACGCGGCCACACGCTTAATCTTTTCGAATACCCAAAAATGATGCCCTATAAATACCATACAGAAGTTTGATGGAAAATTCATATTGAAAAACTCTAGGGCTTCCCGCTGTAATTGATGTAATTTTTTTCTCCATTTCCAGGCAACCGATGTTAGAAAAAATGGGTTTGAAAAACGTAGCAGAAAAAAATTTAGGGAAAAACCAGAGTTTTAAAAAATTTTAAAAAACAAGATATTTATTGTGATATCTAAAGTAATAAACACTTAATCAAAATTGTACATTTTGATTCGCTAAGGATGAGCGCTTCGATCGAGTAGTCTTCTCTGCTATCCTCAAGCTCACGTCTACCGAGTGTGGGCTTGTTTCGAATCAGAAAATTTTTCACAAAAATTACCAATGGGGTAATTTCACAATTTCTCTAAACTTTTGGGTCAAGTTGTAAATCAGGAAAATATCTCTAGAAATTTTCTGAAATAATCTTTTCAAAGAATTTTCTCTCTACAACTTTCTTTTGAATTCAATTGTGTGTTAAATAATGACTCAATGCTCTCTTTATATAGGAGAGTTTAGAGAGTTCAACTATGAGTAACTTAATCACTTTAATATTAAATTTAATCTAATATTTAGATTAAATTTAATATTAAATCTTATTAAAATAATAGAATGTTTGTCTACAAGATAAACATTAAATTTAATTTAATATTAAGATAATCACTTTAATATTAAATTAATAAAATATTATTAAGATAAGTATTAAATTAAATTTAATATTAAACTATTATTATTTTTGAAATAATTAATCTGAAATCAAATTCTTTGGTAGAGTCCCAATAAGAGTATAACTCTTCCACTTCTTAACCACCGAAGACCAATCGCCACCGGCCACCAGGACTCTGCCGTCGCAGTTGCTGGCACCTCCGTTTCAGGTAATACAGGTGCAACACCCGACACCCCAAGTCGGTTCGACTACTAGCGATTTGGTCTGGGTAAACGACAACCCGACCGATTCGGTCTAGCCACCCGTTGCATTGTCGGCCCAGTTTCATATATGAGGCCCAATTTGATCAATTTTTGGGTATTCGTCTCAGATTTTGGGCTCCCAGGCCCAATTTACAATCTTAGGTCCAGTTTTCAAGTTCAATTACCTATTGGGCCAATTGTCTGACTTGAAGATTAATTTCCAAAAATATCATATTAATTTTTATTAATTTGATTAATTTAATTTTACTTGATCAAAATTAATTTCTTAATAAAATCACTTAGATTTTCCAAATTAATTTTTCAAGAAAATTATTTAATCAAATTCTATAGTTGAACAATTCTCATGACCACCTAATTTAATTCCACATCGAATAAATCGACTCAATTAAATTATTTCCACACTCGTAAAATTTTCTTCTGATTCAAATGCAGTTCGATCAAGTTTTTGTTGAGCTAGCAGAGGGACCAATCAGACATATACAATTAGGCTGTAGTAATTGCAATTATGTCTAGAAGCATTGTTTCGATAAATCACAATTACTTAACCATAAAGTCAGTCCACAATAAGTACCATAATTGAAAACTCTTTATTGTATACTCTTTGCAAAAGCAATTCATCCAACTGCTTTGTCCAATGGCCTTGTCATTTGTGTGTTTCCCTCATATGATATCTTTGATTCCTTTGAGTTAAATTCGTTCACTCAATACAATATTATTTTATCTTGTTATCACCAATGTGTCTTATTAATGATTAATATGATCACTGTCAACAAATGGCTATGATAAATTGCTCGTTTGAGAACAAGCAACTTGTGACCACATTCCATATTTATCAATCCACAGAATGCCAATGAGAGGATATCATTATCTCTTTAATTGACCTATGAATTTCACTGTTGCTAGTAAAGTCATGCCATACATAATTCATTACCAACATATCGTGTAACATCCTGAATTAATGGCCCTTTGCATTTGATGTGTATTACATTCAATGTGCTAATTAGAGTATTTAAGGGGCTCAGATTGGGCTGAGGCCTTGGTTAAATTTTCTGTTTGGACACTAAAAGGTTTAAAAGATGTTACCTATGTTTAAAACACAAGTGGGCTTGTGGCACAGTGGCAAAATGGCGCCACTTAGAGAGTAAGGAGGTGGCGTCAACTAAGGAGGCCCAAACTCAAGGGGCATGAGGCCCAATTCCTTTAATTTTAATTATCTAAATTTCGGCATATAGGTGGGTAAGGTTGGATGGAAATAAGGCTTAAAAATAGGGAGATTTATCTGTTGAATAATATAGATAATTGTGCTGATATTAGTTATGAGTAGATTAAGAAGAAAAGATGGAAGTTATCTGTTGTAGGCAGAGTTGGCCGAAATTCCAACTCTGAGTGGGAGGAAAAATCGGTTTTGATGTGGCATAAGGGGTGCCAAAGTTCCCCATGTTTGTCAATTAGTCTCGATTTTCAGAAGAGGGCAATTCCGGCATTTGATAGTTAAGTGTCGAAATTCCCTATAAATAGGAGTGTATATCTTCAAATTCCGGCATCTGAACCCTATTCTTTGTGCCAAAATTCTCAATCCTTCTCTACACTCTCTATTCTCTTTCTTTTCCAAAAGCCAAAACCTCTCAACTTTCTTCTCATCTCCATAATCGAATACCTTTGTCTATTCCTTTTTCTCTCCTTCGATTTCTCTATTAAAAGCCGAAACCTCTTAATTCACTTTCTTTTTCGATTCTTTTCCTCTTGTGCCGATTTCTCCATAAACCAGGATTTTCTTGAAGTGTCAATTTCTCTGTAAAGGTAAGAACTGAATTCTTTTCTCTTTTAATTTTAAGACTATAGTCGAATGGCTAGTAGTTTGATAGGCTATCTTTAGTTTAACTCTTTCGTTAATCACATGTTCTTTTGGGTGGCACTCTGAGAAATCATAGTAGATCGAATAATCCAGATCTCAAAAAGTCGAAAACCAATAATCTCTAGTATCCTATCGATTTTGGGATCTCAAGGTAAAGGATTTCTTTAGGTTTCCATTAAGATTCACTATCATAATTGAGTTATTAACTCATATGGTATGGTTTAACCCTATTTCGCTATAGTAGTTCTGACAAGGACTTCTTGGATGGAATCAAATATGGATCAGGCAAAGGAGAGGGTTTGGGTCCGTAATCCCTAAGTTTAAGAAACGAGCAGTGTCTGCTGCTCGAGATTGGCCGACGAGTTGTAGACCAACTTCTGAACAGCATCTTAGGCAAATAGTAGTCGTATCGGCTTCTAACAATGTCGACATAGAGGGTGTCGTCTTAACAGTAATAAGGTGTGTAGAATCTTAACACATAAGCATTTATATATTATATGTATGCTAAGGGCTAAAAGCCGGAAAGAAAGGTTGTATAAACAGTCGTGTTACCCAAAAAGGGTAGGCATGGGATGCCAGGTACGTACCCATAGAAACTTTTCTATGTGATTCGTAGCATGTGAAAGTATGAGATCTGTTAGATGGCTTGATGACTTGTTTCTTGTATGTATGCATGCATGGGATGGGATTGATTGATGGATTTATGGTAGGGAGCCAGGGTCGTGAGGCGATCGTGGCTTTGCCACAGGAAGCATGGCTGTCGAATACTATAATGTATTTCTGAGGTTCCCATAAGCAATCGCCTATATGACAAAAGATAATCATTTAATATAATAATGTATTTCTGAGGTTCGCGTAAGCGATCGGTCTATATGATAGGCAGCACGCTACCAATGTGGTGTGTAGCGGATATAGGGTTGATTGTAGAAATCCCCACGGTGTAACGGTTGGTACGGGGGTGTGTAGAGGATGGACTCTTAGGTTTTGGGATGGGCCATGATGCATGACATGATCTGTTACCATTGTATGTGGGCCAAGGCCCATAATGTGTTTGTGGGTCCTAGGCTTTTATGTGTTTTCAAGTTTTGCACACTGAGTCTTGGTGAGTCACCCTTTTATTTTTATCCCACTCTATAGATGAGCAGTAGACCGTGGACACAGGAGCCGAGGCGGACTCGAGAGGCCATCAAGACTTTCATTATTATTATGGATTATTATTGTTTTTTTTTTGGAATATATTTTTGTAGTAAGGCCTCATAACTTAGGTTTCGATTTATCTTCTTTCTTGTTATGTTGGTTTTTACAACTTATGTTTTGCTTCAAAATCTCAAATATAAAACAAAATGAAAAATAGGCTTTTCAAACCCAATCAACGCATTTAATGGATTATTCGGCTATAATAAACTAGTTTTTTAAAATCCATCGAAGCAAAGTTTTCAAGATTTAAACCCGTAGCATACCAGATCCGGTGATGACGTATGGGCAGGGTTTGGGGTGTTACATTTTTTGTATCAGAGCTCAGTTCAAAACTCGAGCTGTAAAATGGGTCCAGTAGGAATTTATGAAAGTAATGTAACTTCAGAAAAGATTTGAAAGATATGGCCTTCGAGTCTACTGACAGCCGATCCACCTAGGTAAGTATTCTAAACTTTGGTATGATATGTATGTTGGGTTTTGATGGGCCTTATGGACGTAGATTAGTATGATAGTGCTAATGGACCTTGGCCTAGATTAAACAATTCTTCAAATCTCATAAGACTTAATTTTTCTTAATTAAGCAGGTTTGTGAACAAGTCACAGGGTTAGGGTGTGGAAACAGGCATACGCATGTCTAGGATTGGATCTAGGAAGAGCTTGGTATTTAAGCGGTCCTAGTGACTCACCTCCTCTTCTCTGGAATCCTACCTGGTGCGTAGTGGTTGTTCACTCTAACCGAGAGGGCTTGCTGACGGGCCAAAAATTTATAACTAAAACCCGAAAGGGACCATCACCCTATTTTTATAAAATTACTTATATACCCTTAATTTTGTAAATTATCCCAAATGCCCTAGGTTGAGGAAATTTACTGAGACACCCTTGATTTTGCAAAATAACCAAAATACCCCTATTTTGTAAAATCACCAATATACCATATTTTGGAAAATTACCAAAATACCCCTATAAGTTAAAATTACGAAAATACCCCTGGGTAGTGAAATGACAAAAATACCCCTAGGTGATGAATGTGAGTTCCTGAATGTTGTTTGCGTGTTTGATGCGTGTATATGGTGCTCTGCTTGATGTTGATTGAATGTGAACTCTAGAATTAGAAAATATAGACTTGAGAACTAAACTTGTAGATAGAATTCGAATTCGAAAGAACTACTGTTAAAATTACTTCCCATAAGACTGTCCGTTATTAATTAGTGGAAGAAAGAATTATTAATTCATAAAATTTCTAATCAGATAAACGCGAAGCGATAAAATGAATACAAGGGGTTGAGGACATCCGGCGCGTGGCCGTGGTAGGGGTAGGATGGCTGTGTCAGAACCCGTGGGGTCTGGTCACGATTTAGGGAATGAAGTTCTAGTGCCATCAGCTTTGGAGGTAGAGTTTCAATATCAAACGGCCGGAGATGATGCTGTATCTCAGGCTATGTTAAGGGTTTTGGAGAGAGTTGCTGGAGCAGGCATGGGCATATGAGCCCGGAAGTCTGTGCCAGAGCGACTGAGAGCCAATGGAGCGGAAGTGTTTAAGGGAATTTTGAGTGTAGCTCCTAGTACAGTTGAGTACTGATTAGAAGCAATGGAGTGGATCATGGTTGATCTCAACTTCACGGAGGAAGAGAAGCTGAAGGGAGTGGTGTCCCTTCTTCGGGTCGAAGCTTATCAATGGTGGCTTACAGTTGAGGAAGGTACTCTAGTTGACCATATCACCTGGGATCACTTCAGAACGGCGTTCCAATGTAAGTATATTTGGACGAGCTATGTGGATGTGCAGCGTAGAGCGTTCCTGAATCTGGTTCAGGGAAGTAGGTAGGTGGCGACGTATGAAGCGAAATTCTTACGCCTTAGTCATTATGCTCGAGGGATAGTGGCCACAGAGCATGAGTGATGTGTTCGTTTTGAGGATGGTCTGAAGGATGATCTACGTGTGTTGATAGCTCTACAACGAGAGAGGAATTTGTTATGCTTGTGGAAAAAGCTAAGATAGCTGATGAGGTAAAGCGGACAGAAAGATTGAATTAGGATAGAGATAGGAGTGGAAGTAACAGAAATTTTGAATCATCAGAGGCAGCCGGGCATATTCAAAAAAGACCTAGGTCAGATAAGCTGAGATGGGATGAGAGACCCGCTGCTGCTAGCCAGACACAGAAGTGTGCTCGATGTAGTAAATTCCATGTAGGTGAGTGTTGGGCAGGCAGTGGAAAGTGCTTTAGGTGTGGATCTATGGACCATCAAATTAGAGACTGTCCACAGCCACGGGGCGAAGTAGGACCCACAGGGCAGGGGAATGCTCAGCCGGATAGAGGTAGTCAGCAACCACTAAGGGGCCGTGGACAAGCCAGGGGCGATGTTGGTAATGAACGCGGTCGTGGAGCACCAGGTAGACGTGCAGGTTATGTTGAGGTGAGGCAGCCAGCTTTGGTCTATGCAGCTTATCGCCAAGGGGACGAAGACGCTCCAGATGCAAATAATGGTGCGTTCCCTACTATAGTATATTAAGTGTTTATTTTTAGAATTGGAGTGCGCAATGAAAGCGTAGTGGTGAGACCTGGGTACTACAATTGATAGTTAGTTGAAAATTTCGAGGATGAAATTTCTTTAAGGGGGTAGAACTGTAACATCCTGAATTAATGGGCCTTTGCATTTGATGTGTATTACGTTCAATATGTTAATTAGAGTATTTAAGGGGCTCAGATTGGGCCGAGGCCTTAGTTAAATTTTCTGTTTGGACACTAAAAGATTTAAAAGATGTTACATGTGTTTAAAACACAAGTGGGCTTGTGGCCCAGTGGCAAAATGGTGCCACTTAGAGAGCAAGGAGGTGGCGTCAACTAAGGAGGCCCAAACTCAAGGGGCATGAGGGCCAATTCCTTTAATTTTAATTAGCTAAATTTTGGCATATGGGTGGGTAAGGTTAGACGGCAATAAGGCTTAAAAATAGGGAGATTTATCTGTTGAATAATATAGATAATTGTGCTGATATTAGTTATGAGTAGATTAAGAAGAAAAGATGGGAGTTATCTACTGTAGACAGGGTTGGCCAAAATTCCAACTATGAGGAGAGGAAGAATCGATTTTGATGTGGCATAAAGGGTGCCGAAATTCCCCATGTTTGTCAATTAGTCTCGATTTTCAGAAGAGGGCAATTCTAGCATTTGATAGGTAAGTGCCAAAATTCCCTATAAATAGGAGTGTATCTCATCAAATTCCGGCATCTGAACCCTATTCTTTTGTGTCGAAATTCTCAGTCCTTCTCTATACTCTCTATTCTCTTTTCTTTTCCAAAAGTTGAAACCTCTTAACTTTCTTCTCATCTCCATAACCGAATACATTTGTCTATTCCTTTTTCTCTCTGTCGATTTCTCTACTAAAAGCTGAAACCTCTTAATTCACTTTCTTTTTCCATTCTTTTCCTCTTGTGTCGATTTCTTTATAAATCAGGATATTCCTAAAGTGCCGATTTCTCTGTAAAGGTAAGAACCGAATTCTTTTCTCTTTCGGCTTTAAGACTATAGCCGAATGGCTAGTAGTTTGATAGGCTATCTTTAGTTTAACTCTTTCGTTAATCGCATGTTCTTTTGGGTGGCACGGGAAATCGTAGTAGATCGAATCATCCAGATCTGAAAAAGCCAGAAACCAATAATCTCTAGTATCCTATCGATTTCGGGATCTCAAGGTAAGGTATTTCTTTAGATTTCCATTAAGATTTGCTATCATAATTGAGTTATTAACTCATATGATATGGTTTAACCCTATTTCGCTATAGTAGTTCTGACAAGGACTTTTGGATGGAATCAAATATGGATCAGGCAAAAGAGAGGGTTGGGTCCGTAATCCCTGAGTTTAAGAAATGAGCAGTGTCTGCTGTTCGAGATTAGTTGCCGGGTTGTGGACCAGCTTTTGAATGGCATCTTAGGCAGATAACAGTCGTATCAACTTCTGGCAGTGTCGACATAGAGGGTGTCGTCTTAATAGTAATAAGGCGTGTAAAATCTTAACACATAAGCATTTATATATTATATGTATGCTAAAGGCTAAAAGCCATAAAGAAAGGTTGTATGAACAGTCATGTTACCCAGAAGGGGTAGGCATGGGATGCCAGGTACGTACCCATAGAAACTTTTCTATGTGATTCGTAGCATGTGAAAGTATGAGATCTATTAGATGACTTGATGACTTGTTTCTTGTATGTATGCATGCATGGGATGGGATTGATTGATGGATTTATGGTAGGGAAGCAAGGTCGCGAGGCGATCGTGGCTTTGCCACAGGCAGCATGGCTGTCAAATACTATAATGTATTTCTGAGGTTCACGTAAGCGATCGGTCAATATGACAGGCAGCATAGCTGTCGAATACAATAATGTATTTCTGAGGTTCGCGTAAGCGATCGGTCTATATGACAGGCGGTATAGCTGCCACTATGGTGTGTAGCGGATGGAGGGTTGATTGTAGAAATCCCCACGGTGTAACGGTTGGTACGGGGGTGTGTAGAGGATGGACTCTTAGGTTTTGGGATGGGCCATGATGCATGACATGATCTGTTACCATTGTATGCGGGCCAAGGCCTATAATGTGTTTGTGGGTCCTAGGCTTTTATGTGTTTTCAAGTTTTGCACACTGAGTCTTGGTGACTCACCCTTTTATTTTTTTTCCCACTCTACAGATGAGCAGTAGACTGTGGACATGGGATCTGAGGCAAACTCGAGGGGCCATCAAGACTTTCATTATTATTATGGATTAGTATTATTGTTTTTTTTGGGAATATATTTTTGTAGTAAGGCCCCATAACTTAGGTTTCGATTTATCGTCTTTCTTGTTATGTTGGTTTTTACAACTTATATTTTGCTTCAAAATCTCAAATATAAAACAAAATGGAAAATGGCCTTTTCAAACCCAATCAACTCATTTAATGGATTATTCGGCTATAATAAACTAGTTTTTTAAAACCCATCGAAGCAAAGTTTTCATGATTTAAACCCGTAGCATACTAGATCCAGTGATGACGTATGAGTCGGGTTTGGGGTGTTACATACCGACTATGGGCTCGATCATCTTTAGAGCATAAACCTCCACTTATATCAAAGTATATGAATTGCATTCACATGGTTAGTGACTAACTCAGGATTTAGGTAAGTCACAACATGAACGTCACAAGTGAATTAATTCATAAACGGATTCAGAATTAATTTATCTTGGGTCCAGTCCAATGTATCATTCTAACAATGAATACATTTATGTCTCTACCCGTGGAGTCAACTGCTCCAATAGCCAAGACTAGTCATCTCCCTAATTGGAATTATAGACGACATAATAATCCTTCTCAGTATTTGAATCAAATTCTCACTTCGATTCTTTTACGGGATTACAGACTTATTTAGATTATTTACTACAGTTAGTTGTCTTTCTCGTAATGTAAACGTTCTTACAATGCCTCTTATCTTCATTTTGAACTTAGACAATCAATGAGCTAATATTTGCTTGTCATAATTTCGCTATGCATGTATAATATAAAAGAAAGAAATACAAAAAACATAATAGTGAAATGTGAAATTAACTTTATTTATTCATTCATCGTTCAAATAAATAGAAAACAGTTACATGTTTACTACATTATTAGCACATTTCCCAACAATCGATACCTTTAACCTTCCTTTTTTATTTGAAGGCCGACACTGTCATAGACGCAAGAGGACTCTTAGGCGGGGAGTGGTTGTTGCGGTGTAGTAAAAGTGATGCTCCTTTCAAGGCGACGATGGTTGTCATTATTACACAACCCATTAATAACTAAAACCGTTGCCGCGTCGACCCAAGTTTGACCTCTACTGTGTCGAAACATCCACTCTCCACCTAAGAGCCATCTTGTGTCCACCTCAGTGTCAACCTTTGAACAAGAATGAAAAGTTAAAGATACCAACTGCTTGGAAATTGAGAAAAAAATTACATTGATAACACTAGAAGTTCCTAGAGTTTTTCTGTATGATTATGGCATCAATATTATGTATGGTATATATAGGGCATTGTTTAAGGGTATCCAAAACGCTTGAACTCTTAACTGCGTAACGATCATCACCTACTCCCCGGTTATACTCGAACCCGTGATCACATCACGGCCGTCGACTAGGATCTCCACCTAGACTTTGACCCCTGATTGTATCAAGCATCATTACCCCGAAATTGAATTTCCCCACGATGGGTTTCTAAGGTGATGATCCTATCCTGTAATGACATATGAAATGTATGTGTGTTGAGGTGCGTTATCACATTCACGACCCCTCAAAACTACCTAAGAACTTCGGTAGTTTCAGTTAGAACAATTTCAAAATACCCTAAACCATAAAAAGCCCTAACCCTAGAGAGAGAAAGGGAAAGCGCACCCAGCTGTACGCACTTTCACTTTCTATAACGCCCCTTACTTGTGTCCGACGCCAAAACAGATACGAGGCATTACTGTACTTAACCTTACTTGAACATGCATTTTTGGGCTATAAAATTACTTTTCAACTTAAAACTTTTCCTTTTTAATCATAATGTGTACATTATGGGCCTACGAGGCCCTAAACTTACTTCCGGGAAGTTTCAGAGTTCATCCGAAAACTTTGGTACTCTTTGAAAATTTTTACTCAAATAGGGGTCACACGCCCGTGTGACATGGGACACGCCCGTGTGACATGGGACACGCCCGTTTGGGAAGGCCGTGTAGTCTCATACACCCATGTCCCTAGCTCCTGTAGAATTTATTTTTATTTCGAACCTACAGGCAATTTCACATGGTCGGACACACGCCCGTGTCAATAGCCCGTGTCACTCACACGGCTTAGAGATGCCCGTGTCCTTCACCCGTGAAGCTCTCTATTTATGACATCATCAAATAGCACACGGCCAAGGCACACGCCCGTGTGGTGGCCTGTGTGTTGAATCAAATTCTTGCAATTAAAATGCAGGGGACACACGCCCTATCAACACACCCATATGGGTT